>OX421920.1:15400431-16600431 GCA_949128165.1 Lathronympha strigana
ATAACGGTAAACGTATTCTGCTTGCACTTATTAGCTTATTTTTGACATGTTTTAATTTATTGTTTTTGTATTAACGAAGGTAGATGCATGTTTGACATTTTATAAAATTTATTTGTTTACTTTTGCATGCCTTTGGTTGAATACTCTGAAACATCTGTAGCTTTAAGATTTATTATCTACTTACGTGTATCCACCAAATAAATAGTTTGAAGTTCGGTATTATAGTTTTTTCGTGTATACACAAGGCTATTTAATAGCCAGAAGATAGTTTTTCTCTAGTAATAGTAATATTGCTAGAAGTTCCATTTATTTTACAGAACACTTGGTGCCCTAGGGCGATAATGAGCACATTACGTGCCTGCGTCGAATATTTAAAGAGCCATATGTACTGTGAAACGTCGTACAATACACTCCCAACGGTCGTGTTTTAATTTATCGCCACTCGTTGCGAATTTCCTCTTTGACAGTTTGTTTAGTACGACTTCGGGTTAGTACGACGTGATATCGTCGGTCCCTTCGGCATCGTTATAAGCGGATTCTACTGTAATTTCCATCAGGGTCAATCGCTGATGGAACCATGTTTGTATACTTGTCTGTCCTATAGTTTTGTTCATCCATGACGGCGGCGCCTTTGACGCGGCATCGACAGCGGTTCAGACATTCACAGTGGTAAGCGGAATACCTGTTGGACGCTCGCTAAATTAAACAAGGATTAGTATACTTATCCAAATCATTTCAAGTATGGAATTTTTACTCATTTCCCCTTAGTTGTATTTTGCTCTACAGAAAGATTTTTTTTAATACTACGACCGTGACAAACAAGCATACGGCCTGCCTGATGGTAAGCGGTCACCGTAGCCTATGCACACCTGCAAATCCAGGGGTGTTCCATGCGCGTTGCCGACCCTTTAAAAAAAGGAGGATTCGCTGTGTTGTGCTGTTTTGAGGAGCTTGTAATGATTGATGATCCTTTCCATCCTTTCCATGGACAGCCCATCGCACAAACGCGTTGATCCTCAAGCAACTTAAAATAAAGAGCACACAACGCCTGTCCTCTACTTGTCTACACCGTGTGGTCACTTATTTTGGTCACGCACACAGAGACGCCAACAACCTAGAAAGACTGATAGTGACGGGACAGGTCGAGGGCAAAAGACCGAGGCAGAAGCCCGAAGAGATGGTCCGAACAGCTGAAGCTACCCATCAACGACGCCTTCCACCAGGCGACAAATCGGATCAGTTGGAGACTTCTCATCGCTTAATGAGTCACGATCCTCAGTAATGGGGGAAAGACTAGATATAGGATAAAAGAACTGGATACCTAATCGGCCGAAAAAAAATGGCGCCATAAAAGTGCAGCAGTTATTTTTTTTTCATACATATTATAGTCTATTATAGTGCCAACAGCCTATATATTTTTAACAGTGTTTGTAGTTCTGTGTATGATTTTTTTTTATACTACGACGGTGACAAACAAGCATACGGCCCGCCTGATGGTAAGCGGTCACCGTAGCCTATGGACGCCTGCAACACCAGGGATATTACATGCGCGTTGCCAACCCTTAAAAAAAAGGAGGATTCGCTGTGTTGACAGCTAAACGGGCCCTTTGCTCCGTGGGTCCTCAGCTGTCAACACAGCAAATCCTCTTGGAGCTCTGGCGACCTTACTCACCAACAGAAACACAACAATATTTGACACTACGCTTACGTTAGTAAGCTCTTTTTCGTACGAAACATTTATGATTTTGTATCATCATCAATACAAGTTCGCTAATGTCATTTTGAATTTTTGACACAAGTTTTTTGAAGTTTTTGTTCTACTTTGTGTGTCTATTTATTTAAGTCAATGGGAAAAGACTAAGAAAGAAGAATGATTGTATAGATTTAAAGAAAAATAAGTGGGGTTTTTCAGTTCCGCGTCAACGCGGGCCGATCTGTAAGCCCTCCACAAGAGTGCTAGGGCAGTATCTTTCTTTAGGAGTCTTTGGCAGGCTGGCAAAGAAAATTTTCATTTTTTTTCTCGCGACGAGAAAAAAAATGAAAATTGTTTTTCTCGTCGCGAGATACTGTGCACTCTTCTGCTAAGGCCACTCTGGTCTAGATCGTAGGATACTTTTATAGGTAATAAAGGTTCGATGTGAGTGACGCATGATCGAATATTGCGGAAATCCCTGGAAGAGCCTATCTGGGGAAGTACCTCCACCTTACAGAAAACCGCAGTTTAATAACACTTATACCCTATTCATACTTAGTGTTGTGTTTCTGTTGGTGAGTAAGGTCGCCAGAGCTCCAAGAGGATTCACTGTGTTGTCAGCTTGGGACCCACGGAGCAGAGCCTGCCCCTTTAGCTGTCAACACAGCGAATCCTCTTTTTTTTAAGGTTCGGCAACGCACATGTACCCCTGGAGTTGCAGGCGTCCATAGGCTACGGTGATCGCTTACCATTAGGCGGGCTGTATGCTTGTTAAGAACCCCATACTGTAGTCCTTTGAGAAAAAAACGACAGGGAGCTCATTCCACAGCACTAATGACAGATTTAAATAAATTATACGTCTAGTTTATTACTATACTCATTTTTGATTGTACTTAGTTGAAAATTGCCAACATAATACGATTCTAACATTAATTAAATTAAGACATTTTAACTACAACTCAAATGTGTTTTAAAACAATTCGATACGCAATCAAAAAGGCTTAAATCTGGTAATAAATTTTACACCTACGAATAACTATCAAATAATCATTAATTCTCAATTGCATTCCGCATTTCTATCAATGTAAAATCACCATTATAGTCAATACCGATATCTTTAAGATAGCGTATTTTAAAATCAACCATATTCTCATCAATTTAAGATTCAAAATCGATCGAGAAGAAACAGAGACTTATCAAGTCAGGCGCAAAAATTAAAATGTATAAAACTGTAATCGAGAAAGAGATGTCGATATGGAGGAGCGCAGGTGGGAAAGTGACAGGGATGTCGCCATGAGATTGTCCGTAAGACCAGTAGCTACAATTACTGTGATTCAGAGACGGGGTAGGTGGGATATACGGTTAGGAGTTGCGTCGCGCAACCAGCGGATGCATATCGTTTAGTGTGGTAGGGCATAGCACAACGAATGTCGTCTCGCTCAAATCTGGAGCAGAGCCCATCTGGGGAAGTACCTCCACCTTACAGAAAACCGCAGTTAAATAACACTAGACCCTACTCATAGTGTTGTGTTTCTGTTGGTGAGTAAGGTCGCCAGAGCTCCAAGAGGATTCGCTGTGTTGACAGCTGAGGACCCACGGAGCAAAGCCCTTGGCCCGTTTAGCTGTCAACACAGCAAATCCTCCTTTTTTTTAAAGGGTCGGCAACGCGCATGTGACTCCCCTGGTGTTGCAGGCATCCTTAGGCTTCGGTGACCGCTTACCATCAGGCGGGTCGTATGCTTGTTTGTCACCGTCGTAGTATTTAAAAACATGCAAGTGTGACAGAGATGGGGGTACAAATCCGCAATCCACTTATTCAAGCTTTCACGATTTTCACACATTATAAATTGACTAAAACTGGGCTCAATCGTGTACAAAATTTGAAAACAAACCTCCGACGTTTCAAGGGCGACATTGCCCCCGTGGTCCCGGAGAAAGAGTGGCTGAGTTTGACATCAACATCTTCTAGCTGCGTGGGTTTTACGAACTACCCGCACTTGGTCTTGATTATCCACTTGAAAAATGTGCGCAAAATGTTCATTCACGATTTTCGTGGTATAGGCTCAGTAACCACACTGCGGCACGCGGCGCAGCACCGCTCCGTGTGTCCTCCATCAATTTCGTCAGACATTTTCCACTCTATTCGACTCTACGTAATTAGGTAGTTTTAGTAGCTAATCGAAATGTGTGCGGTCGCCCGTTGTTATTATTTTGATTATGTGAAATGTAAGTTAAGATTAGTGTTATAATGTTCCGATGGAAGTAATTATAAGACAAACTGGTAAATGTAGGATTGGTGCCGACGTAAGTAACGGCGGTAACACACTTGCGAATTGCGATCGAGTAAACATGGAGGCGATCGCCGCGTATAAGTTTGATATATCAATCGCTTACATATCGCCCAAGTGTGATGAGGCCGTAATCTTCTCCCTGACTTGAAACAGGGAGTAGATGCCTTGTAGCCTGCAGCACAACAATGATTCTGACAATTGTCACACTTGACACCGTAGTGGAATAGGGCCATGGCGACTCTACAATAAAAGCTTGTTACTCCGGTTTGTACATACCTATAACAATCTTTGAGTCCAATCAAACTCATTCTCAGAAAACCATCAGCATCTCCAGTCTCAATGTCTCCATCACGTACAACGATACTCACTGACTAAAGCTATACCTTACGGCTTTATAATACGGTTCAATTCAGTATAACCGTGACCAGGATGGTATTCTGTATGCAGCGGACGTAGTTGGCTGACGTCGTATTTTTGTTTCGATGTGTTTTCTGAATTATTGCCATGGCGAGTACGTAAATAAGGATTTGAGGAAGGGGTGGATATGGACAAACAGGTGTGACAATATGCAGGGAGCTTTGATTCAAAATGAAAGTGTCTGTAAAGCTGTTTAAGTGTTTTTCTGAGAAAGGTTTTCGGTTTGGATTGTCATCTCGACACGAATACGCCCAAAGTTGTAAAATGTTTATGAACGGTCAATGAACCTAAATGTCTAAATGAATCTTAATCTTGTGCTGTTACAGAGATACAAGACAAAAATAACTTAAAACTAAATCATAGTTATTTTGTATAAATACTATTACTTTATCCATGGGGGCTGGTGTCTAAAACCCGTAGGACATAATGAATTAATTATTAGGTGCACTGTATAGTCGAGTTCATAAATATATGAGCATTTCCGAGGGTTCACAGATATCTGTACACCCCTTGTCATTGACAATAAGGCGTAAGTGTACATATTATGCATTCAGCTTCACAGATATTAAATTACAGGTTGTGAAAATAATTTCAGGGGTAAGGGATGACTCACACTAGAACGGGACGGGACGGGACAATCGGTCAGCTTGTATAGAAAACGTCACGTGACATCCGTGGGCTCCGAGTTATCACGTGATTATTTCTATAGAAATCGTCCCGCCCCGTCAAGTCCCGTCAAGTCCCGTCCCGTCCGAAGTCATCCTTTATTCAAATAATAAGTAAGTACATTTAAATGTATCTCCTTTTATTGGAGTTCAATTTAATGTAGAAACCTTTAATGTCCAAGGTTTAATGCTCCGACAATTATTAATAGCAATCGACGTCCATTCAAACGACCTTCCAAAAACTAAAGAACTGGTAACCTAATGAACCATAAACTAAACCAATAAACAAAAACTTTACAACCATAAACATCCACTCTAGAACAAGAATGTACTATCCGCCATACTAACTCATACACACTTACGATTAAAAATTTAAAGTATGTATCGTATAATCTATTAACACCAAGAACCGGTGGCTTGAACTAAAACGACCCGTATAGATTTTAAATTTATACTCATTTTACTAAATCCACCAAGCATCTTTACCATCCATCTAGGGATGATTCAAGCAATTTTAACATCAACGCCTTAGATAATAGAAATTACGATATTATTTCAGAACGGTAATTTTAAAATTGTCAATGCATCTAAATCTAACAAAATAGACATGCTGCTATTTGCTAAAGCTGTATTCGATTTTAGCCCATAACGTAGTTAAAATACGGATGACGCTGCAGATTTTGGAGTGTAAAATAAAAAGGTGGTAGTGGCGCAAGTGGGCAGGTATTCTGTGCGCGCGGAGGGTCTCCCGTAAAGTAAGTAATAAATAAAGTATCCACGCGTTTGACAAATGAGAGAACACGCGTTTTATGGATGCGGCTTGTGTTAGCGGTTGGGGGTGTATTCTGTGGCGAGAACCTTTTTGTCGCACAACCTGCAGTATAATAGAAACATGGGGTCGAAACTCTAGACTCTAGGACCATGGGGTCCCAGCGCACGCAAGTTTTTTGTAGGAGTCGCGAAACGTCTGGTTGATGTTACTGGTGACTGAAGAGCTGGTGGTTTCCTCGCACAACAACTAACAGAAACTAACTTACTCAAAAATTTTATTTATTTTCTAATACTGTATCTCTTTACCCAATATCTTCTTTAAGCCGTCAAGTAACGTACTGGAAACCCGGACTTCTAAATAGGTGGAACACCCAGAGATACAATAGGTTCCTAACTGACATTTACCAGTTGAAAAGCCTTTTTACACCATAATGTAAAATTTGGTAAAACTACCAAGTGTAAAAGAAGCTAATTCTATTGAGGTAATATAAAATAAGTAAACTAAAGGACATAATATGTACAGTATGTTTGATAGTCGAAGAATGTAGAGCTAAGAGACTTTAAGAGCCGGCCGATAACCACACTTCTGAAACGTATTCTATAGGATAACGTGCTTTTAAGTCAGAAAGAGTACACAAAGAGATACGAATAAGAAAATGGCATTGGATTGGGCATATCCACAGTAAACCTGACAACCTATCAAAGATTGCCCTGATCATGAAGATGCCTGGCAAATGGATATAGGGCCGCTCCAAATCTGCCTGACACCGTTCCGTGAAGGAAGAGATGAGTGCATTGGAGAAGTTAATGGCTCATTCTTCTTAGTAATTAGAATAGTACTATCCGCCAGAACGAGAACCAAACCACTCCAAAACCTCTACAATACCGCGCCGCTCAAACGTATCAGATTCTTTCCGACCAGTAAAACACACACAGAATTCATATTAGCCGATTAATAAATTCCCAGAAGTCGGAATAAGACATAAATTTTAATAAAATATACCATAAACTATCAGATTGTGGGATCTAAAGTGGACTGGGTCGTGAGCATTGTTTTATGGTTTAGATGGAGATGAAAGATTTAGAATTATTACGTTTTTTAGAACAAATTGTCCATTTTGTTCGTTGAGGTTTGAGGCTACTGTTAAAATTTTGACCACTATTGATTATTAAATAATAATATAAATAAAAAGCCCATTTATTCCATAACCAAATATAAAAAGAAATAACAGTTGTGACTACTTAAAAGAAAAAAAATAATTTAAAAAGAACTGTATTATTTTTAACTATTATCCTAAGATTTTTTCACTTAGGTGGTTAGGACCCCTCACGGGTAAAGGCCTCCTCCAGCTGTAGCCATCTCTCTCTATTTTGTGCTGTTTTTGGCCAAACGGTATCTATTCGTCGGAGTTCATCGGACCACCTGGTGTTTGGTCTACCGTGTCTTCTTTTACCGTCTGGCCCTTTCCACATCGTGGCCACCTTCGTCCATCTCTCGGCGTGCATTCTGGCCACTATTTATTATTAGCTTATAAAAAAGTTAACAGACGTATCAGTGAAAATATATTTAAATATATTTTCCTTTTTAACAAACGCAAATGTCGAACTGATAGATAAGGATAGACAACCATTTAGTCTAATAATCCTGGAAAATAACTGTCTTCGGTTCCGACCTCATTATGACTTGTTATAAATTTACTAAACGTTTAAGGATGTAAAGCTTTGAAAACTAACCTCCGTCGTTTCAAAAGCGACATTACAGATATAGACAAATAGTTAAAAAGCACAATTGAGTAGGTACCTACTTGTTTTTCCACACTTTATTTTGCCCTAAGGATGACTCACACTAGCACGGGACGGGACGAGACGTGACGGGGCGGGACGGGAAAATCTGTCAATTTCTTTGTTTCCCGTCCCATTCTAATGTGAGTCATCCTTTAACTCGTTCAAACCTGTGTTCAAGATGTGTATCCAATTACATAAACAGTGCGTTTTAATTTCAACTTTTTGATTTGAAACACACATGTGGAACATCGTTCACGGATAAAAGCGGTTTGGAGACTGTTGGAGGAAAGGACACATTGAAATTTATCCATACTAATATTTATAAATAAACAACTTTAATCAACTACTTTGCAAATCTTATTAATTCCTTTTAATATTAAATTGTTGACATGTTTCGTCTGCGTCGAGCCGCGAAGGTGATACCACCACTCTGTCTGTCCGACGATGTCTGCCCGACGCAGACGAAACATGTCACGCCTATTGTGATAAAAATACGTGAGTGTTAACCGTTGCAATTTAATATCAGTAGGACTCACGAAAGTTTAAATTATATTCCTTTTAAATTAACCTCAGCAAAATATGCATATTTTTTTGATTAAGTACACGTATGTACTTACTACCCATTTTGTTCCCGAGTGTTGTTAGGTTAATCATAAAATCACTAGTTAAATTAGTTTCCGCTAAATAAAAACCTTCAAGAAGGTCCTGCGCTACCCAATGCTATTCCAATTCGTGTCAAGTTTCATAGCTAGGTGAGCAAGGGGGGAGTGGGCTACCACCCCCTATGCCGAAGAAGGTTGAAAGCAAAAACTGGCCAAGCGCTATTCGAACCCGCACGCCAAAGGTTCTGGGCCCTTACAATGACGTCTTAGGGCATTTTCAAAAATAGGGTACTTACCATTTTAATTTTCTTTGAAATTATAGGAAGTTTTGGGTTTTTTATAACCAGAATCATGAGTACTATTGATTTAAAAAAATAAAAAGAGTGTCCCGTTTTTTTTGGTCAGCTTTGTAACGCATTTTTTTCATACATTTCGTATGGGCCGTTAAAAACTGACAAAAAAATGTTGTATGAAAAATCGAGGACCCATTTTCATTAAAAGGGTGCACTTTTTTCTGAAAATGCCCCTTAACGCGATTCAGTTTAGGTCCAGAAGGCCTACCACGAACCACGAACGAAGTTTCACCTCTCTGTCGCACTTGAGTGAGAAATCACCAGTGCGAAAGGGAGGTATACTTTCGTTCGCGGTTCGTGGTAGGCGCTCAGTTTAGGCTCAGTTGTATGGAAGCGACTCAGTTTAGGTCGTCGTGACGTCATGGGTTTGGGCAAAACATCGTGACGAACCCTGACTAATTCCAATCAGGCCTAGTTTACCCTTTGGGTTTGAAGGTCAGATGGCAGTCGCTTTCGTAAAACTAGTGTCTACGCCAAATCTTGGGATTAGTTGCCATAGCGGACCTCAGGCACCCTACAATGCGGTTATTAGTGCATTGTAATGTGCCTAAATTTAAAAATAAAAATATATGTATTTGTAAACCGAAACCTACTAATATTTCGGGTTCGGTTCATCACCCTCCGGCTAAGGAACCCTAAAATGTAGTCTACCTAGGTATGCTAGAGGATGTTACACTGTTGTTAACTTGTTAGATCATTCAGCTCCCAGCATATTATTTACTACCTGATACTAAGTAAGTATTAATACGTACATTTCCAGTAGGTAAGTATTATAACATTTATGATACAATTGCTAGTTGTGTCAAGTTTCATACCTACTAGGTGAAGGGGGGCACCCACCCCCACTATACTTGCTAGGAAAGAAAGTCTGGTATTTTATGATATTATATTAACTTTATAATATCCGAAAATTCTTAAGAGCAGAACTGATTGTAGATTACAATTTTTACAATTTTTAAAGCACGAATCAAATCATTTATTAAATGTAATAAATGTTTTGATTCATGTTTTTGCGTTTTTTAAGTAGTCACACTACTACTACTTTCTTTAGTATATGACATCTATTTCAATTTATGATTGTAGATTAATTTAATAATATTAATTAGAAATTTATATTTTTTGCATGATAGTATGTATAACCACAAATTGTCTTAATTTCATCTGTTGACATAATTCCTGTACGTACTTATTCTATGCAAATAAAATTTAGCGTAGCGGCTTGCAATTGGCTGCTTGCCGGCCGTAGGGCAGAAAAACCATTACTTTGGAGTAGGTACTATAGGTTCTTACTCACTCATGGCGATGTCATTTTGTTGGGGTGTAAATTTTTTAAATTCAGAGTTATTTTTCTATAAAGAACCGTATTCAACGGATGCTATAACGACACAACATTTACGGCTTTTCTTCGAGTAATACCGCCAAAGGGACTTTTGCATCTAAAGTCCTTCTGCATTGAATAAACGTATAGGCACAATACAGCAACTGCGGGCTCAGTCATTTAGGCGAGGTAAGTCATATTCTTATTTTTCCAGCTGAGCAGTGGGTCAAAAACTGATTAAGTACAATCCTTACTAGGTCAGATATGCAGTACAATATGCCTCTGAATACGGCAGTTACAGAATACGACTGATTAAGTGCACGCCATTTTCTTTCTAAGGCTGGAACATTTTCTTTCTAAGGGTTTAACCAAACTTTTCAACCAAGAGTAACGCCTACTCTTGGATACTAATGTCAAAATCACATCTGAGAGTTAGCTTTATTCTCGGAATAAAAATTTGGTAAAACGCAGCCTAAGTCGATTTCGGAGTAGGCAAAAATAAAACATCTTCTACTAAAAGATACGGCCGTTTATGTCGCATTTCCCATACAGTTGAAATGGGAAACAAAATGTAGGGAAGTAAGTACCCTATCATATTACATATTTCCCGTTGACCTAGAATCACTAAATTTGGCAAAAAGCAAGAGCTTGTAGCACAAATACAGGAAAAAAACCCGAAAACCGTATATTATCACACACTGAGAGTTCCGTGCTTCCATTTTTCTTAACCATGTAAGGTAAGGGGAGCATCCTTCGTGCGGAACCCTCGGTGGGCGAGTCCGACTCACACTTGGCCGGTTTTTTACTTCTTGTCCCCATCCACCTCCTAGGAGCGGAGGATGGTACAGTCACGTCTATAAATATGTATATACCTCGGAACGTATATTTACTACGTGTATTACTGGTGGAGAAGGTTCAAATTTGAATAAGTACAGGTGTACATAAATATGAAGCCGACCGAAGGTGAGCTTGACACGAATAGCAATTATGCCATAGGAGAAAACGTGGTCCTTCGAACCAGATAAATCAAGAGCAGTCCTACTTTACTTTTTTGCTATATTCAAATATTTTTTTAAAACATGGTGATCCGCACTAAAACAGTGAGACCATCCGCAGCAGAAGCAAAGTAACCGATAAGCTCTCCGAATCGCTTAACTTAAGTGGCAGTGGGCGGGGCACATTACACGTAGATCCGATGGCCATTGGGGCGGAAAGGTTTTCGAGTGGCGACCGCGTACCGGAAGGCGCAGCGTGGGTAGGCCCAAGGTGGACTGATGACCTGGTGAAGGTCGCAGGAGTTCGCTGGATGCGGGTGGCGCAGGAACGGTCATTGTGGAAATCTTTGGGGTAGGCCTATGATGATGATGATGAGATATAATATGAATATAAAAAAAAAGTTAAGTAAGTATAGTTAAATTACGGACACCACTCATGTATTTTTAGTCACTACGAGTACGGTGTGTGTGTCACCTTTTACATTGGATAAACCAAATCTGCAATCATCAATCCCGGGACTCCAATACGTAAACCCCATTTACTGTGGTCCCACAATTCCAAGACACAGTCCTTACCATGTCAGAGAGTATTGGGATCCTGGGTGTTGACATTTCCAGTGACGTCCAATTCCGTAGCTACCTGGAAGGGAAGGCCAAGCTGGCATCCAAAAAGCTCGGTGTGCTCAATAGAGCTAAGCAGTACTTCTCTCCGGGGCAAAGACTGTTATTATACAAGTCTCAAGTCAGGCCCCATATGGAGTATTGCTGCCATCTTTGGGCGGGAGCACCTGGATACCAGCTGGGCCCCTTTGACTCGATCCAAAGACGTGCTGTCCGAATTGTCAACGATCCCAAACTCACGAGCGATATCGAACCCTTAAGTCTAAGGAGAGACTTCGCCTCCTTATGTGTGTTCTATCGCTTGTACAATGGATTGTGCTCTGAGGAATTGTTTGATATGATGCCAACGGCTGCATTCTACCACCGCACCGCTCGCCGTCGGCAGGGTGTTCACCCGCATACCCTGGAGCCTAAATGGTCTCGTACCGTGCGGTTTAAGAGGAACTTCCTCCCGCGGACGCTCCGGCTGTGGAATGAGCTCCCTGCCACTGTTTTCCCAAAGGACTACAATATGGGGTTCTTCAAAAAAGGAGTGTTAAAGTTTTTAAAGGGTCGGCAACGCGCATGTAACACCCCTGGAGTTGCAGGCGTCCATAGGCTACGGTGACCGCTTACCATCAGGCGGGCCGTATGCTTGTTTGTCACCGTCGTAGTATAAAAAAAAAAAAAAAAAAAAAAAAAACGTAAGGAGCACCTCAACCGGTTTTGTCAGCGAGAGCACTTCGGGTGGCGAAGCGAAATACTTTACCCCCGCTTGAGTCATTGCGCTCGGTATCGGCGCTTGGTAATGGCATCATAATATGCCCGAGATATCGCGCATAGTGAATAAAAATAAGCGAATGTTCAATTGTAAGCACGAATCAAATCATTTATTGTATGTAATAAATGTTTTGATTCATGTTTTTTTTTAAGTAGTCACACTACTAATTACTATATATAAATTATAAATTGAAAGACATGTCATATACTACAGAAAAAGTGACCAAGGCCCCCGGTGAGCAGGGCTGGGATCGAACCAGCGACCTCCTGCTTTCGCGGCAGTCGCCCTAACCACTGGGCTACCCGATCACCTATGTGAATGGTCTCCATAATTTTATTATCCATACTTCCATACTAAAATTATAAATGGGAAAGTATGTGTCTGTTTGTCCTTCTTCCACGGCAAAACGTAGCGACGAATTGCCGTGATTTTTTAAGTGGAGATAGTTGAAGGGATGGAGAGTGACATAGGCTACTTTTTTTGCGAGCGAAGCCGCGGACAAAATCTAGTATTAGGTATTATAAATTTTTCGAGAGAGGTATGGGCACAGCGGATGCATATCGTTTAGTGTGGTAGGGCACAGCACAACGAATGTCGTCTCGCTCAAATCTGGAGCAGAGCCCATCTGGGGAAGTACCTCCACCTTACAGAAAACCGCAGTTAAATAACACTAGACCCTACTCATAGTGTTGTGTTTCTGTTGGTGAGTAAGGTCGCCAGAGCTCCAAGAGGATTCGCTGTGTTGACAGCTGAGGACCCACGGAGCAAAGCCCTTTGGCCCGGTTAGCTGTCAACGCAGCGAATCCTCCTTTTTTTTAGGGTCGGCAACGCGCATGTAACACCCCTGGTGTTGCAGGCGTTTATAGTCTACGGTGACCGCTTACCATCAGGCGGGCCGTATGCTTGTTTGTCACCGTCGTAGTATTACAAAAAAGAGCTAAATTTAAATTTAACATGTTATAAACAGTCGAGGTCACAGTGGAGTCAGGTTTTTATATAAAACCTTATTAAACGTACTTCTCCTTGGCTACACCGATACTATTCCAATTTATGTCTCATAGCTAGGTGCTAGACGGGAGGGGGTTGTCGTCTCCGTATAGATTTTTCTTTTTGCCACCCGTGAAGTTAACTAGACGTTCAGCTGGCTTTGCTTTCTGGAAGAATTAATAGTCTGCATTTTAGGAAATAACAAATCATTGTAATCATTTTCAATTAAAGCTCAGTATAACATTCGTGTTATAAAGTAACGTTTTGATCAAGGATCCTCATTAAGTTATACAGTCATATAATTAACTTTTCATCCATCGTCATCAAGAGCTCTGCGTGCGGTGAGACGCAACACATGGGCTTTGACGCTTGTTAATGGCATCCTAAGATATCCGAAACACGTCGCGCATGGTGACTAAATTGCATGAGTGTTAGGGATGACTCATAAGTTATAATAGAACGGGACGGGACAGCGCGGGAGGGGACGATCTGTTAATTTCTATAGAAAGAATCACGTGATAAATTGGATGTCACGTGAATTTTTCTATAGAAACTGACGGATCGCCCGTCCCGTCCGGTTCAAGTGTGCTCTCGTTTTGGACGCCATGACTCTTTTTGGATCATTCTTTTTGGATTTCAGAAAACAACAAAAGTAATATGATGTTGGTTGATGTTGATGAACTTTTTAAAACAGTGGACAAACCAACCTAAGCGAAGCGTTATTGAACTTTCAATCCGAAGATCTCGGGATGAAACTCCGACTCGTATCAATGACTTTATCGGAACTTATGTACGAAATGTCATTTGATAATTACCTTACGCTTTTCGGCGAAGGAAAACATCGCGAGGAAACCGGACCAATAAGGCCTAATTTACCCTCTGGGTTGGAATGTCAGATGGAAGTCGCTTTAGCCAAATCTTGGGATTAGTTGCCAAAGTAGACTACAGGTTCCTTGCGCCGTTGTATAAGCCGGAAAACGGAAGAAGGAGTAATAGTATGTTATTAATTCGTGAAAGCAGACAAACCTACCCATTTTTATATAGCGGCACGATATTGCATCGCACCTAGTTGGATTTCTAGTTAACTTTCAGTTCAAATTGAAATTCCATTAAGGAGATTGCTTTTTACGTCGGCGCGATGGCGGGCGTTATTATGTTATGTGCTCTACTTAAAGATTATTTAACTTTACTTTTTCCTATAGGGCAGCGTTAGCTATTAAAGGTTATGTACTCCCTACTCTCTACTTATAAACCAACGAGCAGATGATACCATACAATAAGTACATAGTTGTGGAATGATAGGACTACCATGAGCTATTGTAGAAGGACACAACATTAAGATAATTATGGTCGTAGACCCTGAAAATATGACTTTTCTCTTAAACATGAAATAAAATGTCGTCATTACGTTCGTTATGATAGGCTTCAAAGTAACACGTTGCCAGTGGAGCCACTCGAGACTATTGTAATCGAATGGAATTTCATACAAAAAGGCCTTGGCCGGGAAGTAATATTTTTTTTAATTTTTATAATTCATAGTTGATTTGTACACATCAACATAGCTTTTAGCCATTATGTGATTTTGCTTGGACATTCTGCCACAACGCTTATTAAAAATATCAGTAAATTATATTTTGCAGTTTTATCAATATTAAATCGACAGCCATTATTAATTCAAACATTGACGTTTTGTTATGATGACATTCTGCCATTACGCCTATTAAAAAAAACAAGAAATGCTTTTTTATAGTTTGATTTATATAAAATAGACCCTAATGATCGATGTCTGACGATGACTGCCCGATACAGTCGAAATATGTCAGGCTTATTGTGATAAAAATACGTGAGTTTGAATTATTTAGTAATTTAGTGTCAGTATGACTCACGATAGTTTAAATCATCCCACAAATATCTGCAACAGTTATTTTAAACCTTAATTTATCAAAATGTCCCATTTACGCATAAAATCGATTTTCCCTACGACCAGCCGTTTTACACTGAACGAAATGAAAGCAACACAATGTGCCGTCGGATGATATGAATTCGTCTTGCATCGGTTCGCAGAACGCGTGTATATTTAGCGGTGCACTTCGATCCGCGTGTCGCGGGTTAGTTATGAGTTTCAGGACGGACTTGTCACGTATTAATTAGTATTTTCCCATAATTTTAACAAAAATTAAAAAGGCACAGAATAAAGCGTGTTCCAAATAGCAACTTTTCTAGCAAGTCACCGACCAAAACAGCTTATTACAAAAAATCTTTAACACACTAGAACGAGACGGGACGAGACGGGATGGGGCGAGATGGGACGACCTGTCAATTTCTATAGAAAGAATGACGTGATAGTTCGGAACCTTCTGTTGTCACGTGATATTTTCTATAGAAACTGATCGTTCCGTCCCGTCCGTCAGTTTGAGTTTATACACCATTGTAATTATAGTCATTGTCTAGCAGTTAATTGTTTATTGATAGTGAAGTTTGTCGTCAATTCATCATCTAGGAAGTGATATGAATTCGTCTTGCATCGGTTCGCAGAACGCGTGTATATTTACATAATTAGCGATACATTTCGATACTGAACTTTTCACACTATTTTCTGTTAATTTATCACAATTGAAAATGTTATTTCGATTTTATTAAAAGAACGCTGAGAAAGTGAATCAAGAGGAAAACATGAATATTATGCATTACAATTCACTTGCAATTCTCCCGCAAGTCACCGACCAAAACAGCTTATTCTGCTTATTACAAGACTGAGTAAGATCTGGAGCCTTACCAATGACGTCTTAACTCAGTTTCGGTTTTTAACTACTACTAACGCTTCATAGTGTATCGTAGTTAACTCTCTCTATCTTTCTTCCTTTATTAGTGCGACAATGACAGTTTCGTTCGTGACTGAGCGTTAGCGATTGGTATCTTAGCTACGAACGCAGATCTCTTGCCATTATGTTTCATATACAAAGCTTCATTCATATTATGTTTCATATAAAAAGTGTAAGAAAAATGCTAATAATTTGCAATCTATCAACCTTCCATCCTTAGTTTGCGTTAAAAAAAAAATTCTAATTTCTAACTGGAATACAATAGGTACTGATTCCGCATCTGCATTTATAAGTTACTCCCTATTAGGCTAGACGAATAAAAAAATTTATTTAGTCCGTCTTTTAGATTATTAAAAAATATAGTACACGTATTTTTTCTTTTGTTCGTCAAATCAAAAATGACGAAAATACAGTGCGTTCAAGTTCCGCGTAACGTCACTATTAGGTTAAATTCTTACCGAGTGACGTCACAAGCGTCACCACGGAACTTTGATGCTCTTTATCTTCGTCAATTTTAGTTAAATTGAAAAAGGAAAAAATACGTGTCTAATAATTTTAGATAATCTAAGTGACGGACTAATTAGAATAATAGTTTTTTAACGTAGTCGTCTTTCATATTATCCAGTTTCAGTGTAACTCATTCATGTGACTTGAATTGCAATCTCACTGACGTAAACGAGATGCCCCAGTCCGTGCCTGCGCGTGCGATCATGAAAGCATTCCCGCGACATTAAAGCGCGTTCATTTTCATAGATTTATCGACGGGCCGGACTTATGGCCAGTGGCGCTCAAACTGAGAGGAATATGATGTAACAAGTTATTAAAATAATTAAAAAAAAACCGGTGAACTCGCCCACCGAGGGTTCCGCACAAAGAATGCTCCCCTCCATTTATGAACTTAGGTACTTGAATTTTTTTTATTGAAAATTGTTTATTTCAGAGAAAATATACAGTTTTACAGATTATCCTGTCCTCCACACAAGGCATTGCCTATCCCGTGGAAGAAAGGGAAGGGAGGAAACTTAAAATACTCGCTCGGAACTTTCAGTGTGTGGCAATTTTACGATTTTCGGATGTTCTTCTGTACTTGTGCTACAACTTCTTGCTTTTTGCCAAATTTCGTGATTCTAGGTCAACGGAAAGTACCCTATATATTTTGATTCCCATTGAAAATGTATGGGAAATGCGACAAACGGCCATATCTTTTGATTTCGTTGACGTAGAAGTTTGGTTTTTTCCATGTTTTTTCACAGCTTTAAATGACCGCAGATTTGTGTATTAATTTCAACTTGCTACTCATACTCGTTCCCGAGATAAGGGCAGACAGACGGACGGAAAACCAAGTGATCATATATGGGTTCCAGTTTTTCGTTTTGACGTACGGAAACACGTTTGGCGAAACACGTGTTGAGTTTTGTATTATTAGTTGTGGGTTGATACCTTTTTTTTATGCTATAGGGAGCAAACGAGCAAACGAATCGCCTGATGGTAAGCGATTAACGTCGTCCATGGACACCCGCAACACCAGAGGTGTCGCAAGTGCGTTGCCGGCCTGTAAGGTGGGAGTACGCTCTTTTCTTGAAGGTTTGAAGGTCGTATCGGTCCGGAAACACCGCTGGCGACAGTTCGTTCCACAGTTTAGCTGTGCGAGGCAGGAAGTTTCGGGAAAAGCGCACAGTTGAGGGCTGCCAACCATCTAAATGGTGAGAGTGGAAATATTGTCGCGTAGGGCGATGGCGGAAAGAAGCGGCAGGGATTAATCCGAACAACTCCTCGGAACACTCCCCATAATACATGCGATAGAAAATGCAGAGTGAGGCCACATCTCTACGCAGCGCCAAGGGATCAAGCCGATCAGAAATACGTTGGCAGTTGACAATTCGAGCTGCTCTCCGTTGGATGCGGATAGTTAGTTGGATGCCTATAGTTAAATAGGTGAGAGGGTCAAAGTTATAATTGTGTGCATAAAATTGACAAGAAACTAGAAAAAGTCGCTACTAATTGATTCTTTAAAACCTTATTTTATCGCAAAATAGAAAAGCAAAATGACTGTCGTAATTAAAATGTACTTCCGCGAAGTGATGAATAAGGAACTTAATTAAAAAAAAATAGTAACATAAGTTTAACTAGTCTACAAGAATGCCATGGAATATTATTCCTCTTATTCATACTGCTTATGCTGAGAATGGAGCACGACGCAATCAAATAGTGTAAATTACAGAATTTAAAACAAATAGAGATGATTGATCTTATATATAATATATAGCCTATTTAGCTATCCCACTGCTAGCAGGGGAGGGGAGGCCTTTGCCTAGGGCAAAGGCCTCCCCTCTTCTCCTCCATTCAGTCCGGGGAAGAGGCAGACCGAAAAGAAGATGGCGAGACGATCTGGAGGCGTTCTGCGCAGATTGGTGGGAATAGGAAACAGCTAAGAATAGGGAATAGGAAATACCTAACTAATATTTGAAACGGGATAATTACCATGTATGTTAGTTTTATTGAGCACCCGATATTTCGACACTGCTGTAAGCGTCATGTTCACGGAGTACACTGATTTCATCAGTTTACTCCGTTTCAAATATTAGTTATAATGCAAATGACCATGTTAGCTTAAAATAGCTAAGAATATATTATTTAGATTTTTGCTTTATATCAAATCAGGTGTTTCCATGATATTTTATCCCCACACATGAAAAATATAAACCCCACAAAATCGTATCCCCATACAAAGTAATCAAACAGTTTGGGCACCGTAATCAAGTGCCAATTCGGATGTCGAAACCGAAGTATTTGCGTCCGCACCTGCGCCGTACAAATCATTACGATATGCTCGAATCATCGATATATCCTGTATTTATTCCTCATAAATTGTAGAAGAGATTAGGTTATGTGTCGCGAAACTGTTGACATGGGTACTTACTCGTACATACATAACTACACATAGTACATGCAAAATTGTAGATAAAAACGGCCAAGTGCTTGTCGCAATCGCCTACCGAGGGTTCCGTACCATGGATGTTCCCCTACACCCATACAGGCGCGGAACTGTCAGTGCGCGGCAATTATAAAAAAAAACCGTTTATTTCAGACAACATTAGTCATATCATATAAGTCATAACATTAAATTAAAATAATGATTAAATTCAATATTACAGGACAATCTTACACAAATTGACCTAGTCCCACAGTAAGCTCAATAAGGCTTGTGTTGTGGGAACTAAACGACGATATATATAATAGATAGATACATATAAATACTACATAGAGAACATCCATAACTCACGAACAAATGTTTGTGATAAAACCACAAATAAATGCCCTGACCAGGATTCGAACCCGCGACCTCCTGCTTCGTAGGCAGGGTCTCTACCAACTAGGCTAGGGGGCCGTTTATAACATTAGTCATTTATAGTATACAGTTTTCGGATATTTTTCTATACTTGTGATACAAGCTGTTGCTTTTTGCCAAATTTCATTATTCTAGGTGTTTTGTTTCATTTAACCCCTAATTTAGCAAAAAAAGTCGTCGTGAGTTCAAGCCTCCTCGGCTCTCAATAGTCCTAATGATTCTGGCTGGTAAAAAATACAAAAAGAGGGTCGAAGAGTTTGTATGACCTGTCATACATTACTAAATTAAGGGACACACGAAAATACTCAATATCTAATTTTTGTCTTTTATATTTTGTAACCACCTAACAGCCTTTTTAATTGCACTTACGCTATGACAAAACAGACTGTACATACTGGATATACAATATTGATTGTTCTGACAAACTTCTCTGTAAAAACATCTATTATTACAGCACGTCTAACAACCCGTTATGATAAATGGATCGTCAAAACTATAGAGTGCCAACATCAAAATAAATACGATCAAAATAGCATGGAATCTCTCGCGCAAAACGTCTTAAGCATCTATAGAAGATATAGTCGCTTACGACGTTCTTGAAAAGGTGTGTGGAAGAATCAATGACGCGTCGGTCACAGCTGTAAAGCCATCAATCTGTATGTCTGTGTGTCAGTAGCTCGGAACTGCGAGATCGGACATATATCATGGGCGGTGTCAAAGCTTCAAGGATTTTTGTTGGAATATGGATGGTTATTGATAAATTTAGATTTTGTGGGCGTTTTGATGCTGGAGTATGATTGGTTAAGATGTTGAGGAATCAATATAATAAATGTTAACTACCAACAAACCAAACCAAACCATGTGTATAATAAATGTAATGTTGTGTGTGTTAATGTTACTTAAGTTAGTAAGGCTATAATAGAATCAATTTCCATGAGTCATTTATATACAGTAAAGTTTGTACTTAAAATTATAGAAATAAAATATTCAAGATTTGATTTACGATTATAAGCTGTATATTTTTCATTTCATTTGTGATGTTTGTGTATTACGACATTCAATCATGTATATGCCAAAGCTATAAGTGGGTATAAGAGAAAAGCATCCCGCATCCCCTCTATTTATCTTTTTCTAGCTCAGTCCCTCACTGCTGACGATCATGATCCCACTTTATAATTTATTTATTTATATTGCAGCCCTCCACTTCTGCTTGTCAATTGCTTTGCGGAACACGTCAGTGTGATGTCCATTTCGGCTGATATTTGGGCACACCATCTCGTTGGACTTGGTCCTTAGGCCGTCTACCGTTCACTTTTCCAGTCATCACAAGTCTATCGAGGCTGCAGTGGTCTCTGCGAGCTATATGATGCATTTATTACACTCGTAACCACTAGGCAACTGCTTTTCTGCTCGTGTTAAATCCCCATACCTGGTTACCCATTTCGTACAAAATTGATATTCATTATGATTTGGTGAATGTGAAGCGTTGCAATTGCCCTTTCCCGCTCTTAAGAATTATTTGAAAAATTAACGTTGAAGGCTTATTACACAGTAGAGGACTATCTAACAGACAAATATGCATGGCCCATACCCGAAATTGTAACACATCCAACAAAACATCTCCAAACTTTATTTATTATTTACTAAACATATCTTGCCATATTACTTAGTACATTTATTTTTATATTGTTTACCCTGGTTTTGGCTGTTGTATTATCAGTTAGATGATACTTTTACTTATTGTATATATATTTTAAATGATTTTACTTGCAAATCCTGTAATGTAATGCTTATTGACTTCTAAAAGTGCCCTTAAGGCCTACTTGCAGAATACATTATGAATGTTTGCGTATATCGTGTAAAACCGTTAAATTTTGTATATTCTTTTTTTATTTGTAGTCTGTTCTCTTCTGTCTGTTTCAGTATTTTCTTTTGACATGGTTTCTTGTAGAACCAAATACTGTGAATACTTTTACTAATTTTGTAATTTGTTTTGAAAAAATAAGTCCTGCTGAGTTTCTTGCCGGTAATAATCTTAAGGCAGTGGTGTAGAGTTAGAACCGGTAGTCGCTTGTTTTTGACGTTCATAAGTGCATTGTAATGTAGAAATTGAAAAATAAAGATATTTATCATTTTATCAATATTTAACAACTATAACGCGCGGTACATTTGATGAGAGAAGCATGAAACTAGGAAGTATGTAAATCGAGGAACACTCTATTTGTAAACGCATTTTCGATGTGCGCAAGGTGTTTATGAATTGAAATGAATGCCATTTGGATTGGTTTGTACCAAGTGATTTGCAATTTTTCACTTTTTCTCATATTTCACTGTGAATACTCCAATGTTCAAGACGGTACTTTAAAATAATATCGAAGATATTATCCAAACTGACAGTTAACAGTCAAATCACAATAAGTTTAGACGCGTGAATATACGTAACTGTCCCACACATGCATAATGTGATTTTAATACATCCACCGTCACATAGCGTGACGTCATTATCATCAGGTGATCCGCCAACTTATATTTACTATCCCTAAAGTCAACAAACACCCTTAACGTAAAAGAAAAGAGTTGAAATTAGAGTAAACATTTATTTTAGAAAGGTAAAGTGATATGGTATTTATTGAAGAAATAAAAAGAGGTGTCTAAAGAAAATGTTGAGCTACATTGAAGGCAGTAGAGTTGAAAATGACTTGACACCTGCCTTGAATAATTTATAAAATGTATTAAACGCTATAGCTCCTTCCTGTGGTCTTCAAAACTGGAGAATAAGGTTGAAAATGCAATGCTATTTATTTTATTAGCGGTAAATATAATTTTGTGATTTCAAAAATCGCTCGATTGTCTACAAGTAGGTGACAATACATTTTTTTTTCTAAACGATGGGTAAATCATTTCGAGTAGCTTATGGTGAAATCAAGGTGTTATTTGATGTGAATATAAACGATTTCTGATTTTCTTTTGTAATCATTATCATCACTGTTTGAACTGTATTATAATTTAGAGTTTGAGTCTTGAGCATAAATATCCATTTTAGCCCCGACTTCTAGAAATAGCCTCGTCTAAAGCCACAAATTTTCTGTTTTGCCTTAAGGTTGACTGGTAGAGAATGCCTTCTGGCATTAAGTCCGCCTTTTGTACGTTAAGGTTTCTTTTGTGCAATAAAGGTTAAATAAATAAATAAATAAATAAATAAAGTGTGTGACTTTATGCACTGGATATACAATCTACTATTTAAGTTCGAATATGAGTCAAATTGGTCAAGGGGTGACTCAGAAATAGGGGTTGTAAGTTCACAATCGGGGCGAAGCAACAGTAATCATAATACTTAATAATTTGCTTGTTACGTCTAATAAAATGTAATTATCACCTATTTCACAACCACTACACCATACAGCTTTACGTTCTCGCGAATTATCTGGTTGCACCACTGTGTTGGTATGATGCCGTTTTTAGGGTTCCGTAACCAAAGGGATAAACGGGACCCAATTACTAAGGCACCGCCGTCTGTCCGTCCGTCTGTCACCAGGCTATATCTCAAGAACCGTGATAGTTAGACATGAAATTTTCACAGATTATGTATTTCTATTACCGCTATAACAACAAATACTAAAAACCAGGATAAAATAAACATTTAAGGACCCCTTACCATTCCGGGGAACCCTTCGTGCGCGAGTCTTGCACTTGGCCGTTTTTTTATTACAGGTAATGTTTATTTTCCTCATAGGTTAATTATTTTCGACTTGTGATTTAACGCTTGAATCCCTCACTACGCTCAAGGTTTTACTTCAGAATCCTTCACTATGTTCGGGATTCAGAAAGAAGAGGTAGCAACAGCAGCTAGGTACAAATCTATTATATGTGATCTCTGGTTATTTGTTGATTATTATGAGATGGGCAGGTTTTTAAACCATGGGAAACAACCTGAGTTTAGTTATAGTACATACTCGTACGTATACGTATGTACACACGCGTTTATAAGTGCATGGGCAATCTATTAATGGATTAATTCATAAACTACCCATTGCCTATGCAATTTTGAACGCCATAGTACCTAAAATCGACATTATCTAACGTGATTACTAGTGTAATTTAGGCTTGAACGTCATATGGTTTAAGTGGTATGAAAAGTGTTTCATTGTTCCCATTTAATTAAAAAAGAACAACCGTTATACCACACTAGAATTAGTTAACAATTAAAGCCCACATTTGTCCAGAAACATGTCAAGCACGATAAGCACAGATAAGCACAAATAAGCACAACTGCTGATACACACAATGCTCGGAAGCTTACGCACCGGTGCGCATGCGCATCTCCTGTTTAACAAGAACGACGTAAGTGTATAAGAACTATACGTCGGTTATGACCTTTTGTCAGAAAATCGCACGCATAAAATCGCTTCTTCTATTGCGTTGTGTCGATGTATTATCAACCATATGTATCTCAGAATAGAGTTCAATTTGTTATTGACAATATTTTCGCTTCTTAGAAGTTGTATTTTAAATGATATTATTGCAAAATAGATCATAAGATGATGAGATTAAAGTTGGTTTTGGAATAAATATGTTATTAGATAGGAGGTTGCGTAATATAATGATGAATATTGGTGATCAGGGGATCTTCTATCTAAGATCGGGTTCACATAGTTAATTGTTATAGTTAAATGACCTTATGTTTGGATTTAAGCAATGATTGTGCTTAGTAACAATTGCTTAATTTAAATGATTTTCTTTTGGGTCGGTTCACAATCGTTGCTTTTAAATGATTATTATCTTCTTTGCGGTACCTGTAGGTATGTACATTGCGGGAACCTACATAATATAGGTAGGTACCTAATAGCTATCTTACGTCCATTTTGGCCGTAGCCAATTATTTAAAGAAAAAATCTTAAGAAAATATGATTCTGTTCTGGTATCGCCACATAGGTATATTTCAGTGGCGAAGCGTAAAAATTTTCTTTGGACAAACCGGTTCTAGCTTTTTTTGAGTAGTTAAGGAAAAATATGCTAGATTGGCTTACGCAGAGAAAGCCGGCAGGAGTCGAGTTCCATGAACCGCCACTGGTAATTTTTGAACTAGTGATGTAAGAAAAAAAAAGCTGTTCAAAGGAAAATGTAGAAAACCTACCAAGAGCATGTCGGGCCATGCCTAGTGTAGGGTAACGTATTTAACCGTCTGTCACAATAAGCGAACCTAGAAGGGGTTTTAGTTACCGCGACCATAACTAGCTAAAAGGTGTATCTTCACAGCACTTACAACTTATTTACCCCATTTTACTTTTTGTGTCCCACTGCTGGGCAAAGGCCCCTCTCCTTATCCAATCCTCCCTGTGCTAGGCAAGATCCCACCAATACCGCTGAAACGCATCCAAGTCGTCCCGCCATCTCTTTCTCGGTCTGCCTCTGCCACGACTATACCGGGGATGCCAGCTAGTGGTTACTTTGGCCCATCTGTCATGTGACTTTATAGAAAAAACAAAAATGGCTTAACTGATCATGCTCAAAAGATTTATCCTTTAAAGTCATTGCGGATGACACACTAGAACGGGCTAGAACGTGACCAGGGTGCGTAGCCAAGATGCCAATCGCTCACGCTCAGTCACTAACGAAACGCAACTGTCATTGTCACACTAATAAGGAAGAGTGATAGAGAGAGGTAGCTGCGATACGTTATGAAGCGTGAGCGATTGGCATCTTGGCTACGCACGCAGGGCGGGCCGATCTGTCAGTTTCTATAGAAAACGTCTCGTTACTCTCCAAGGGCTCCGAACTATCACATGATTCTTTTATAGAAATTTACACGTCCTCGTCCCGTCTCGTCCCAGTTTGTCTTCCTTTCATTAGTAGTCAAATCTTGCTTCATCAAGCTTTTTGCTACCAATCAACAAAAACGTCACAAATAACCTCCATAAACAACCCTCACGGAGAAATGCCAAAATCAGCAATTTGTCCTATTCATACGTAAGCTTAATTTCTGTCGAGTTGAGCCTGTAACGCCGCCATCGAAGATTCTTACTGAGACGCAGCGGAGCGGAGCGAAGTGTGGACGTATCTTTATGTAATGATCGCAAGACCCTACTATTTGTTATAAGTTATAATGAGAACCATCCTAATTCTTACTCTTATAACATCATAATGAGAACTAACCTAATCCTACTCAGGGTAGGGTACATCATTAAATAAATAAAATAAATTAATTAATATTCCGGGAAAATATTATTACACTATTCCACTTTAACGTAGAATCTGGTATAAACTGTAAATTATTTTACGAATAATATGGTACGTATATTAGCTTTATTGCGATAATCTATGATTGGGCGTTTATTAAAAGCGGTTTTAATGTCTCTGCTTGGTTTGATGTGTCATTTTATTCGATTGCCAGTGATTGTAAAAACAAGCGTGTTCATGATCTTGTAATTACTTTTAGTATCAAATCAGTGCATGTACATTCTGGATCGCTTCATCGCTCGATTATTGCTCTGGAGACCTCGACTTGGAAGTCAGAAAAAGGGGAAGCCACGAGCCAGATGGTCTGACCGAGTATTGCTCTGGAGACCTCGAACGAGGAACGAGGGGAATCCACGAGCCAGATGGTCGGACTATATTAAAGAGACGGAAGGAGAATCGCCGTATTAAGATCAACATGAAAATCCATGAAAGAAGCATAGGTCCAGCAGTGCTTGCAAATATGCTGAGAACAACACTTCCTTAGGATCAACCCAAAGCAAAGGATTTATTTTTCTCAGCCTTATCTCCACCTATTTCTGAGTAGATATCTCTTTGTTTACCACTTTTCTTGGTTCTGCGCTAAATCTATTCCTTTTTTGCTGTCCAATAGATATCCTCTAACCATCTTCTCGATGATCTTTTTGACCAGCTTCACTATCATTTGCATTTACATTTTAAAATACTTATGTCGAGTTACTCACGTCAATTATGTCGAAAATAGCTTTTTTTGGAAGAGACCGTGTCTCTTATTCTTGAGTCATGCGTCCGGCCGCGGCGGCTGCTCTACGCACGGCTGCGTTTACATTGTTGTTTTTTCTATGGGTTACCCTCATCTGGCAGAATATATATTGGCAGAAATACACTTCGCATACCACGTATCGCAGCAAAACTTTTAGCAGAAAATACTTTCGCAAAAACTTGGCAGAAAGCAGAAAGTGGGTAGGTAAGGGTTTTCTGCTTAAAAAAATCTGCCAAAAGACTAATTCTGCAAATCAATAGTATGCGAAAAGCAGTATGCGGAAGCCAAACGTTACCTCTGCCATAAATTATTCTGCGAATCGAATTATTAACAAATAAAATTCTACAAGGCAATAGTGAACCTTGTTCTATCAACTTAAACAAGAAAGGTAATACAATCTCACATATACTCATAATCGCTTCAAGTGAGACAGTTTCGAGAGACTGTGGTAACGCATCTTCACCTAGCATCTCTTCCTACATCTACAGTGGCCTTAAGCGCGTCCAATGTTCCGATAATATCTAATTGTTCTGTTATATTTGTTCTTGTATTGTGCGATAAAACTTGGTGCTATTGTTTTTGGAGATCTGTGAGGCAACGTGTGCAATTAAGGATTAACCTTGGCAATAACTTAATGAAATATAACTTAGGAAAACTCTTATATGTTATTTTCTTCTAACAAAGATGTTTTTTATTTTATTGAAATAACATGAAAATATACCTACATATATACACCATATTACAAAGTTACGCCAAACTGCGGGGCAGTTTGTTGGCGAGTCAAACAACCTCCATTTTTAAGTCGGTTAAAAATATATATAGATGAACATAACATTTTCCTTGAAATTCTAAAACATTGACATTCAATATACGTCTATAAATAAATCCAATAGTGTTGATTTTCAAGAAATTAAGTTTGTTTCTTTGTAAACAGTCTAAAAGTTTAACAGTTTTTTTTCCATTGAATTCGACACGTTTCTGTATACGTTAATAAGAGTTACGTAATATATCCCTTTTTGTTGAATTAAAAAATATATTTTTCCGTTTTTCGTACAGTTTCATACATTTAAATAAATGAATATTACATTGTAAAAGGTCCAGACATACACCAAAGTAAATGTCAAGTACGACAAAGCTTAACTTTAGTCGTGACAGCACATGCCAAAGCATAGCGTAGTAGTTGATAGTATAGTACAATTATCCTTTTACTAGAGTTCAGCTAATAAATTGATTTGTTGAATATTTCAAAAATCATTATGGGAAAAATACTACTTTCTTAGTGAAATTTACACCAGTTAAAACCTGTAGAATCTCCCCTTAAGAAAGTAATATAATAAGGAAGCAGGCAACTTAAAACGCACGTAAATAACATATATTATTTTTTTAAGTTGAAACACCGATACACGCGTGTTTCTGCAGTTGTCCAGCACAGTAGTGCCCAAGTTCTCTAGAATCCAGCAAACAGCGAATCCACGCAAATAGTACAGAATGCTTGGTACCGGGAAGAGGCATATTTCCAGTTTTTGTGAAGCTAAATCATTCGGCGGCGGTGCTCATCCGCGTTTAATTGGGATTAGAAGGACGGGCGCACGCGTGCGATTTTTAGTCGCAGCGACTGACGCCGGTCGCATCGGCATTCCAATTTCAGATACAGTAGTGGAGGTTATGCAAACGCAGCGAAGGACGTCCACCTACAAGATGGACAGATGACCTTATGAAGGTCGCCGGGAGACGCTGGATGCAGGTCGCTTCCAACCGGTACATATGGAAGTCCAAAGGGGGGGCCTACGTTCAGCAGTGGACGTCTTATGGCTGATATAATGAGTAGGGCGAAAGGAATAAAAAGGACTCCTCGAACTAGAATGAGCTGACACTTTCGTTTCGTTCTCATCTGCCCGTCTGTCTGTACGTCCACGGATAATCTTAGTGACCGTTAGTACTCGACAGCTGCAATTTGCATTTGCAATTTACGCAGTCGCAGTGACTGGCTGGGACTGAAAATAGCACTTTAACATTCTTTTCGTGATGAACTTATATAAAATAACTTTTTTTTTTATCTAATGAAATTATATTTATTTTCAAAATATATACAGTAAGTGTAACTTACCTAGCTGCTACCTATCCCTACCTTAAATCTAAAAATATGTCGAGGCATTGTATCTAGGATGCTTGTGGCATTTCCTCGTTGTAACGCAATGCTGATACGTTGCGCGAGGAAGCCACCAGGTCTTCGGTCACCAGTAACATCAACCAGACGTTTTGCGAATTCTACGAACTTGCGTGCGCTCCCCTAGACAAAGAGTTTCGACCCCAAATGGTACAAAAATGTACTCTCTGTGCCCAGGCTCTTATATTTATTACGTTTTGAAATAAATTGTTTTATTCCTTGTGAATAATGTAGTGTGTAGCCAGCCTAACCACATATCACTCCGCCGTATCACGATTAACATGTCCAGAGGCAGGAACACAGCGTCCTAATGCTCGACAAAGATATATTCATGCTCGAATCATTCAGGAAATACTTGTGCTTACCATAATTACACATTATTGCGACTTAATACATCAGCTGTTTATTTAGTAATTAGTACATCCACTTGCGAAAACATTTTCCTTCCTCTCCCTCGTTTTTGCTTTTTTTAGGGTTCTGTAGTCAACAAGGAACCCTTATAGTTTCGCCATGTCGACCGTCAGTAGTAGAAAGCTTTAATTTCGTATGAATATACAAACCAATCATGCCGAGTGGTAAAATAAAAAGTGGGATTTTTTTACGGTACAAATTACAATACTGCTAGACATAAGAAGGAATGTTCTTATAAATCTTGTATACGGATCAAACAGATAAAAAAACGTCAATTCTGTGTACAAAACATTGGAAGTTGACAAGATTATCAGGATTCTCAGTTTTCCCCGAAATATAATAAAAATTACCCGCCCATTTTACAGGCGTAAAAATTAGCATTTAATTCTCTTAACTTTTGCGATGTCCACAGAAGAGATATAACGTGTTAACCAGATAATGAAATGTGTATGACCCATATTTCTTTGTATGTCTAGCCTATTTTACTAAAAACTAACATTAAACATACCGTACTGTAAACAAAAACATGTCATGTCACATTACGCAAGCATCCGAATAAATATAGAATACGGTCAGAAAGAAAAAATAATAAAAAAATCTTTCAAATTCCTTCTTATACTTGTATTTAAAAAGGTCGCATCTGTATTGAAAAACGTCGTTCGATACACGTGCGGATACGTCACGTTTCACTCGTCCCGAGTATTGCCACGAGCCGTAGGCGAGTACAATATACATCGGGACTCGTGAAAGTAATGATATACTTTCTGCACTGGCATCGAAATATACTATTATTTATTACACTATATTAAATTGCAACGGTTAACACTCACGTATTTTTATCACAATAGGCGTGACATGTTTCGACTGCATTGGGCAGTCATCATCGAACAGAGTGGTGTGGTCACCTTCGCGGCTCGGGCATCACTGACTGTCTGTCCGACGACGATGACTGCCCGATGCAGTCGAAACATGTCACGCCTATTGTGATAAAGATACGTAAGTGTTAACCGTTGCAATTTAATATCAGTATGGCACACGAAACTTTAAATTATATATTTATTACACTCCAACCACTCTATATTCTTTCCTCTTGCAAGTATAGATATTTTAGCTCACCTAATTCCAGCACTATTTGGGCATATTTTTATTTTAAAGTCGTTTTATTTTTCGCGTCAGATTTGAATGAAATTTGGTAAGGAAGGAAGAGTTCCTTATTCACTCCTCAAGATAGACCGAATTTCCCAGTATGTCCCATTTTTTTTCCACTGAGTTACGAAAGCGTATGAAATTGTCGTAACTCAGTGGGAAATGTAGTACAAAATGTTTGTCGCACATAGGGATTTCGTGACTATCTAGCGTAGAATAATAAACTCCTACCCACCAACTTTCATTCAAATCTCACGCGAAAAAAAAACGACAACAAAATAAACATATGCCCATCTACATGTCCAAACCTCTAGCTTCTATTTAGGAACTTATCGAACCCCTTTTTAGTACATCGTAATTCTGGTGGCGCTACCTGTCATGCCTCGTGGTCCCCATCGGCGTGTGACCGGCTTTTTGACCGCTCTTGTCAACCGTGACACTTGTGCCGGATATGTGTGTTGACTCTTTATGGAAATAAATTTGCATTGACCACCGATTATAGGTGTAAAACAACAGTTAGAGACACTTTAACAATGAGTAATACAGGTTACAAGTATTTAGTTACAATTTTATTGAAAACTAGCTGACCCGACAGAATTCGTCCTGTCAAAAAGATTTGTAATGTGTTAAATGAAGTACTTTGACATGTTTCCACAAATTGGAGGACTTTAGACAACAGTGAGTGCTTGATGAACTTTATACCATAGCAATAAAGCTCAAATTGACTACGTTTTAGTTACAAATCATTTGTATGGGAAAAAGAAAAGGGCTATTTTTAGGGTTTTTCCATCAATAATTCTAATTTTTCTCGCCGTAAAAATCATCCTTGAACTTCAACGAACATTTAAAAAAAAGATTTGGCCAAATTGGTCCAGGCGTTGTTGAGTTATGCGCTTACCAACACATTTTGCGATTCATTTTTATATTATAGAAGATAGATAGATGCATTTGATTACGACTTAACCTGATGGAGTCTAGAATGGAGAATGTTTACCATGTCTATTCACTCGCGATTTAAAATGATGAAAGCTATGGTGGGCTGGGAATATATTTGCAGGAAGAGATTTCCATCACTACTTAGACGCTAGCATAACAAATAAATATTGCAGACAATATAACTGTATTTATTCAATAATAAAAGAATATAATATATACCTTAAAATAAAACATACCTAAATAAACAATTGTAAACCACGAATATTATTTGTAATAAATATTTTGATTAATGTTTTTTTGTTTTTTGAAAGAGATGTCATATATTCATATACTACAAAAAAAGTGAGCAGGGCCCCCAGTGAGCAGGGCTGGAATTAAAACAGCGGCCTCCTGCTTTCGCGGCAGATGCCTTTACACCACTAGCCCACTCATCACGGCATCGGCAGCCATAGTCCAAAATTCCCTAATTATGCAATCCTTTCTTATTTAAGTCAAGTCAAGCCATCCAATGATGACCACGATCCTGTCATGAGGGAACGAACCGGTGTCTTCGGAGGTCACGTGATGTTTTTTTATAGAAATACTGACAGATCGGCCAAGTCCGGTCACGTCTCACATCATCCTTTTCCATGCCTCGCATGAAATTAAACACAGGTAATAAGTACATAGGTAGTTTTATATTAGGAAGTTGTAACACCACAATTAAAACGCAACACATCACAGTAGGAAAATCTAAACTATTACATGACAATAATAATTTACAATAACTCATTTCCAGTATAAAAACAATGGGCAACAATAAACTAGATGCAATTACTATGGATCGTGACAGGCGGAGGAAACGAGAAATTACTTACGATTAAAGTGTTATTAGTCAGATCGGTGGACTGTGGGGCGACTGATTATAAAAGTGAGATAAGTAAGCATTGTCAACGTGACACAGACAGGAATTGACAGTGCAGTCAAGACGGAAACGTTTCTGAAGTTATAGAAGGTCTTCCCGTTGATATTCAAGATGGCGAGGGCGTCTCTGGAATAGTTTTTTCTTTTCTGTCTGCTAAACGTTGTTTAATGTGTAATATTAATAGCTTATTGTACAGTAAACTAACGCAGAAGCGTGCAGCTAATGAAGAATTAATCCTGAAACGCGTCAAACCGCGTCGTTACCGTGTGGTAAAAGTGTGGAACAGTTTGCCTGAGTCGGTGATAAGTGCATCATCTGTGAACTCTTTCAAAAATAGACTTGATGAATTTATGAAAAACAAAGATGAAAACACAAGACTTTATTGATTGTGCACGCATCAGCTATAAGCTGCCTGTGCATAAATAAATAAATAAATAATAATAATAATAATTGTTCCGTGATGGGAAAGACATACAAATAATAATAAACATTTTTCAATCATTACTCGGTAGTCCCTTGATCTCGGTCCCCAGACGCTTGTGTGACATTTTTAGCTAAAACTTTTACAACTAGTGAGTAAAAAACTATATTTTATACTGACATTGGCAAAATTGTCCAAGTCTTTGATAGAAGCCATTATTCAAAAGAAAAAGAAGAATTTATTTTCCTTTCTTTCTGGGAAATATCATGTAGGTACTATATCTATTTATTTTAAAATAGTATATGATTTAATTAACGTTTACAATGGGAGCTACCGTATTGTCGCTCACCAGGCGGCGCCACTCGTGCGTGGGTCCTATGTCAGTATGAGAGAATGGTCAAAGTAACGTTTGAAATGTTCCCGCAGGACCCACGTTCCACTAGCGCCCCTAGCGGAAAATCGACTCACAGTAATACTGAAAATAATTATACTAGTTAAATCTTATAGAAGATCTGCGCTAAGTTTATCCTAGTGTTGTGTGTTAACGACGCAGATCTCATATGACGATGGCGACGAGGCCGTAATTACGTTATTACATTATTAATATCACAATTGAACATTCGCGGTGAAGGCTCCCATCATTCTTGTGATCTATCTGGGTAGCTGGATAACTGGAAATTTTGCCATTTTATCTTAGTAAATAGTACCTAATAACTTTGCAGCTACCGTTGGAAACATTATGTACAATTGTAAAGCATGAATTTAATCATTTATTATTTGTAATAAATGTTTTGATTCATGTTATTAAGGAGGCACAGATATATAGAATACTCTTTATTGTACATACATTTCATTAACACAGAGGCTTACAACAGGCTACTACTAGATATAAATTATAAATTGAAAGAGATGTCATATAATACAGAAAAAGTGACCAAGGTCCCCGGTTAGCAGGGCTGGGATCGATCTGTTGGTTTTTATAGAAGGAATCACGAGATAGCTCGGAGTCTTCGGTGGTCACGTGACGTTTTGTATGAAAACTGACAGATCGTCCCGTATCGGATCGGATCGGACTGGTGTGAGTCACCTTTTATGAATAAATGAATATGAATATGAATATGAATATCCGTAATTTTATTATAATATTCATATTTCTCACGATAATATAGTGACCAAGGCCGCCGGTCCCCACGGCTTGGATTGGACCAGCGATGTCCTGCTTTAGCGGCAGACGCCCTAACCACTAGACCACCCAACCATGACAAAACATTTTTATAATGAATAAATTATTTAATTCGTGCTTTACAATTGTAACAAGACCAAAGTAATGGACATTGTCCATAGGTGTTACAAGCTGAAGTGGCAGTGGGCCGCCCACGTCTGTCGCAGAACCGATGAGTGTTGAAGCAAAAGGGGTCTCGAGGGCACGCCTCGGCAAACGTAGTGTGGGACGCCCTCCTGCCAGGTTGACCGATGACTTGAGAAAGGAAGTGGTTGGATGAGGGTCACGAAGGACCGTACTTTGTTGGGTACTCTTGGGGAGGCCTACTTCCAGCAGTGGACTGCAATAGGCTGATTGATTGAGTTAGTTTAAATTCGGTAGTAACCACAAATATTTCCAATCCAATCATCGTAGTCAACCACGTATATCATCCAAGACCCCTTACGTCAGGCCCGGTTGCACAACTAAACGATCGGCTCTAATCAATCAAACCATCACCTAACCGTCGTTTCGGGCCTAATGACCCGTGCCTGGTTTTGGTTAGTTTAACAAACGTCAATGTAACGGAACGTAGTAAAATAAGTGCGAGTTGTATGCTTACTGATTTTTTAGACATGTTAAGGATGAGTCACACTAGAACGGGACGGGACGGGGTGGGACGGGAAAATCTGTCAATTTCTATAGAAAGCGTCACGTGACATTCGAGGGCTCCGAGCTATCACGTGATTATTTCTATAGAAATTGACAGATTTTCCCGTCCCGCCCCGTCCCGTCCCGTGCTAGTGTCAGTCATGACACTAGCACGGGACGACGTCAGTCAGTCATGACGGGACGGGACGGGGCGGGACGGGTAATTGAATAATGGTTTGGTTCATCGATTTTTATGGAGTGGTATTTACAATTTTATTGTCAATTGGGTGAAGCTAATTTATCGAACTAGCAAGCGAAGCGAGTAACTTCTCCCAGTCTTCTTGAACAATCCGTCGTAATGTATGTTTGTATGTATATTTGAACAACAAAGCAATTGTATTCAAAATATATACCTACAGTTAGTGTAACTTACCTAGCTTTTTACCTCTACCTACCTTAAATCTAAAATAGGTTCTTGAGGCATTGTACCTAGGATGCTGGCGGCGTTTCCTCGTTGTATCGCAATGCTGATACGTTGTGCGAGGAAGCCACCAGCTCTTCGGTCACCAGTAACAACAACCAGACGTTTTGCGATTTCTACGCAAAACTTTCGTGCGCTGGGACCCCATGGACCAAGAGTTTCGACCCCGAATCTATCTTATGTATATTTATATGTTTGTTCGGCGATAACTCGAGTATCGTTGACGAATCGTCTTGAAATTTGGCAGGTCGTTCGATGAGGTAAATATAATTTTGAATTCAAATATTAGCTAAATCCGCTAAGAGGTTGCGGAGATATATGTACTGAAATAGTCTTATATAATTTAGTATTAAGAGGTATTTTTGTACAATTTACTACGCTCGCGTCGCAGTCAACATTGACCATCAAAACATGGCAGGCCATTGTGATAAAAATACGTGAGTATTAGTATAAATATTGGGTAGGTATTATTGTGTTCTAAAATAGGCTGGCATTATAGTAAAAACTCGACTCGCCCACCAAGGGTTCCGCACAAAGGACCTTAGGTACTTAAAATTCCGGTGGCACGAAACTCTCAGTGTGCGGCAATTATACAGTTTTTGGATTTTTCCCTGTACTTGTGCGACAAGGTTGCTTTTTGCCAAATATCGTGCTTAGAGATTTGGTTTTTTCACAGCTTTAAGGGACTGCAAACTTGTGGGTTTGGTATTAATTAATTTAATTAATTGGTTTAATTTCAACTTTACGCGTTCCCGAGACAAAAGTGATCCCATGAGGGTTCCGTCTTTTCCTTTTGAAGTACGAAACCTGACCGAAATGTGTTGATTCCTGATCAATCGGTTACAGCAATAAGGGAAAACGCTCATAGGTACATCTGACGCCAAAGAACTGTTTACGCTCGCCCCTTAATCCATCGTAATAAAGTGCAAAAGAATAAACATATCTTTGGTGTCAACTGTACACCCTAATTAACTTGTTTCAATAAATGAATACAACGATCCCTCGTTTGGAATGTCCACCGACTCAGTCATGCGTGATGAATATAAACCCCAATATATCTTCAAAAACAGAAGCCGACGGTGTTCAGCGATGCCTGACGTCTGTCATTATATTCACACGTGATAAATATCAAATAAAACATTAAACAACGATGGATCCAAATCTACTCAAACAACCAAAAAGCTTGGAATCTTACATAACTTCATATTTAAGCGTAAAACTCTACTTTGTCTATAAAACTTCGAAATCCACTCGAACAAGAAAAGAGCTTGGAAACTTTTAAACTACCATACCAGGACGTCTTAACGCGATTCAGTTTAGGCCCAGTTGTATGAAAGCTACTCAATTGACGAATATAAGCAATCGTGCTAATTCATTTGCGCGAATACAAATACATGTGTATTTTTTTGTATTTAGAATATATTTTCGTATATTTCGCAATGTCGTAAGTGAACTTCGGGCAAATAATTGAATGTGATACTAAATGAAACAATAATAACACAAACATATTTAGCAAATTAGTCATCAACCTGCAAAGACTTTCGTATAGAAATTACCCATACACATACTCATACTCAATTGCTGGCCATATAAGTTCGGGCTATTCGTCCGATCTCCATAGTCACCAGACAAGATTCCCATACATTGATAGGCAGATCCGCCGAATATGCCCGAAAATATATGGGCCCGCTAATAGTTTTGATAACACAACGGTAAAACACATGACACAAACCCACAGTAAACGTACCTCGTAGTCGACTAAGATTGATCCACTTCACGACTCAAAACAATTAAAGAAATTTTCGTAAACGAAAATAAATCTTGTGTTTCTAATTTCAACTTATAAGACTCAAATATTACCAACTCTTCGGCCGGCTCAATACATTTCTTAGGGAGTCACGGATGGCTACTCCCAGTCCACAAAAAGTCGTATTTTTGCTCAAAAATTGTGGTTTATAGGATCTTTTTGAGTAAATCGTGGCGTGGTGATATAATGGTTGTCACGACACTCCAAGTTCCTGTATTTCCGATGGTATCGCGGATATGGAACGCCTCGAATGGGGATTTCGTGTTTTATAGGATGTGGAAGCGATTTATCTTTGGAAATTGTTGAATTGGCGAGTGTGGGGCTGTTTGAATAAAGTATTGTGGTTTATAAGTACTTTGCTTATAGTCGAAAGTAGTTTACTTATATCCTATTCTATTTCACTTACTTCAAAATAAGGAGGAGATTCTCAATGTTCTAAAGGCGGACTAATTGAATTTGGTTGATAATGGAATCCATGCGGAATAAAGGCAGCTAGTTAATTTTGAATCGCATATGCGTATTGATTTAGGTGATTATTTTCAGTAACTCAAAAATTTGCTTTCGATACCCCATTGCAGTGTTTTTTTCTTGTTAAACATTCGTCATTACCATATGATGCGGTCAGTTTTCAATGTTATCAGATTTTAATATCATTTATTTTATTTTATGAGTCACCATGTTTTGATTTGTTCGGGCCTGCCATCACCAAGAATTTCGGCAGAGTCGCGGAAATGTAACGCCTCTGTCAAAGTCCTCCATAAATATAAATTTCCAAAATAATGTCCTCAGCTTTCAAACCTTCTTTTTCCTAGCGTTTTTTCAGCTTAAGCCACGGCTCAGGGTGCTTAGGGTCCTCTTTAGCTAACCATCCTTAGCTTCCGCATGTTGTCTGAATGTTCACCATACCTACTTCAACTTCAACTGGCTCGTTGAGGCGTAACAGTAAAAAAGTCTGTCCAAAGACCTCTATACCACGACTACTCGGCCAAGAATAGAAGACTCCTACTTTGAAGATCAGACATTGTTTAAAGACCTCACTGTCCAAGACCTTGGTCTTCATATTTACGTTCAAGAGCCAAGCGTGGTGGCCTTAGAACTGAACGTCGTTATGGTGGCCAACCAGCCGTAACCACACACTGACTGGTTTAGTTAATGACTCTGAATGTTTTGTGTATCTATTCTTGATTTGGTGCGTAAAATCATTAATTTGGGTTCAGTTTCTCAATCTTTCTAAACTGAACCCGATTCATATTAGAGGACTGTCTTCTTTGGCCTGCCGAGTTTCAAGTTTGGAGATTCATGTGATTTCACACTATTAACAGGTTTAAGGATGAATGCAGATCAGTTCAGTGCATCTGTGGCAGAGCTAATAAGCAATGATATTCACTATCCAAAGCATAAAACCATGATGAAATATATTAGATAGGACAAACTGCGTATTAGGAAGTTGTGGCTGCTTGATGTTGAGGAAGCAGGAGGAAACTAAACTTCCTTGAGGATTAGTGACAATCCCGACCAAATTATCATCGTTATTTTCTGTTGGTATTCTAGTTGGCTTGTACTCTCGATTGGAAAAGATGACGTGTATGTCTTAGACTTGCCAGCATTTTATTATTTTGAGATAACTGTGAGCCACTACAAATAATATGTATGCAATATGTATGATTAATGTAGTAGTTGTTGGGGGTGGCTGAAAACCAGCGCTGTGACAGTAGTCTGTCTCACAGCAAAAACTGAGTCCACCCCTGTTGCCACAATTTTGCCTTTTTCTGTTTTATATGTGTTTTTTTTTGTTTGTGAAATCTGTTTTTTTTTTCTTGTTTTTCTTGTGTGTGGCAATAAATCTTTCTTTCTTTCCGTACAAATAATATTTGTAGATCCAAACACAGTAACAAATACAAACCATGTATGGTCTATAATGACACTAACGACTAGTAACTAGGTATCGACACCGATTCACACTCGAAACAATACAGCGTCCATGTGAACTGCCCCTTATTTGCATATCGCTTTGTAAACTGAACACAACATTACATTTTCTGTTGCGAAACTAATACGAACCTTAAAACGGGCTTTCAGCTGTTGACTGAAGCGCTGTAAATATATAAATCGTAGTTTCATAGCCGCAAAGTTAAATTGGTTTACAAAATTAACGCTTGCGGTCAATTTGGCATAGCCCAATCGAATTGAGTTTTTAAGTCCTTACAATTAGGTAGTATTGTCCTTTTATTTGGCGATAAATGTAAGTTGGTAAATCGAGTACCTATAACAAAATGTGTTCGTGTCATTAGATCGGTATTTCAGTAGTTTAATGTTCATTAATGGTGTATATGAATGAGGTTTTTGTCAATGTGCGAATGTCGTCAGTATCTGCCGGTGAATATAATCAGCTATTTTGAATTTAGATTTAGCCTATTCATTCACCAACTGTTATTTAAATTAGGCAGATTCTAGCATGCGTTATCTAAAATTTAGGGTTTCGCACCTCAAAAGGAAAAAAACGGAACGGAACTTTCGTGAGTCATACTGACATCAATGACAACGGTTATTACTCACATATTTTTATCAATTTATGAATGAATTCATTCATAAACTGCCTATGCGATTTTGAATTTTGAACGCGTGTGTCAGTCAACCAATTGGAACCCACTCTAGAATCATGTCAAAATGACAAGCAGTACAAGATTTCTTACAATCTGATAGTATAGCGTCACTATGACATAGTTACAGTGGCCTGGAATTCCAATTGGTTGACTGTACTGCCATTTCCTCGAATTGCGCATTTTTTTCGCATAATTTAATTTCCGTGTTTCTGATTCGATCACTTCTTCGAACACCCACTATACTGCGCTCCATCGCTCGCTGGCAAACCTTGAGTTTGGACTTTAGAGCATCTGTTAATGACCAAGTTTGAGCGCCGTAGGTTAGGATGGGCAGGATACACATGTCAAGGAGTTTGCGCTTCAGACACAGGGGAAGGTCACCCTTCATTAGCGCTTTCATGGACCAGAAGCTCTTCCAGGCGTTCTTAATACGTCTAACACGGAACTGCGCTCTACGACTCGTGTTGTAGATGTGGGTGTAAAAACCGCAAAGTTAAAGTGGGATTGGGCTGGGCACGTCTGCCGTATGCACCCGGAGAGGTGGGCCAAGCTGGCTACGGAATGGGACCCACGGGACTACGCAACCGGCGTAGGCCGAGGAAGAGGCAGACCGAAGAGAAGATGGCGAGACGATCTGGAGGCATTCTGCGCAGATTGGTGGGAAACTGCTAAGAATAGGACCGAATGGAAGAGACGAGGGGAGGCCTTTGCCCAGCAGTGGGACACTTAATAGGCTACTAAAAAAAAAATCCCAACAAACTTATGGCAATTATGCCATAGTTTAGCTGGCATACTCACTTTTCCCAAATTCATATTTCCCTGTGTCATTTACCAAAATATCATTCGGTTAGTTTAGTATGCCAACTAAAAGTAGGCGAAAAGTTTTATTTGATAATTTTCATACCATTTGATGATTCGATTTGATTTGATTGATTTTTTATTGAAAAATTATCTGTCCTGTGCCCTCTTAATGTACACACGCGTTCAGAATTGCATGGGAACTTTATGAATGAATTCATTCATAAATTGACCATGCAATTCTGAACGCATACTGCAATGTAATTAGACGAGCGAGTGAAGCAAGCGAAGTTTCCAAATATACACACCCAAAAATATACAAACATACAAACCCGTCGTTTGTATGTTTGTGTGTATATTTGTATGTTTGTTTAACGATGACTAGAGTATCTTTAAACACACTGTCGTGTTTAGCACCTTAGATTATTATTATTATTTTAGAGTGTTATTGAGCTTACCGTGGGACTAGGTCGATTTGTGTAAGATTGTCCCCTAATATTTTTATATTTTTTTTTTAGATGTGATAAATAAAAAAAGCATCTAATTTGAATCCAGCTCTCGGGGCTTTTGAGAATTTTTAAGCAGAATTCGAAGCAAGAGAAGCTTGAATAATCAAACTAATCATTTGGTGACGTATCACAAATCATGACGTCACAATACGTGACGTATATTGCAACGTGACGTCATTGTCCCGTGATGTACGGGTACAGGTGAGTTATGGACTGATTCCGTCATTAGCGATATTAGCGACGTTATAGTACAATGATAACAATAGGCTATCACTGAAAATTATTGTATACAACAGTGAATTATTGTATAACTAATGAAATATTTTTTAAATCTCAACGTTTAAAATTACTAATATATTGTCGAAAATTTTATGGGAAATTTTATTTCAGAAGTTATAATTTGACCTTACTCACTGCTCCAGATTTGAGCGAGACGACATTCGTTGTGCTGTGCCCTACCAGCCTACCACACTAAACGAAATGCATCCGCTGTGCCCATACCTCTCTTATTTCTTCTTATTCGTATGGAGAAGTGACCCTCTCCTGTGGCCTCTTAACAAGTCGAATAGAAAATTTCATTTTTGAAATGGCTAGAACACATAAAACACACTCATAAAGTAATGTGATAGACCTTGGTATCAAATTAAAGTTGATTTTGTAAAGGAACTAGCAATTTCACAAATGGATCGAGTGAATCATTCTATTACAGTTATTTAGTTCCAGCAGTTTACAGGGAAGTATGTATGACAAGTAAGTATGTTTATGCAACAATCAATTGCTGGCCTTATACGTTCAGGCATATCCGCCAGATCTGATGATGCATGAGATTTTAAGGCCAAATATTCCGTAAATATTCGATATTCGGCAAGTTTTTATTTATTCGGCCGAATAGTTCGGTAATATTGCCGAATATTTATCGAATAAACACAGCAAATAACCAGCATAGATTGTTTCGTGATTCATCGGATAATGACAGTTTATTTCAGCATTTTAAGGAACTACGAGCAACCGCTCATAGTTCATACGTCATACGTCATACAGTGTGCCCTGAAGAAGGTGACCTGCGGGTAAACTATTGAAACCAAAAGTAAAGAGAAATGAAAAAAGAACTCATAGAAATTATTAAAAGTCACACCAGTCCGATCCGATACAGGACGATCTGACAGTTTCTATACAAAACGTCACGTGACGTCCGAGGGCTCCGAGCTATCACGTGATACTTTCTATAGAAACTGACAGATCGTCCCGTATCGGATCGAATCGGACTGGTGGGAGTTATACTTAATGGCGGTAATGCTGGGTCAAAAGGTCTAAAAGGGTGGTGAACTATATATCTGTAATATTAGTTAACACTTAGCATAGTTTGGTTAGCATTTCCTTCCGCGAACGCTCCGGCTGTGGAATGAGCTCGGCCGAAGTTTTTCCGAAGGACTACAGTAAGGGGTTCACCAAAAAAGGAGTGTATGTGATAACCCTAGAGTTGCGGGCGTCCATAGGCCGTATGCTTGTTTGCCACTGATGTCAAAAAAGGGACAGTCAAATTATCTCAACTACGATTTTTACGAACAGCCGGTCTATGAAAATTTAGCTATTGGGTTTATTTGGGTTGCGGTAAGGACTTTTATTTTTGTTTTCTATGTAATTAAATTAATATAAAGACGAGACGCGATGACAATGATATTCAAATATAAAATTGGTAAAAAGAAAGCGGCACGATTAGATGATACGGTAGTAATATTTTTTTACCAAATCGGGTAAATAATTATGAATTCCCAGATATAATATTACAAAACGCACCGACTGCGGTGATTGCACATGACACACGGCTACTTTTTACATAAATATCGGATTAACAAGAAACACTCATTTCACACAAATTCAAAGAAACCAAACGTGAGAACTGTGAAAAAAGGTGTTTTAATGTTAATTTTTATGTTCTTAATCAGTTGCTAATGTTGACACTTAATCTGGCTGTTTGCGCCGTTAAAAAACCTTAAATGCTATCACTATGACTCCTCCATTTACCAAATTTCAACCGTATGATCATTACCATAAGGTATATTTTAACAATTCAAAATTCAAAATCTGTTGCTAGTAGATGATAAGATATTGATAATATCTCGAAGTTCAAGAGCAGTTTGCCGAATTGTAGAATTAATTATGGAGCATGATATAACAGATGTTTCGGGAATTATACGGTATGATTGAGCTATAATGATAGTTATTTAGGTGACGATGTTTATTAGGGACATAAAAAAGTGATGGTAAATTCTGTATTTGTAATATCGTTGTTTAAAGTGGCCACTGCGACTTGTTACTGGTTGAAAATTATGTCAACAAAAGCTGCGTCATATTAATATACTTATATCGGGTTATTACTCACGTCTATACCTACTCACTCATGATTATGGGACGCGGACCGTTCCTAAACAAGTCGAGCTATTTTAGACTTTATAGACGTGAGTAACCCGATATAAATATATTAATATGTCAAACACTCACGGGAGTTTTCTATATAAAAAAGCTGCGTCAGTTCACTCTTAGCTTTGCTCAATAGTATATGTCAAATATCATTATAAATATCTATATATAAAAAAAAATATCAGGTTCACATAATATAACTGTTACATCTATCTACTTCTAACGAGTAGGTACCAAATAAATATCCCATTTTCATCGAACTACATTTTTTTTAGAATAATGCGCAGGTAACTGTAAGAATTTTATTACAGACTTTGATTGGAGTCAGTCAAACGCGAATAATAACTCCAATTTCTCACCAATAGATGGCGCTTTTCAACATATTCCTTTATAATGCTAGCCACGCGATAACCAACCTTATACAGGTGTAATAAGAGTGTGCTCGTGTGTATAAGGTTGCGTTTGCGTGGGTATAATAGCGGAGGAATTATGTCAAACGTCAAATTAGTTGTCTGCCTTCCTGCCGCTGTCGTTTGCATTTTGTGTTACAATAGAATCGCTATTAAATGTGGGGGCTGGTTGTTACACCGTAGCGTCTTTTCTTGTAGGTTTCGAAACAGTGGCCTACTTTACCCTCTGGGTTGGAAAATCAGACGGTTGGAGAATCACTTTCGTAAAATACTGCCTACGCTAAATCTTGAGATTAGTTGCTAAAACCGGACTCCGGCTTCCTGAGCCATGGCATTAGCCGCGCAAATTCTAGAAAGAAGGTAGATACATAAACAAATGTTGAATAAAAAAAATAGTAATTTTGATATAGCACTTACTAAGTTTTCAGTATACTTAATAATTCCTTATTTACGAAGTCTGTTACAATATACTACACATAACAATATAAATTTAATAATTATGTTTAAATATGTGTTCAAATCGCGAAAGTTTTAAATGTTATACACATAACAACTCACAATTAACAGAGTTAATTTTTATTGTTACTTTTCAATCACTGGCCGCCCTCCAATAACTGGCCATCTCATACAAAAATGAATTCTATTTATATGTTAATAGAATTCATTTTTGTGTGAGGTGGCCAATTACTAAAGTGGCCACTAAGCGGATTACTAACTGGCCACAGTTACTGGCGATTTACCGTACGTTTCCATACGTATTATTCTTCCAATGGTAAAACTGACGTATCCACTACGTAAATAAATGAGACATGATGAGAGACTTATGTTTGTCAAATGAAAGGAATATGATGTGAATATCCCTTTCAAATTAGCACCTTGAATAAGGCGAAAGTAGAAAAAAAATCCTTTCCGTTTTAAATTCCTCGAAGAACTAGGCTACACGGTGTGACATGCGGCCTTCTTACGCAAAGGTTTCATACGACAAAGCGCTTTATTGAATTCCATTGAGAAAAAATGTTACACCGAATCGTACCTTTGTATGGCTGTCACTCAAATGACATGCCGGTTCAATTTTCCTATAACAGTGACGTCAGTCATAGCTTTTATGTGAAAAAGGTGAAGTTTACGTAAAAAGATGTATAGAAAGTATTTTACTCTGATTTTGTTGTTTTAACTATTTCATTGTACTTCGATTTTTGAGGTAGTCAGCTTCAAAGATACGGACACAGCCAAAGTGTCAAAAGTATGTATACAGGACTTTATTGCCTGAAGTCTGAACATTTAGATCGTGAACATATTTGGCACTTTGGCTATATTCAGATTCTTGTAGCTGACTAGCCCTTTTGTGAGTCATAAGATGAGTATTGGTAGTTCTCATTTGACGTATAGATAGTAAGAGTAAGAATCGTACTCAATTGTGACGTCACGCGAAACTTTAAAGCGCTGTATTTCTGTCGTTTTTCATTTGACGAACAGAAGAGAAAATACGTGTCGAATATTTTTTTAATAATCTAACAGACGGACTAATTAGTTTTTTTTTGGTGTCTAGCCTATTGTAATTTAATTTAAATTTTAAGTTGCGCTAACAAAATGTATGGACTAATGTTGTCTGAAAGAATGCTCTGAGTGTGTGATTGTATATATTAAGAAAAGGAACTCTAATTAGTACTGAATTGCATACAAATATTTTTGCCGCTTTTGTTCTTTGCGTCGCCGCTGTTTTTCAAATGAGCTAATGGGTCCTAAGAACAAATTTTTCTCATAGCTTATAAATTGAAAGAGATGTAATATACTACAGATAAAGTGACCATGGCCCCCGGTGAGCAGAGCTGGGATCAAACTAGCGACCTCCTGCTTTCGCGGCAGACGCCCTAACCACTTCTGTAGTGTGACTACATAAAAAACAAAAAACATGAATCAAAACATTTATTCAATTCAATTATTCAATTATAACTTTATTGCAGACAAATAGTCCATACACTTTGTTAGTTTTGCTTATAATCACACATTCACACATTATTACATGAATTTATTACATTTACATTTATTACATGAAAAACATTATTGATTTTGTACAACCAACCGGTGACCGGTGTCGGTTGTAATATATTCTACACATCACCGTAACATATTCTACATATTGTATATAAATAGTTTTCACACAACGATCGACCAATACGCCATTGTCGTATTTCCCGCCATCGAGCAATCATTGGCGGGCACCCGGCCGTGTCTAATCACGGTGAGCCTCTAGAATTTGTACACACTACAGAACAGGCTAGCACAGACGTGACACAGCTTTGAAACAATATTGAATAGGCTAGACGAATAAAAAATCTATTTAGTCCCTCTTTTAGATTATTAAAAAATATTGCACAAGTATTTCTTCTTTTGTTCGTCAAATCAAAAATGACAAAAATACAGTGCGTTCAAGTTTCGCGTGACGTCACTATTAGGTACAATTCTTACCTAGTAGTGACGTCACACGCCCCCACCCCGGAACTTTGATGCTCTTTATCTTCGTCAATTTTAGTTAAATTGAAAAAAGAAAACATACGTGTTTAATCATTTTAGATAATTTAACTGACGGACTTATTAGAATGATTAGAATGATGATTTTTCAACCTAGTCGTCATCCTTATTGCTTATTTATTTGCCAATTTTTTTAGTGCGGCAGAAAAAAGTAGACGTTTATGGAGGGCGCCACTGTGCTTTAGCAGGCAACATGTTGTGTCTCATTCTGTCACATAAGTGCGAGCAGTAAGTTTACTATTAGACAGAGGAGAACTGGTGTTTGGAGTTCCGCTTTATTTTACTTCTACCTTTGTCTTTTGTACTGTAGTTCGCAACTGTCTGAAAGTCATTATAACTTCCAAATCCGTTTTCTTATATTTAGACGTTGAACTTGAAAAAAAAACCTATCTTAGTTGAGTTCTATTATACCTAATTTAATTCGCCTGGTTGAAGGAACTGTCGGCCGGTGATTATAATAATTAATACATTTGTAGAAAAAAAACCATTATATGCAGCCCGTTCTCGCCGTCTGAAGGCCTACCACGAACCACGAACGAAGTTTCACCTCTCTGTCGCACTTGAGTGAGAAATCACGAGTGCGAAAGGGAGGTATACTTTCGTTCGCGGTTCGTGGTAGGCGCTCTGCTGTAAAGAGGTCATCTTTGAAGTACGCAACCATATATGTAAATTTATATAACATAATTATATGTATAATCTTCATCTCTTTTGGACACTTTCTTTGCTTACTAAGGAAATAAAGGACGAGTGTATGATTTGGATGATGAGTTTTGAGGGGAGGGGGGGGCTTGGCGCTGTCACCACCTCATTGCTATGCATAAATACTCTTCCTAATGCGTCACACAGAACACCGACTTACTTTACCATACCCCTGTGCATCATATTACTCTTTGTTAACAACCAATGTGGTGGTCACGGTTCAAAGATCCATATTGAATGCGATCCATTGTATCGGCTGATGATCTGCGCGTACGCAGCGCCATTTTGTTTTTCCAAGGTTCTTTCAATCAAGTTGTTCAAGTGGTTTTCGATTTCTGCATCACGTTTCTATTGGACTAATTTAGTAGCTGAGACTTGGAAAGCGTTGGTGGCCCAGCCGTAAGGTCACGGGTTCAAATCCTGCTGGGTCACCAATGAGTTTTTGGGACTTCAAAAATTCAAATTCAAATTATTTATTCATGACACAAATAAATAAAAAAAAATTACAAATAAAAACAGAAAAAAAAATAGCACAAGTGTCACGAAAATGGTCTAATCTCAGCGTATTGCTAGCGTATGCCAGCGCTGATCTTCCGATGAGACCATCCGGTGAGCAATCTCGGCAGGCAAAAAACAATACCGAAATATAAAAGCACACATACAAAAAGGAGGGAAAGAATAAGACAAAAAACACAATGATAAAATATACAAGAAAAAATAAAAAAGAACATTCGCATACACAATATAAAGTTACACCCGACCACATCAGTCCAGACCTAACCATGGTCGGTCATTTGGTTTGACGTTATGTACGAAATATCATTTGATATTTACTGAGGAAACCGGACGAATCTTAATAATGCCTAGTTTACCCTCAGGGTTGGAATCAGCTTAATAATGCCCAGTTTACCCTCAGGGTTGGAATTGGAATCAGATGGCAGTCGCTTTCGTAAAACTAGCGCCGATGCCAAATCTTAGGGTTAGTTGCCAAAGCGGACCCCAGGCTCTCTGAGCCATGTCATAAGCCGGAAAACCTCTAGGGAGAGCAAGGAGATTTAGTACCTAGCTAAGAGGTATAAAAGGAAATACGTAGAGATCATGTTGGGTAAGAGGAACATTTGTGCGAGAAGAATAATAAATATAATAATAAGTAAATAAATATATAAATATTATAGGACATTCTTACACAAATTGACTAAGTCCCGCTGTAAGCTCAAGAAGGCTTGTGTAACGGGTACTCAGAGGGTATATATAATATACAAATACATAAATAATACAAAAATCCATGATTAAAGAACAAATATCTGTGTTCATCACACAAATAAATGCCCTTACCGGGATTGGATTCAGGACCATCGGCATAGCAGGCAGGGTCACTACCAACCGCTACTACGCCAACCGGTCGTCGGTACTTGATTACTATAGTGTAATGGTAAAAGTTACTATTAGTTTGGTTAGAAAAATATTACAACATGCAGGATCGCCAATGTGCCGGCTGAAAATTTACAAAGACAAGATCTTTAAAAAAGTATTAGTTACCTCTCTAACTTATTAACTTAAAATATATACAGTAAGTGTAACCTGCCTCTACCTACCTTAAATCTAAAAGAGGTCCTTGAGGCAATGTACCTAGGATGCTGGCGGCATTTCCTCGTTGTATCGCAATGCTGATACGTTGTGCATACGTTCTACCTATCTTAACATGGTACTAATTTTATCGTTGGTCACCATAGCTATCACGGTCTAATAAGTTTATGAGCGTAATAATGTCGCAAATACGATACGATAGAATGATAACTAAACACCCGAGTCGTCATCACAATGGCACCATATACACGGTGCCCGTGAGCATTGCGAGAGATTTTAATTTAACAGCGTATTCCTGAGGCTAAAAGAAACAAAAAATGTAATATTAAGTGCATTGGATTAGGGCTAGTTTCTGAGATAATTGCAATTTTTATTTAAACATAATTTTACCGCTACTCGGTAAATAACGCGTTTTGGAATGTGATAATGCTACTATGTGGTCTAGTCTAGACATTATTTTTGACAAACTTCAAAGTGACACTGTGATGTTTTTGCAAAACTCGGCTCTACCAAAAAAGATTTTTTTTGTATTTTAAGTTGGCTTTTTCTAAATGAAATTTACTTACCAAACAAAAATCGTATGACATTTTTTGTTTCTTTTAGCCTCAGGAATACGCTGTTAAAATCTCTCGCAATGCTCACGGGCACCGTGTATGACATCCATGTGATGTGTTGCGTCTATAAGTGTAAAAATGACATGTGTTGAGACAGTGTCGAGCTCTAGAATCAAACCACGTCCTCGTCATTTCTTCCAAGTAAATGAACTTTAAAATGTTATATTTTAAACGTCAAACTATGAAATGTTTGCGCGATTGTTAATTGAAATTAAGCACTTAAAAACGGATTATTTGCGTTTATTATCACCATGACCCTACGTTTCGAGACCTTTCTCACTCATCATGATGACTCATCTTAACCCTGCGAAAACGAGTGCTATAAAGCTCTCGAAACGTAGGGTCACGATGTTATTAAACGCGACTAATTAAGTGATAAAACATTTATTTAAATATATACAGTAAGTGTAACTTACCTAACTACCTACATCTTACCTTAAATCTAAAATAGGTCCTTGAGGTATTGTACCTAGGATGCTGGCGGCATTTCCTCGTTGTATCGCAATGCTGATACGTTGTGCGAGGAAGCCACCAGCTCTTCGGTCACCAGTAACATCAAGCAGACGTTTCGCGATTTCTACGAAAAACTTGCGTGCGCTGGGACCCCATGGATTATTTAAGTGTTTAATTTTATGAAGTTTACTTAACACTTTCACAGTTTATGCTATCAGCTATAGACGGATTCTACGAGTCATATCGACGAATGCTCCGTTTTTGTATGTAATATCATCTACCGGATAAATAGGAACTAAATTTCAACAAAACAAAATCAAGCTCCATAAATACTGTTTGCAACATAATGTCACGTAAGTAAACACTGTGCAACATAATCTTTCCGAAGTCACGCAACGATTGCACCAACACTATTGTATTTTGACAATAGTTTTCCGTCACCCTTCTGGCTTTGCGACATATTTAATACATTGAAAACATTGCGTGTGTTACGACACAGTGATTGTCTTGACTTTGGTTATAATTTTTGCATAATATTACGTTTGACTTTGACAAACGAAGAGAAATATTTGCGACTACAGTAGATAACCAAAACAGAAGCTGAAACCTCTTTATTTTCTTTACATGACAATTATTAAGATACTTGAGCTATCAAAAAAAAAACAGAATACCTTATTCTTTCAGATTTGAACTTGAGCCCAAGGCTCATTCGAATCAGAATCACGATATGATTCGATCCTGATCATAAAAAAATGTCCCAAACTTCCCATAGAACATTTGAGTTTCCATTAAGTATTAGCATTAAGCATTTAGTATTAGAATCAATGAAGTCCAGGTTTGGAAGAATCAGGTTTTCGGGATTGATTTTGGATAATGCTCACCTAGGCATTGATCACTTTTAATAATATTTTACGTAACATATAGCTTTACCAAATTGGAGTTCTAGTTTCTGATCCATAAATATTGGAAACATAAAAGTATAAAACACATCATGGGATAAATCTTAAAGAAAATACTCACGACAAAAATCGTTGGAATTACTTGATACTTTACAAAATGTACTCATTTATGTAATTTTGTCAGTAACAGTATGAGAAAAAATGTCTACAGGGTGTTACAAAAATGCTGGTGATCCCTCGGCGTTATTAATTAGTATCATCGACTGTTTAGGAAAAAAAAATAGAAGCAATTTTTTTTGTATGGTGCGTTCTAAGCGGCCAACCTTACAAACATTTTTTCATATCCAAATTTTTGTTATTTCTTTCCAGATAAGATCACGATACTTATACGCCCTTAAACGGACCACCAGCACTTATGTAACATTCCGTTACCTTTTCACTAACTATCGTATAAAAACAGTATTCTCTCAGTCTATGCCCCAAAGACGAGACCCTTGCCAAACTACACTAATTAATTCTGTCTCTCACCGCCAGGTGGAGCTAAAACCTTGAAAAAGCTGTTATGACGATCGACGGCCGATGGAGATATCTATCTACCCTCCGCCAGCCATGCGTGGTGGACACGGCCCACGACGTTTATATTACTTCTAATGGGACGTGGAGAATTTAAGGAATATTTTTGGAGAAGCTAATTGGGAAGACACAAATTGGAGAACTTTTCTATAGGTAAGTTACAGTGATGACTGATGATTTCAAGTTTGTCTCGAATAAAAATGTCAATGACGAATAAAATTATTTATTTTCAATTGATCATTGAATTATTTTATTTGACCTTTATTGTAATAAAGGTAGTATGTATACTAGCTGATGCGCCTGGTGCCCACGACTTCGTCCGCGGATTTTTTTTTTTGATCTCTCAGGAGATCCCCTTAACGTGCTAGTGAAGGTCGCAACAAATAAACAGGCAGACAAACAGACAAAAAATCTGTAAATATTTGAAATGTGTTCGGTTATCAATTCTAAGAGCTCCTAACTAATTTTTATTTAATAAGTATCTTCAATGTACAGATTTTTGACCCCACTCTGCTTTATTATATGTATATATTAATATGTCTCACGAATGTTAAATTTGAAAACTATTTCACAGTACACATGGTGCTAATTTACCGCCCTAGGGCGATAATGAGCACTTTACGTGCCTGCGTCGAATAATCAAAGGGCCATAATGTACTGTAAAACGTACAATACATGTGCAAAGAGTTAATTCGCAACTCAAGTTTTTCACCCGTTGTATCGTAATGTACTACCCTCCTAGATAAGCCAGTTATGAGCAAATTTCTCCACAAACAACGCAAACGTCAATTTCCTGAAAAAGACAATGCGTGAGTGTGCAAGTGTATTCGTTTTAATATAACTTTTATTAGTAATGTGTAGAGCTATCTGTAGTCTAATCGTCGCCAGTAATGACAGAAGTCTACCGTAATTATTTCGAGCGAATCTGACTTCACGGAGAGTTTTTGTATGGAAGTGGCACTTATTGTATGATATTTGAAGAACTTATAATGTTTTGTTTTAGAAGATATAGAAAAGCTCATGACCTCGGTCGAGGCCCTAACTCAGGACTCTGGGCGCGTACACCATATCCCTGGTGTATGGGCCTAGTAAGTAGGTACCTATGTGTTTTTTTTTTATACATGTGTTTACATACAAGTCGCATACGTGGGATATCCCTAACGAGGTCATCTACAATTAACCAGCAATAGATAAATAACATTTGAAAGATTTTAAGGCATTTTTTGCAAGAAGATATCTTTACTTCCTTTTCGGAGGAAAACATTGTGTGTGAACTATTATTTTTAAACAGAAATGTCTGCGGATACCAAATTTCTCAGAAAGAAAATAAAAGAGGAAAAATGTAACCTCAGGCGAGACTCAAACCCGTGACTGACTGACAACAAAAGAAAAACGCCCAGCAAAATCTACCGTAAGAAATTACTTCTCAATCGGCAAGTGAAGTCTCAAGTTTTTTTTTTAAACTAAATAACTTATTTATTTTCACAAAATCAATTTATATTGAGAATTCACCACTAACAATGTGCTACCCCAGCCAGCAATGTGCTCTGGTCGTGACGGAAGTCTAAAACTCTGACATTGGTAAAATACATCTTGCTAAAAGCATCCATTGTAGGTCAAAAAAGGTGGTTTTTAGACCTCACAAAGTATAGTAGTATGTGTAGCAAGCCCCTCGTCAAATTTCATTATCAAAGTCATACCGTCCTTTGCTTCCTAACCAAGTTTCCAAAAGAGATGTATAGGTATATCTTTGTTATTTTTGTTGTCATTTAGTAGTCGGCATGAATGCATTACAACTTAACTTAGTCGCGTATTTTGACAGTGGATTTTTCAAATGTCGTAAGCTCGTTAAAAGGTTAGTTACATTTGCAAATCCATTGCCAAATTCAAGGTGTCTCCAAACTGGTGACATTTGATTGTTGTACTTCCATGTTGTGGAAGGTATTCAAAGTCACTTCCAGCCCTCGAGCCTTCACCACTATTTCATTACGGTAATCGTAATTTTTACGTAATGCCGCGATGGTATCGTGGAGATTGCGCCGGCGCTGATTACTAAACGCTGCGGCTTGCTGTACCCACGCTCGCAGCGGTTTCGATTATTAAACGTATTAGTGTGATGTAAATTAATTGTAACATTAATTGAGATTACGAATTTCTAGACCTAGATAAAAGTGACCGAAGAGCTGGTGGCTCGCACAACGTATCAGCATTGCGATACAACAAGGAAATGCTGCCAGCATCCTAGTTACAATGCCTCAAGGACCTATTTTAGATTTAAGGTAGGTAGAGGTAGGTAGTTCGGTAAGTTCTTACTGTATATATTTTGAAAATGAATGTTTTACTGTATGATAAAAGTTAGTTTGATCGTCGGAAGATCAACGCTGGCCATCGGCAGCAAGACGCTGAGATGCGAGTTTTCGGGACACTTGTGCTGATGCGTTGGCTGTATTTATTTTACAAGTAAATGAATTATTATTAAGGTATCTAGTTGGCAAGATGGTCTAAACCTAGATAAAGTTATGTTAGGTTAATCATTTGATCGTCGGAGGATTAGACAACTGGCCAACGGTAATTGCATTTTTTTCTTAAATTTTACTAATGGCAATAAAAAATCGGTTTAAAATAGATGCAGTGTACTTTTTCCATTGTGATATTTATTTCCCGAATCTGTAAGTCTCGTACTACAGGGTCATGTTTGGATATATTTTATGAATACACCTGTATTTTTCTTTCCTCGTATTCGATATGAAAAGTAGAGTGTTTAACTCGGGTAAAAGGCAATAATTTCAGTCTTAGACTATTAGCGTTCTCCCTACGTTCGAGCACAAAATACTTCAACTGAAATAGGTCCACTTTACTCCTTGGTTTAGAAACTACTTATTTATTTTTATGATTACATATTTTTAGCATTCTTATTTATTGCTTCACTGAAAGCTAATACCTAGTTTACCGTCTGCTTTACGCTCCAAAAAAACTTATTGTTACAATTATAAATTGAAAGAGAGTTCAAAGAGAGGAGAGAGGAGGAGGAGTTCATATACTACAGAAAAAGTGACCAAGGTCCCCGGTGAGCAGGGCTGGGATCGTACCAGCAACCTCCTACTTGCGCGGCAGACGCCCTAACCACTGGACTACCCGATCACGGCACATTTATAATAAATAATAAATGATTTAATTCATGCTTTACAATTGTTATTGTTACAAGTTTTTGTATACTGCATTGACATGACATGAACATTGACGCCATTTTCTTGGAAAGGATACCAATATTGCAATCCGCCGACATATAGGACTCTGTCGCAGTAAATTCTAATTTAGTGTACCTTACATGCAGCCGAGGCGATAAAGACGATTAATGTTTGGATTTCTGTTCTTCTGATCGTTAATTCCGATATAACGGCCAATAATAACGATAACGATAAATACAACGATGTCGTCGATATATCGTTGGAGTAAGTGGATGCGCCATTGTATCAAATGTGTTGATTGACAATTTTGGTATAAATACTAACATTGCATTGTAAAATGTTTCAGATCGTATCACCATTGAATATTACCTACTCTATAGACAAAACATACAAAGGTTAACTATGTTAAACACGGATTTGGACGCTGCGATCGTGGCCCACAAATGGTTTGGCCGGAAGATCAGCGTTGACTTTCGGGTCGACATTATGCTGAGGCGAGACCATTTCGTGGTAAATTTTGTTGTGTTTATTTGTCTCTATTCTCCATGTCTGTAATTGTATTTTATATTTACCATGAATAAATGATTTGTATATTTTTTTTTATTTAACTTTCGCGATTTTTATACATATATTATTTAAACAAAACGGGGTTTACTTTATGACGCCTCTGATGTTTCTATTATTTCTCCAGGACCACGGCGACAATGACCGCCCTCAACATTGACAGACAGAGAAGACATTGCCTTTTTAATTCCTGATATTGAATAAAATTAATTGTTTTTCTGAAAATATATTCTAACAAGACAAAATATTCGCTGGCATATCCATACATTCCAAACTGTACTTGAATTAACCAATAACGATAAAACGAATCGACACAAAATAATATGTTACCATTTAACCAATTTTATATTCCTATAAATTGGAAAGGGAGCTCCTTCGGCAATAAAATGGTATTTATTTGAGTTTTTTTGTCGTTAAACATCAAGACGTTTTGAGCCAACGATTAGATTCGATCTTGGGCATTTTTTGTCGAAATTTATTTTTATATCCACACTGAGAATGTGGATGGTTTAATTAGAAATGGAGTTGTTTACATTTGAACCGTTTGTAAATACAAACATTATTCTAATATAAAGTTTATGATTAAGTCCTTACAATCTTCAACTCGTTTTTCACCCCCTTGAGGGTTTAAATAAAAAAATCATTATTAGTGGAGCTTGACGACAAGTTTTTTCAAACTTCATTTATCCATCCATTCAATTGGCACTCAGACCCAAATGTTTGTGTCCTGTTTTTATACATATTTTACGCAATAAATGTGTGAAAATAGAATATGGAAAAAGTTTTAAGAATTTCTTCAAGTTATCTTATAATGTATCGATTCGTTTTTCGACCAGAGTTTTTCAAATAAAATCATATTTTCTTAAAATCAGCTTCAGATTTTTTGACACTAGCACACAAGCAGTATAATTGAATTAAGAGCCTCTTTCTAAATATAAAGTAACTTAAATATATTGCTAGTATGTCGCTCCCAAGTCGCCACATCGAACGACTCCTAAGCCACCGAATTACCATACCCCGTTCGATTAAGACCAACTATTGGCACAATAAACAAAGAGGCCATTAAGGTCCAGACACAATTTATAGCCAGGGGTGTCTTGCGAAGGGTTAAAAACGGCAACAGTCGTTGTTTTGCATCTTTTAGAATAAGTGTTTGTTACCATCTGCTAAAGAAAAAAGATAAGGGGCTACAAGCACTTCTTTTTGACATGCATTTGTTTAATTCTTCTCAGTCAGTATCTTCATTGCTGAAGGTCGTGTCTAGCTTGAAAGATTTGATATACCATGCTCTTCCAAGTGTGATATCTTGAGATATATGTAAGCCGGCGATTGTTTTAATTGGGGGTCTTACCATGACGTCTTCACGCGATTCAGTTTGGGCTCAGTTTTATGGAAACAACTCAGTTTAGGTCGTCAACTGAATCGCGTTAAGACGTCATAGTAAGGCTCTAGGTCTGACCATTGGGTAAAACAACCTAAAAAATTAATTAAAGTATTATATCATAATTTTCTAAAGCAATTTGGCACTGCACCCTTTCAAGTATAGGCAGTATTTTTTAGTTTATATAAATGTTCATATCATATCACAGTTTCCTTTCGGTTTTTTACTTACTAAGTATTTCAGAAATCTAGTGTGTCAACTTCTTTATTTCATCTAATTATGTATGGAAAGTCCTGCCATAAACACTGAGTCCATAGTTCAAAAAAAGAAGTAATATAAAATACAACAACTTTTTTAAAGCACCTGAAAACAACGTACCTACCTACTTACTTACTTTACTTCGTTTTTAGATTTCCAACCTATTGAAATATGTACGCGACATTCTTGATTCATTTGCGATGAACCTTTTATTATATCTTAGTTTGTGTGTGTAAACACAAATAAATTATACATTACTACTGTTAATGAAACTACTTTTGATGAAATATTAGAAACCACCTGAACACTATCGCGTAGATTTTACAAGATTCATATCAAAATTAAGCCGAAGCAATTAAGCGATAAAATAAACTTTCATTAATTTTTATAACGAACCGAAAATCATTATCATAATTTTATACGGTGAATCCATTAACTTATTGAAAACTTAATTTAAAAGTGCAAAAAGCCAATGAACAGTGAATCACAGTACCTTAATGACCAATAAAAATGACCTTGTTGACATGTTTGTAAAATTAAACAGCATAACTAATTTGGATGAAGATAAAAATAAGCATGTTGAAACAGAATGTATGGGAATCGAATCGTTTGTTATGTTAATATTAATTTTAACTGTGTATACGTCCATTGTATTATTTGTATTTTATTTTATTTTATGTATTTTATTAACTGTGTATTGTATTTTATTAACTGTGTATTGGCTAGCCTCTCCTGTGGGTCCGGCCAGGAAGGCCGAGAGGGTGGCGCAGGTGCTGGGCATCCCCGCGTCTTCCTTAACTCCGTCCCAGGCGGTGTAATGTCTGTGGAGAGGTCACTCCACCCACGTCAGCTCTGCTGCGGGGAAAATAACACGGGAAGTGGCAGTTACCAGTTTTAAGTCCAGCACAAATGGGCGTAAGTGCGGACGCTAGGGGTCACTTTCGTCAGTGGGAGGGTCCTTCGTAGGCCCATCGGTTGGTTACCGCCCGCTTCAATCTGGGCAGCCCCCGGACAGTAGGGTACCGATCCGTCCCGTTGCCGGCCTGTTCCTTTGAGGTGTAGGGAACACTAGCTCCTGGCTAGACGACTGGCGTCGATAACTTTTACACCTGGGTCTAAAAAGCAGCATAATAAAAACACACCTCGCCAATCCATGCGAATTGCGACATGGAATGTCCGAACTATGAGGACAGGCCTCCCGGCCACCTGTGGAGGCTCTGGGTGCGCACAAGATCTGCGTAAAACTGCTTTGATCGATGAAGAGTTGAACAGACTGAACATCTCGATTTGCGCGTTGCAGGAGACCCGATTACCCGACGTGGGCTCACTGCGGGAGACTTACTATACGTTTTTTTGGAAAGGAAAGGACTCCGCTGATGTTCGCGAACACGGTGTTGGTTTTGCGGTTCGGAACGATTTAATATCTGCCATAGAGACCCCGCGCGGCTTTTCCGAGCGCATAATGACCCTAAGACTTAATAGCAGCCATGGGAAAGTTACTTTGCTCGCTGCATATGCTCCGACATTAAACTCTTCAGAGCAGTCTAAGGACTCATTCTATGACCAACTTGCCGAAGTTGTGAAGGCTGTCCCCAACAGTGATCGCCTATATATTCTAGGCGACTTCAACGCAAGGGTGGGTGCAGATAACTCCATCTGGCCTGATTGTCTTGGTTACCATGGAATTGGCAAAATGAATGACAATGGCCAACGCCTACTAGAATTTTGCTCTGAGCATTTACTGTGTGTAACCAACACATATTTCAAAGGCAAAAAGTCTCACAAAGTCTCCTGGAAACACCCGCGATCCGGCCACTGGCATCAACTGGATGTAGTACTTTCCCGAAGGAAGGATCTCCGCGATTTCCTCCATACACGCACGTTTCATAGCGCCGAATGTGACACCGACCACTCTTTAGTTGTAGCACGCGTAGCCATTGCTCGGAAAAAAATACATTCGTCCAAAACGCCAGGTAGAAGAAAGTTAAATCTTTCTAATACCAGGGATGATGAAAAACTCCGAGAGTATGAGTCTTTGGCAAAAACCGAACTTGCTGCTTGGGACTCGAGTACACCTTTAGAAGTTGAGTGGGAAAATGCCAAAAAACTACTGACTGAGAGCGCAGCTATGATTTTCGGATTTCGGAATACTAAATCTCAGGACTGGTTCACAGACAATGTCGAAGAACTGCAACCTCTACTGGACTCAAAGCGCGACGCCGCCCTTAGACACCGCATAAACCCCGGTCCGGGCACCGATAAGGCTCTTCGTATAGCTAAAGCTACACTACAACGAAGTGCAAGGTACTTCGCTAACTCGTATTGGTCGGACCTCGGCCGCACCATACAGTGGTGTGCGGACTGTGGGAACATAAACGGCGTCTACGAAGGCATCAAACGGGTCATTGGACCTGTAGCAAGAAAAATAGCCCCTCTTAAGGATGCGAACGGCACTATCATAACAGATAGTCAAAAACAGCTTGACCGTTGGGTAGAACACTACACTAATCTCTACTCGTACCCAATAGACATACATCCGGAAGCAGCATTGTGCATGCCCAAACTAGCTGTAAGGTCCGAGTTAGATGATCTACCATCCGTAGAGGAATTCACCAAGGCTATAGGTCGGCTCAAGCGTGGCAAGAGTCCTGGAGGCGATGGTACCCAAGCTGAAATAATAAAACTCGAAAGCGTGAGACCAATCTTGTACAATCTGCTGTGTAAATGCTGGAATGCGGGATATGTGCCTCAGGATATGCGGGATGCTAACATCGTCACATTATACAAAGGGAAAGGTGACCGCGGCGACTGTAACAATTACCGCGGCATATCCCTTTTGAGCATAGTTGGCAAGCTTTTTGGCTTAGTCATCCTATCCAGACTTCAAAAGCTTGCAGAACTCGTATATCCTGAGTCTCAGTGTGGTTTCCGCTCGGAGCGATCCACAGTAGATATGGTATTTACACTTCGCCAAGTTCAGGAGAAGTGCAGAGAACAAAAAACTCCTCTAGTTGTGGCTTTCGTAGACCTTAACAAGGCCTTCGATACAGTCAGTAGGGGAGGCATGTACACAGCGCTAGAGTGCATTGGGTGCCCGCCTAGACTTCTGAGCCTTGTCAAATCGTTCCACGAGGACATGAAGGGCGTGGTAGTTTTTAACGGCAATCTATCGGAACCGTTTGTCGTCTCCCGAGGTGTGCGACAGGGCTGCGTTTTGGCTCCTACCCTGTTCGGTATATATTTCTCGCTCATATTACGCGCCGCTTTCAGCGACAACCAGCAGGGTATCCATCTACATACGAGGGCCGACGGAAAGTTGTACAATATCTCACTCCTCAAAGCCAAGAAAAACCGCGAGGATCTTTTTGTCGACAGTCTTCTTTATGCCGATGATGCGGCCTTTGTTGCGTCCTCTGACAGTGAGCTCCAATTGATGATGGATCAATTCTCCAAGGCCTGTTCCATGTTTGCCATGTCCATTAACACCAAGAAGACAGTTGTGCTAGCACAAGGCACGACTGTAACCCCAGCAATTTCACTCAATGGCACGCTGCTGGAGGTGGTTGATCGGTTCTGCTACCTGGGCTCAACAATAACCGACAATCTTTCGCTGGACGCAGAGGTTGATGTACGCATCGGCAAGGCGGCAACTACGTTTGGAAAGCTTAGTACTCGTGTATGGCAAAACAGACTCCTGACCACTAAGACCAAAATGCTGGTCTTTCAGGCTTCTGTATTGAGCATACTCTTGTACGGAGCTGAGACATGGACAACGTATGCCAAAGTTGAACGTCGCATCAACTTCTTCTATATGCGTTGCCTACGTAAGATCCTGGGCATATCGTGGCAAGACAGGGTAACAAATCAGAGGGTTCTGGAAATTGCGCAGTTGCCCAGCCTGACCGCGCTGCTCAAACAGAGGCGACTGCGTTGGCTGGGGCATGTGCACAGGATGGAACCCTCGCGACTACCACGCCGCGTTCTTCTGGGTGCGGTAGCGAATGCCAAAAGAGATGTTGGGAGGCCATTGCTTCGCTTCAAGGACTGCGCCAAGAGGGATATGGCAGCCTTTGGAATTGATCATCAAAACTGGGAGAGGCTTGCGGAGAAGCGAACGCAGTGGCGCAAATTCGTTGGGGATGGTCGCAAATTCTGCGATGAAACCTGGTTCGTGGCACTTGCTGACAAAAGGGAAAGAAGGCACCGAAGCGACACATCGCAATCTGTCGCGAACTTCCCTTGTCAGCTCTGTGGCAAAATATGTCGCTCTCGCATCGGTTTATTCAGTCATCAAAAGCGATGTTCCACTGACGTTGCACCATAAATCGTCTGAAATAGACGTCAAGGCCAGTAAGTAATACGTCCATCTAGTACAGTGCTTGGCGATCAAATTAACAAAAGAGATTCAGTATCATACATAAAACAAAAGAAAGAATGACAGAATCCATGAGGATTAGAAAAATCCCCATCATCATAAACTTAAGAATAATTATTTTTAAAATATATACAGTAAGTGTGCCTAGATAACTACCTCTACCTACCTTAAATCTAAAATAGGTCCGTGGGCATTGAATCCTTCACTTGGTGGTAGCTTTGTCTTTGTTTGTCTCTACCTCTCTTGTCTTAATTGTTTTAGAGAGGTATAGGCACAGCGGATGCATATCGTTTCGTGTGGTAGGGCATGGCACAACGAATGTCGTCTCGCTCACATCTGGAGCAGAGCCCATCTGAGGAAGTACCTACCTTACAGAAAACCGCACTTCAATAACACTAGACCCTACTCATAGTGTTGTGTTTCTGTTGGTGAGTAAGGTCACCAGAGCTCCAAGAGGATTCACTGTGTTGACAGCTGGGGACCCACGGAGCAAAGCTTGCCCCTTTAGCTGCCAACACAGCGAATCCTCCTTTTTTTAAAGGGTCGGCAACGCGCATGTATCACCCCTGGAGTTGCAGGCGTCCATAGGCTATGGTGACCGCTTACCATCAGGCGGGCCGTATGCTTGTCTGTCACCGTCGTAGTATTTAAATAAAGTCTTATATCTCCCCTTCTAGAATAGTCTTTAAAAAGTGGTCATGTCGTATCAAATTTAATGTCCAAACATTTTCCGCGTCTCACTTCAATGCTGTTCAGGATAGTAGTTCTTTTCTTATCTACTCCTCAATTGTCACTCTTTTCTCATCATGAATCATATAATCAGATCAGAACCAGATCTAATAGGACCTCCAAATCGGAGCCAAAAACTATTCTCGCGTAAAAACATATCTAGTAAGTACATATGTTTTGCCTTCGTTTTTTACGGAAATGCCCGAACGTGTGTTACGAGTATTTCAGTCAGTCTCAGTAATAAAAACACCGACGTCGATTAAAGTAGCATCACGAATACCATCGTCTCTGACAAAATACGAAGGCACTACAGTCTGTTGAATTAAGCCCTGTTTGAAGCCGGTTGAAAAATACACGGAAGACGCCCCAAGAATCGAAGTTCCACCTCTCATGTTGATTACAGACAATCCCCAAATTAGTAAAACCCATAAAACGACTAACACTCGAATATTACGGAGTAATAGCGCCACGCTTGTAATTTAGTGTCGAAAGGGTTCATATAATTACGGCAAGGAATTCGGGAGCCGATCAGAATGGGTTTTTGGAAATGGAATGGGGTACATGGTGAGTTATAGCAATTTTGGGGATTTAATTGCTAGTGGTAACTACATGGGCATCTTAGTTTTAATGGTTTATCCACAGTCGGACCTATAAAAATGTTTCTATTTTACTCTCCGACTTAATTTTTAACAGAAACTTGCAAATATACATTTTTCATCTATTCTAGTCTCTCCATTTAAAATAAATTTACAGGACATTCTTACACAAATTGACTAGGTCCCGCAGTGAGCTCAAGAAAGCTTGTGTTACGGGTACTCAAACAACATACATAGGATAGTTGCATGACTCAGAAACTAATATTTGTGTTCATCACACAAATACGTGCCCTTACCGGCATTCGAACCCAGGACCATCGGCATAACATGCAGGGTCACTATCAACTACGCCAACCGGTCGTCTAATCTGATTAATTAAACAATGGGTTAGGCCTTATAATTACGTATTATATACTAAAAGTGTCATTCAAATAGAAATGGGTAAGTATATTATGAGTTAAGGTAAGAATTGATTTAATTATACCCTTTTTAAAACTATCTCGGTTTTTTACATTCTAGTTAGGGAACAGTATCGGGCGCTCCGTTTTAATAAAAACCTTTATAGAAACCCGTGTTCAGTTATTAGAATGATTAAAATTAGTTGCATTTCATAGAAATTACAACTAAAATGTTTCAGCTCCACCGAAGACATGACAGCTGTAGTTTTTATCATATTTGCATATTTTTTATCATATATTCATTCAATTGGTAAAAGTATATATATATATAAGCTGTTCTGATTTTTTAAATTAGTTAGAGAGGATCTCTTCCGTACTAATCATTTGGCAAAATCCGTCAAATGCTGATCAATAATTAAAGCATATCATATATTACCATATTGCCTATATATTTTAATTAAGAAACCATCCCCAAATCCCGCAACAGATCTTGACCGTCAAACGTCTTCCCCCACCTATAAATAAAAGGGGTTGATATTTATCGTCGAGTGTTTATTACAATGAAAATTATTCTCCTAATGACTTCCCGAATCTCCCTTGAAAATCCTATCGGCTATTAAGAGGGGGTAGATTCTCGACGCTATAAAACGACAAAGAATTATTAGCGTTCAGTGGTGCTTAAGACGTTTTATGAAGGTTGGTTTTCAACCCTATGCTAATGTGGTATTTGCCGTTTGCGTTGTCTGTTCTTAATACTTGGAGGTAATTTAAGGCACTTGTTTGTTTGTAATGTTTAGCTACAAAGTCTGGGGTAATATGCTTTTTTGTGACAACATTGATGTATTTTGTATAGAACAGTTAGATCAATAAATTCAGTGATTTTATAAATATTACATAATTAATAAGCATTCGTTTTAAATAAACAGTGTTAAAAATCACAAACGTTTTTTGAACATATCCGGCTCTAGTATTTATGAGATATTGAATAATTAGCCTTACCATGACGTCTTAAGGCGATTCAATTGACGACGTAAACTGAGTCGCTTCAATACAAGTGAGGCCTTACCATGAAGTCTTAACGATTCAGTTGACGATGTAAACTGAGTCGCTTCAATACAAGTGAGGCCTTACCATGAAGTCTTAACGATTCAGTTGACAACGTAAACTGAGTCGCTTCAATACAAGTGAGGCCTTACCATGAAGTCTTAACGATTCAGTTGACGACGTAAACTGAGTCGCTTCAATACAAGTGAGGCCTTACCATGAAGTCTTAACGATTCAGTTGACGACGTAAACTGAGTCGCTTCAATACAAGTGAGGCCTTACCATGAAGTCTTAACGATTCAGTTGACGACGTAAACTGAGTCGCTTCAATACAAGTGAGGCCTTACCATGAAGTCTTAACGATTCAGTTGACGACGTAAACTGAGTCGCTTCAATACAAGTGAGGCCTTACCATGAAGTCTTAACGATTCAGTTGACGACCTAAACTGAGGTAAGGTAAGGCCCCAAAGCCCTGAAACTGAACCTAAACTGAATCACGATAAGACTTTATATTAAGGCCCCCGAGACATTGTTTAATTTGATAAGATTGTAACGACACTGTTTACTAAGTGACGTCTTGTAGTACAACGAAAACTAACCAATTAAATCCAAATGCAATCAAAGAGTATAATTATACTAGACGCAATAGTATATCACATAGCTTTTCCTTTCTCCTGCCACTCTAGTTATACTACTTATTATATAGTCTGTTGATAGGACATCCATTTTTTGATTAGGGACAATGTTCAGTTATATCTTCTTTATACTTAAAATGGCTATAGTTGCACCTTAGCTAGTTTAAGACGTTAATGGAAGCGTCCGCGGACGTCGGCAGATGTGTGGATACGATGCCGAATTACCATGGCAAGTCCCTTTGATCTGAGCCACAAAACCGACAACAAACAGATTTAGGCAGATGCATCTGCAGGCGTCGAATACCTACCACAAATTAGCAAATTTCACCATCCACATATCCGCGGATGCGTTCGCAGATGACGTCTGCCGATGAATTTATCTACGTGTGTACTTTAACGCACACTTTTTATAATCAATATGTTTTTAATCGAAATCGGTTTTAAGGATGACTCACACTAGAACGGGACGATTAGTCAATTTCTATAGAAATAATCAATTTAGAGAGGCTGATGGTGACTGAGAAGATAGCGGGTAAAAGACCTACAGGACTAAGTGTTCGAGTCTGGTCAGCCCGGATATCTGAACAGTTAAATTTAACTGTCAGCGATGCCCTTCATCAAGCGACTTAGCGTAACCGATGGCGACAATTAACAACATCAAAAGTTACGATCCTCAGCAGTGAGCTAACGAATGAGAAGAAAAGAAGAGATAGAAAGAATCATGTCAGAGTTTCGAGCCCTCGGAGGTCACATGACGTTTTCTATAGAAACTGACAGATCGGCGCGGCCCACTCACTTCCCGGCCCGTTCTAGTGTGTCATACCTTAATCATCTAACCTAATTAACAGAAGAAACAAGCTCCAAAATCACCGTATTGGTAAATTTGAAACAATCTTAAACAAGATGCTAATCTGTACTCGTAATCGATAAAACGCTAGTTTTATTATCTTTATCTCGAACGGCTTCTGGGAGCCTTATCAGTGATATCTTTATTCAAAGCGCCGAAAACATCGAACTGACGATGTTCCTCGGGTATCTTAAGTAGCTTGTTAACAGAATGCTACTTTTTTAGGGTTCCTTGTTAGTTGATGTTGTGGTTCCTCAAGGTTTTGAGACTTTACAGCAAGTCTATTTGCACTGACAACATATCCATCCAAAACATCTCCCAAATGTATGAAGGACTACTTATTAAAAGGAATTCATTCACAGAGCTGTATGTGCAGCAGCAGGATTTGGGTATACTTTGACACTTCCCGAGTGTCAAAGTATACTCAACTCCTGAAACTCCGAAATTACTTTTGAAATACAAACCAACTGACAAAGCTCAAAGAAGATCTTAGCCACGGACACTAGAGAACGCCACTCAAGCTACGAAAAAGAAGAATATACTAATGATCCTCCTGACTCATTTCGGTCAAAGCGTCTGTTTCTTCTGGAGTTTAGTGGGAATAGAGTACTTGCATTTGCCGCTTTCTCTCTGTTGTGACTTACATATGTGATATTTTCATTAAAAGTACGCACAATTTGGTCATGTAAATACGCCACCTTTCCACCACTTCGAGCCTAAAGCACAACTCGTTTTTTGTTTAGTTCATTGCAACCTACACTGGATAATACAACGGTAATTTGACAGCAATCAAATCCATCAAGGGCATAATAAACATTTTAAATATTTATTATAATACACGTATGGCATGAGCCACATTCAAAATGGCCGATTAACAGTCCCAACTTGTAACCCAACTCATTACCCAACAACTGTAATTTAGTCACGATAATTCGAATCAATTATCAAAGACATAACACATACAAATGTCCCTTTATATTCCTTACTGACAGAAAAGGACGGCGGTTCTCGGAATCGAAATGTACGTGCATAGGTTGTTTACCGATTTTGATCAAAATCGAAACGAGTTTTTGGTTCGAAACCATTAAAATCTGGTGGTTTCGACGAACAATAAAATTTTATGTCTCTATTCGGGCGTGATCGAATGCGATAATATGGATATCGATAGTTTTTTGGGTGCATGGGAAGTCGATACTGAATCGATAATTTTTAAGGAGCCGTTATTCGGTAGACATTATGAAGGACTTTGTAAAATTTAATGTTTTAATTTGATGAGAAATTATAAAGCTGAAGCCCGGTGTTCAGTTAAACTGGATAAGACTGATAAGATCAATTTGAACTACTAGCTTATAAAAGTGTGGCATAATTTTCTCTGTTTATGTTGACGTTTTAGACATGAGTTGACACATTACTCATGTTTTTTAGTTGAATCGTAAGGTACCACGAATTTTCACAGGTATTAGTCATATGCTACCCAAGTCCAGTGAACTCGGCTCAGAGTTTTTTTTGTGGCAGAACTCGGCAGAAACATACGAATCGGTAGACACAATGTCGCCTCCACATCATGGCCTGGTGTACGATATAAAAGACGCGTAGGATAATGATGATGAAATTTAAAGCTGTTGGTTAAACTGTTCTAATAGAAGTTAGATCTTAGGAGATTTTTACAGAGAGATCATTACGCGTTATAATCAGAAGGTCACTTCAAATTAATGATTAAAGTATTGAGATAACTATACATAAAGTATGCTGCTTATTTCTTCGTATTTACATTCTTTATAAATTATCTAGTCACTATTGCCACATATGTTTCTAAAGAATAGCTATTAGCTAACATGAACTGTTTATTTCTCTAACAGACACCTGCTCCATTACAGAACCAGATCAAAATGGCTGTTATTGACAAGATGGCGGCTATTGCATAAATCACGAGTTTCTATTATACGCCACTTGAAATATTATAAAAATAATGTTTGTTTCTTGGAACGGCGAGTGGCGAGTTGGTACCGTCTTGTAGAAAAGCTCTTAATTCTTTTAATAGTTTATCTGTCATAGTTTTTAGAACAATAATGAGGTGCTTGCAGAATTGCTAAAATCAGGATCTGTCTAGTAAGACTAAGCTTAGCTAAGTTAGACTGTACTGCAGTAGCAGAGCGTTAATAGAACTCGATTCCTGCCGGCTTCCCTTGCATGAACCAATCTAGCAGATTTTACCTTACCAATTAAAAAAACAGGCCAAATCAGCTCCGGCTTGCCCTAATAACATTTTAACGCTCCACCACTGCTGGACTGGGCAATGTTTGGCACATACCTTCAGCATCAAAATCAGAATTTTATTTATGAAACATGTATGCTGATATGGGTACTAGGTAGGACTCAATACATATCGGGGGGTCAAGGCAGACCGAAAAGGTGATGTCGGGATAACTGGGTTAAGTTTTACACTGGATAACGGCAGGGTCGAGTGGAGAAAAAAGAGGGGGATGGGGGTGGTGAAATTTTTGCCCAGAAGTGGGACTTCGAAAAAAGCTATTACATAAAATGAAATCACTTGTGTTGACAGTTGCCCACGAGTCTTCGACACGTTCACTGTCTTTCAAGATGCCGCGCGCGATAGCGGGCGACGCAGTATATGGGTAGGACAAGTTATAAGAGATTAACTTTATGAATATCATGTTACGGTGCCTGCTGGTGAGCACAGAAATTAAGCGAAAATGATAATTCTAGGTGTGTTGCAGTAGCTGACGAAGTCTCCAAAATTGCGAAAGCTAAAAGGCTAGTTCTAGCTCTGTTCAAAACTCGAGATGAGTCAGTGAATTAGCAACCCGGGCACCATGTTTTTTAAACATTAATTTAGGTGGGAAGCTGAAGCATGAAGATTTAGAAAAGCCTCATCTAGACATTACGTGGTCAGGCTCTAAGGTAGGACAAATTCGAGAAAACCTGGACATCATGGCAACTCCCTGAGAAGCTGTCTTAAATCATGAATTCATTTAATTCCTGTAATTTTTCAAAAATTGAAATTTCCTAAAATTTAATAAATCTAACACATATTTGATCATATTACCATTACCACGTCTCAGATGATTTTTTTTCGAATGTAAACTTGTTCTAAAAATAATCGCCTTCGCGTTACAAACATCGAGGTAAGTTCATAACTTGGACCTAGCCTATGTTTTACGAGCGCATACTGTAAAATTGGTTACCTTCCTTATTTACAAAACAGCCCAACTGTATTCCCATCACCAAGGCGCTTATTACCTTTTAGAACGGACGCAATTCTTAATGTTTGAATTTAGAATACGGATCACCTCTGACCCGCGTTTCGCCTGTGACTGGACAATTCTGTTCTAGTATTATTTCGGTAACTACAGCTTCCAGTCATCACCCTTATATTCTAGACAATAGAGTTCAAATTAAAATGTCAAGCAAAATGTAGGAACTAATATAAACTTAACCTCGAAATCTGATATAAATATATATAATGAGAGATCAACTTAAATTGGAATAATGAAATAGGTATAAAATGGAAGTTACTGCTGTAAAATAGAGCTTTTTCGGATAGTTAGAGGTCATTGACTGACTATAAAGTTACAAATAAAAATGAGATAACTGTGTTTTTATTACAAAGTGGCATAGTCAGACATAGTGGCGGCTCGGTTAAAATGATGGTGTTAAACATAAAAATTGTTAACCTAAAGTTAAGGACGTTTCACTTGAAAAGATTTCCTATTACAGGACTCACTCGTACGTTAAACATCTCATTCAAACATATGATGAATGAAAAAATAAATAAATGAAAATATACACAAGCGACAAACTACCTTTGACTAAAAAGAAGCAAGTAGGTAATATTAATAATATAATACGCTGTTTCCCGTGATTTCGATCTAGTGGACTAGATAAACCACTTATACCCAAACGGTAGCAAAAATAAACCTTACCCCAGTAAAAAATTTAAACTTATAATAGAATAGGCTTGTAATAGAAGCAATAAAAATCATAGATAGTACTTCCGAAACTGAACAATGTTTACTCAGTGACTTTTTAAAATAACGTATGTTTTGATTCCTATTACACTAAGTTTGTTAGAAGACGGCAATGTACTGCGAAGTTTGTCATTTTTTGTACTATGACAAGAGACGTCAATTAGGCTGATGTTGACGTACATTGAAAATACTATATAGTTTATATCTATGTAAAAGTGAAAACCTACATTGTACGCGATAGTACACCATTTTTACAAGTTGTTGAACAAAACTTGTATTGAGGAGTTAGTGGGGTTGGAGAGTTAGGTTTGAGGAATACTACCTATGATTCAATTTATCGATACTGTTACAGGCAACACCCGCTATTATGTAGGTAATTTGGCTCTGTATTCATTATAAGGCAGTGAAAACATATGCATACGATTCAATAGCTCCTTGATTATATATATGACCTTCAAAACAGGATAAATTAACAAAACAAAATCAAGTTCAATGTTTGACCCCGCTTCCGATTTCAACAGGTACCCTAACAAAGAACCCGCCCGGTAGCCAAATAAAACACAATCGATATTAACATTTCGATATCAGAATCGAAACCTTTGATAAATGAATCGAATACCAAAGACTGGCCAGTTGCTAGCCAACGAAAAAAGAAAAAAATATAAACCTCGCTACTGGTATCAGGCATTAATCAAACTCTTTACGAAATTACCAACTTAAATAAACAAATTAGATGAACCTTATGTGTTTTCAATACAGTATATTTTTGATTGGTTTGAAATGAAATATTTGTAAATCGCTTCCTTCCCATTGATAAATTTGGTATTGTTCGAATTTCGAAGGTTCGACGGATCAATGAAGGTACGGACGAAGGTTGACGGTTAGATACATTTGAATTGTGACCTTTTTTTAAGGGTCAGTATGGAATTTGTGACTAGTGCGTTTTTGAAGGGATTAAATCGTTGGTATGATTCGTCAACTTTTAATTCTTAATTCAAAATCTCTCCTCGCCTCTCATTACGTGGCCGCCATGGCACTATACAGCTAAGAGTCATGAAACAAATGTATGATTTTAAAAAAGATGATTTACTTTAGTAAATAATTATGTAACTAACTTACAAGACAGTTTACTAAATTCATATGTATGATCTGTGAGAAATACATATTTGGCGGACTCCAACTACATGACAGGTGCTGATTTGTAATGCAGTCACACTTTTGCTACAAAAATTATCTAATGACACCGGTCAGTTTAAAAAAATATCCGGCAATAATGTCAGTTTTTGACAAATAATAATAATAATCATAATCATAATCATACTCGAGCGCTCCTGGGGGACTCCGTCGTCCGACCAAGTCCTCCGCCTCTGGCTTGCCTTAACCGGCCGTCCAGAGTGGAGTCGCGAGAGCTGTGTTCTCGAGGGTAGATGTGGAAACCTAAGTGGCGAGTTGGCTATATGTTTAAAGTCCAGTGACACCTCTCTACCCCCAGCCCTCATACCGGTGTTGCCCTCGAGCCATCTTAGATGTCGCTTTTTGTGGGGGCCCATCTTATGTGGGCGAGTCACCGTCTGCCGGAAATAAAATTGATTACCATTTTGTTATAGGCAGACGTCCGGTTTTATTCTCCATAACCCAGTATTTAGTCCACCACTTTCACCTAATAGTCCAGTATATTTTAGATTCCATTAAATCTCAATAGTCTATACACCCTCGCGGGTGCTGCCTCTACGTGCGTCCCATGACTCGGGCAGGTACAACATCCGCTCGGTGTACCCCTTACATTTCATTAAATTGTCGAAAGGGCCTCTGCGTGTTGGCTTCGGCTCCGCGTACGCCTCCCAAAGGTCCGGAACACCATTGTTCCGTGATGGGAAAGACATACAAAATAATAATAATTCGGGGATAGGTTGCCGGCTTCGGAGAGAGGGTGAAGTCATTTCTCACCTTCTATACATGGATGATCTCAAACTATTTGCACCAAATGACCGAGGTTTGTTGGAGCTATTGCAAACCACTGAAGTTTTCAGTAGAGCCATCAAAATGGAATTTGGTGTCGATAAGTGCGCGATTATGCATGTACAGCAGGGGAAAGTAGTAAATTCAACAAATTTGCAACTTTCTGAGACAATGTCGTTCAGATCTATCTCTGAAGCAGAAACCTATAAATACCTTGGTATGTCACAGTCGTTGGGTATAGAGGATGTGGGTATTAGACAGGCGACAAAGGAGCGCTTTTTTGGACGGCTGACAAAAGTACTTAATAGTCATTATGTATTTACTAAAACGGGGCTTAATCGTGTATAGATTTTGAAAACAAACCTCCGACGCCGATCACCTGGTGTTTATAAGATTGATTGCAGTTGTGGTAGTTCCTACATCGGCCAAACGAAGCGTACCATGGCGGAAAGAGTGAAGGAACATATCGCAGCTGTCAAAAATCGCCAGGTAAACAAGTCTGCGGTTGCCGAACATTTGTTAGAGTCTGGACCAAACCACTGGATTGAGTTACATAACCCTAAAATCCTTTCAACGGATCGTCGTTTCCATAGTAGAAAAGTACGGGAAGCCATTGAAATCAAGAAATACCCCAATTTCAATCGGGATGACGGTTTTAGAATCTCGTCTACTTGGAATCCGGTCATTGATAAATGTAAGCGTAATCGAATATCACCGGCTCAAAAATCGGACATCGTGAGTGTAGTGTGTCGACAGAGTCACATCCCTAGTGCGCAAAATGTTCAAGTTTATAATCAAGACCAAGTGCGGGTAGTTCGTAAAACCCGCGCAGCTAGAAGATGTTGATGTCAATCTCAGCCAGTCTTTCTCCGGGACCACGGGGGCAACGTCGCCCTTGAAACGTCGGAGGTTTGTTTTCAAAATCTATACACGATTAAGCCCCGTTTTAGTAAATACATAATGTGTGAAAATCGTGAAAGTTTAAATAAGTGTTTTACTTAATAGTCTTTTGTCAGGTGGCAACAAAGTGCGCGCCTTTAACGCTTGGGTAATGCCCCTGCTCACGTACTCCTTTGGCATACTAAGGTGGACTCAGACCGAGCTGGATGCCCTGGATCGGAGAGTTCGCCTACTGCTTACCACACATCGTATGCTACACCCACGCTCGTCTGTTATGAGATTGTACATCCCACGGAAATGTGGAGATCGCGGCTTTTTAAATGCCAAAAACCTTCACAACCGTGAGGTGTACAATCTTAGGAATTATTTCCTTAACAACGAGTGTGGGATGCATCGTGATGTGGTGGCAGTAGACAGAAATCTCACGCCGCTCTCCTTGGCTAACGAGAATTGGCGCAAACCTGTGGTACTAAGCACCGAGGACCGCAAGACGGTATGGAAGAGCAAAGAACTACACGGGCGGTTCTACAAGGCCCTCGCGGGCCCCGATGTAGGTCTGTCCGCATCGGTGAACTGGTTACGATTCGGGGACCTTTTCGGAGAAACCGAAGGTTTTGTCTGTGCAATTGCGGACGAAGTTATCATGACGAATAACTACCGGAAATATATCCTGAAGGACGGTACGGTCGACATTTGTCGGGCATGCCGCCGTCCCGGAGAGTCACTCAGGCATATTATTTCCGGTTGTTCTCATCTTGCTAACGGCGAGTACTTGCACAGACATAATCTCGTAGCCAGGATTATTCACTAGCAACTTGCTCTTAAATACGATCTTGTGGTCCACGAAGTGCCGTATTACAAGTACGCACCTACGCCAGTTCTCGAAAATGGTCGTGCCACGCTCTATTGGGATCGATCTATCATCACGGACAGGACTATTGTAGCTAATAAACCTGACATCGTGCTGGTTGATCGATCGCAGCGCCGGGCCGTGCTCGTCGACGTCACCATCCCCCATGACGAGAATCTCGTGAAGGCCGAGAAGGACAAGTCCAGTAAGTACCTTGACTTGGCTCACGTTATAACCGCCATGTGGGATGTTGACTCGACGATCATTGTCCCGATAGTCGTTTCAGCGAACGGTCTCATAGCGAAGAGTCTCGACCAACATCTTGAGAGACTCTCGCTAGGTGGATGGATCAAGGGTCAGATGCAGAAGGCAGTAATCCTGGATACGGCGCGTATAGTCCGGCGGTTCCTTTCTCTGCGGCCCTAACCACCGGCAGCCTGGGCCCTGCCCCGTTGCCGGCGGCACCCTAGGTTAGGTTTTTTATAATATGTTTATATGTATTTTGTATTGTTTTTGTATGTGTTTTTGTATTTTACTTTTATAATCATATTATAAAATTACCTAGCCTAATAATTACAGAAAATAAAGAGAATAATCATTTATTTGCAACCATGGTATTACATAAGTTCTTAAAATAAAATAAGTACAGTCATGGACCCTACTAGGGCGTAGCAACTTACCGATGTAGGTAAATAATAATATTTTTCACTAAAATAGGTACATTATTCATATCTGTAATATATATCTTACTCATACAATAACACTTGTTATATAAATCACCAGTTTGTTTTTTGTGGTGGTGTGGTGGGGGTGGTAATAATGTATCTCATAGGTGTAATAGTGATGGGGTCATCATGTTACGTGTCAAATTTAGTCAATTGACAGTTCACTATCGACTCTCTTAGGCCCACTTACACCACCCAGGGTTAGCCGCTAACCTAGAGTTAACCTGTCAAATTCCGTATAAAAAACGCTTAACTCCTGGTTATGTGGCTAACCCCGGGTGGTCCGAATGGCCCGTAGAGGAGGGAGGTAGGAGGAGGAGGAGGAGGAGGAGGAGGTAGAGGAACGCAGAGTTGTGAGTAAAATGGCCACGAGAATGATGATGGTTCAGCGGACTATTAAGATGAGTTTAAAAAAATAGTAGTCAAATAAATTCTTCAATATACGGTTTTAAACTAACATGGTCTAACTAATATTGCTATGGCGTGTGGGTAGATCACAACTAAAAACTCGCAGCTCGTCAGTTTACTCCGTGAACATGGCGCTTGCAACAGTGTCGAAATATCGGGTGCTCAATAAAACAAACATACATGGTAATTATCCCGTTTTAAGTATTAGTTACTAGCTTTTGCCCGCGGCTCGCTCGCGTTAGAAAGAGACAAAAAGTAGCCCATGTCCCACTCTCCATCCCTTCAACTATCTCTACTTAAAAAATCACGTCAATTCGTCGCTCCGTTTGCCGTGAAGACGGACAAACAAACACACACACTTTCCCATTTATAATATTACTACAGCTAAGTTCTTCAATCATTGTATTTACAGAAATGGTTGTCTAATGCCCAAACTACATTTAAATAAAGATGAATTAAGAGAAGAAATATGCTAAATGCTACAAATGTTAACGCGATGTTGCGCGTGAGTCACGGATTATAGCAAGGTTCTTGGGAGCTATCCAAATAATCCAAATATTTGCAGAAACACTCATTTTATACGGCAATTGGACGTAGTTTATCTAAAATGATCCATCTTTAACACAATGTTATTGAGATATAATCTCCGTTAATCCAACTTCCAAATAATGTAAACAGCCACCATATTGATCGTAATAACCTCACTTTTAAGTTTTTAAAGAAATCTCCAAGATTAACTTATTTTGCCATATTTTTATTTTGTTGTCGTTTTTTTTCGCGTCAGATTTGAATGAAATTTGGTGGGTAGGTAGAGTTCCTTATTCTACGCTAGATAGATACGAAATCCCAATCTGCGACAAAAAATTTGTACTAAATTGTCTCTACAGAGACTTCCGTGACACCAGTATTTGTAAGTACCTAAGGCCATAAATGGCAGGGGAGCATCCTTAGTACTGGGCCTGGGTTTTTTTATGACTAAAATCCGAGTTTATATTATTGAACATTCTCTACCAGTGAACCTTTGAACAGTTATTAAATGCAACGGTTAACACTCACGTATTTTTATCACAATAGGCGTGAAATGTTTCGACTGCATCGGGCAGTCATCCTCGGACAGAGTGGTGTTGTCACCATCGCGGCTCGGGCATCACTGAAGCATGATGCTTGCAATTTAATATCAGTATGACTCACCAAAGTTTAAATTATTTAAACAGTTATCTGTATTTGTATTCTTATTTTATTAATCCAGTGTACACAAATACTTAATAAAAGCTGACAGGTACTAAATGCGTGCAGAATCAGCAATGTCCAATACTACCCAGTCTACCCACATTGCAATTGGTTCAGAATACCTCAGTTCCGATACGCGCATGAATCAAGAGACTTCGACGTGCGCCCACGCAGGTCTACCGCGGATATAGAGAAATTTTGTACTTGTGTCTCCCTCGCTCGAATAAGTAAGTTAAGGTCCGACCGAGACTACTTTTTTGTCTCGGCCGAGACCGAGACCAAGATTACATTGAGTTCTCGGCGAGTCGGTCGGACCTTAGACGGAAGGTTGGACCAGTGCCGAGAATCTCGGCCCTTTTTGCCCGAGAACCGAGACCGAGATCTCGGCATCAATTTTGGCCGAGACTGCCAAGACCGAGATCTCGGTCCGACCTTAAAGTAAGTGCGATAGAGAGGACTATCCAAAACATCTGAAGATCTAGTATCCTCAGCCTAATGCTCTGAAGGACGATCAAATTGTTCAGTTTAATAAAACATCAGTCACGTGTATAAATATCTATACACTTTGGAACTTTATTAGTGTGTAAAAAGGGTCAAAATTGAATACAGAGGCATATATATTTATGAAGCCGACGAGTAATGGTGTCGCTTCAGTATTCCATCATCAGCCGAGCTGGACATCGGCCAAGTGTGAGTCGAACTTGCGCACAAAGGATTCCGTATCATAAAAACCACAAAAATATCACGTATGTTGCATGGCATCCCCCCTTAAATATTTGTTCAATTTTTTTTTTTAAAGTGAATTTATAACTAAATATTTCAAGCGCCTGTTGCTGTTGTTAAAATCAAGCACCAACGAGCAAAAATGAGCAAAAAAATCACGTTTTGCGAGAGCCCTCTTAAATATTTAGTTTATTCTGTATTTAGCATTTAAATAAATAAATATTATAGGACTTATATCAATATCTCAATCAATAAATATTGCAACGATCTAACTACCAAGGTTCATGAGATACCGCCTGGTGATAGACGAGTCGGACAAACGGAAAAGACGAAAAAGAGATACTGTAATCTTTCGGGAATATCTCGGCAGCTCATTCCACAGCCGGAGCGTCCGCGTTTGATTCAAGAAACAATCATTTCAGAAGGTTTCGCCTGAAATACGCAAGCCTGCAAGGTGAATCTAAATGTCATCAATTTTAATTTAAAAAATATTGTCCAAGTATTTTCACAAAATCTCGAACTTTCCTGACAACCCAACAAAAAGCTGCGCGAGCGCATAAATCATAATTAGCATGAGTTCGGCTGCCGATCACCGACCTATGACTCCGTACGTCTGTATACGCCATTCGTTACATTATGACAATAAAATTAAAATGGCGTTTTTGAGCTTATACAACTTTTCATCACACCTGCTCGTAAATTGTGATATATGCGAGGAAACTTAGAGCGGGCTGTATTAAGCCCGTGGCCTTAATGGATTTCCATACTACTTTACCGTCCGCCCGGAGCTCCCGGAGGACCTGCGTCCCACGCGAACACCGCACGTAGCCACCGCACATCTCGATGTGCTGTGGACTGCGCTACTACTACCACTAATAATTATTGTTTATTTATCTGCCTAGTAACTTTATTTATTTTCTTGCAAATGTGATGCAAAACATTGTATGTATCACGGGCGGTACAAGAATTACTAATTCGTGCTAAAATTAAATTTACACTTGTTCATGATTTCTAGTTTACCGCCCTTAATACACAATTTATTATTAAACTTTCGCGTTTTATACACATTATTATGAACATTGAACGGCTCTAAATCAACCTAGATAACTATTCACACGCTCCTCCTCGCTGCGCTCGTCGTCGCATCCGTCTCTCGACTCTGTCAGATGACAGTTATCCTTCTAGTCTTATTCATTCTAAATCTCATATAAAAACGTTTGTCAAAACAGTTCCGAACCTTCCTAACAACCCAACAGAAAGCTGCGCGTACGCATAAATCATAATTAGCACGCGTTCGGCCGAGTTCGGCTGCCGATCGCCGACCTATGACTCAATACGTATGTATAGTGGTATACGCCATTCGTTACTTTATGACAGGACAATTAAAATGACGCTTATTTATACATTTAAAGTTACTGTTATCGCTCATCATCACAATGATGACCACGACCGCTCTAGACAAGAGTTGAAGTACCGACTAAGAAGAAGAATTATGAAAAAAACTACCTAAGCCTCAAAAGGACCATATGCAAATTTTGCCTAACTTTAAGGCAAAAGGACTATGTGCAAACTTGCCCCAAACCCAACAGAGCTGAGAGTTATCTCATTTGATAGGTATTTCTATTTACTTATTTTCTTTATATGGACTCCAAGTTGAATCCCATTGCAGAAATGAGATATTTAGACTTTTTTCGGTCAATAATTGCTACATAAATGCACCCGAGTGGTTTGTGTAACGCATTCCCCCGGCTGTGTGGATCCGCCATTATCGCCGAGCGGTTGTCAATATTTTTACTTACATAATACTCGCATTGTAATATGAATATCTCAGATCTGCAATAGAATTCAACTTGTTGCCCATATAACGAAATGAAGCAGACAATACCTACGTCCTGTTTATTTTTTTTTTATTTTTTTTTTATATTTATACATGGAGAACCAACAGCTGTAACAATGATAATAGTGATAATAGTAGCAACAGAGAGCCAATTATAGGATCTCACATATAGTAACGCAACAATATTTAACATAAAGTTAAATAACGAGCACTAAGCTACGTTAGCACATGCAATGAACTTCTATAATTTATAGATTCACAATGAATTTTAAACAAATCAAATCAAATCAAATCAAATTATTTATTTTTCAAGTAGGCATGTTACAGTGCACTTTTGAACGTCGAATTAAAAATAAATAAAGCAACACACCGGCTCTAACATGCATTAATTTGAAAAAAAAAATACAGTTCAGTTCAATTTTAATTAGAATCTTTAACAAATTATAAATGATTACTTAGAGCAATTTATTGATGCTGTACACACAGATATCAACATTAAAAATAATAATTTCACAATAGGATCGTCATCTTAAAAGTAAAAGTTGTATAAAAAAAAATACTTGTCTAGAAGTTTCTAGAATGAAATCTAAATGTCATAAAAAATATATAATTAGTTAAGACTAAAATTAAAATTACAGTTAATAACTAACTTTTTTAAACAAAAATAATAATAATCCTTAATCCCATGGTGCTGTATCATTCATGTAGTCTTGTGTACTGTAATAAGCTTTAGATATTAGTTTACGCTTTACAAAAGTCTTAAATTTATTAATAGAGAGTGCAATTATTTCTACTGGGAGTTTATTATAATACCTTACACAATTGCCCATGAATGAGTTTTTTATTTTATGGAGCCGAGTGGTGGGTACTGCGAGCTTATCCTTATTTCTAGTATTAATACTATGTATATCACAATTTTTCCTAAAACATGCATTGTTTTTATGTACATACATAATGTTTTCATAAATATATTGACAGTGCAGTGTCATAATATTAATCTCTTTAAACTTATCTCTAAGCGAGTCTCTACGGTTCATCTTATAAATCGATCGAATAGCCCACTTCTGCAGAACAAAAATTGTATTAATCTCTGAAGCACTGCCCCACAGTAGAATACCATAGGACATAATACTATGAAAGTAACTAAAATAAACTAATCGAGCTGTCTCCACGTCTGTTAACTGACGGATCTTGCTCACGGCAAAAACTGCAGAGCTCAGTCTATTCGAGAGATTAGCAATATGGGGACCCCATTGGAGTTTAGAATCTAATGTTATACCAAGAAAAGTCGTACTGTCAACTAGTTCCAATTCCTCATCTTTCACAAAGACACTCGCCAGCTCGTGCTTAACGTGATTCGTGACAAACTTAATACCTTTAGTCTTTTTCTCATTCAATAATAAATTATTAACATTAAACCAATTTACTACTTTAGAAATAGCATTGTTTACATTATTACAAGCTTGTTGCTGTCGGTTGACTTTGAAGATAAGTGACGTATCGTCTTCAAACAATACTATATCATGGTGGGTCTTTACGAGGTATGGCAAGTCGTTTATGTAGATAAGGAAGAGAAAAGGGCCCAATATTGATCCTTGCGGTACACCCACAGAGACCAGTGACCCGGGTGATCGCTGCCCATTAATGTCGACCCTTTGTATTCTTCCTTGCAAGTACGACTTAAGTAAATTCAGTGCCGAATCTCTGACTCCATAATAGTGGAGCTTCCTGATCAGTGTTTCATGACAGACGCAGTCAAACGCCTTGGACAAATCACAGAAAATACCTAAAGCATCTCGTGACTTCTCCCAGGCATCAAAAATATGTTTGACTAGCTCAACACTGGCTTCGGTTGTCGAGCGACCCCGGGTGAATCCAAACTGCTTATGGTGCATTAAATTGTTAGAATTGAAATGTCTTACTAATTGTGACAAAACTAGTTTCTCAAAAATTTTGCTGAAAGTTGGTAGCACAGATATTGGTCTAAAGTTGGTGGGGTCAGCAGTGCTACCTGATTTGAATAAAGGAGTTATTTTACTATACTTCATAAGATCAGGAAACTCACCGCAGTCGACACTGTTGTTAAATATAACTACCAATTCAGGCGCTATAATTTCTATAAGGGATTTAACAGCATGGACAGAGACTCCCCAAAGGTCACAAGTTTTTTTGACATTTATTGATTTAAACGCCTTTACTACATCTGAGGTACTAACATGTTCAAAATGAAGGCCTCTATTACATTCTGGAGCGTTATCTTTTAACAATGTGATGGCAGACGAAGGTGACGAATTTAAATGCATTGTTGTAGATACTGGTATCTCAGTGAAAATTTTTTCAAATTCTGTTGCTACTTCTAAATTGGATTCAATTATTCTATCATCAATTTTTAGTTTAATATTATTAATTGCGTGCTTCGATCTACCAGTCTCCACATTAATGACTTTCCAGGTAGCTTTAATAACATCCGGGCTATTTTTTATTTTCTGGCTTAAATAATCGCGTTTAGCTATATGACAATCTATTTTAAATCGTTTAGAAAACTGCTTGACATGTTCTTTAAATTCATCACTCGTATTAAACCGACGTTCCTCATACAGAGCATACAGTGCTTCTCTACGTTTATGTAAGTCCACAGTAGCCCACTCACTAAAAACTGGTGCACCACCAAGCACGACCGTTTTTGCAGTAAATATCGCATTATAATGTCTCATAAACGTGTGAAAGAACGAATTGTACATGTTATTTGGACTCATGTCAGAAGGCAGAAATGGAAGCGCCTGAACTAGACTGATTTTCATTCTTTCCACACGATCCATGGTTACCGGTACAAAAGTTATTTGTTTTCTCAGAGTATTTTTCTTTAATGTCTCAAACACAATTAATTGGCCCAGGTGATCTGACTCTAATTTACTGATTACACTTTTGTTACTAGGAAAAATATCCGTGAAGGAAAAATATCCGTGAAGACATTAAATTGTACTTCTCTCAAATTATAAATTGAAAGAGATGTCATATACTACAGAAAAAGTGACCAAGGTCCCCGCTAGGTAGCCCAGTGGTTAGGGCGTCTGCCGCAAAAGCAGGAGGTCGCTAGTTCGATCCCAGCCTACCGGAGACCTTAGTCACTTTTTCTGTAGTATATGACATCTTTTTCAAATTATAAAAATATTACCCTTTTTTTGATGCGACTAAAAAAACCGCCTAAATTATCAATGAGAATATTCTTAAAAACCGGAATATTGAATACGGTACATCACTAGTCCTTCCTGCTCTACTTTTACTCTCAGCCCGAGGCAGTTTCGAGTGCACCAATTTGTATAGTGTAGTGGCTCCTTTATCGAAATAGTGGATCTAGGTAACGTTCCAAAACGTGTCGTAAAAAAAATTAACTTATAAAAAGTAGATTGAAGAGCAGTAGATTAAAAAAAACTATATCCCTCTTATTTTTCGAAATGGTAATACCTACAAGCGTAAGAAAACAGAATGACTCTTTGCCTATGTATAAGTGAGGACAGATCCTAGTCAAACTATAAAAATTCTTAACAATAAAAAGTATGTGGTTAATGAATAAGTATTAGTTTAGCCTTCAAGAAAGATTTCAAATTATAAAAATTTATTTTTCAAATTAAAAAATTATTTTTTTCGTCCTATATAGCATTTTTCCTGTACTAGCAATCTCGCTTTATCGAATTGGAGATAATGCAGCGCGCTCGCATCGAAAGTATGGTCTGCCATGGCGGGATTGCCATAGTCTTCATCGTCTTTACTCGGCGTATTTGCTCCAACAGTCTCATGGAAACGTGACTGCGGCAAGTCATATATAGGAGAAACTGGAAGAAACGTGAACCAAATCTGCAGGGGAACGATTCCAAGGTTCCGAGACAGGATCATCCCTAACTGGTTTTGCCATCGAGTGAGAGTCCAGCACTTTTATTTTATTATTTACATCAAAGGACCATGGGCCAATTTGTATGGAGGGTAGCCCCAAAACCAACAGAGATAAGACTTATAATATGTCTATAAACAGGTCTTATTGTCTCCCTCATTTCGTTATATGGGCAACAAGTTGAATTATATTGCAGATCTGAAATATTCGTATTAAAACGCCAGTATTATGTAAGTAAAAATATTCACAACCGCTCGACGATGATGGCGGATCCACGCAGTTTTTTTCAAACAAAGAAACAAATAAAAAAAGTAAATACATAATAAAAAAATATATATATTAGAAAGGCTATCGCGCTCGGGGCTTAGCGCTTATATATTTAATACACTGAGTATTTTCAATCAAAACAACGTGTCGCCAATTCACGCCTCACAGAAGGAATATAACAATTGAAAATATCTACTTCTAGCTCTCTTGTCACATTATTTATGCAACGACTGGCTCGAATAAGAAAACTATTTTGCCTATATCTTGATGAAACACATTTAACAGAAAGAGGGGGGAAATGTCTTTTGGACCGCGCGGGCACATTAAATGAAAGTGTTTGAAGCAGTTCGGGACAATCGATTTTACCACTTGTGATATTTAAAATAAAGATAATGTCAGAAATTTCACGGCGTTTATGTAACGGTATTAGATGGTGTTTTTTACACACATCATGGTAGTTAATTGACTCATACGGACAATTGATTTTAAAATTAAGAAATTTAACAAACTTTTTTTGGACACGTTCAATTCTATCGATGTACGTTTTATAGCAGGGATTCCATATTTGAGAAGCGTATTCCAACTTACTTCTTACCAAAGAACAATAGAGTACTTTCAGCGTTTTTGCTTGGGTAAAGTGGGCAGAGTTACGCATTATAAAGCCCAAAGATTTTAAGGCACTACTTATAATGTTCTCTATATGGATATCGAAAAGAAGTTTAGAGTCATGTATTACTCCCAAGTCTCTCATGAAATTAACCTTATTCAATACTTGTCCTTGAAGTTGATACATGCTAGGAACTTGGTTGCGCTGACGTGAGAATGTTATGGTGAAACATTTTATAGACATAAGTCTCATCTCTGTTGGTTCTGGGGCAAGCCTCCATACGAAGCCCATGGTCCTTTCAAGAAAGTTTCAAAGCAGCATTTTAGAGGCGTTTCAAGCTTATTCAATAAAGCGGGGGTCAGTTCGCGTGGGCGGTAGCCATTGTGACACTGGATTTATACCGTTTTGATTAGTCGATCGATTCCGTCGATTTCTTTATTTTTATGTTCTTAAATTGCTGATTGAGCGTTTTCTCACAAACAAGAATAAAAAGGGAAATGTTGTTTCAAAAAAGGATATATCTTAAAGTAAGTCGGGGTGGAATCACTAATTGGGGCGGAAGATCAGCGTGAGATTTTTGCCAGTATTTTGCTGAGTAGGGTCCATTTTGACACTTAAAATTTTAATAAAAAAAATTTCATTACATTTACATTTGAATTTTTGTATGATTGCATCATTGATAAAGGCTTTATATTTATTTTAACTGTGTTAATTAAACATTAATACAAACTTTGTCAAAAATTATTATCTACTTACTACCTATAACCAAATAAACGCTCAGGAACAAATGTTTTTTACTTTTATAGTGAAACCGTATAGAATTGGCAGGAAAACTACGTAATCTCTACCTAATCACAAATGCAGTTTACAATATCGTCCGAAAGCACTTAAGGATGACTCTTAATAAAACGGGACGGGACGGGGCGGGACGGGAAAATCTGTCAATTTCTATAGAAAGCGTCACGTGACATCCGAGGGCTCCGAGCTATCACGTGATTCTTTCTATAGAAATTGACAGATTTTCCCGTCCCGTCCCGTCCCGTACCATGCTAGTGTGAGAATTGATAGTATGCACCGCACGTATCCTGCTGCGTACCTATAAGTAGACGTCACACGAAGTAACCAATATATCCGATTATTTTAAGCGGTTCACATTATTTTGACACAAATGAGTAATTGAGTGCGGCCCTGGCCGGATGTCGGAGATTCATGGAGCCAGGGCCGGATTTAGCATCAATAAATTTATATTACGCTCGATCGAAACCTTTTGCTAAGGAAAGTCGATGATTTATTGGTTTTTAATAAAAGTAAGATAAAAATGGTGAACAAATGCGCTTGCTGATTTGGAGCAACAGCAAAAAGTGATTGTATTTATTGATGTCTTTCTTATACTATCGCTCGCGATTAAAAACCCAACGTCAGCGAGCGCGACCCGAAATTACGATATTATAAGTCTCTAAAGAAAACTAGTTGACCGAAACATGATTTTTAGGCCAAAACAGATACTTCAGACACACCACTACTTTCGACTAATTCGGCTTTCGACTAGTCAGCCGTTGATTATGCAGCAACTTTGTGACTTATCTTTGCCAAAATATTTATTTTAGATAAATGTGACAATCCTAAGCACTTTTTATAGTGAGCAATGTTGGCATTTACAGGTCTTTACATACGCTTTAGACGCATGACTCATGAATAAGGGACACGGACTGTTCCGAAACATGTCGAGCTATTTTCGACTTTATTGACGTGAGTTACCCGCTGGCCGCTATAAGAATTTTAATAGGTCTTTACATTACTGTGGTACAGTCGCCATCAGATATATCGGAGCGTCCGAGGTGTTCACAAATATCTGAACACGCCTCTATTGTCAAGGCGTTAGAGTGCTTGTTCAGATATTTTGCACGCCTCGGACGCTTCGATATATCTGATGGCGACTGTACATTACCCACCGTCATAAAAAAGGCCAGTTTGGGCAAAGAATTTGGTAGCTTCGGCCAATAGATATTTTTTCTTTGAACATAACTTTCGAATATGCACAGTTAAATCATGTTTCTATAAATATAAGTGATAAATCGTCTCAGTAAATCAATAGATGGATGGAGTGTCGTATTAATTGCCGGGGAGCGGGCAGAGCGATATGTTTCTCGCAGTTCGACATTATTCACTGGATTAAGATGACGCAAAGCGACGTTTGCGTTTATGGCGAAATCGTATCGATTTCGTAGGACCACTCCGCACTCCATGTTACCAAAGTTCATCATGATACTGGATGTAGGTTAACTTGTTGTATTTGGTATTCGCGCCACTTGTCAAAACATTAGTTTATGGGTGATAAACCGAATATATGTTCACATAATATACCGAGTGGGCCCTGTAATAGGAGCAAAAAATTTAATCGTAGGTATTCCCCAAATTGAACAACGTTTGTGCAACGATTTTAAAGTTAAGTTAAGAAAGAAAATGTAAAATAGAAAATGTATTTATTCGTGGTTTTAATTTTTACCTAGAAATATAAATAAGGCTGGATTTGACCAAACTTTTTAACCAAGAGTAACGCTTACTCTTGGATACTAATGTCAAAATCCCATAGTAAAATTGACGTTTGAGTGACGTTACTATCTGAGAGTAAGCGTTGTTCTCGGAATAAAAATTTGGTAAAACGCTGCCTAAGAATAATAAAAAACAAGTTGTAAATGTCTAGCCACAAAATGGCCCTACCTCAGCGCCTTTAGGCCAGCGCTGATCTTCCGACGGCGTCAAGTTTGCTTGAAGACGCAATGTACTGCGAGTTTTGTCCTTTTTGTACTATGACAAGAGACGTCAATTAGGCTCTAAGGTGTAATTTAATCCTTAAGGGACTGATTTACAAATTAAAGGATTTTTAAAATATTAAAACAAGCTCTACACGTGCAAAAATCCTGTTTTTTTAAGAAGGCTGAAATACGTAACATCCTTATGATAAAGGTACATTCACCTTAGTACTTAGATACAATTGCAGTAGTAAATACTATGATAACACTGCAAAACGAATGACATTTATAATATTTTAATATAACCGTTCATATTTAACATGTGTTACTATTAAAGGAACAATAAAAAAACGCTTTGTCTCATTCAAAGACAAAGTCATTCATGTCTCATAATTTCATTTCGCATAATTTAAATTATAATAAGCACTGGGTGGCGCGATCAAAGACGACCATTATCACCGTAAACAACGAATATTATAACAAAATTAACAAAATCAGCGAATAGGCGGGATATAGGCGACCTAATATAGCGGTGGTACTACGCGTTCTCACTGCTAAACCGTTGCTGCAAATAGTTTACTCGATAAAAACCAGCCAGTAGTAACGCGTAAAAATAATAGTTAAATCAAAGTTTGATTTTTTTTTTAAACTAATAACTGAGCATTTCTTGATCTCTGATCCTCACAAGGAAAAATATCCTATTATCTGACAATTGTTATTTTCCAGAACGGATGAAGAATGTATGAAACTGAGTTATTATCAATACCAATACCATACCTTTGATTCAGAATGTCACGCATTTATTTATTTGATTATTTATAACTCAAGTAACTTTTGTTGATTGACGGGAAGAATTCGCATTCTCTCAGTCATCATAACCCTGTGAAAACGAGTGCTGTAAAGGGTTCGAAGGCCTCGAAGCGTATTTATCCGTTCTAAAGTGTTTAATTTCAATATCTATTGCATTTTATAAAAGCTATATTCAGTAACGTTTATAAAATTGAGACTCTCCTTCGTCGCCTGAAGAAAACAGCGTTGGATTTTGGACTTGCAATAATTCGTGAAAAAACTAAGATGATGATTGTAGACGTGTTAACAACAACCAACCGGACGTCTGGGTTCTAGCGGGGTTGGGCAAAATACCCAACCTAGACATGACCACGACCACTCTGCCAAGAGTGCACGACTAAGAAGAGAAGAATAAATAAATCTAAAATATTAATTAAAGTATCGGAACCAAATAAGGCCCCGTTACTAAGCGTGATAACTGATAACTTTCAATAATTCATACCTATATACTCGTAAGTGTAAGGCTGCGTTTTACCAAATTTTTATTCCGAGAATAACGCTTACTCTCAGATAGTAACGTCAAATTACTATGGGATTTTGATATTAGTATCCAAGAGTAAGCGTTACTCTTGGTTAAAAAGTTTGGTCAAATCCAGCCTAAATGGATTAAAATTATGCGTCTATGACCACTTGTATAAACAAAGAAGTTATATTATGCGATTTATGCGTGAAGTCATATTAAATGTACGAATAATGAAAAAAAAACTGAATATCACCGAAATAGCTTGTTAAATTTAAGCTTCCGAGTTTGTAGTGAGAACCGACGGTACCCCAGCTGGACTTGGTCCAATACATGTGAACAATTTTCTCAAACGCACTTCTATTTATAATTATTAAATTGAGACTTAAACTCTAATTAAGGGTACAGGCGACCACAAATATATTAACGCTTTCGGAAATTATGGCGTCTCGTATATTTTTGGGTTAATTTAAATATAAAGTTACTTGAACCTTGGTATTCGTTTAAAAATACCTAATATAAATTGAAAGATATTTTTTTATTACTACGACGGAGACAAACAAGCATACCGGAGACAAATAAGCCTGATGGTAAGCGGTCACATGGACGCCTGTGACTCCAGGGGTGTTACATGCGCGTTGCCGACCCTTTAAAAACAACCCCATACTGTAGTCCTTTGGGGAGATGTCATATACTACAGAAAAAGTGACCAAGGCCCCCGTGAGCAGGGCTGGAATCGAACCAGCGACCTGCTTTCGCGGCAGACGCCCTAACCATACGCTTGGTATATGACATCTCTTTCAATTTATAATTTATATACCTATAGTAGTGTGACTAAATAATAAGTGCTTTGATTCGTGCTTTACAATTATATAATATCCAATATAAAATTTTATATCTCTAAAAAATAAAACACAAACTGCAATTAATATTAAATAATATTTAAATCGAGTCTCACGAGAGTTTTATAGTTAGAATTGTAATTGATAACACAGAAAATCGGGAATTCCGCTCTTTACACTTCGTTTCCCATTTTTTGCATCTATTTAAGTTGTTTATCTAGCTTTCGAGAGAAGAAACAACACTCGTACATTAAACATTTTTAATGTAATGTCAGACGTTTTAAATATTAATAGTATACGTGAACTTAAGGCTGAACAATTTGTGCCCATTTTAGATGTATAACGACTGAAAAAGCGCTTTTTCAGCTCTTTTTAGGTGAGTATTCAGCTTTAACCGTAGGGATATTCTAATATAGGTACAGCTCTTAAACAGCATTTTGTGCTACTTGGGTTACCCATTAAAAAATAATGTCGGTTACAGATTTAATTTGATGCAACATGAATTATACAGTTTCTTTCAGAATTAAAAAACCAAGGCAGCTGTTTAAAATTATCTATACAACTCTCGTCACTGACTGTACTTAGTCATAGTGTTATAACTAACTGTCATAATTTTCGTTGTCATAACTAGTGCTGTCTCGATTAATACCCGTTTCTGCGAGATTGTCGTAAATCTGCCGCTTGTTCTAATGAGTTAGTGGGAATAAAATGTGTTTCTATAATTAGTGTTAACTCTTACACTGTGTTATGTGAATGGAAATTATTGTATGTTCAACTTAACATAAAGTGCGGCAGAAAAAGGCTGAAATGAAATAATAGTAAATTGTGGATTAAGGGCGGTAAACAAGATACCTATTACTAACGACGATAAAAAATATGCTGTCACACTCGCCCACCGAAGGCTCCGCACAAAAAATGCTCCCCCCCCAATCACCCCCCTTACCTTAGGTACTACAAAATTCTGGTGGCGCGGAACTCTCAGTGTGCAGCAATTATACGGGTTTCAAAAAAATTCCTGTACTTGTGCTATTCTGCTACAAGCTCTTGCTTTTTGCCGAATTTCGTGATTCTAAGTCAACGGGAAGTATTTTGAGTCCCATTGCAAATGTATGGGAAATGCGACATAAACAGCCGTATCTTTTGATTGCGTTATGGGATCTTTTGATTGCGTTAACGCAGAGGTTTGGTTTTTCACAGCTTGACGGTACCGTAGATATATGTATGTGGTATTAATTTTAACTTGCTATATTTACGTGTTCCCGAGATACGAGTAAAGGGTTTTGACAGACAGACGGGCGGACGGACGGACAAGAAAGTGATCCTATAAGGGTTTCGTTTTGAGGTAAAGAACGCTAAAAACACGTCATACATATTGCGAAAAATAAGTCGTTACTCAATCCCTAAAATGTTAATTCACGATCAATATAAAATCTTTGTCCCCGACCTAAAGATCATCAATAATACCAAAACAACACAGTTCAATAAAATTTGCATACAATCTTCACACGAAAATCACCTTAATCCCAACCAAATATCAAACAATAAGGTTCAAAATGGTTTAACAGTTGAAAAAGTATGAAAATCATAAAGCAAAGAATCTCAGCATGGTGCGTTCCTATCTCATGTCTTAATTTGTACTGGAGGAGTTGAATAAATAATTTAAAAACAATGAATGGTGTAACACACTACCATATTGTGTACCTGGTTTGGTGTTAGGAATGGCTAGACTTGGTCACAAACACACAAATCATCACTACATAGTATAAAACAAAGTCGCTTTATCTGTCACTATATCCCTATGTATGCTTAAATCTTTAAAACTACGCAAGGGATTTTGATGCGGTTTTTTAATAGATTTATATGTATGTATAATAATAACCCGTGCGAAGCCGGGGCGGGTCGCTAGTTACCATATAACCCTAACTACAAAAATTTGTCCTCTAAAATTTGGACTCTAAACTTTATGTTACCTACTACTACTACTAGAAATATAAATTGGCGTCCGCCACATGTATCGACAGATTGGGTCAGTCCTTTGTACAGCATGGAGTTTTAGTATGCTAGTTTAGTAAATATATATATTTTTAAATTTTGATGTAAGACAGTACTTTTACCATATCACATAAATTTAAAGAAAAAGAAAAGAATTGAAGTTGGTTAAATTTGAATTTGTGTCCCGAAATTATTTTTATTAAAAAAAATATGAAGTTACGGCCAATGTTATTTTTTTCCTGTCATTTCTGTACATTTCTTAACTCTTCCCACGTCTCTTTGACAGTAACAGCGGAATCTAAAATCGTAAAGCACACGCGGTATCGGATAGCCACAACTTACTCGATCTTAAAAGTCATTTTTCCATACAAATACTTCGGTATTTACGCCCTTTTATAGCGCAAATCGGCTTTACATAAAAGGTAATTTTAGTATGAACGTATTGCGGTGGTTAAGATGTTTTAAGAGGGATGAACGGTTAGGCTGCCTGAATGCTAATATGTACAACTTCTATGAAGTGAGTCTTTTAGATTTGTGTTGGTCTATGGTTGAATAATAATTTGTTTGGATTCTGCATTTCGATAGTGATCAAAATTAATGGCGAAGTCGAAATAATTAATGCCATACTAAACATTTTGTAGTTTATTTTTAATACTACGACGGTGACAAACTAGCATACGGCCCGCCTGCTGGTAAGCGGTCACCGTAGCCTATGGACGCCTGCAACCCCAGGGGTGCTACATGCGTGTTGCCGACCATTTAAAAAAAGGAGGATTCGCTGTGTTGACAGCTAAAGGGGCAAGCTTTGCTCCGTGGGTGCCCAGCTGTCAACACAGTGAATACTCTTGGAGCTCTGGCGACCTTACTCACCAACAGAAACAGAACACTATGAGTAGGGTCTAGTGTTATTAAACTGCGGTTTTCTGTAAGGTGGAGGTACTTCCCCAGATGAGCTCTGCTCCAGATTTGAGCGAGACGACATTATTATTAAGGCACAATTATTATTAAGCAGAAAAGACTACACGTAGCACCGCGATTGCACGTAGAACCGATGGACGTTGGGGCGGAAAGGTTCTCGAGTGGCGACCGTGTACCGGAAGGCGCAGCGTGGGTAGGCCCCCCACAAGGTGGACTGATGACCTGGTGAAGGTCGCAGGAGTCCGCTGGATGCGGGTGGCGCAGGACCGGTCATTGTGGAAATCTTTGGGGGAGGCCTATGTCCAGCAGTGGACGTCTTTCGGCTGAATGATGATGATGATGATGAGAAAAGACTAAACTGGGTGCTACGAGTACGTAAGTATATAACACAGTTTTTCCTGGCTCAGGACACAGGGACGTGAAACACTGTAGTCTTTCATTTTTGATTAAACTTATTTAATTTTAGCGTATTACTAAGGCTCCTCCGTCCGTCTAAAGAACCGTTATAGTTAGACAGTTGAAATTATCACAGATTATGTATTTCTATTGCCGCTATAACAACAAATACTAAAAAGCAGAATAAAATAAATATTTTAGGGGGTTCCCATACAACAAACGTTTTAAAAATAATGGTATGGAACTCTCCGTGCGCGAGTTCGACTCGTACCTGACCGGCTTTTCGTTTTCATTTCTATTGATAATGGTGAATTTAGTGCTCAAATATGCAGTCGTTGCTGACTATACTTTGTAGTAATGTCAACTCAAGATCGGTGCAAATATTCCTAAATTAATTGTAGCGAATATACGAGTACATCGGACATCGAGCGTTGCGAGACACGAGAAATTCGAATATATATCCGGAGTATCCAAGCTATTCCTATTTTTCATGTCAAGACGATATTTTCGTATATTTAGCATATGTTTTTGAACGAAGAAGCGAACGAAGTTATTCGAGCCTAATAGAACTATCCGGTGTTTATATGTGTGTATGTATATTTGTATCTTTTTTCGACGAAAGATTACATTATGGGATGCTTCAAAAAAGGAGTGAACTAGATTTTAATTGGTCGGCAACGCGCATGTGACCCAACCCTCCTGACCCCAACTATGGGATGTGCTGGGATTTCGTTAAATTTTGTTTTTATCGTAAAATATATAAAATAAAATGACAGAGTCGGTATCATTGAATAAACTAAAATGTACAAACGAAACACTTTTAAAGTAGTTATATCAATAAAGGTCCAACATATAAATATCAACTTCATTCGGTACGGTACGGTAGCTATTCTTCATAGACTTTTAAGAAAAATATGTACTATAAACATAATATTGTCTTCTGTTACCGCGATTGTTATTCATTGAAATTAAACACTTTAGAACGGATTAATCGCGTTTATTAACACCATGACCGTACGCTTCGAGCCCTTTATAGCACTCGTTTTCACAGGGTTAAGATGATGACTGAGAGAATGCGAACATATAAAATACATACCGTATATAAGTATACCCCGTCACACATAGACTATAAACAGTTTTCAAATCAACATTTTGAAATAAATTCTGGCTAGTGATATTTTAATACATATCCACGCGACGATTAATAGTCATACACAATATTATGACAGCGTGGATTTGCCGACATTGATATTTAATATTTTGCGAGATATGACCAAGAAGATAACTATATCACATGACAGATTGATGTAATGTGTTTCTGTGTTTTATTTTTATATTTAAATTACTTCTAATTTAACCTAAATGATGAGAAGTCATTGCGGAAGACTTTTAAATTGATGAGAAAAGTAAGGTCACAACAGCGTGTTTCAAATACTATTTTGGGTTTATAACTTTTTAAATTATTAACGGCCTCCTAGCCTAGGTGGTAGTGATCCTGCCTATGGAACAGAAGGCCCTGGGTTCAAATCCTGGTCAGGGCCCCTTTGTGTGTTTATCACAAATTTGTTCCTCAGTTATGGATGTTTTCTATGTATTCAATTATATATATCGTCGTCTAGTAAGTTCTATAACACAAGCCTTATTGATCTTACTGTAGGACTAGGTCGATTGTGTAAGATTATCCCATAATATTCAATGTTTTATTTATTAAATATTAATTGTAAAACAAATTGACATGCCTTTTAGCCCTCACTACATCGAGGGAACTACAGACGAACGGGACAGGCTCCAGAAAGTTATTCCTCCTTATCCTTCTTCTGTTAAAGTCGGTATGCTGCCGTGTCATAGCTATGTATCATAACTAAAGTCACATGATATACGCGTAACAAGTCAAAATTACATTTTCATTGCATTTACTTATCCACAAAACAAAATTTAAAATATTGCTTACCAATTCCTCGTACGAGCTTGTCCCAAAAAGTGCGTTAGTTACAGCTTGGTGCTAAATTCAATCTGATGTCACTTAAAACTACTCGTATATTTCGTATTTTACGCGAGAGAGGTGTATAGTCTGACAACATCATATCATACATGGCCACGTGTGAACGCAGCATAGAAAATCTTTCCATAAGGTGCTGTCCAGGTTGGTAATCTTTTGTATGAAGACATCTTACCAATCCTATTAATTGCCCACCTGATCCACATTAACACTCACGTATTTTTATCACAATAGGCGTGACATGTTTCGACTGTATCGCGCAGACATCGTCGGACAGAGTGGTGTTGTCACCTTCGCGGTTCGGGCATCACGCCTATTGTGATAAAAATACGTGAGTGTTAACCGTTGCAATTTTAATGTCAGTATGACTCACAAAAGTTTAGACTGATAAAGTTCAAATAATTCCAAAAAAATAAATTTCGGACTAGTAGAGAAAAAGGAATGCGTGCCAATGGTAGCTTAGAAGAAACCAAACACCTCAAAAAGTGGAGAAAAAAATTGGAAAGTGACCCCTTGGCTTCAAAACAGTAAGAACGGCAATAGCATAAACCAACATGGAGGAGAGAGTCAAAATGCAAAAAAAATAGAAAACAGAAAACCCAACTCCGCAGCAGAATCGCTATTTCGTAGTCAACCAGCGTAACTATCAATAGACTAAATTTATTTGAAGAAAAACAGCCGTAAGTCCTGTACTTGTTTGCATATCGCATACGATCGTATCTGGAGATGAAAGGTGGCCGTGCAGGCTAATGCGGTGAATGTTAACTAGGCTAGGTGTTGGGTTTCATTGCAAGAACCCAGGGAAAGTATTGTGGCATACTGGTTCGTTTAGGTCTGCCAGTTGTCAGAGTTAAGTAGCAATTGCTCTAAAAGGGATGATCGATGATACCCCGAAATTGGTATGCTTGGTAGGTGCTGTTTCTTTAGCAGATGCTTCTATTCCTTTGGTGTAAATATCTGGAAAAGGCGCTTCCTTTTCTAAATGCTGAGGAGCATAGCATGATGGGCAAAATGTATATTTTCTTACTTTAAACTCATCAGTACTACCTACGTAAACATTTTTGACTAATTTTCCCTACCTACTGACCTGGGGCCATCACGCGATTCAGTTTAGGACCTACACTGAGTGTTGCCATACAAGTGAGGCCTTACCACAACGTCTTAACACGATTTAGTAGCAAAAATATCACAATCATATTTTCTTACATCAACTCACAACGCAACCAACACAGTAAGCATAACTCATTTGTAACACACACCTTCGCCGACCTCACACAATTTAATTTTACTTAATTCCAATAAAACAAATATACAAGTGTTACCGAGCTATATCTCAACGCGTCTGTCTCTTCAACGAACCTCGTAACTTCTATGTTTATGTCTTACTTTACTTCTTTCCATCAAAAAAGAACGTATGTGCCACATGCGTCTTTATACATTACTACATTTTCCTGTTCGTATTTTTAAGCGCAATCTTTTTAATATTGGAGAAATGTCGTAAGTATGTTTGAATGGTGAAGTAGTATAAGATGTTTTGGTAGAAAATGGTAGAAATAAAGCTCCTGGGTAGGGATTAAGTTACATAAAGTGATTGTTTATGAGTATGTTCGATCGGATTCTGTTTTACCAACTCGAGTAAGGATTACTTGTAGTTTTATGTTCTCTACAGACGTTCAGATATGTAGTTTCAATTTATTTCTAGAGTGTTGTAAAATTATATTAACTACAAATGAAATAGAGTCATAAGCTAAGTTTGCTTTCATTTTGATATTAGGGACTAAGCAAGTGTTATTTTGTTTAGTCAACACAGCGAATCCTCCTTTTTTTTAAAGGGTCGGCAACGCGCATGTAACACCCTGGTGTTGCAGGAGTCAATAGGCTACGGTGACCGCGTACCATCGGGTGGGCCGTATGCTTGTTTGTCACCATGGTAGTATAAAAAAAAATTAAACGGTCTATGAAATTATGAGGCTTACTTAACATTTTCAAAGTCTGTGCTATCAAAATCGATGCAAAGCTTAGTAGGACTCTACGTGCTAAATGTATTAGTTACAATATTGGAAAATCGTATTTAAGAGACTATTATAGGATGAGTCATACTAGAACGGGACGGGACGGGACGAGCCGTCAATTTCTATAGAAAGAATCACGTGACAGCTCGGAGCCCTCGGAGGTCACGTGACGTTTTCTATAGAAACTGACAGATCGTCCCATCCCGGTCACGTCCCGTCCCGTTTTAGTGTGAGTCATCCTTAATACTCATGTTCCTTTTGTTAGCCATGTTAAATTTTTAGGGTTTTCGTTAGATTCTGGTCTTAAATGGCAAGGACAGATCGACAGGATCTGCACCAAACTTAACTCAGCCTACTACATAATATCCCGTCTTATGCCTATACTCTCAAAGGAAAATCTTATGGTAGCCTACAATGCATACTGCCAGTCTGTCTTATTATATGGAATAGATTTATGGGCCATGGCTGCTGACCGGGACAGACCGTTCATTATACAAAAGAAAATCGTAAGGAAAATGTCACGAGTCGCGCCCGATGCGCCGGCACGTCAACTATTTGTGGACCTCCGTATACTGACGCTGCCATCCTTGTTAATCTTGGAGATAGGTAAAACTGTAAGAAATAATTTGGAACAGTTCCCCAAGAAAAACTGGAGCAGTAATCGTTTTCATGACAAGAGACAGTATGATCTGGAGTTGCCTAAACACAGGTTGAGTAAAACTGGCCATTGTCTACACATTTTGGGACCGAAAATATATAACCAGATTCCATTTGATATAAAAAACACTCAAACCAGTCTTGGCTTTGTTTTAAAATTTAAATCATTCCAGATCCAAAAGGCTTACTATTCCGTTACCGAATTTCTAACTGAATAGCTCTTTAATTCTACTCTACTGTAAATTTTTTTTCAATTTAAATTTTTGATTTTTATTGTGGATTTATTTAGATTTTATTGTAATAAAATTGGACATAAACATTGTATATAATAATAGCCGTAAGTCGACAATGTATGATTAATACGAATAAATGAATATGAATATATGAATATGAATAATAGGATAGAAAATATATTTCATGAGTCATGACTGTAAATCATTCCTAGACAAGTATTCGTTTATATTTATGTATCTACCTATTATACCTGAACTCAATATGGCCTGCCTTACAGCTTAGTACTATGGGACTATTATTATTTATTGTTGTTTTTGGGCTGATGAAGTTGCCCCGTCGACCAGTTGTGATCTATTGTGGCAGCCTTTATAAATCATTACTGATTCCCGTTGAGTCCAGAAAGTTCCAAATTCTTTGGGCTGTAATGTTGTGTATCTCATAAGGTTGCAGTTCGTGCCTACCGAGGTGGATACTTCTTTTGTGCATTAGCGGTCTGCAGGAGCAGAGGATATGCATCGCGGTTTCCTCTGTTTCTTGGCAGAACCTGCATGCTGCATCTTGTTTCTTACACATTAGAAACATGTGCTTGTTCAACTTGCAATGCCCAGTCAGAATGGGACTAGGGACACTCACTGGGACTAGGTCGATTTGTGAAAAAAAAACTTCCCTAATATCGATTTTGACTTAAAAAATGCATTTAGCCATTCTTACTTTATTGTGAGATACCATATTTTGATCTATCACTTCATTGTCATAAATCATACGTTCTTATAAATTATACATACCTCGCTTTTCTGTACTTATTAAGAATATATTGCCTAGGCAGCGATAAACGTCAACATCTCTATTGAAAGCATTTCATCTCATGCCGGTCTTACTCACAAAGCCACAGACATGCCGTCTGTCACAGCCTTTCTTATGAATATTAAACATCATGAAATTACACTATAAATTATCCCAACAATAAAACTATATCACTCATTTCATCTCAAAAACGTATTATATATTATGTTACAAAACTTTAGTTTCATCACGATCTCTTTATTCAAAGAACTAAAGCTACCTAATAATATTACACCAAATGACCACAAGTTCTATGAAAAGATAACCTTTCAATTATGGACTCCCGTTTCCAAAAATCTCACATGTTCTGTTTTATCTGTCATCAAAGTGCTTTATTTGACGTGTTTCGTGGTATCAGTGTCATCTACAAACTTATATTTACCACCAAACGTCATCATATCTACACTTATTTCAAAGGATTAAAGTCTAAATTTGAATAGTTTTTCTTAATCAAGTTTGAGTATAACCTTGTTTTTTATAAGATAGTTGGTCACGAATGAAATGGCCAGCCGTTGGCTGTTTACAAGATGATTTTATAGCGTTACAAACTTAATTCTGCGGGTGGTCAAACGAGAAACTAACCCCTTTACATACACAATTGTTATTCTAGTTTAACAGTAGCGACATCTTGGATAACATTATTAAGTTTGTAGTGACTTCGAAGTGGCCACGCCATTTTGATTCTGATGGTTTGTTGGAGTCATATTTTTCGGATAAAGATAATTACATTTATATTGTGTCACGAGAAAATATGCCGTAGTTAGGCTTACTGGGCCGTTAGTAATGCATCAGTGATTTCACACATAAAAGTTGTTTTTGTAAGGTCAATAAACTGTTGGTACCTTTTCGCCATAATCTTTTGATATACGTAACTGATTAATATGTGATACGAAAATTCAGTGTAATTTTACAATTAGGCTTAGTTATGGATGTTACGTTGATTTAAAGATTTCTTCTTATTTTTCTACAATTTTACTTCATTGAGTCCTTTGTTAAATTTTACCTTAAACAATAAAAGATCATCCATTACAATCGCTAAAAGGAAAACTTCAAAAATACACAAAATACGCAACTAAAAAAACGCTTCAATGAAATTTCGACAGAGAAATGTACGATTTATAAAAATATCCTTTCCCTCGATCAAAGGCGAAAATTATGAAATATTTAAAAACAAACAGATATAAAAACTCCCGCATACTTCTTCCATTCGAGAATTCTCTGGACAAGCAACCCTTTTTGTTGTAGGGGAAAGAATAGTCGAAACAATACATAGAATTTTTTTGATGCCCCTCTTTAGGCCGGGAGTGGTCATGAAAAAGCGCTACTGAAAATTATTCTATCCATCTTTTTTTTTTTTTAATTGCCCAAATCATTCATTTGCGATTGCAATTTTGATTTTTGTGCAGAATTTAATCAACAATTGCCTGGTCAGCATGCCGAAGTGTTGACAATGCTGCAGCAAACAAGCTCTGACTGAAGATGTATAAAGCTTATTACTGGTGCAATTCATGTAGTTTTTTTTATGTATAAGCAAAGCATTTGTTTTTATTTATGAATACTAGGGTCCGACCGAAATTTCGATTTCAGCCGGTTACGGCCTAAAAATCATGTTTCGGCCAGAGGTTCGGTTTCAATCAAAAACGAGCTGAACCATTCGGGTCGTTTTTTACAACATCGTCCATCGTGTTCTTTCAGGTCACGTTCGCCTGCAGGACGTCAGGTGAGCTCGGCACGGCTGGCAATATGACATGATATATATCAACTCATCCTCGAAGGCCGGTGAAGTAAAGGTTCCCCACAAGGTGAAGACCTTCCGCACCAAGGAGGATGAGGAGAGATTCACGCTAGTGGAGAGGAAGAGGAAGGCGCACAGGGCGCCTCGTAAAACTCATTGTGGTACAGCCGAGCCGGTGAATTCAGGCCTACGTGTTGCTACACCGAGTAAGGCGCTCTACGTGCCGCGCCTTCATTACTCCGCCACAGCCGACGAGGTGGTGGATTACGTCCGCCGGAAGACTGGCTACTCGCTGAAGGTTCAACAGCTGCGGTCGAGTCACTACGTGCACTTCAGCTCGTTTGTGGTGCGCGTGCCGCGGCCGCTGCAGGACACCATCGCGAGAGCGGACTTCTGGCCCAAGGGCGTCGTGTATCGGCGGTTCCGGGGAAACCTGCCGAATCCTACGCCGGTTCAGACGACGCAACGGAGCCACGCAGTTACGTCGCCTAAATATTAGTTAGTTAATTATGTTTTAAAATTTGTTTTTCATGACGATGTGTTCATTTGTTTTTATGTTTGTATTAGTCTTAGTTTCATGACTCATTGGCGTATGCTGTAATATCGTGTTAACTTACTGAATAAATAAAATAAAATAAAATAAAATAAATAAATATATGGTAACGCTAAACTTTTAATCCTAGAAAAATGAAATCGGACCATGGAGTTTTTTCTTTATTCAGCGTTTTAATCACATTTATCAAGTTTTGGTTTCAGCCGAAAGAAGAATCAAACCGAACCTTGGATTTCAGTTTCGGCAAAATACATATTTCGGTCTGACACTAATGAATATCCATAAATATAATCTTAATTGTTCAAAGGTCGGAGCCGTTTTCACCGTGTTGCAGTTTCTTATAACCTAGAACAATGTCCTATTTCTTCCTTATTTTGCAAGGCCCGTGATTTTAATAAAAGTAGCACAAACTTTACAAACAAAAGTTGAAGTTAGGGCTGCTGGCTACTTATGTTATTTCTAGATTTAACCAAGGACAGTTTATATAATTATTTTAATCAGAAATCATGTCAAACTTTTCCCTTTAGCTCCCGCTCACCCCCGCCGTGTGTTAATTGTTTGTTCTTCATTATTTTCGCCTTCAATTGCCCCTTTGTCTCTATTCTTTCGTTTCGCATTATTTTGGTCCGCAAACCGATTCCGCTGCCGTGAATAGCGAGCTTCCATCACACAATGTGAAAGAATACAGAAGGCAACTTTGGAATCATCATTTTTTTATAGACTCTATACAGTCCGTTTATTTTTGTAACGCCAGCGGAAACATATATGCAGCAAATTCTTAGAGTTCAAGTGCAAAATGACTGTTTGCAGCCAGTTACAGAGACTAGGGACCAATCCTAACACTAATGATCGAGTCGTTCCCAACTTACTTAGACAGTCCGTGGTTTATATGTATTTTTGTATGTAGGTAACAGTGGCGGATCAGTGTGTGTTGCCAGTGATGACATACGGTACTGAAACGTGGTCGCTTACACTCATATCAAGGCTTAAACTTAAAGTAACCCAAAGGGCAATGGAGAGGGCTATGCTAGTCTCTCTGCGAGATCGTATCAGAAATGAGACCATCCGCAGCAGAACTAAAGTAACCGATATAGCTCTCTGAATCGCTAAACTTAAGTGGCAGTGGGCGGGGCACATTGCACGTAGAACCGATGGTCATAGGGGCGGAAAGGTTCTCGAGTGGCGACCGCGTACCGGAAGGCCCCCCACAAGGTGGACTGATGACCTGATGAAGGTCGCAGGAGTCCTCTGGATGCGGGTGGCGCAGGACCGGTCATTGTGGAAGTCTTTGGGGGAGGCCTATGCCCAGCAGTGGACGTCTTTCGGCTGAAATGATGATGATGATGAACAGTGGCGGAGCATCAACATATTATTTGGGCAAATCGGAACTGATGTGGCCTACTTTTTATTTGAGTCGTTAAGGAAAAATGTGCTAGATTGGCTCACGGAAGGAAAGCCGGCAGGAATCGAGTTCTATGAACGCCTCGCCACTGCTAGGTATGTTTGTTCAACAATAACTTCAGTATCGTTGATTGGATCTTAGTGAAATTTGGCAGGTAGTTAGATGAGATATATATAATTTTTAAGTTCGAATATGAGCTAAATCGGTCAAGGAGTTGCCGGGATATAGGGTCGCGAGTTCCCGTTCTTGGCGAATCACTAGTATACATAGTATATATTTGTATGAATATTTGCATGTATGCATGTTAAAATGTAGGTGATAAGTATGTTTATTCGACGATAACTCGAGTATCGTTGTTCGGATCGTATTTAAATTTATAGAATTACTTATAGAATCTATAGGAATTGACAGATTTTCCCGTCCCGCTCCGTCCCGTTCTTGTGTGAGTCATCCTCTATTGTGATAAAATACGTGCGTTTTAGGGTGAATTTCAACAGGTTTAAAATTTACCTAATTTTGGTGGGATTTTTTATTTTTGTTGTTTATGTCTAAATTATGTGTCGATAATACGTAACTAGTCACAATAAATATTGTGTAATAATGGCCTTTCATTATATATAGTAGTTTTAGAGATATTATGATTTTTGTCAATTGGTTGCCACCAAAATTGCTTCGACACACCAAAATTAGATTTACTGGCCACCAAAATTGCACAAACACACCAAAATTAGATATTTCTAATAAGTTAACGTACATTTACCTAGTTATGCGCTGAAAGTGAAATGAATGCAAATGCTTTGTGATTCGTTTAAAAGTACAATTTTTCCTCAGGCTTCCTTTCCTCACAACTATTCTACCCATCAATATTTGAAATCGTTGACTTTTCAAATACAATTACAATGGAAATTAGTCTACAACGCCAAAAGATAGCCCAAGTCGCTTCCTGCGGTATTATAGGCAAATTGGGCACCCGCTCATAATATTTACTCGCTACATTTCCCAGCTAGATGGCAACGCCTGACCTTTGGCAGAGAAATAAACTAGCCCTACGGTCACCCGTGGTTTCAAAGAGTCTTTCATGGAGTTTCGGTTCTCTAAACAGCTTGAGACCTCCAGGACCCCACAGTCTCCAGGGTCTCCACTGAGAAAGCCGTAAAGTCGTGAATGTTGGAAAGGCCAGCATATTTTTAGTCATTTTAAGGACTCCGGAGACAAACTTACCCTCCCTTCTCCCCATGGACGAATTGGTGGCGGAAACGAATGCGATAGCGCTAGATACCCAAGCACGTAGCATCCCAAATAACCGGCCAATGGCCATTTGCCACGGAATTAGCGTCATTCCATCGTTTCTTTTGCCATCGAGTCTTTGGCTCATGGCCAAGCCAGTTGGTTACAAGGCCACTGGCACGCCCACGCTGGCAGAAAATAGACGGATTACGTTATGTAGGTTGGCGTGCCAGCGCTTCCCCGACAGGAGAGCCCGTGACCACCCCATAGTCTACCTCACTACCGTATGGGCAACGATGGGGGACAACTAATCCACCCCCAAGCGATGCCCGACAGCCAACCTTAGCGAATTATTATCCTACATCATAGCACAGTTCTGAGAAGGGTAATCATGCAGGCAATAATCAGATTTCCTCTCCGACACTGTCCTCAAACGGGCTTTTTCAGCTGTGGAGGGGGCGTTATGCAAGCCGACCTGTGCCTAATGACAGAAGCTCACCCTCCGCCCTCTGAACGTCCCGCTTTGACGGGAATTCCTCGACCGGACAAGCCCAAGGAGTGAAACAGGAGTTACAGGAGTAAGTGCTTGAAGAAGCATCTACTGCCTCCGGCAAGTAAACCTTCCGAGAGAAAGTGCACTGTACGGACGACAGAAAAGCAGAACGAGCGACACTCGAAACCCGCCGCAAACCCAGGTCACCAAATCAGATCGTAAGTGTAGCGGTAAAACTCTCATGAGACGTTCACGTGGTCACATGTGTTTAGTCGATTATGGTCGACATGTTTCGATCTTTACGAAGATTGTCATCAGGAGCGGTCACCCATTAAATTATCCATTCTTTCACACAAATGAGGAAACTTCCAAAAGGGCATCGTGTTGCTAAAGGCAACATTGGTTCAAAAAGACAAAACCGAAAAATAAAAGAAGCCATGTGCGTGCAGACTTTAAGTAGGTAGTCCGAATGGTGGGAGAAATGCTGAATTAGGCTGTCAATAAATTTACCCATATTCAGCTCTAGACGTATTTCTCTATACTTAGAAGTTAAGGAGATCAGATTGTTCAGAACCGGGCTCACCTTACCCTAAAAGCTGCCGTCCTCCAGCCCAGGTCTCATAGGTTAAATTTGCTACTAAGCATCGAGATAATAGTCAGCTGTCACTTGGCCTTAGATTGCAAGACCAAAAATGATGGGCCCTGTTGACAACTTATTCGTCCTGCACACAACATGTGTTTGCGTTTATCTTAAGAATGAATCGCGACCGATAGAGGCTTTTTAATATCGACCTTAACTAGCATCAACTTTTACAGACAATATGAGTTGTACGAGTAAACTAAGGAAAACATGCAGGGTACCCTGAGTGTTTTCCCAAGTCTACTCGTTGTATGAAAGTGAAAATTTAGGATTTCTGCACAAAACTGAAAAAATGCTGAATATCCGACTTGTCAGAAAACTAAAAGGTGAGAGTTTCATAATAACAGAGAATCCTAAATCTTAGGGCAAGTACAACTCAGATTTTACTCCCTTTTTGGAAGCATATTCATAATTCGGAGGTGGCGATTTTCTGTAAGTTTACAAGTAGTGCATACATTGTTATTTAAATTTTAAATTAAACTATGATAAACGTTAAACAGTATTAAATATGCTTTCACGTGGTATTTATATTTTTTCATCAATAGGTATGATTTATAATGTTATCAGGTAAAACACCTTGTGGCAAAACTTATTAGCTGACTGAGTTTATATGAAATTATCAATTTTGGTGACATAAAGCAATTTTGGTGGTCTTCAAATTGCCACCAAAACCACCAAAATTGATTCACCAAAATTAGGACCACGGCATAAAAATATATTTAAAAGTTAACCGTAGCATTCACTTCAGTTTCAAATTTATATTTTAAAAAAGAAACTATAAACAAGTTTTAAATACAGTTCACACAAAAATAATAGCTTAGCGGTCATTAGTTAGACACACCACCAAAGTTGCATTAAAAAGTATTAGGATACACCAAAATTAGATACTTCCGCGATTTATTGACAGATCTAGCCAGGAACGACAATTGTGACATCGCTCAGTGCAGGAGGGGAACTGAATTAACAGTTTACAATACGTTTGTAAGACTTGTTGCTTTTTGTTCGATCACAAAATCATTTTCAACTTTTACCACCAAAATTTAGTATTTTACCCGGACAACTATTAATGCTGAGTTTAGAGTATCGATTTATGTAGTAATCCTTACTTATTTTTCTTATAATATACACATACTAATAATGAGTAAAAAAAACTAAAGTTTTAGTTAAATCAATGCATGTTACGGTTCTGGCAAAGAAAAAATTAAAGAAAAACGGATTCGGGACACTACACCAAAATTATAATTACGATAAAAAACATTTTTTTAATAAGTATCTATAACTTAAATAACATTTTGCGATTTGGCTTAAGATAATAACTTGTGTAAGGTTTTCAGAAAAAAAATATGAATCTGAAACGATTAGTCCACACTGTCATTATCAGCTCCGCCGCATAAAAAGTGCGCTGAGATAATCACCCTTTAACCGTTTAAGTTCAATATAAATAACACCAGTATTTCAAAACTTACAAAAATAGATTCCTACACATACGATATGTGATTATTTTGGCTTTACAATTACTTACCTCTATAGTATCTAACTTTTTCATTCTAAACCAGTAGAACAGTTATTCCCTGGATCCTAAAACTTCCTCTCTGGTTAATTTTGATCTCAAAAACGAACATTTGTATGGCTAGGCAATCAATACGTTTCAAGCCAAGCTGGTTTAAACTGAGGTTTATAGAACACTTGAGGATTACCTCAACCTTCAGTTCTTATACGATTCTTTTGACGACCGGTTGGCGTAGTTGGTAGTGACCCTGCCTGCTAAGACATTTATTTGTGTGTTTATCACGAATATTTGTACGAGTTATGGATGTTTTCTATGTATTTTAAGTATTTATGTGTATCTATATATTATAAATATCGTCGTCTAGTACCCACACCACAAACCTTATTGAGGTAACCGTGGGATTAGGTCGATTTGTGTAAGTCTGTCCCACAATATTTATTTGTTCATTCTATTTATTTATAGAACACTTGAGGATTACTTCAATTTTTAGTTCTTATAGAACACTTGAGGATTACCTCAACCTTCAGTTCTTATAGAACTCTTGAGGATTCTGTTCACGCCTTCTGTCTCCAATCATCCTGTGCCTCGTCATTAACTTGCTCTTTTATTTCTCGATTTTCGGGTCTTTGTTGGCGTGAATTTGGCGCGGATACGCTACAATTGGAGCCATTTTTGGAGCCAAAAATAAAGAAAACTTCCAAACAATATAACACTGTGGGAACAAAGAAAAGGCTTGGGTGCATATTGTTGAGTCTGTTGTATGGAACAGCTGATCGAAAATGCACCAAATCCAAACAAAGCATATTTTTTTCCAATTTCGGTTTTTTTTTTAATATTTTATACTACGACAGTGACAAACAAGCATACGGCCCGCCTGATGATAAGTGGTTACCGTAGCCTATGGACGCCTGCAACTCCAGGGGTATTACATGCGCGTTGCCCACCCTTTAAAAAAAAGGAGGATTCACTGTGTGTCACACCTAAAGGGGCAAGCTTTGCTCCGTGGGACCAAGCTATCAACACAGTGAATCCTCTTGGAGCTCTGGCGACCTTACTCACCAACAGAAACACAACAATATGAGTAGGTTCTAGTGGTATTAAACTGCGGTTTTCTGTAAGGTGGAGGTGCTTCCCCAGATGGGCTCTGCTCCAGATTTGAGCGAGACGACATTCGTTGTCCTGTGCCCTACCAAACTAAACGATATGCATCCGCTGTGCCCATACCTCTTTTGATTTCAATAGTTACTTGTTTTTTCCGCTGTTTTTCTTTTCCCCATTAATGATCTAAGCCAAATGCAAATAAAAAGCAATGTTCTCATTCAAAACTCCAGTGAAACGATTATTTTTCCGGCCGCGATAATAAAGTAAATCTTAATGGTTTTTCGTGCTAATACTAATTACCAAAATGTACGACAAGCAGGTATTGGTTGATTATGGGAGCGTCAGCAGGTCAGGACCAGTTATTGGGAATTTTCAAAACTGCACCATTTTAAAGAACATGGTTCCTCCCATACAAAAAATGTCAGTTTCGTAACTACCCAATGTATGGAAAAACGCGTTTTGAAAATAAGTTAAAAAAGGGTCACTGTTTTCTTTTTTTAAATCAACAGTACTGGTGATTCAGGTTACAAAAAAACCCTAACTTCCTATACGTACTTATTAAAAAAAAGGAAATGATGCACTTTATTACATTTTAATAATTGCAATGTATATTATTTAAAAAATAAATTTAAACCTACGATCGAGCCATAATTGATTTAAAATAAATTACAAAAAAAAAATATTTTGAATGAAATTTGCAATAACTATTTTATTAAACTATATATTTGAACCATATTTTATTGTAATATAATTATGTATATTTTATTTGTCAACTTGATTTTTTTTTTAAGAGATTTTGATATTTTTAATAGAAGAATGGATTTATTTTTATTGAGGAATAGTTAAGTAAGGTACGTAGCCATACTTAATAAGATTTGGCAACTAAGTACTTACATTGAAATTAAACACTTTAGAACGGATTAATCGCCCCCCCTTCGAAAACCCTGACCCTGGGATCTTAACCCTGTGAAAACGAGTGCTGTAAAGGGCTCGAAACGTAGGATCATGGTGTTAATAAACGCGATTAATCCGTTCTAAAGTGTTTAATTTCAATGAATAACAATCGCGGTAACAGAAGACAATATTAAGTACTTACATTTTTTTTCCACCATTGTTTATTGTAAAATATACAAATTTACGTTACCTATCCTTTCTTTGGCGCTTTCAAATGTCGAAGGTTATAAACAAGTAAAGTGACCCAACTTTGGCCGACATATAACAAGTCACTTTTTTGCCATTTTTTTCATTGTTATGTAAACGCTACTAATTTAGATTAGCCCTCTTCCATTTGCCGCCGCGTCTCCAAATGCCAAATGTCCCGCGGGAGCTCAGCCTACAAGAAAGGTAATCGCTTCCCCTCGATTTTTACTATTAAAATATTTTTTTAAAAGCAATGTGATTTACTAAAACAAGAAAAAGTTGTTGGGAATGTTTTTCAATTATAATATATTCGTTTTTTAATTTAATTATGATATAAAAATTGTTTTAGAATGTGCAAATCAAGCTCTTTTAATCGATACCACACATGACGCATTTACTAAATTATTCATTGAAAAAAATTCAAACATATGATAAATCCTCTCTCAATGTGTCTGGGTTAACTTTGTTTATAACTATTCTAAATTTCAAATCGGTAGCTTAAGTAGTTCTTGAGACATTTAAAGATGTTACAGACATACTGAGTCATACCATAACGGTTCCTTTTTTACCATAGGTATTATTACGGAACCCTAAAAAAGGATTTTTTAGAGCTCCATTCTGGTATTTAAATTCAAAACTTTTTTTACATATTTATTTATTAATTTGGCAATTTTATTACATAATTGCCACAACATGGCATGATGAACGCACCATAACAATAACATAGATAGGTAATATGTAGGTACAGTCAACCAATCCTAGGTCACTGTAGAACTATGTCATAGTGACACTATAAATCAGATTGTAAGAAATCTCTCACAGATTGTCATTTTGACTTGGTTCTAGAGTGGCCTAGGGATCCACTTGGTTGACTGTCCAAAAAAATATTTCGTAATCGTTACAACGTAAGGGGGCATTTTCAGAAAAAACTGCACCATTTCAATAAAATTGGACCTCGATTTTCAATACAAAAAAAAATTTCAGTTTCGTAACAGCCCATACAAAATGTATGAAAAAATGCGTTACACAACTGACAAAAAAAAACGGACACTCTTTCTATTTTTAAATCAAAAGTACTCGTGATTCTGGTTATAAAACACCCAAAACTTCCTTTATTAAAAAAAAAAAAGAAAATTGTACACTTTTTTGAAAATGCCTATGTACTTTAAAATATGAATACAGTCTGTCGTACACATTTATCTACATAGCAGGGTCCAACAAAACTGGCCACTCGAGATGTCACTCTAATGAAGACTGCAGTCAAAGTTTGAGAACCTCTCGACTCATCGGGTTCAAGTATCCCATCGGCAAAACTCCCCGGAAAGTGACAAGTGAAAAACAAACGATTGTATCGGACTGTCTAATACGTGTCGTTATTGCTATAGGAATAAAAAAATTAAGAATAAATTATGAAATACTAATGTAAAAGCGGGCAGAGCGGCTGAAAGCGCCGAAATTTTAAAAAGCTATATAATAAGAGCCAGAGAGTACTATTTCGTACCATTTGGGGTCGAAACTCTAGGTGAAGGTCCCAGCGCACGCAAGTTTTTTTTGTAGAAATCGCGAAACGTCTGGTTGATGTAACTGGTGACCGAAGAGCTGGTGGCTCCCTCGCACAACGTATCAGCATTGCGATACGAGGAAATGCCGCCAGCATCCTAGGTACAATGCCTCAAGGACCTATTTTAGATTTAACGTGGAGTAGGTAGCTAGGTAAGTTACACTTACTGTATATATTTTCAAAATAAATGTTTTTTTTACTCAAAGTCAAATTCTTTGTGATTGTAAATTTTGTAGCAATTTCGATGCAGCATTATTGCGTTTAAAGCATCTTTACTTATATCCTTTTATAGCTGGGTTAGCTAATTAGAGTAAAACATACCTTAATTGATTATTTCGCTAGATTGTTTTTGTAGAAGTTAAGAAACTAGCCATATTCTTCAACTTTATAGTTGGCAATTTTTTTTCTACTTTTCCTATATTTTCATTTGACCGAATCATCCAATGGCAGAAAACTTTTCATATACTTTTTGCATGTTTTTATTTGAAATATTAACCCAATATAACATACACTAATTGATAATGCAGAGCTCCAAGAGGATTCACTGTGTTGACAGCTGGGGACCCACGGAGCAAAGCTTGGCCCTTTAGCTGTCAACACAGCGAATCCGCCTTATTATAAAGGGTCGGCAACGCGCACGTGGAGTTGCAGGCGTCCATAGGCTACGGTGACCGCTTACCATCAGGCGGGCCGTATGCTTGTTTGCAATCGTAATTTGGTAAACGTTGGTATGCCAATTAAACTTTATGCAATACTTTTTATGGGAAACAAAATAAACTTTTAACTTTGGCGAATTAAAAATCAGTTATTTCCTATCGCTATAACACGTAATACATCAACCTCTAGTGCCAATAGCAATCCAACAAATGATTTGTTTGTAAAATTTCGAGATCAGACAGTAACAACCCTTTGCCGAGGGCCCTCGAGTACCCTTGTTAGATTCTCGATTGATGTTAGTTTGTTTCTGGATTCCATTGCAATTTTAGGAAGATAACAATGAAATGTCCTGTAGTCATGCTGTCTATATTCATAGGTAAAAATAAATCTCTGGAGGTAAAAGTCACAAATAATAACTACAATCTAAAACGAGATATTTTTCATGAATGTAGTACATTACGATATAGTTAGTTAATTAGTTGTTCTGGGCTTTTTCCGCAACTCGACATCCAATGTGCCTTTTTTGCGTGGTAACGAGGTAGCCCTACTCCAACCATCCTAGCTCTTCTATGAAGGCCAACATTTGTTTTAGGTTGCTAAATGCCTCCTTTAGTGTGTTTATAGTCCCTAAATACCTACCTAATGCTTGACATAGGCACGTAAAGTGCCTAGTGCACTAGTGCGGTAATATAGCACCATATGTACTGCAAAAACATACATACAAGGCAAAACAAACGTGGTAAATATATGTACCGTTTCAGTAAGTAATCTTACTAGCGTTCCGTTTTTTCCTTTTGAGGCATGGAACCCTAAAAACGGTGCAAAGATAAAATTACAATTAAGATTTTTAAAGAACAGGGGATATATTTATTTATATTCAATGAATAACAATCGCGGTAACAGAAGACAATATTAAATACCTTAAAATTAAAAACAAAAACAACATACCTTAAGAATAATAAAACTACATTAAAAAATAAAACAGAAATAAAAATAAAACTACTTACCTACTTTAAAAATCTAATCCAGGATTGCTGGGCATGGTGCCCAACACGCAGGCGGCATTCCTCCGCTGAATTGCTATTGCAAACAACAGTTACAAAAAAATACTAATTATTACTACAATTTTTACTCCTACTAAGTACTTACTTAATTTTTAGCATACTATTTCAATCATTTATATTCAAAATGTTTACGAGATCTTACAAATATCTGATGTTAACTGAAATAACAAATGACTAACCCATCGAAAATATCCTCTTTCCTACAAACCATTGTTTTTGCCAAAGTTTCATAATACATTTCACCTTATAACTCCAAACAGTCGTATAAACGTTAATCCCAGACGTTTATATGACATTTTTATCCTAAAAGAGTCTTTGAAGAGCCCAGTATTAAAGACGCCTACTTACATATAAACAAACATATAAAAGCCAAAATCAGGGCCAATTTTGTGTCGTTTCGATCGCCCGCTGCCAAAATCAATTAAGCCTTGTAATCAAACGTACAGACATACAAAGTACGATCAGAAAACAAAAAGTATTCCATTTTGATCCTTAAGGGTAAAGCTTTAAGAAAAATTCGTTGGCAATTTGAAAGTAAATGTCAAAATTGTTTTTGATAATCGTAGGATGCAACTGAAAAACTCTGGGATTACCCGAAATTGCACCGCTAAGAAATACCAAGTGACAGTGCTTTTTATTAGTTTTCGATGAAAAAACATGCTAAATATCTTTAGCGGCGGCGGCCTGATCAAAGGGTATTCGCGAGATCTCCTATCTCCACATATCTTGGAGGTATTCTCGGGAAGGAGGGAGATGCAAGATTGGAGCAAAAAGAGGAGATTTTACGGTGGAGGTTCGGTACGGGTTTCAAGTATATCAAACACTTAAATGTGTCAGCGATGTGGGTAAGAAAGGTTATGTTAAACAAATATAACTTTGATTTTTAACGAGCTTAAATGGGTAACTCATCTTGTTTTTGTTATTAACCGAAAATTATTTTAATATTAAATTCAAATCATAGGAGTAAAGGATGACTCACACTAGCACGGGGCGGGGCGGGGCGGGACGGGAAAATCTGTATAGCTCGGAACCCTCGGATGTCACGTGACACTTTCTATGGAAATTGACAGATTTTCCCGTCCAGCCCCGTCCCGTCCCGTTCCGTCCCGAACTATCCCGTCCCGTCCCGTTCCGTCCCGAACTACTAGAACGGGACGGGACGGGATCGTCCCGTCCCGTTCTAGTGGGAGTCATCCTTAACAGAAGCAGCTCATCAAATAATATTGATAGAAAAGTGGAGTTTATTCCATTTTCCTTTTCTTCGTGATTGCGAGCCATAATACTCGTGAATATAGCAAACACTGTCCGGTGATGATGGGGACGGGACGAGACGATCTATTGCTATAGAAAGAATCACGTTTTAGCTCGATGGCCTCGGATGTCACGTGACATTTTCTATAGAGACAGATCGTCCCGTCCCGTCCCGTCCCGTCTCGTCCTAGCATGAGTCATCCCTAACCGTTGTTTTAATATAAATGCTAGTACGACTCACGAAAGTTTATGTATGACGTTCCCACATTGCCAAATTCTACATCATCGCAAAGAAATCAAAGTCGTTTAGCGCCAATAGGATCAACCGGGGATACTTAACCCACTAACCCGGAGATAATCGTTTATTTCTGATGGAATTTTATAATTAACGCCGGGTTATCTGTTAACACTGGGTTGATAATAGAAATATGTTAAAATATTAAAGATTACCTGATGCTCCTGACTACTTACCTAAGAGTCCGCAACAAGAAGGATTGCATATTTGGGAAATTTGGACCTCAGCTGCCGTGATCGGGTGGTGTAGTGGTTAGGGTGTCTGCCGCTAATACAGAAGAACGCAGGTTCGATTCCTACCCTGGCCTTAATCACTTTTTCTTTAGTAATATGACATTTCAATTTATTTTATAACTGCTTCAACACTCATATCAAGTCAACTGTATGCTAGTTTACCTACAACAGACCAAACTCATTGATTACTCATAATAAATGCTAAAAAACTTAGTGTAGTACAAATGAGACACAAAGCATCAATGACAAAGTTAAGGGAGCCTTAGCCCTTTCGCATAAAAAGGTTTTACAGGCAAACTTTTAATCAGGGGCCATCTGCGGGGTTACCGTGGGTTCTCGGCGGAAACTCGATTGATATTTTTTTAAGTAAGTACTTAAAAGTCTCATTAGATCCTGCATTCAGTATCGTTAATTGTTCAGCATTTGAACTACCTACTATTAACTGCCAACATATGTTTAGTTTAATGAGAAGTTAGGTATGTATAAAAACATTGGTTAAAAAAAACAGAAATTTTTAGGAATGCTCTGCTGATGCGTGTTCAAGGATGTCTGCTTATCATCAGATCTTTATCTACTCTTGTATAGCCACCAGTTTTGTATGAATTTTTGTGAAGGTTTAAGATCATCAAGAACATGCGTCCTTTAAAATCGCAAAAAGCGACCTCTTCCAACTAACTTCGCCTATGGAAGCGGAAAGTACCGTGTATAACCAATAGAAGCATAGTATTTAGGTAGGTATAGATTACGTCACAGTAAGATTGTGAAAACCGTTAGTTTATAATCTAAGGGAGATTGTAATCTATCGGTAAATTGTGATGTGTGTAATTCTGCCGTCGTTAGGAAAAAAGGCGTATCTACATTACCTTGTAAACGGAGATAAAAATTAATTTGTTGTCAGAAAATTAAAAAAATTGCTGCTTAAAGACAAACCGGAAATTCAATATTTTTAATTTGCAGAAATGTGTAGTAACACCTATTTTATCGAAATGTTAGTTTGAAAATCAAGTTTATTTAATTTAATTTAATAAAAAGTCGAAAATTCCTTTTCTTCTTAGTAAAAAAATCCGATAAAAATACTCGATACTACAATGAAAAGACGTTTCTGGCTAGTTACGTTTTTACAACGTAGTACTTTTTTCATAAATTTTCTCTGCTTTGGTGTCTCGTCATACCTTTTACGTTTTCTAGACCCCCCTTTTTTTGTAATTTGGTCAGAGTTTTCTTTGCCTGAGTCAGAGACTTCTGGTGACTCAGGAATAATAACGTTAACAGGCTGTGAGTTAGGTATAGTATTTGTGGAACTGTCTGAATCTTCTGAATCTTCTTCTCTGAATTCTGAATCTTCTTCTTTCTGCGGGCTTTGAACACGGAGGTACATAATCTTTATCTAAAAGCGAGTCATCTGAATCTAGGTCAGGGTTGATATTACAATTAAGGTCTAGGGCATCCTGGCTATCTAAAAATTCGTTTAAATCTGTAGAAGTGCATGAAGGCACCTGCTCATCGTAATAACTTTACAATGTAGACGGTTGCGAATGACATGATTTGCTTGAAGGAACCATAGAAAGTATTTTAGTCCAACGTGTTAACCTCGCTCGATGAGACTGTAACAAATCATTAATAACTAAGTGTAATAATATAATGAAAAAGCACGCGTGTATAATATCTAGGATTATGAGCCTAAAAGGGATACAAATAAGATCCACGTTATGAGCAAGTGTGACGAATTTTTTTTTTGTGCTATCAATATTTAAATCTCAATGCAACACTTCTCAATAAATTCAGTCACAGGCAGCCGCCAAACGGTGAGGAGGGGTTTTTAACAATGCCATTCACAATTTATATATATTATTGTTATAAAAAAATTAACACAAACAGACTGGCATTATAATGGTGTAGTGAAAAATGTAATATTTTCTTACCGTTGTCGTTTTTTGTCGCACGGAAAACCGCGCGCATGCTTGTGGTGGTAACACGTCGGTGGCGCGGGCGCAACTGACTCACTCAACTCAACTGCCATACTACCGCGCTCCCCCTTCACCTCAGCAAACCTAGCAACACTACGTAGAAAAGACGCTTCTGGCACTTACGTCTGGCTTGATCTTTAAAATACTAGGATGAAGGGGCGTATGTGTGTTAGAAACTTCTTTTCTTCTTAGTACAATCACAGTACAATGTAGAAGCGCCATTTCAACGTATGATCCTGCATGCGTTTTATAAATCTAATAAGACGCATCTACCTAGATGCGCCTTTTCTTTGTAGTACGGCAAAGAAACGCCTTTTCAATCTAGTAGCAAGGCAGGTTTTCTGCAGATGTGCCCTTTTTGGTAGTCGATAAAGTCGACATCTGATCGTTTTTGAGCAATATTAAAAATACTGGCAGATGCGCCTTTTTTAGCCGATTCCAAATATGTGTATAACTCAATTTCGCAAAAAATGTTAGATACGTCTTTTTTTCTTAGGACGGCAGAATTGTGATTGTGAATTGTGATTGTGGGATATTGAGTCATACGCAAGATTGTTCATTTACCTTATTAATTGATTAAATAATGCAAGATTATATGTAGTAAGGATACGAAGGCCCGCGCAGCGGGACTCCTACTTCTAGGCGTTTTGCCATTAAGGCATCTGAAGCTACCTAACGAACCTAACTTACTTATTGGTACTATTAGCTGGCAAAAGGTTTAGTTTACAATTTTTCTTAAGTTTACAATTACGCAAAAAAAAATTGTTTTAGGTACCTATTATATATATTTACGACGTCGTCGTTAATACTACGACGGTGACAAACAAGCATACGGCCTGCCTGATGGTAAGTCACTGTAGCCGATGGACGCCTGCAACTCCAGGGGTGTTACATGCGCGTTGCTGACCCTTTAAAAAGGAGGATTCGCTGTGTTGACAGCTAAAAGGCAAGTCCCCAGCTGTCAACACAGTGAAACAAATTAATATTTTTAAAAATACTTATGAAAATAATCAAAGCTAAGACAGCCTACTTATATTTTTTACTATTTACTTACTTAATATTGACTCCACACTGTAAGACATTAAAAGTGGATTTGCGAAAAACTAGTTCGTATCCCTTAGTACCACTTCCACTTCCGTTTCCACATTGGGTTTAAAAATGAAAGCGTAAATCACGATCTTCGGCCCTAATTAATTCCTTCGTTAAGGTAAGTCCCCAACCCGCTCGCCTTTATCTTGCTTCACCTGTGTCGTTGTTTACGGCGCTTGCTTCAGGGGACTTTTTTCCACATTGGGGTGGTTTAGGGTTCTCTCAAGGTTCTATTATAGATTATATAAGAACTCTTAAGAACAGATATCCTATAATATATCAGATATCCTCTTAAGAGATTTTCAGAACTCATGTACCTACTATCATTGTACGAGTCGTACACCTGTGATGTGATTCTTGATGGTTGATTGTATTCTTGATAGAAACACTGATTTCTGTATATATGTTTATTTGTAACCAAGATGTATGTACTAGCTAGGCGCACGTATGATCGTAAACTGATTCATAAATCCATGTATGGCGTAATGTTATACTCTTTAATGCTGACGCGAGAAATGTGCGATGCTTGCATTGTACAATCATTTTGATACTTTCCAATCGCTTTTCGCTGAAAGAAAACATTTTGAGGAAACCGGACTAATCCCAATACGGTCTACTTTTCCCTTTGGGCTGGAAGGTCAGAAGGCCTACCACGAACCACGAACGAAGTTTCACCTCTCTGTCGCACTTGAGTGAGAAATCACAAGTGCGAAAGGGAGGTATACTTTCGCGGTTCGTGGTAGGCGCTCAGACGGCAGAAACTTTTGTAAAACTAGCGCCTACCTACGCTAAATCTTGAGATTAGTTGCCAAAGCGGACCCCAGGCTCCCTGAGCTGTGGAACCTATAAAGCTTAACCCTCCTTGGGTCAGTGACGGTTTTTAAGTTTTTGCGTTTTGCCTCTCGCTCGCACCGAAGCGAAACCGTATTGTGGCCTTACCATGACGTCTTAACGCGACTCAGTTTAGGTTCAATTGTATGGAAGCGATACAGTTTAGGTCGTCAACTGAATCGCGTTAAGACGTCATGGCAAGGCCTCTTGTGCTAGCGAGAGGCGCAAATACCCCAAACTGTAGCCACCCTAAGATGGAACTAAACAGATGACACCTCTGGTGTTGCGGGTGTCCATGGACGACGTTAATCGCTTACCATCAGGTGATTCGTTTGCTCGTTTGCCCCCTAAAGCATAAAAAAAAAAAAACCATCGTGTGAATCACAAAATTACCTTTATAATTCAATAGTACTCGAACTCATTTAATTCTCAAATCGAATAGGGATCATCGCACTTGACAAAAACTTAATCCAGCCGACAAAACGATTCAACTCGATGGGAACCATTCGATACAAAAACGGAACTTTTTACTATCGACTTATAGTAAAAACTGACGATCAATGCAATTGAAACAACGTTATATTTACGCTTTCCAAACTGAATCCCATTCGAATTTAGACGCTATTGCTTGAGAATAGAAGCTGCGTTAAACTTTCAAGAGCGCATAAATTCTTTTGTTTTTCACAGTTCGTCAAAATTTTGACAATTGGAAAAGAGTTTTAATTTTCAGGAGTTAAGGTTCAATATGGGTTGCCAGGTTGAAATTTATATTTTGGACATAGAAATGATATTGACAACAATGGTCATAAAGCATCGATGAGCATCTTTGAGATTGATTTCAATCAGGTGGACGGTAGGTGGCCACCGAATTACGATATCGGGGAGATTGACAGGTATGTTACTCTACTTCAAGAAACATAAATTGCTAAATAAAAATAACATTAAAACTAAGATGGTTCGCCCTAACTTTAACTCGTGACCCCTGGTCTGATTTGGCTCATGATCGAACTTAAATATTATATTTTCAACATTGTAATGGTGTTATAACGTGCAGGCATATAGAGCGGTTAGAGCCGAATTAATCCCCTCGGGAGCTATGGATTTTAGTACAATATAAATCCCGAGGGAGTTATGAGTTTAGTTTTAAAATATCGTACGTCATTTCACTTCAGACTAAGGAGGTTTTGCATCAGCTAAGGCTTATATCAAATCTTCAAACTTGGCTATAAACCAACTTTACTATGTAATTGTACTATTATATTCAACTTTAATAAATAGGTTCATTTGTATATTTCTTTTTTTCCTTACAAGTGTGACGAAAAACATTGTATGCATCACGGTCGGTAAGAGGATTACAAACTCGAATCATTAAAAGCCCTCCGCCAGTAATCCTGCTCCCTAGATGCACAATGTACTATTATATATCTCATCTAACCACCTGAAAAATTTCACAACGTCCCGTCAAATATACTCGAGTTATCGTCGTACAAATATACAAGCATACATACAAACATACATGCATACCAACGACGGAGTGTCTAAATAAATTAGGACTGCGAGAACCACTCGCTTAGCTTGTTCAGAAAATGGGAGCTTCCTCAGTGCTATACGGTTGGGTGCCAATTCCCTGGTCAAGGAAAGAGCACTCTGGTTACCGGTAGCATCCAGTGTGTTTACCATGAATTCTAATTTCAAGTGATTGCGTCTCGCAGATGAACACTATCGAATTGCCCAGTCGCTTGCAGCTACGGTTACGTACGGTGTTGCACTGGTTTGCACTGCTCCGTACAACGTGCAACACACTTAAAAGTAAGTATGGCGCACGCGTCCGTGGCACTTAAAGTACTTAGATACTGCGCTAGCTCAGTGACCCAAAGTGGATCTTGGCCTCCGAGTCCAACACTAAGCTTCCAGTCTTCCCTTCTGTGATCAGCTTGTCGCCAACAAAATCGGCTCCACGAAGCTGGCATAGGTCCTTCTGGATTTTATCGATCCAGCGGCCTCTAGGGCACACCACGACGCCCCAGGTGAACTTATTTGGTGGCTCGGTCCTGCTCAAAGAGCTCATACCATATTTTGATAGAATTCCCCGCCAACTACAGGAAGCCTTTAGCCACCTTCCTGAACATCGATTGAGTTGAGATGCAATAAAGATTTATTATATAATTTTTAATACCGATGCTAATAAGTCATCAATAAAAACGTGTTCTTATAATACAAATTATATTCCGATACATATTTTGTTCCTATTTATATGTTTATAAAATTGTTGGTGACAACCCTAATTTTAATAAACGTCAAATGTAGGAAAGAGAAGCTTCTGTACAGTACTGTTACTTATTCTGTGGTTTAGAATCAAAATTATTGATAATAGAACGGATCAAAACATAGATAAATATAATTTAGTTGTTCATACACTTGACAAGAGCAACTTACCATTCAATTCGCGTCAAACAAATTAAAATGGGCTTCGATCCAAATGGAATCAATCAACAATCAAATTGTCATTTTAGTTTTTCCATCAGTAACGGTATTATTCTGTGGCAATATCCAGCAATAACCAGTAAGACGTAAGTGAAAAACTGTTGTGATGAAGACGGTTTATACTATTTACTTTTAGGCATATTACAATGCGGTGCTGGAGACGAATGCTGGGCATACCGTGGACTGAGTTCTACACAAAAGACTCCATATTGAAAGAGATCGCCAAACAGCGCCTATCCTCTACAGTCCAAGCTCAAATCCTCACCTTCTTTGGACACGTATCTCGACGAGGAAACCTCTCCATTGAGTGACTTGTTGTTCAGGGTAAAGTTGCGGGGACCCGAGCTCGCGGCAGATCTATGAGATGGACAGACCAGGTAAAAGCAGCGATAGATGGCCCATTGCATGTGGGCACTCGCAGAGCCGCTGTCAGAGAAGAATGGCGAAGAATTGTAAAACGTGTCACTCAGGACACAATATCTTTTTTTTTTATACTACGACGGTGAAAAATACGAATACGAAGTGATGGTAAGCGGTCACCGTAGCCTATGGACGCCTGCAACTCCATGGGTGTTACATGCGCGTTACCAACCCTTTAAAAAAAGGAGGATTCGCTGTGTTGACAGCTAAAGGGGCAAGCTTTGCTCCGTTGGTCTCCAGCTGTCAACATAGCTAATCCTCTTGGAGCTCTGGCGACCTTACTCACCAACAGAAACACAACACCATGAGTAGGGTCTAGTGTTATTAAACTGCGGTTTTCTGAAAGGTGGAGGTACTTCCCCAGATGGGTTGATATCATGATGACTGTTACTCTGTCAAGAGTGATTCGCAGAAGAGACAATGTCAACAAGTATAAATTTAAGAGGAACTATGATTTATGTCATAGCAATACATAATAAATAAAACTAATTGTCAGTCCGATAAAAAAAAACATTAAAAATAAATAAACATACATAGGTTTATGCAGCCTATCCTTTTACCCTTCCTGAAAAAGAAAACTTAATTTAAAGTTAAAATTGGATTGGCTTTATCGTTTTTCGGTGAAGGAAAACAATCCTTAGGGAACAGTTATACTCAATCTGGAAAGACACAAGATGAATGGTCGACTATGAGAACCATCAGGAAGCTAGTTATCGACCTTACAGAAGGTCTTTTTTATGAGAGCGTTGGTGACCAACGGTAAGAGAGTGCGGCTTTCAATCCGAAAGTCACAGATTCAATCCTGGCAGCTTGCACTAATGACATTTTCGGAACTATCGAAATATCATTTGATATTTACCAACTGCTTTTCGGCGAAGGTAAATATCGTGAGGAAACCTAACCCCACTAATGTTCACTTGTGTATTTTTAATTCTTTATTAGCCCCTACATACTTAGGTGCCATTTTGTCCCTAATTTGCAAGACCAGTAATTAGCTCTTAGACATAGAAAAGTTTTATTTAACACCAAAAATAAAACAAAAAATATCTACAAAATAGATATAATGTTACAATTGTAAAGCACGAATCAAATCATTTATTAAATGTAATAAATGTTTTGATTCATGTTTTTTTGTTTTTTAAGTAGTCACACTTCTATATATAAATTATAAATTAAAAGAGTTTTTTTTTCTCTTTCAATTTATAAGAAATTTTACAAACTAAAAATACACCTTAAAACTACCTGGCTTAATTTTATTATTTTATGGAGCACTCATAATCATTGTTTTTATACTTAATCCTTAAAGACTAAAGGGATACGCCAATGATTAACTCGAAGCTTAATCGGAGTCATTAAAGTATACATATTACGGGGACGTTTTTACAGTAGTCATTGCCCGGATATGTTTCGTCAGCTGCTTGCATTCTTGTCATGGCATAAAAATGACTGAGCGATCGTTTTCGGTACAGGGTTCTGTAAGGTTTCAGAAAAAAAGTATGTAAGGGATTTTATTTAACATATATTTTCGAAATATATACTCGTACAGTAAGTGTAACTTACCTAACTACCTACCTCTACCTACGTTAAATCTAAAATAGGTCCTTGAGGCATTGTACATAGGATGCTGGCGGCATTTCCTCGTTGTATCGCAATGCTGATACGTTGTGCGAGGAAGCCACCAGCTCTTTGGTCACTAGTCACTAGTAACATCAATCAGACGTTTCGCGGTTTCTACGATCAACTTGCGTGCGCTGATGGGACTATGGAGTTGAGTTGAGTATGAGTATGGACCAAGAGTTTGTAAGGTATGACTCATGTTTGACCGCCGGGATTTCTATAGACAGTCATGTGATACGTGGGAGACGTCGGAGGTCACGTGAGACTTTCTCCAAAAATTGGCACAGGCCTCCCCCAAAGATTTCCACAATGACCGGTCCTGCGCCACCCGCATCCAGCGGATTCCTGCGACCTTCACCAGGTCATCAATCCACCTTGTGGGGGACAAACCCACGCTGCGCCTTCCGTTACGCGGTCGCCACTCGAGAACCTTTCCGCCCCAACGGCCATCGGTTCTACGTGCAATGTGCCCCGCCCACTGCCACTTAAGTTTTACGATTCGGAGAGCTATATCGGTTACTTTGATTCTGCTGCATAGGCCCCATAACAATACAAAACTATTACTGTGACATAAAAAAACTATAAAAGCGCATTCTCCACACCAATTTCAATTCCCTTGATAAATTCTTGGTATATTTATTATTTTATTCTTTTACTTACGTGCTTTAAGTTTTTCAATGGAATTTAAGTATCCAGTAGTTGTAGTGGCATTGTCATATTATTATATGTTTCTTAGGCCATTTTTCTACGTCTCACTACCATTTCCTCATTCCTTGCCGGTCTTGTTAAACTTTTGAGCCAAACCTGCAATTATGGGATAGTAATTACATGATCGGTATGAGTTTTCCCTTGAGGATATCCTAAAGCATGTCAGGAAAGAATGTTATGGACATGCAGTTTTTATTAAAGTTTATACTCGTACTTTCATGTGGAATAAAGCAAATGCTGGAGTCCTGAGATCACTTTGAACATTGTCATGAACCTCAAAGTTTTCGGAGTCAGAAAGAGGTGGACTGAATTAAAACAGAAGGATTCGGAGAGCTGCAATGTTTCTGAAACCCATCGGTCAGACATGGCAAAGTGGAAATTTAAAACAGGAAGGCATACTCCACCATCAGATGGGAATAATGATTGCAGGAGAGAAAGAGTGGAGCCAAAATAATTCAGAGAACTACCCTTGAGCTCCATCATCCGTCACATGGCTCGAAAAAGCTCTTCAGTAGTGCAGTAGGGGGCAATAACACAAAAGATGGGGACCCCGTGGATCGAAGTATGATCATAAGGATAAGCTGACACGATACATTTTGGTACAAAAATGCGGTGAAGGCAGGGGTACCTAAATTGTTTACGTACAGTTAATATCCATTTATTGATACCTTAATATATGTATTTATTGCTTTCTCAGAAAGCAGTGAGACATAAGTGAGTCGCTTGACTTCAAACTCACACTAGAACGGGCTGGGACATGACGGGGCCGAGTCGAACTGTCAGTTTCTATAGAAAACGTCACGAAACCTCCGTGAGCTCAGAAGGCCTACCACGAACCACGAACGAAGTTTCACCTCTCTGAAGCACTTGAGTGAGAAATCACAAGTGCGCAAGGGAGGTATACTTTCTTTCGCGGTTCGTCGTAGGCGGTCTGAGCTCGGACGTGATCCATTCTAGAGAAATTGACAGATCGCCCCGTCCCATCCCTTACTGGTGTGAGTCATCCTTTATGCGATTTTGTTATAAGAGAAAATAAGGGGGTTGAATGGATTTATCAGAGTTTGAAATTAAGCGACACAAATAGTACTGTATTTATTTATGAACTCACGCTCGTTTCATAAAAACACACTCGTAACTTAAGGGTACTTATTATGTAACTGTCGCAAAAACTACAAATGCAAGGTGAAGTTCGACTTTGTAAGTAAAGGCGTATCCACACGTTGCGTCCGTACTAGCGGCGCATACGCTTAGCGTTTAACGACAGGTGATCGGAAACATTCAGCTTACCAAGCACGCGCTTACCAATCGTTAATTGTGACGTAGCCTTAACAAGGTTGAGAAACGGCAAAACTGTGAAAGTTTTTGTATTCAGAAGTTCATAATACCAGTGTTTTGATAGTGAGTTTAAAAAATTATCAAGAACACTGAGAAACACTTTGGTTGCCTTTTTTTCAAATAAAATCCCAGAAACTTGATCCTGATTGTGATTCTTTCAGATCTGGGCTTGCTTGAGCTAATTCGAATCAGAATCACGAGCTTGCTCTTATTTATTACAATGTTAATCACAAAACGTTGTTTTTTTTTATTTACCAAATAAAGGATGACTCACAACAGTCCGATCCGATCCGGGACGATCTGTTAGTTTCTATAGAAATAATCACGTGATAGCTCGGAGCGCTCGGAGGTTACGTGACGTTTTATATAGAAACTGACAGATCGTCCCGGATCGGATCGGACTGGTGTGAGTCATCCTTAAAACATTAATATAAGCCAACTGCCAAACATCAGCGTGTATCAATATTTTACCCATAGGACGTCCACAGGTGGGCACAGGCCTCCTCCTCACAAATCGAAGCAACCCGCGTCCATTTCTGCAAACCTGGTTGTCGTTCTAGTACGATGTGCTTTCCAGTGCATGGTTTGTACTCGACAACCTTTTTGTCCATCTGCCGTAAAGTTTCCAAATTCTCAGCTATAAACAAAATCCGTAGTTATGTGATGCAACCAGGCCGTCTCTGTCAAAGTCAAGGAATCCGACACAGTAAGGATAAGTTTTTAATGTTTCCGCTACCCAAAGGTTGTCTGGAAGAAATCGCTTTTTAGCGATAAGACCGCCTGTTGTTTGCCTCTGTGTTAATCAAATGTTTGTACCTTGTAAATGTTTTTTCTTTCTCATGTACTGAGGTATGCAATAAAGAGTATTCTATCTATCTATCTAAGACACGCCTTGAAAGAGGGTGTCATTAATTCAGCCATACTACGTTTTGCCTTAAAGGCAATGGAGGCTGTAAGAGAGAGTACTCCCAATTGGCCTACAACGCAACCTGAAATTAACCTTAGGCGACAGCTATTCCTTGCCATACGTCTGCTCAATGAGGATTACCGCGAGTCGATGTTTCGCTAGGGGCGCTAGTGGAACGTGGGCCCTGCGGGAACATTTCAAACGTCACTTTCACAATTCTCTCATACTGACAGGACCCATGTGTCAGTATAGAATTGTAATGAGTGGCGCCGCCTGGTGAGCGACAATACGGTAGCTTCCATTGCCTCCTACATCAAAAAGGGACAATGTTGACGCCTCTATCTATTCATTCCAAGCTCTGCATGATCGCCATTCCTAATTGGCGGCCCAATTAACTAGCCAAAAAAAGTATCGTCAATGCCCCATTTCCCGGATGCGCTGCGAATGCCGCCATTTTCGCCAATCGCCCTGTACGACTTGACCTATATTGGGGTTCCGTGTAAGGAAATTGTGCAAAGAAATGATTTTTTTAACATATTTTGTTTTTATCAGGTTACGATACGATTACTCGTCCACAAACCACCTCAACTCCGTTCCACAGAAAATTATTCTCAAATATTCGCTAACAAAATATAATTTGAAAAAGAATTACTTACCAATCGATACACAAAGAAAGTCAAGTCTATTATGGTACACACATAATCAGAAGAATAATCGATGTTGTCGTAATGGCATTCATTACGTGCGTCCGCGCATGATTTAAGCTGTAAAGGCTCGCCCACAGTAGCGATCGGCCGCTAGATCGGCCCGCCCGGGCTGACCGGCCGGAAAGGCAGTGTGGAGGCAACTTTATTTTATTTTTATGATCTATAAAAGTATTAAGCCTTTGATACATTTTGCATGTTGCTTGGACGAATATTATATAACGTGAATGGAGGATGGGAGCCATGAAGAACATGGGGCACTCCTCAAGTATGACAGGCACAGCGTTTTTGTATTTTCTTAAGTAACCAAGTAACAGAAATATTTTCTTAAGTACCATTGCAGTACGTTTATTTTTCTCTTAAATTATTTCACTCTTAAATTTGATAGTCCTCGTGGATTTGACTCCTCTCAGATCCTTCTTAAGGTTCGCTTTCTCGACCTGTATGCCATCGCATGGCATTTAAATAAAACTTCGATCCAATGGGTATTTTTATACAATTTAAATGTTTCGTGAATCATGCTGACATTATCATGAGTACGTACTATCAAAACGGTTAAATCTGATGTATTTTTATCACAATAGGGTGACATTGACCGCCTGCATCGGGCAGTCATCGTCGGACAGAATACCTAATATTATCACCTTTGCGGCTCAGATGGCACTGACTGCAAAAGACTTAGGTAACACGTCGCACGCACCGATGTAGACGGGATCAGGTAATCCGACGTCATCGTTGCAGGAATCTCCGTTGTCGTATCATCTGACTGGATCTTCATTGAATACCCACTCGTCTTTGCCTTACTGGATTTAAATACTGGGATATCAAACTGTGTAAGAACTACCAACTATTACGTACGTAGGCACTAAAACCACATTTGCATTAACAAAGCCGCCTCCACACTCTGCAACCGCGTGACATCAAAGTAAGTAAAGGCACAGTAACAAATAACACGACATCCATTCATGCATTGTACAGTTCGCCTTAAATAATAATAATTGAATCAATTTTACACAAACTGGACAACACCAAGGAAACATGAACTCTAAATACATATAAAGAAAGTTTAAATTGCCTTAAAAAAGGTAGTTATTTAAAGAGATGTAGGTTTTTGATTAATTAGAACTGGTATTGTTGTTTGGATTTGTTTACTTCGATATTTATTTGGAATAAATTAGGTTATTCATAGGAATGTTTGATCTGTTTGAAATTGAATGACAATGAATTTTAAAGTTTCCGAGAAGAGACTGGGTATGGATTATGGATTATTTTTGTGAGGTTTTGTGAACTATCCGTTGTATGAAACTACCCGAAAACATTTAATAAATTAAAAAATAAATAGTAGAGATTATTACTCCATATATTCGGGTAACTTTAGGAGCGTTGGTGGCAACTTTCAGGCTTTCAATCCGAAGTCCACGGGTTCAACCCCCAACTCGTACCAATGAGTTTTTCGGAACTAATGTACGAAATATTATTTGATATTTTCGGTGAAGGAAAACATCGCGAGGAAACCGGACTGATCCCAATAAGTCCTAGTTTACCCTCTCAGTCGAAAAGTCAGATGGCAGTCGCTTTCGTTAAGCTAGCGCCTTGCCAAATCTTGAGATTGGTTGCCAAAGCATTCCCAAGCTCCCCAACGTCCCTGAGCCACGGTATTACCCGGGAAACCGCTAGGAAGTACAAAAAGAGACCACCCAGTACCTAATTTAGATTGCCTGTAACAAACACAATCTAACTGGAATAAACAGAAACAGAAATTAGATGTTACTTCTCAATAACTTTAAAATCAAACTCAATAGCTATTCTGAAAGAAAGTTCCTCGTAAATATCGGAGAGCCTAATAAAACAGCATAAAGCAATGTAATGTTAAAGTTCCATACAAAAATGATTTAAGGTGCGCTGTAAATCAGACATATTATTATCAAGTCTCAATCCATGCAATTATACTGAGTCTCAATCTCATTATTCTATTAGTCTAAGAAGTGGCTACGGAAGTGGGCTTTTTATTTTATCGTTCAAAAATTATTTTTGGTTCTCTAAATTATCGCCGAGAATCATTTCACCGAATATCACTTCCCAACTTGTCGCATAATTTCATTTCGCCGAATATAGTATGATATATTTGCCTATTTTTTGTCACACACCAACCGCGGAACAGCTACCAGGATTAAGTAATAATGCTAATATGGCACATTAACTAGAGGGCTTTCGTGGGTCCCACCAAATTGCTTACCTATTTCTATAGCTACCTCTTAGACTATTGTATGGTCAAATAGCAATAACCTCAATTCACCATCAGTAGAGACCTTATGCCGTTGTAATAAGTAATACAATTGGTCAGTTTAAAATGGCGATTTTTCAAAATGTCGTAAGAGACAGATATTTTTGTTGTAAGGTCGTCGTTTGACTTTGAGTGATTTGAATTGCTCGAGCGAAATAGAGCGGGATAGATCTAATTGCAAGAGCACGCGGAAAATGAAAAGGCGATAGTCTGCGGGCGCGTCAAAATAAACCGCGTAATCAGATCATTGCTGTTTACAACTAAACTACAATTTTTGTAGATAAAAGCTTTTACCAGATTTAAGAACTAGTTATTACTCAACTTCGTTTCGACGATCTGAATCGAAAATTCGAATTTTGAAAACTAGTCCAGCACGTACAGGTTGGTTCGCGAAAGCTGGCGCACAAAATGTATGAAACTCAACAAACTCACAACGAATGTCGTCTCAAATCTGGAGCAGAGCCCACCTGGGGAAGTACCTCCACCCTACAGAAAACCGCAGTTTAATAACACTAGACCAGCCCATAGTGTTGCTCATACTGGGGCTGGGGCTCATAGTGTTGTGTTTCTGTTGGTGAGTAAGGTCGCCAGAGCTCCAAGAGGATTCACTGTGTTAACAGCTGGGGACCCACGGAGCAAAGCTTGCCCGTTTAGCTGTCAACACAGCGAATCCTCCTTTTTTAAAGGGTCGGCAACGCGCATGTAGCACCCCTTGAGTTGCAGGCGTCCATAGGCTACGGTGACCGCTTACCATCGGGCCGTTTGTCACCGTCGTAGTATTAAAAAAAACTGTTATTAATTTCATAGATATTCCGCGCCAACTTTCGTGAATTGATCATAAATGGATTATTAGTTATGTAAAACGTAGCCAAAGACGGCATAAACTAACTCCAAGTTAAAACTGACTCAGTAGCAATGATGTAGGATGTAGACGTCACCTAAGTATTCGGTAATCCGCTAGTGACATCGAATTACGCTGGATTAGTCTAAATTATTGCGTCTGGTCTCTGCGCAGAACACTCACATAAGATAGTTCACTCAACTTATTTATTTATTATTGGTGGCAGTGCGAGCGGGATATTGTTATCTAGTAATTTAAACGGCCTCCTAGCCTAGTTGGTGACCCTGCCTACGAAGCAGGAGGTCCCGTGTTCAAAATCTGGTCATGGCATTTCTTTGTGTGTTTATCACGAATATAAGTTCCTGAGTTATGGATGTTTTCTATGTATTTAAGTATTTATATGTATCTGTCTATTATAATATCGTCGCCTAGTACCCATAATACAAGCCTTATTGTGCTTACCGTGGGACTAGGTCGATTTGTGTAAGATTGTCCCATAATATTTATTTATTATTATTTATTTATCATGTTATCTCGTTCACTCATAACTAAATGCCAGAATTATTTCTCTCTTTCTCCTTGTTCGTTCCCTCATGATTGCGGATCGTGATTATGACCGGACAATCCACATTTGGAGTGTATGATTTTCATGATGAAGATGTCAGAGATTTTAGGTTGTACTCGTAAGTTGCACGGCCTAACACTGTTTTCCGTTTTGCCCTAAGGTTGACTGGTAGAGAATGCCCGCCTTGTGTACGATAAGTTTTTCTTTTATGCAATCAATATTAAATAAATAAACATCGTAACATTTATGCACAGAGCGAATAACAGGTATTGCACGTAGTTCTTTGAGACTTTTGTCTAAATTTTGGGGTCGAAACTCTAGGTCCCAGCGCTAGCAAGTTTTTTATAGAAATCGCTTAAGCATCTGGTTGGTGTAACTGCTGATCGAAGAGCCGGTGGCTTCCTCATTGCGATACATCGAGGAAATCCCGCCAGCATCCTAGATACAATGCCCCAATGACCTATTTTAGATTAAAGGTAGATAGAGGTAGGTAGGTTCGTAGGTAAGAGATACTCATTCGACGCGACGTTTAAATATTATAGCCTCAATATTGATCAACGAGCTAAAGTGATCCCTCTGCCACAAACCCATATGATGTGATGACTCACTAAATGCGACACCAGACCTTGTTTCCTCTATCAATTCATATCATCACTCATTTACGAGCACTTTTGGAAGTTACCTAGCCATTGCGAATCGAGACAAATTTATCAGTAGATTTAATTTTTTACTTTTGTATTTTTAAAATGAATATATTATATTTACGGGTCATGGTGTTAATAAACGCTATTACTCCGTTCTAAAGAGTTTCATTTCAATGAAAAATTATGTCCATACTTTAAAAAGGTGGAGCAATTTTTTTTATATCACATCGGTGGCAAACAAGCATACGGGCCGCCTGTAGCCTATGGACGCCTGCAACGCCAAGGGCGTTACCGACCCATTAAAAATTTGTACACTCTTTTTTTGAATAACCCCCTTCGGTAAAACGGCAGGGAGTTTATTCTACAGCCGTCCGTCCGTGGGTCTGAAGCCGTACAGTGCGCGACTATTTAGATTGATTAGGTTTTGGATGCTGAAATTAGTTCAGGAGCGAGCCAAATACTCGAACATCCTTATGCTTATAATCAGAAAAATCTGACACCCTCATACTCATAGCAACACATCAGTGTTTTTTTTTTTAATGCTATAGGTGGCAAACGAGCAAACGAATCGCCAGATGGTAAGCGATTAACGTCGTCCATGGACACCCGCAACACCAGAGGTGCCGCAAGTGCGTTGCCGGCCTTTAAGGTGGGAGTACGCTCTTTTCTTGAAGGCTTGAGTAGTGTATACTACACACGGCTCGAAGTGTACACATTAGCAGCGAATAGTTGGCGATAAAATTGAGAGCGCACTGCGCGTCGGCAAAATAAATCAACCGATCAACGCTCAAGCAATTACAGAACGGATATATTTGTCTCTATCGCACTTGTGATCTCGTATCCAAGTGGGAGTCAGAGGAAAAATATCATTTTGTGACCTTTGTAGACCAGAGTCATAATAGAGGATCGATGACCCACCCGTTTTAGCGGGAAACATCATTTCAAAGGCCTTACCATGACGTCTTAACGCGATTCAGTTGACGACCTAAACTGAGTCGCTTCCATACAACTGAGAACCTAAACTGAATCGCTGTATCATGGTAAGGCCCCTGGGGCATTTTCCAGGTAGACATAACTAACCAGTATCATAGTTAACATATGTATTTTTACACAAGAGAGTATGACAAAAAAGAAAAAAAAAACGCCAAAATCTTCAAAGATTTTGTAACATCTGTCAAATTACATCATACAATTGCTAGTCTTGTAAAATATAAGTTTTCGACCTTGAGAGGGCGGAGTGTTAGCCGCCATTTTTAAATAAGGGTGCCATAATTTGATCGTATTTATATAAAACTTAAATTGTTAAACTTAAACATGACATAAGTTTCTAAAGGGGGTAAAAAGGTACTAAAATTTCGAATAAAAAATCTATGCAGTTATTCTGTTTGACTTATACTTAGATATAAAGTTATAGTAGACGATCGATATGTTTGTCGGTTCAGACTAGTTCAGAGTTACGCCACCGACGGATCGGTGAAGATCAATTAAGCGTCACCAATGTTCTTTGATCGATTGATAAAGCGTTCAACGGTGATTAATTCATTATGGCTTCATAGAACGACACTCTCATAGGCTGGGGCCAACTATTACAGTGGCTGTACTAGATATTTAAGACTGAGCTCGGAATCTGAAAAAGCAGCTGCAAGAAAACATATTTTACGTATTTCGAAGCTATAATAAAATGATTTGGAAAGGCTATGGCTAAGGCTAGGGTATGGCCGATCTGTCAGTTTTTGAGCCCCCCCTCAAAACTCATCACCAAAGTCATAAACCCGTCCTTCACTTCCTCACCAAGTAAAGTGTCAGTCCGTAGGTTGTCACAGTTTTCCTGACTTCTCTCTGACTTAATTCATCCAAACATTTGGTAGTCACAGGAAAATCTAAGCATGTGTGGCACATGGCATTCAACTATCCATTTTTCTGTACAGCCAAAACTGTGCAGTTAAATTGTACACCCAAAACTGCGCTTTTCAGTGGCGAGGTTTTGTTGTAATCTGTTAAAGTATAAGAGTATTATTACATTAAGTCCTAATCCTAATCACGTCATCATCATCATTTCAGCCGAAAGATGTCCACTGCTGCACAAAGGCCTCCCCCAAAGAATTCCACAATAACCGGTCCTGCGCCACCCGCATCCAACGGCCTCCTGCGACCTTCACCAGGTCATCAGTCCACCTTGTGGGGGGCCTACCCACGCTGCGCCTTCCGGTACGCGATCGCCACTTGAGAACCTTTCCGCCCCAACGGTCATCGGTTCTATGTGCAATGTTTAGCGATTCGAAGAGCTCTATCGGTTACTTTGATTTATTTATTTTATTTTATTTATTTATTCTGCTGCGGATGGTCTCAATTCTGATACGATATCGCAGAGAGACTCCTAGTATAGCCCTCTCCATTGCTCTTTGGGTGACTTTGAGCCTTCTTATGAGGCCCATTGTAAGCGACCACGTTTCAGTACCGTATGTCATCACTGGCAACACACATTGATCGAAGACTTTCGTCTTCAGGCACTGCGGAATATTGGAATCACGTCAACTGAATAAAATATTTTGTTTACCCTTTAATCCAACCAATAAACCCAATATGATCAAAAGACCTGTTTCAAAAGTAATTAAGGATCCCCGCCGTAAATTAGCGGCTGCTTGTCAATGTGATGGATCGTAAGCACTTCTTAGATTTATTTGGTTGCGTTTAATGGCCGATTGGAGATAAGGGCATGGAAAGAATAGAAATACAGAAGAGACAGTCTTTTCTCAGATAAACTTGTATGTATTCTCCTACCTGTAAGTTTTAGTGCGACAAGAAGATGTTGAAGATGCCACCAACTAGGCTAGGAGGGCTCTTTCGTCCTCCCGTCCCAAACAGTTAAAAAAGCCTTCAAAACGTGTACTAAGCTTGTATCATCAATGAAGGTTCAACATGTTAGTGAATGAGTTCCTGCTTCCTGGTGTTCCTTTTGGTGGTAAACTATATAACATCGATATAGAAATAATTAGACGTACAATGTGGAATCAAAGTCGTTACCTAAATCATTTAAAAGTGCTCCACTTTGTATGCCCTTAAACCATAATTTCTACCAGTTAACCAGTCAAATATACCTACACAGTTCATTTATATAGACAATGGGTACTGTACACTCTTAAATCATAGAAAAATATAAGTTTACTTGTCTTGAATGGTTAAAATCAGTTTTTCCACGCCCATTTTTCTGGGTACACATATTGTGCGACAAATCCGTTTCTATACTTATTAGGTATTATAAATTGAAACAGATGTCATATACTACAGAAAAAGTGACCAAGGCCCTCAGTGACCAGGACTGGGATCGAACCAGCGATCTTCTGCTTTCGATTTTAGATATTCTTAATGAAAGTTTTTTACGATTCTAACCTAATTTACCTTAAAATCTAAGCAGTTTGGTTTGCACTAACCAGCGCCATTAAACTTATAAAAATCTGCCCCCTCTGTCATCCCAAGAATTCCTACTCCCTGTCCCACGGGCAGGTGCATTCCTATCGCTCGATTATGTAAATACGATCGATTCACTCGATTCCGCGACGAGTCGACAACCACCCGATTATCGTTACAAGTTTTATTGCTTAATACCATCGCCGACACTGTTGACTGACCGACTGTGACCCCTAATACCATGGTATTAAGGTCTAACAATAGTTAATTTAGTGTGTTACTGTTTGTACCATTATTAATTGAGTATTTGTGATGCTTATTACAATCCGATAAGGTCTGATGTAGGTCAGTCAAGGTGTGTGGTTTGTACACGCGTGTGGGATGGGAGATTTATGGCTTTTTTATAAGATTTTATTTGTTGATCAATGGGATTAACGAAGTGTTCGGTCTAAATATTTGTTGTAGAGAAATATAGCAGATGGACAGGAGGAAGTGATGAACAGAACTCGGATAGTTCATCATCATCAAAACAAAACAATTTAATAAATGCAATGTTGAAGAAAATGCTTCACATGTTTTTGTAAAATTTAGTATTCTATTTATAAATGTTATTTCTATATGCTTTTCTATTTATATTGAATTGTAACTATTTTGCGATGATAAGAACGTGGTCTGGAGCCTTACCGTGATGTCTTAACGCGATTCAGTTTAGGTTCAGTTCAGGTTCAGTTGTATAGAAGCAACTCAGTTTAGGTCGTCAACTGAATCGCGTTAAGACGTCATGGCGAGGCCTCTGGTGGCAAACATCTGATGTCACAGCAGTGCCCCCAAAAACTCGAACAAAACAAAGGCACAGCCGTACCGTCCTTTTCTCAAAGCAGTTCAGGCCATTTCCTACTCCGTAATTTCGCGCTAGTTCAAGCTAGAACCCTGAAATTTTAGTGACATAGGTTCAAAGCGTAGAGGGCCACATAGTTCATATAAAAGTAGGCAAGTCGGTGAAAGTCGAGTTCTATGGACACTCCCCGGTACCGACTAAAGAACTTAAACCGACTTGTTTTAACATTGCATCTCAAAAAAATTTTTCAGCATAAGAACTGTGGAGCGTGACTTGTGTACATAGATGTTTTTGATGGGATTGAATTTTCTGTATAGGCGATTTATTTGTAGGTGAGTGTGTCACCATCGTTATTCCAGCCGTTTATCACCCACTGTTAAGCATAGGCATCTCTCCTTGTATGGCACTGGTCTCGGTCTTATATCGTCTACCCATAGAGCTAACCAACGCCAACCGTTTCTTTATGAAAACGTGGGACATGTTGCCAGGCAGGTGATGGCAGGTAGACCAAACATATGAGTGACTAGTATCATGGCATGGGTGACGATAAAACTAACGCTGTACCTCAGTTTTAGTCTATCTTTTGCTTCAGTCAGAAAGGAAGATGGCATTGTCCGAAAATACGACCGTAGAAGGAAAAAAATCACAAGATAATAAATTCTAACTCTCAATAAGTATCTACCTTATTAAAGCATGAATCACACTAGCACGGGACGGGGCGGGGCGGGGAAAATCTGTAAATTTCTATAGAAAAAATCACGTGATAGCTCGGAGCCCTCGGATGTCACGTGACGCTTTCTATAGAAATTGACAGATTTTTCTCGTCCCGTCCCTTCCCGTCCCGGTGCAGTGTGAGTCATCCTTAAGTCAAGGATTTTTATGTTACTATTTAAGAATCTATTTAAAGCTATTATCGTAATTCCTCTCAATCATAACGTCATAATTCAATTATTAAGAATAATTTGAGCCTCGATAAACAAAACCAGCCGGAAACATTTGAAATTCAACCGTAATTGTGATTAAATAAAGTGTAAAATTGCTTCAAAAGCTTGTCTAAAGCCAGGCACGCGAATGCTCTAACAAATGGGTACAAGCGAGCAAACCCGAAGGGCGGGCTAGTATCGCCATTGTTAATTGCTCTGCCTGCGATAATTTATATTGAATGTTAGTATTAATCACCGTTGATCAGGTCCATTGATATTTAGTTTTGTTCTTATTATAGATTCCATAACCTATGTAGCTATTTTTTGTACGCTTTGGAGCTTTTCGCATGCTATTGATTTGCAGAATTAATCTTTGCCATTCTTTTGGCAGAACACCCTAACCTAACACACTTTCTGCATTCTGACAAATTACTATAACTAAAACCAAATAACTATTATATATTTCTGCGAAAGTATTTTCAGCTAAAAGTTTTGCTGCGATACGTGTTAGAAGTGTAAATATTTCTGCCATGCCTGCGAATCGAATTTATGACAGATAAAGTTCTACAAGACAATAAATAGTGAACCGTATGACGTCCTCAGACTAGGTGGAGCGATGATCTTTGCAAGGTGGTTGGCAATAGCTGGATGAGCGTACCCGAGGATCGTGCACAATGATCTCCAGCTGGAGAGGCCTACTCGTATGTCCAGTGGACAATAGTAGGCTGATGATGATGCCAACGTATTTTTGGGCCACCCTGTACTAATTGATTAAATATCCAATCGCGCCTCACGCGCACGTGTAACGTTACTTAAAACCTTCCAATACCTTAAATTCCGCCAAACCTTCACTTATCACGGTGACGTGAGCATTAATATCCCCAAAACGGGTGTGAAGTTATTCGCAGAATCGCATCTGGGATCAACGGATCTGTACAGAGCTACCGTTGTACTTATCAAGATTGGAATAAAGAAATAGGTGAATAAGAACTGATTTAAATATGAGACACGTAATCATTTCAGCCGAGAGGAGCGTTGGGCCAAAACTTGTATGCGAAATATCATTTAATATATACTAATCGCTTTTTGGAATAGGAAAACATCGTGAAGAAACCGGACTGATCCCAATACGGCCTAGTTTACCCAACCCAGAGGGGTTGGAAGGTCAGATGGCAGTCGCTTTCGTAAAACTAGCGCCTACGCCAAATCTTAGGATTAAGTGCCAAAGCGGACCCCAGGCTCCATATATTTATTTATTAGAATCATATTAATGCAATCCATGATCCGTCGCATAAGCCAGAAAACGCTAGGAAGATCTTTTCCAATTAATTCCGATTACCAGTTTAAGGTCGACCAAGTTGCAGGCCAACCCACGCTTAAGGATCACACTAGGACGGGACGGGACGGGGCGGGATATCAATTTCTACAGAAAGAATCATGTGATAGCTTTAAGCCCTCGGATTTCACGTGACGTTTTCTATAGAAACTGACAGATCGTCCCATCCCGCCCCGTCCAGTTCCGTTCTAGAGTGAGTCATCCCTTATACTCGCTTATTTTCTGCGGGTACAGGTAGATATTAAGTACTGTCCTCGGATTTTCTTTACATAAAATGAAATATTAGCATGCTTGACTCTAGAACAGCCAAATGATACTCAAATACACCAGAAGGCCTAGTATAAAAATTGTACAACATTAACTTCTCGACCGCGTTAGCGTATAAAGGGTCAAAATATGAAAGTTGCCGGATGATTTAAATAAACGGCAAACATAATTTGAACTCTCGATACGCTAACGCGATCGAAGTAAGTGTCGTACAACTTTTATACTAGGCCTTCAGGGTGCGTAGCCAAGATGCCAATCGCTCACGCTACGTAGCGTATCGGAGTTATGTCTCTATCACTCTTCCTTATTAGTGCGACATTGACAGTTGCGTTTCGTTCGCGACTGTTTTGGAAACAAACGAATGTTGTTATGTCTTCCAATTTCACCCAACTCAATTATTAATACTCCATAAAAAAGAGATTAGTTCGCATATAACTCAAAAAAAGTGAAGATCATTTTATGTACTTATGTAGGTACATAATTATTAAATAGGTGCAGTTTGCGATATAAGATATTATTATGGAACAGGGTCTGTAAGGACAGAGGTACCTGCTATCTTTTTATTAGGACCCAGAGCATTATAATGTTTAAAACATTATCAGTACTTCGGTCTTTTGGAGTGTAGATAAATAATGTGATATTTAAATATTAGTCTCCGAATAATTCAGTATTTCGACACTGAAACGTACTGATACCTTAAATTTAAAGTTTATCTCGATGAAATGCCTAAAAATCGGGGCGAATCGGTATTTCGCGTGATAAAATCGGGCGACAAAAATCCACGGCAGTTATTTCTCCGATTTGTAAATCCCACCTTTTTACGTGAAACTAATTTGACATAATGCTTACGACATGGTCAATGCACTTTAAGGAGGGATAGACGTTATAAAACACGATAAAAGGCTATAAAAAACACAAGGAGAATTGTTATTCTTCATAATTATGTGGATTTGGTCTTGAATATTTACAAAATATACCAACAAAATACTGAGATGAACGCGTCGCCGATGAAAAGTTAAAAGTAATTCATAAAACTACATACAAATACAATACAAATACAATACAAATACAATACAAATACAATACAAATACAATACAAATACAATACAAATACAATACAAATACAATACAAATACAATACAAATACAATACAAATACAATACAAATACAATACAAATACAATACAAATACAATACAAATACAATACAAATATAATACAAATACAATACAATACAAATACAATACAAATATTCTTTTTCTAGTCCATCACTTCTATCTGTCAACTAGATGACTGACAGCGATGTTAAATATGTATACATTATAACGTTGTCTATAGTATTCCATAAAAACACTGCTCCTATGGATTTTCATACAATATATTAGCACTGTTGGTTTGTTTTTATATTTCTATGTGGGCATACGACATGTTCCACATTCTGCCACCTTTCGAGATTTTGCTTTTTTCGCTTATTTAGCAGTCGTAGAAAAACTAGCGTAGGTATGCAACAGCTCATAATGGGATCTTAAAACTCTCGGGTCTCGTTTTGTAATGGGGACCCTCAAGTTTGAAGAGCCTTTATTATATCACTGTTGCATAAACTGTTATTATATATTCACTCTTCATAGCAACAACACACCACAAGAGATAGAAAAACAAGAAGCAGACAACAGGCAGTTTTATGCCTAGAGAGCGATTTACATTTTTGGTTAAGTCTCTTATTAATTACAATAACCCACTGGAATGCAAAACCAATTTTATTCACTATTCACACAAAAACCAGGCTAAAATCACACCAAAGCTCAACCTCTCCACACCCATAACTCACCACGTCGCTTAATATATCAGAAACGTATAAATTTATGCGCGTGCGTCTCGCCTTGCAATCGGACAACATTTAGCTCTTTATCGACTGGTTGATATATGGCGCAAGAGCCGGCCAATCCCTCAACACGATATGCTGATCGGATGTATTCTGGAGTTCGCCGTGTTGGGAGAGTGAAGGTAGGATGTTGGCCTTTTCTCCTTTTAACCGAGTTTTTTATGGAATATATGGCAATCGAGCAGACTTATTGCCTAGTGATAAACAATTACCATCGCCCATGGACACTTGAGGAGTTGTAACCGCGATGCCGGCCTTTGAGATGGGAGTACGCTCTGAAGCTCATATCGGTTCGGAAAAACCGCTGGCGACAGTCCAATCCTCACGAGGCAGGAAATTACTGGTGAAACTTAACGTAATTTGATAAGAATAATAAGAATAAGAATAAGAATATTTATTTCAGACCAGGTCCATATACATTTTACACATTTTAACTATACCATTCTCACCATTCTCTCACCATTTAGATGGTTGGCAGTCCTCAACTGTGCGCTTTTCCCGAAACTTCCTGCCTCGCACAGCTAAACTGTGGAACGAACTGTCGCCAGCGGTGTTTCCGGACCGATACGACCTTCAAACCTTCAAGAAAAGAGCGTACTCCCACCTTAAAGGCCGGCAACGCACTTGCGACACCTCTGGTGTTGCGGGTGTCCATGGACGACGTTAATCGCTTACCATCAGGTGATTCGTTTGCTCGTTTGCCCCCTATAGCATAAAAAAAAATAATAATAATAATAATAATTGGCGTAGGGATGTGACGACCCCATCGCCCACTGGTTTCGACCGGTGCAATCAGTCAACGCAGGGCAGCTTGTGGCGAGCTGTTGGGGAGTAGCGACCCCACGTACCTGAGCGCTCCTGGGGGACTCCGTCGTCCGACCAAGTCCTCCGCCTCTGGCTTGCCTTAACCGGCCGTCCAGAGTGGGGTCGCGAGAGCTGTGTTCTCGAGGGTAGATGTGGAAACCTAAGTGGCGAGTTGGCTATATGTTTAAAGTCCAGTGACACCTCTCTACCCCCAGCCCTCATACCGGTGTTGCCCTCGAGCCATCCTAGATGTCGCTTTTTGTGGGGGCCCATCTTATGTGGGCGAGTCACCGTCTGCCGGAAATAAAATTGATTACCATTTTGTTAGGCAGACGTCCGATTTTTTTTTTCTTCTCTCCATAACCCAGTATTTAGTCCACCACTTTCACCTAATAGTCCAGTATATTTTAGATTCCATTAAATCTCAATAGTCTATACACCCTGGCGGGTGCTGCATCTGCGTGCGTCCCATGACTCGGGCAGGTGCAACATCCGCTCGGTGTACCCCTTACATTTCATTAAATTGTCGAAAGGGCCTCTGCGTGTTGGCTTCGGCTCCGCGTACGCCTCCCAAAGGTCCGGAACACCATTGCTCCGTGAAGGGAAAGACAAACAAAAATAATAATAACATTAATAATTAATTATCATAATTTAACAATCATAAATAATCAATAATAAAATAAAATTCACAAACAATTTGGAAAAAAAAGAAAAATTAAAAATAATAAGTTAGGTACATAAATTAACTTTAAAATTAAAAACATGTCAACAATTACTTTTCAAAGTTTGCATGTGACGAGTGCGATTTCGCCCACTGGCTGAAAATCGGACTGTCACATGCTTCAGCGACCGCACTCAGCAGACTGTTGGCGCTGCCACGCACACGACGCATTGTGGATGCAACCCGCTTACGCATGATTGCATAGAAATCGTCCGTACGCGCCTCTGCAAACATTCCTGACGCGCTGCAATATCGTGGCAGCCCCATCAGCATCCTGAATGCATTGTTATAGAGGACGCGCAGAGCGCTATAAGCTTTCTTCGTGTAGTTGATCCACAGGCTACAGGTGTAAAAAGATTGGCAGTAAGCTCTAAACAAGGTCAGCTTGACACTTGTTGTGCATTTTGAAAACCTGCGAATCAACATGTTGCTTCTCACTGACAACGCCCTGCGCTCCCTCTCCACGTCCATATCATCATTCTGAGATGCAGTGACCCAGTGCCCGAGGTATTTAAATTGTGACACTAACTTCAACTGAATGCCCCCAAGCACGACTGGTGGAACTATGTTGTACGTTTTAGTACCCGCTTTGAAGATCAGCAATTCAGTTTTAGATGCATTATACCTCAGGCCATGGACCTCCGCATACCTCTCACATATGGCCAGCAGTTTTTGCAGTGCACAGATTGATGGGCTCAGCAACACCATATCATCAGCATAGCTGATATTATTAAAACATTGGCCTCCGACTGAGCAACCCGCTCGGGTGCCGCTGAGCTCCTCAATCAGCTGATCGATGTACAGACAGAACAGCCTCGGCGAAGTCAGACCTCCCTGTCGTACCCCGCACTGCAATTGATAGGGGTTAGACACCGAGCCCGCCCATCTTATCCTGTTACTTTGGTTGCTGTACCAGTATTTAAGCAGTTCAACCAGCTCTCCTGGAACTCCAGCCTCGCACAGCTTCCGCCATAGAAGATCGTAAGACACCAAGTCAAACGCTTTGGATAAGTCAAGAAAGCATGCGTAGACCGGTGTCCCACGATCAGTGTAGTATCGGACAGTATGCTTGAGACAGAGTACTGCAGATTCAGTTGATAGGCCAGACCTGAACCCAAACTGGGCATCATTAAGTGGCAGAATCTTCTCTAATGTTCTGTCAAGCATGCTGTCCAACACTTTACAAACTATGGTCGCCAGTGAAATAGGCCTATAGTTATTTATGTCCGACGCATCACCTGTACGATTTTTTGGCACTGGAACTATAATTGTTTTGATCATCTCGTCGGGTAAATAACTATGACCAACACATAAAGAGAAGAGCATGGCAAGCACTCTAGGTAGATGATCCCCCGCATACTGGAGATGTTCTATGCTAAGTGAATCATGGCCAGGTGACTTTCCGCGTGTCATGCCCTTCACAGCGACCTTAACGTCACTGGCCGTAAAACTCACCGGCACTCTATCGCCAAGCTGCACGGAAGCAGATGGATCCCGCGACGGCCCGAGTGGAGATTCGACCCTGAAATGTGTTTTGAACAGCTCTGCTATTTTTGCAGGGCTGCTCTCACCCATCACATTCGCGGGGAGGCTCGACCCAGGACCCATCTTACTCGTCTGTTTCCAGAAACTGCTGAAATTCTTAGCAGAGTGATGTTCAGCAAGAATGTCCGCTTTAATCCTCTCCGCATTGTTTTGACACCATTTTAATTTCTGTTTAAACATTCTCCTTGTTTCTACCATGGTGTCAAAACAGCGACCTGACCTTGGCTTACCGCGTAAAACCCAGTTTTCAAAGCTGAGTCGAGCCTCCGCGTGAAGGGGTTTCACATGCCTGTTCCAGCCGACCACCTGTTTTCGCCTCTTGATATTCGACCCTGCACCCGCATAGCTCACAGACGCTGCCTGCTTTAAAGCGTTTATTATACTAGCATGCAACTTGTCAATAGCTCGCCTATGATCCATACTGGTACAGATTCGATCACAACACTCTCTCAATTCATGGGGAAAATCAATACATTTCAATAGGCTGTTACAATGCTCCTGAAACATGGAAATGTGACTCGGGTCCCTCTCACCCCATACGATCTTGTTTGGTTCCCTTTTGTCGTTCACTGCCTTAACTCTTAACACATCAAGATTACAAACAAGTTCAAGAGGGAAATGATCCGACCAGAATACATCATACTGTATCTTAACGCTCATTACCATTCTCCGCGCCGCCTCAGATACAATACAATGATCTAGCCAGCTCGTAGTACCGTGTGCATCACTCATAAGCATTGGACATTTAGCTCTTTATATACTTGTTGGTATATCGAACGAGGCCAGCCAATCCCTCAACACGATATGCTGATCGGATGTATTCCGGACTTCGCCATATTTGGAGGGAGAAGGATGTTGGCGACATTAATTCGATAAGCGTAACTTGCACTGATTATTAAATTTATTAATACAATAATAATAGATAGCACAGACTGTAAATAAAAATCAGTTCCTACTTCCGTTAGTCAGCCTCTATAAGTAAGTACCATATTTCAGATGAGTTAAATAGACACCGGGGAGGAGATCTGTGATTTATTTATATAAAGATGAAAATACATCCTTATCTAATCTAATCTAAGACTCCAATTCCTACCTTTTGAGGTCTGCATGTTTTGACGAACACATTTCTACACAAACCGACAGTTACCAAATTTTTTTTTTCTATTGAAATATTTTCCTCACATACGTGAAAGCCAAAAGGGACTTGTTGAATCATGTTCTAGGGCATTCCAATATCTATAGATTGGTTTCCAAAGTAACTCATAAACTTGCTTTTCAAGAATGTATTATTTATCTCAAAGCTCTCCAGAATACCCCCCCATTTCTACGTAGGAGTGCAGAAATGTAAAATTATTCGCATATTGATGGATCGTGTCGCACGCTCGGTTTGTCTGTCCGTGTATTGGCAATTAATCTTTCACTAGGACAAATACGTTATGTAGATTATAGGAAGTGTTCGCTATCGGGCCGACATGGCCAGGAATGTATTTATTGGGATGAATGTGCGAAAATATTGGGTTTATGTGCAAAAACTATTCTAGATTATAAATTGAAAGATGATGTCATATACTAGGTACACAAAAAGTGACCAAGGCCCCCAATGAGCAGGGCAGGGAAAAATACATGAATAAAAACACTTATTACATTTAATAAATTATTTGATTCGTGCTTTACAATCGTACTATTAATAGGAATGGTACTGGGGTAAAAATAGCTTGGGTGACACACTAGGACAGGACGGGTCGGGACGATTTGTCAATTTCTATAGAAAGAATCACGTGATAACTCGGAGCCCTCGGATCACGTGACGTTTTCCATAGAAACTGACAGATCTACCCATCCTGCTCCGTCCCGTCCCGTCCTAGTGTGTCATCCCTTATAGAGCTTAGGTAACCTTTCTAGTTTCTAACACATATACACACACATCTGAGTGCGTAGACAAGATGCCCATCTCTCAAACTCCGTGGCGTACTTGTCTCTCTATCTCTCCCCCTAATTAGTGCGACAAAGATAGTTGCGTATCGTTTACTACTAGGGCATACAATCACGGTATTGAATTGTATGGACTGGAATCTGTACATCCCGGTATTGTCCATACATAAAATCCCGTGATTGCATGCCCTATTCACTACTGAGTGTTAAAGATTGGCATCTTGTTTACGCATTCAGGGTGCGTAGCCAAGATGCTATTTGCGAACGCTCAGCAGCATAGCGTACCTAGTTTTTTTATCTCCATAACTCTCTAACTTTATTAGTGCGACAAAGACAGTTGCTTTTCGTTCACTTCACTACTGAGTCTTAACGATTGGCATCTTGTTTACGCACCCTGGCACTTGAAATGACTCGCCGTGCATCTTCCACGCTCCAAATTGTTGGCAAATGACACGACGCACTTCTACTAATGAGCAATCATATAATGACCAGATCATATGCAAAACAATTCAAGATTTCACCATCTTAATAGTGCTTGTAAAATAAATCTGTTAAAACCAGCCTAGGAGATATTCTAAATTCAGCAATCACATCATTGCTGATATGTTTTATGGTCAATCAGAATTAAATTAATCGAGAGATACATCGATTGGCACGGCGACAAGACGATTAATCTATTATTTAACGAAGCAATCGTAATCGAACGATTTAAGATCGTTCCGAACGGTATATTGGCTGACATTATCATTTGTTTCTACTTGTGAATCTTTAAGACTTTATTATATGATGCACCTTAGAGCATGAACGACTAGAGTACAATTTCGTTTCTTTCAAAAAACTTGCAAAATCTGCAGAATATTTTGTATAGAACATGTCAGATGAGTCTACTTCATGTTCTTATTGTGAGATTTTTATTCTATGCTATTATGGCGTTCACCGATTCAAGTGTCATCATATTATAAAAATCAGGGCCCTTATCAAGACGTCTTAATGCGATTCAGTTGGACCCTAAACTGAGTCGCTGCAATACAAATGAGCACAGTTAAGAACCTAAACTGAATCGAGTTAAGACATCATGGTAGGCCCTAGATCTTTTTGACGATGGTAATTATGAAATTTAGTTCATTACGTTTTTAATAAGTTGACCCGTTGCATCGGGAGCTAATAAGGCACTTAAATATAAAACTTAGTAAACGCCAACCTTTTAAAAGACATACGAATTCCATAACTCCCTTACAAAACGCATTTTCGTTCCACTAATTCACCGCAACACACCGTGACGGACGGACTAACAGACATTTTTTTATACTGACATAAAATAGCTCTTATCGCCTTTACAATAAAGGTCATAAACGGTCAGTTAGTTTTGTCAACGCTCCATACACCTCCGCATCGATACCCGCTATCAAAAATCAGGAAACCATCACCATTGATTTATATGAGAAACCGCTACAATACAACATGGGAAAATAGACTTTAATCAGTTGAAGTCAGGGTTCAAATTTGATTGGGTCGTTTGGGAAGGTTCAGTGAATTCCTGGATTTTGAAATTTGAGCTTTAAAGCTGAAAAGATAGGGTAGGTTTTCGTATATATTTTCCAAAGAATAACATACCACCAAAGAAGAATATGCCACTTGCGAGTGATTTATTCCCGATACGGCGTATTAAATGTTTTTGTTTTTTGTTCGGAATTTAAAAATCTGTTATTTATGGGGTTAAAATCGAGAGAAGCGATTAAAAAATGTCCGATACAAGTAGATTTATAGTGGTCGGTACTTCCTCCATTTAGTGTCGTTTTTTAAGTGACGTCTGTTTGATCGGATTTTATTAAAAAGATCTTCCTAGCATTTTCACGGCTTAGGGAGCCTTGGGTCCGCTTTGGCAAGTAACCCCAAGATTTGGCGTAGGCGCTAGTTTATAAAAGCAACTGCCATCTGACCTTCCCAATAAACTAGACCTTATTGGGATTAATCCGGTTTCCACACGATGTTGTAATAAGCGATTGGTAAATGGGGATTTTGAAAAATAGGGTAGGTTCCATTTCCTTTTAGATATTTATCGATAATGTATGCAAAAATCCTTCAAACTTTTCTTCCGGAACTTAACTAGGTAGATTTCTGAAATTGACGGTAGTAATTTTTTTCTTGTTTGTGAACATGACGACATGTTTGTCTTCTATGTGTTAAAAGCGAAACGGAAAAAACCTCATTCACGTAAAACGGTAAAACTTACAAATTGTACCTACGGCGTGGGTGACATAAATATGTTATTTTGCTAGAAACAAATGGTAATAAGTAAAAAATGGTCCTAACGCACTTTAAATAACTAAAAAATCATAAATACTTACAGAAAAATCATACAAGAAAAACGATTGAAACATGTATGTATGTTGTGACGATTTGCATGAAACAATATTTTGTTAGATTTTGGTGCCTACATAATACTAGCTAGACTCACAAATTATCCGTTACGCTAAAAAAATCAGCTATTATTAATTATTTCCCAAATAATCAAAAATTCCATACAAGCCGTCAGTTCAATGACTGGATTAAGAGTGCTTTTCGCTATTAACTGTTATACAGTTCAAATAAAGAAAGTGTCGACAAACTGTCGCATGCGCAACTACAAAGTAAACAAGTGTCACGGGTAGTAAGAAGGTCGTAAGCGCCAGGAGTTTCGTACTGAAATGAGACGTTTTGTGAATGAGGGCAGTGCAGGCCTGATTAAACACATTCGGTCGATGCCTTAATTAGAAGTATAGAGGTGGGAAATATCGATATCGATATATTTATAAGTGAAGCTTATAGCGCGACCACGTCTGCATAGAATTAGAATAAAACCTATCGAAGTCCAGTCCCAGGAGTCTATCCCCATACCATTTTTTTTCTGAGGTAATCACGTTCTAAAATACACTAAAATCTATTGAATTAAATTGATGTATTTAAGTAGGCATATGATATTTTTTAGACCAAAAGCAATATTAATAAGGACATGAAGCAAGTCTCCTTTTCATATTAACAATTTCACCGACTATGTTTTCACAGTAGTACCTATATTAATTTTTGTTTTAACTATTCAAATATTCTAAGTTTTAATTGCCTTGAGCACTGGGGGCCTTGGTCACTTTAGTATGACTTTTCTTATGACATCTCTTTCAATTTAAAATTTATGTGACTACTTAAAAACACGAATCAAAATATATATTATAAATAAAAAATTATTTGATTCGCGGTTTCAAAATTGTTCTGTTTTTTTTGTTCAATGTAAGAATACGATAATTTCGAATAGTATTTTTCAAACGTTACTAGGACGTTAACAGTCGTAACGCCTGATTATTACCAATCATTATTCACGAACGGTTTTCCCCGAACGTGAACGCATGATCTCTATATTTTGGCAACCCCTTGACCGTTTCCACTCATATTCACATTCAAAAATCGCTTTACCTGATTCAGCCACGTGCCGAATTTCGACGATCCCATCAAAGATACTTGAGTTATCATTATTATAAACTTACACCTGGTCTATCGGGAAATTAGTTAATTTAACTTAACAAAGCCGGTGTAAGATTATAATAATGTAGGGTTAATCAACATTTTTTTTTTGTCACGAGTAGCCATGGTTACGATCTCCTGGGTCACTTGAAAATCACTATTTTATGGTATTAAAATTCACTAAACATAATTTATTTTGCTAGGTATATTCCCTTTCCATGATGACCTACCTACCAAGCATGTCAGTAGTAGGTACCTACTACGAGTATAGCGTTCAGAATTGCATGGGCAATTTATGAATGAATTCATTCATAAACTGCCCATGCAATTCTGAACGCGTGTGTACATATCTACTACAATTTCTTCTAGCAAACTGTGCTGCATGTGTCTCCTGGCTGACGGGACCAAATAACAACAACAAATAACGTCATACAAAACACAAAAGTTTAGTATTTCTTAAGTTATCATCGAACAAACGATCGCGTTCAAAATTGCTCGTACACTTTTGAACGCGTATACAAACACCAGTTCGTGCCAGAAGACCCAAAAAAAATAGATATTTTTTACCGACTCGATATTTATTACCGTTTCACATCACTACAGCTTTAATGGCTGTAACACCAGTCATTGAATATGGTCGTAATCATGATTATTTTTAATTAATATCAATGCGACATTAGCTGTGTCGATGTCCCTTCGACAATTTAAATTGATCGTGCTCTTTATTGGTGTACTTTTAATTGGAGTTTATTAACATTATGGCTAATTGTCTTTGTCGCTTATATGACAATAACATGACTTATAATTCTAGTAAATTGCAAATGTATTGGTGGCCTAGTGGTAACTGTGGAATGAGCTCCCTGCAGAGGTTTTCCCGAAACACTACAGTACGGGGTTCCTCAAAAGAGGAGTGTACAAGATTTTAATGGGTGTCAACGCGCATGTGACCATCTGGAATTGCAGGCGTCCATAGGCTACGGTGACCGCTTTCCATTACAAAGTTATCCCCCCTTCCCCTTTTTTTAAAATGGGTATATTTTATATGATTCTCAGACTCGCGAGCTCTTTCGATCCTAACAGGAGAAACACATTGTCACACTATTTCCATACATTTTTCAAACTTTCTCAAAAGTCTTTAAAAAACTGGCTTAGTGCGAGTCGGACTCGATCACCGCGGGTTCCGCACAAAGGACCCCCCCCCCCTACCCTCCATTTATGACCTTAGGTACTTAAATATACTGGTGGCACGGAAGTCTCAGTGTGCGGCAATTATACGGTTTTCAGATTTACCTCTACGTGTTACCGAGGGGTAAACTAAAGGGTCTTGACAGACTAACGCAGGGACGAATGGACGGACGGACGGATAACAAAGTGATCGTATAAGCTTTTTCCTGTTGAGGTACTGAACCCTAAAAATGTCATGTTAATTTTGTGTCCATTTTTTTTCCTAATCAGGCCACCATACTGATTACCCCCTGAAACGGATCACCAGCATGTCAGTTACACCCTGTATATAAATTATACAAACCATACCCTTAACTGGACTAGAGGAAATATAGGTATGATAATTATTTCAGCTAGAACTCTCGAGAAGTACCGATACGTATATGCCGTCAAAACGGGGTGAAAAGGAATTCGCCGAGAGTGCCATCTGCAGGGGATTTTTAGTGGCGCATCACTATTAAATGTAAAATATTATATCGGAAGTGCACTAGTGATGGGACGTCGGGTACCGATAATTTTCAATTTCGTATATTAACTGAGAGTGAGGAATAAATAAATATAAATATTGTGGGACAATCGTACACAAATCGACCTAGTCCCACGGTAAGCTCAATAAAGCTTGTGTTGTGGGTACTAGACGACGATATATCTAAAATAGATACATAGAAAACGAAAAAATATTCGTGATCCACACATAAATAAATGCCCTGACCAGGATTTCAACCCGAGACCTCCTTCTTCATAGGCAGGGTCACTGCCACCTAGGCAGGCCTGCCTCGGTGACAAGTCGGTGCAGTGGACGCCTGCAACTCCAGGGGTGTTACATGCGTCCCATGCCGACCCTTTAAAAAAAAGGAAGGCTGGAGACCCACGGCACGGAGCAAAGCTTGCCTCTTAAGCTGTCAACACAGTGAATCCTCTTGGAACTCTGGCGACATTACTCACCAACAGAAACACAACACTATGAGTAGGGTCTAGTGTTCACTCAAATATTCCTGAATATTATTTTCCTATTTTTATAATCCTGATTCAAAATTTTTATAAATCCTATTTATCAACCGAATTTTATAATCACTACCTATCAAAACTCCGATCACCAAAATTCCGCCTCATGACGGAACGAATATTTATAATTTCGATTAACATAATCCCAAATCTAATACTGACTCGGTATTATTTTATTCGGAATTTTTAAAAATTGCGCTTCTATGAGTCGGAGCCTTGATGATCGGAGTTCAAAATCGGTATTATACATTTTGAGATTTAAAAATTCCCACGAAAAAACCTTTTGAAAAAATTGTACATCGATATATTTATCGACAGTAGTGCTGCGCGTGAAATCGAGTGCGACGTATATTGGTAGGAAGTGCGGGGCACACTGAGAGCAAAGTAAAGTTATGAAATAAGAAATAAATACCTTGGTTTACTTGTTAGTTAGCTTGGGGAGCCTTTACATCTCCAAAATTAATTTATTATTAACTATAGAGATTATACATCTCTTGCTATATTGAAGTACAGTCAAGTGCAAAAATATGGTTCGACATAATCGACTCATAAATATGGTACGACGCTCTTATTACACCGGCATAAGGTGCTATGGGAAATATTTTTGAGTAAGATGTGCACCACCATATTTTCACACTTGACTGTACTTAATCAATGTATTTTTCATATTTACTCAGGTATTGGCTGTTACATTATCAGTATTAAGATTTTACTGTACTTTTCACTATATCTTTTAAGTATTTGTATATGCAAATGCTTTAATGTAATGCTTATTGACTGGTAAAAGCCCTACTTGCAAGCCTACTTGCAATAGTAGTTTATGCAACAGTATAATCACTGAACCAATTATAAGCTGTTGCATACGCTTGTTTTTCTACGACAGCTAAAATAGCGAAAAAAGAAAAATCTAGAAACGTGGCAGAATGTAGAATATGTCCTATGCCCATTATAGAAAAAGAACAACAGTGCTAATATATTGTATGAAAATCCATCGTAGCAGTGTTCATATGGAATAACATAGACAACATGTATACTTTTTTAATATCGCTGTCAGTCAGTCAAAAAATATTTTTTCTACTCCAGCACTTCTGTCAATTAGATGAATATTTGAACAATTCTGTTGGCTGGAGGTTCAATGCATCAATGAGGATTACCGCGAGTCAATTTTCCGCTAGGGGCGCTAGTGGAACGTGGGTCCTGCGGGAACATTTCAAACGTCACTTTGACAATTCTCTCATACTGACACAGGACCCACGCATGAGTGGCGCCGCCTGGTGAGCGACAATACGGTAGCTCCCATTGCACCCAGTGTGCCCCTTGCCGGCTCGCCGGTCGGCGAATAGTGAATATCTAGTGCTGCGATACTCGATCCACCCGCAGCACTTCAGTTGCAGAAGCCCGTATATGAAATTTGGGGAGCGGTAACGATGTCTGTCAGACGTGTCGTTAATATCGTATTGCAGACAGAGACAGATTTGAGTCACAAAATATGAGAAAAAATTTATAACATGGATTTTTTATTATAGAGTTGGATTCTACTAATAAGAATACGATTGTTATAAAAATAAACAAGCATAAAAAATAAACATGAGGAAATTTCATCCATACATACAGATACAGACAAATGGAATGGTGATAGTAAAGACCGCCCTGTAATTTTCTATCAGCATTTTATGCACATACTTTATATTATATTAACCCTTAAATGTATGGTGATGACAAAATGAGACAAGTGACAATCAAGTTCTGTTGGAATAGGCTGTAGGCTTTGTCATATCGTCGTAAGTTCTTAATTTGGAATGAATTTGGTTGTCACGTAGGATGTTTTAGGATCAATACTGTTAATTCATACATTTAAGGATTAATGTAGTTTTTTTCTAAGCTACCCTCCATACTATTTTACACTGTATGAGAGCATCTTAGCTTAGGATCTACATCGTCACTGGGGTCTAAATAGTCTTATAACAAATTTCTCAGAAAGGAAGGTAAAGAGGAAAAATGAATGACCTCGAGCGGGACTCAAACATGCTACTCTGGGATACCAGCCCACCGCTCTGCCAACTGAGCTACCGAGACCACACCCGTGGCCCCGAATTTCTACACCTTTCGTATGCGCCTTAGGGCGCGTAGCAACATCTAACTTAAGAAAGTACTTCTTAATCATAATTGGAGTTTGGAGATCATGATTTTTTTGAATTTTATGAGAAACTTGGTATCGTTTGCAGACGTTTCTTCTAAAAATAATAGTTTAATTATAGAATATTTTAAACTTTCGCGTTTTGTACACATTATAATAAGCATAGAACGGGTAAGTGTAAAGAAGTAAAAGTATGTGATACAATTTTATGTATTAGAGTTGATTAACTATTTATTGTCACTAGTTGGTTGGTTTCGGTCTCCTGAATCACTTTTAAAATGCTTTTTGCCATTAAAATTGACAAACATGACTTTCCCTGATAGGCCATCTACCAAGCATGTCAGTATACTACGACGTTTCTTCTAATAAAATGTGGTGCATTTGTCCCCTGGCTGACAAATAGTTGATTCACCCATTAAATTGAGTACGATAAAACTCTCTTATATACAGAATTCGAGAAAAATTCAGCAGCGTTCTTATCCAAAACAGCCGTGAACCGACGTAGGAAAAATATTTTTCCATTTTAAATAAGTAGGTACATGGAAAAGCGCATATATTCACGTTATCTACTTGGTTAAATATTAGTACTGAATACGTACGGATTGCGAACTTTTTTTATTAATAACGGGTAATGAGTTCGCTTCATTCGCTCGTTTTAATGGATATGGATACTGGCCAGTTGGAATCTACGAGTTTTAAAAAGTTGCGCTGTGATTTGTTTTTATCCTTTTGAGCGTTCTAAATTTAAATTTGGCGTTAAATTTTATGATCTAGACTTTCCTGTAGATTCTCGTGAAACCTAAATGTTTGCGCACTGTGCGGTTTTAGCGGAATTTTCTCCCGCGGACGGGTTGTGGTTTCCCGAAAGACTACAGTATCGGGATTCTTGAAAAACGGAGTGTATAAGTTTTTAATGGGTCGGCAACGTGCACGTGACACCCCTGGACTTGTAGGATTCCATAGGCTAAGGTGATCAAATTCAAAAATTCAAAATTGAAATAATTTTTATTTCGGAACATGTCCATAGAGTATTAGTATACTCGTACATTCCCTTAATTCTATGTTAGTTAAACCCATATAGATCGCTTTCCATCGGTCGGGCCGTAGGCTTGTTTGCCACCGACGTGGTATAAATAAATACCTATGCTCATACTTACGCATCCGCAAACGGTGTGATCTAGGCTTAAAATATGAATAGCTATTTAAAATCTATATATAGCTATTCTATCTATCTTCTATACATAGGTAAGTACTTATAATTAAGCAAAGTACGGTCAAATTTAAAATCTGTACATTAAAGATATTTAAAAAAAAATGAGTTAGGAGCTCCTAGAATTGATAACATAACACATACCTAACAATGATTTGTAGAATTTTTGGCTAGAATTAACGGCTGAATGGATTGCATTCAACCGTTGATATGCATTGATATGCAACCTTCACTGGCAAGTTCAGGGGACCTCATGTCATGTTGTAGGCTGAGGCTAAAAAAAATATCCGCGGACGAAGTCGCGGGCATCAGCTAGTTTTAGATATCTACAACACCAATTGTGTTCATTCACGTTGTCTTATTGATAATCCACCCGTCTTCAATAGGTACTTGGTTTATCTAGACTATGTCAGAATTTATCTACGCAATTTTATTGTAACCACATCGATATAGCAATTAACACGCCTATCCCACCAACCGCACACATAAATATACATAGGCAACGTAGCATACGCGAAAAAACGGCAAACTACGGCACGTACACGTATCCGATAGCCAATGGCGTATCGAAACCTTTACCTTTTATCACCCACCATAACCAGACCTCCCACTCCCCTCCGATCACGTAAAACACACACCATAAAAGAGCCAAGTCGAACAATGCTACAGCTCAGCATAAAATCGACGGTAAAACTGGCATACAAAGACCTCCCAAACCCCCCCGATCAGATACAAACCACATTCCCTAAGAGGCAACCCTAGCGTATTGGCAGGTCTACTTAAATCGGTCCGTTAGTATTGAGAAGGAACGGAGGGCTGTGATTGGTTGATCGGTTCTACGCCATTGGGTTCGACGGTTCGAATTTAGAACGCCTCTTATCGATAGGTATTTTATTGAGGCGATTGACGTGTGCTGTTAAAGCGTATTATACGTTGGATAGTGACGTACGTATGTCGTTTTAGAATGTATAGTTTCTGAATAGTTATTGATTCTATTGATTGGTGGATAGTGATTGGACAGTTCTGGGCGTTTACTTTCATATACGAGTAAGAAGTTACGTATTACGTATGTAATGAATCTTGTATTTCATATTTCAATTGCTAATTTTAATTTGTAATGCAAAATCATGTTATACACTTGAGAAATAAACGAATCTGAATCTTAATCTGAATCTGAATCTGAACATCGATTTCAAATTAGACTTATTAAACTTGAGTTATACTGACATTGTGATAGAAATAAGTACGTGATTTTTTTCGGTTTTAAGTTACATATAAATTTACTGACAGAACTGCATTCTCTACGAAATAAGAACCATTGTTCCGTGATAGGAAAGACATGTTCTATAAAACTAAACTTTACTACTTAAAACTTAAAATAAACATTCATAAAAAATACCTTTGTGGCTTATGGTGCCCAGAAAGCTAGCAGTGTTGCCGCTTTGGATATCCAGACTTATCCTCTACCCGAAATAGCTGCCAACCCTCTGGTCACCTGATGAATCAATGAGGCACAGAAAGCCATATTAAAGAACCTAAACTAGTTACACACTTCACCCCTAGACCTTAAAATCAACCTCCCAGACTCCCAACTTTCCCACTGCGCGATTTTTCAATACCCCACTAACTGCAAGTTATTTCCTTGCTTTAAATAAAATCAAAGCCCGTACTTTATGCGCCAGTAAAGCCGTGGAGATGTATGAGCCTGCTGCAATAATATCTACACACTTAGAACTTTATGACTAAGGAATAGAGTCCAAAATTGTGTGTTACGTCGACTAAACAATTTTGCTAAGTTTAGTTGTGTGGAGTTTAGTTCCTTCGGGGTGGTTTGATTTTATTGTAATATTTGGGGTCCCTAGATACTTTGAATAGTATTTGGGTTTTTTACTTAGGTACTTATTTTAAAAGTTTCTATGTAAGTACCTATACGCAGTAGGGCATTTTCTGAAAAAAGTGCACCATTTTAATGAAAATGGGTCCTCGATTTTCCATACAACAAAAAAAATTGCCAGTTTTGTAACGGCCGATACAAAATGTATGAAAAAATGCGTTACAAAAGTGACCAAAAAAAACGGGACACTTTTTTATTTTTTTAAATCAATAGTACTTATGATTCTGGTTATAAAAAACCCAAAACTTCCTATATTTTAAAAAAAAAAGGAAATGGTTCCCTATAAAATGCCCAGTAATACTCCACAGTGGAGTCACGCATTTTGATCTTCGGCCATGTATATCATCTTGGTATCACTCCATAGGGCGTCTCGTTGTGCAGGCAAAAGTTGATGGTACCAGGCCGCGTGGGAAATTATCAATGAGGTAGCCATGCTAGATCAAGTCTAAGCTAAGTGCTCGGTTAAAGGATGACTCACACTAGCACGGGACGGGACGGAAAAATCTGTCAATTTCTATAGAAAGAATCACGTGATAGCTCGGAGCTCTCGGATGTCACGTGACGCTTTCTATAGAAATTGACAGATTTTCCCGTCCCGCCCCGTCCCGTCCCGTTCTAGTGTGAGTCATCCTGTACGGAAAGCTGCAGTCCGCGACGAATGGCACCGCGTTACCATCATAAGTAGGGTTAGCATGGTTGCCATTTTATCGCTTATCATGCTATGCGTCACTTTCGCACATAGGTACCTACATACTAGTTAGAACGAGACAGCAACGTCGGTAAACGATAAAAACCCGACCATCATAGACTAGCAGATCATCACTCATCGTGATTCAATGATGACCCCGACCACTCTGGCAAGAGTGTAACCGACTAAGAAGAGGATGTTCAGTAATATTCCATTCATTATGCTTAGTTATTTATTCATTTAATTATAAATATATGCAGGGCTTCCAAGCTTTACCAGAACCAGAACAAACGTGGAGCTTGTTTATCAAATAACTTCAAAACGATGAATTTTCGTCGTTACTTTTGCACCAACTTAAAGCCCAATATAAGTATCTTGCTGTCAATTTTATATTGAAATAGAGTCCGAATGAATCCTAAAACGCGTCTAACCCCTTTTTTAGCTATCACGCGACAGTCCTGGGATCTCGGCCTCAAGAAATCTGTTACGTTTTCTATAAACTTAGCAAATAGGGAGGCCAAATACCGAACAAAGTAGCCCAAGTGGCAATATACTGCATTATTTATATAATATACCTACTCATTTGACATTGTCAAGAAGAAGCATTGACCACGTCACGGATGTGATAGCACGACTTAAGTCCGATGATGATTTCCAGCCACAATCAAAATGTGACACGCCAATAGTGATAAAAAATACGTAAGTTTTAACCGTTGCTTTTATATAAATGTCAGTATAACTCACAAGAGAATAAATAGTATTATTATATCTTAAATAGTCTCTAAAGGCATTCTCATCCACTTAATAATACGTTCACACTTCACAGATTACAACACAACGTGAAATACCTAATCCACTTTCCGCGAAGTTATTAGCTAAATATTTCTTCATGAATCCCATCTCAAATATCAGGTTTCCGGAACATATATAAAAACGTACATTGTATAGAGAAAATTGCACCAATACACTGCACCTGGCTACCTCCACCCTCCCTTTTCAGGTGGGGGGTATCCGAAGCTACGTGCTAAGCGATATCAAGGATATATTTATTAAGCGCTGAATAGAATTCTAGTAAGTTCTTTAACTAGAGTTATGTTTTATTTTGCCAGTGTTTTATTTTGTGTTATATTCATGCTATTTTTATTTTGTAAGTAGCTCTTTTTAATTCTTTGTGGGATTTATTTCGTTTGCACGTTTGTGTAGATAACAATACATTTTATGAAATGGTAATAGATGTAAGGTGAGTTGAGTTATTCCAAATATCGGAAACCGTCTGAGAATCCCGATAAAGGACTCTTGATATAATGGAAATGGGCGGATTTTTATTTTGTTGTCGTTTTATTTCGCATCAGATTTGAATGAAATTTGGTGGGTAGGTAGAGTTCCTTATTCTCTTCAAGATAAAACCAATTTCAAAGTATGTCCCACAATTTTTTCCACTGAGTTACGAAATCGTATGGAATTTTCGTAACTCAGTGGAAAATTTGGTACAAAATTTTTGTCGCACTTTGAGATTTTGTATCTATCTAGCGTAGAATAAGGAACTCTACCTACCCACCAAATTTCATTTAAAACTGAAGCGAAAAAAAAAACGACAACAAAATAAAAATATGCCCAAATATGGGTCTTTATCACGTATTTTTGGGTTTTAACGGAAACTTAAAATTATTGAAATACACGATACTATTGTTAGATAAAACATTATCTTTCTTCCTATCGTTTTCCTGGCATTTGCCACGACTCAAGCAGCCTGGGGTCCGCTTTGACAAATTCCAACCTTCGATTTAACCTTCCAATCCAAAGGGTAAACTAGGTTTAGGTAAAACATTTATGCCTGTAATAACCTCTACTCTGTCCAACCTTTATTGTACATCGTCAAAACTTAAATTACTATTTAAATACATTTACACCAAACTAAGTTTCAAAGGCAAATCTGAGGATTCCAAAACTGATTCTAAATCTACAAAATTACGACCAAAACTTGACAGGAATATTAAAATCCCAAGTTCCTTAGAAAATATGAGTCCAATAGAGTATTCGTCTGTATAATCTTTAACTACTGCCATCCTTTGCCTGCAAACGGGGACGGTTAAAAATGGCGGATCTTACGGAGAGCGGGAACGTTCTAGAAAATATTCGAACGGATTCTAGTTATTTATCTCAAAGAGTCTAGTTGGGGCTTGGGTACAATACGTCTTTGAACGTACATGGTATATACCTATGTGTTTTGATTTATAAAAACGTAAAGGAATTTGAAATGCAGATTTGAACAATATTTTGAGCAAATCAGCCAGGCAATTGAGTGGCACGCATTGACAAAATGACGCCAGGTTAAGGTTGCCATATGGACAAATGAAATTTCCTGATAAAATCCTGATATCGCGCTAAAAGTCCGGACATTTTATGTACCTAATAGAGATTTTTTTTGTTTTAAAAGAAATAATTTTATTTAAGAAACAGTCACATAGAAAACATCAGTCAAATACATATAAAATACAATAAATTAAATAAAAAACCCATGCTGTGCCATGCCTGGTCCAAAAGTTCCCATCACGTTCACTGCGTTACCACGCTGCACAGCGATGGAGACCTGTTGGACCAGCCAAGACCCAGAGCGGGGGTCATGACCCCTCTTCCTCAACCGCCGACCGAGTTCCTTGACAAACTCCCAGGCCTCGTGACACCAGGGTCCAGCTGTCTCTACGGCAATAGGCACAAAGTCGTACGTCAACGCAGAGTACTTAGCGCGCTTATTCCTAGCAGCCGTTTCTGCCGCCGAGCCCGCTGACTTGACAGTGTACCTTAAATGGGACGCAACAAAAGTACTGACACATGTTGCATCCCATAAAAGACATCGCCCTCTGCGCTAAGGAACCAGAGTAAGCCCGTCGGGTCTTTTCCCGTCCAAACGGGACAAACCTGGTGGCTCCAGGACACATGGAATATTCGCTGACACCAATGCGCGACGTACAACCTCATTTACAGAATGGCGCCTAGGGAAACGACCGGCGCTCCTTTGGCAACTAAGCCCATGGTTCTCCTCTAAATAAGATATAGATTTGGTGCTATGGACGCTGCCGTTAATGCGTGAGGACAACAGCGTCCAGCAGTAAAATACCAGTTAAATAAGGCCTTTTCTAAAAATCCTGACACTTACCAAGTCCGCCGCCATTAGGATATAGGATCAAAAATCCTGACAATACATCAGGAGAAATCAGGATTTTTCCGAACTTATTATCATGTAAGTTTATGTCAGGATATATGGCCAGTAATTTTTGGTGGTTAGTACGAGAGAAAGGGTCATGTTCAACGTAGAACGCTTCTGTTGCTGCATCGAGAATCGAGCGATAGCACTGTCTTCTCGACAAATTGAGCATTTGGAACAGCTTTGTCAACAGATTTGAACGTTTATCGCCACTCAACTCATCAAGGAAATTGACAGGCGTCAACGCCGCAATGTGGCAAGGCAAATGTTACCTCAACCCCAATTCATAGCTCGTACTGATTGATTTTGACGCAGGACAAAAATAGGACAAAAAAGTGTCCCAAGGTTTTTTCCATTCCGTTACCATTTTTTCATAGACTTATGATGGTGGTAACGAAATGGAAATTTTAGGACAATTTTTTTCTCTTATTAGAAAAATGGCCGACATTCCAATTAAATGCTACAGTACACTAGCTGTTCAATAAGCCACCAGCAAAATGTAAATAAGCAACTCGAAACTCGTTATCGGCGCCAAAAACACCTCACAAAGGTAAGGAAAATCTGCTAAATAACCTCCTTTGATACCGAAAGAGATGCCCAGAATACGTTGCATTTTAACAAGTTTAAAATACTTTATGCATAGACATTACTTCGGGTTTCTACGGTATCCCGATGTAGCGAGCCAATAGCAGGAGCCAATTTGAATATAGAACGCCAGACAAAATTTACAACGGACGCGGAGCTTAAATGTTCCGTTCGTTCGAAATTTTTGAGTTGAAATTTCACGTTTCGAATTGTGAAATTCGGAATTTTGAACAGCTGCGGTTTTAGAGGATTTGTTCGGTAGTTGGGGGGTATGGAAATGTGTGGAAGCGGGATCTATGGGGGTAGTTTCGGCGTTTATCATTTCGGATCTTTTTAGAGTGGTGTAGTTTGATAGTTTTTTGGAGTAGTTTTGTTGCACTTTTAGTTTTATCGTGGTTCATTGCATAGTATTTGAAGAATGAAGAATGTGTAATATACAACATTCAGGACAATTAGGATTTAGAACGCTTGATTTTTTAAATGCATTCTAAATTTCAACTATCGCTTCATATTCCTTTATAACAGATATCCAGAGTTGATCATTTTTTGAAAACCGTTCCCTCCTGTTCTTAAAACAAAATCGTATTCCAAATTCGAATGAGACACCAAGGAGTCGGTTGTAATTTGGATTCGAAATTAAAACTTTTCAAACACACTACATCTTCATCTCAAAATCCAAATCCTACTTTACAAAAACTAGTAACAGACTACGTGGTAAAATTGAAATGACTATTCGTATCTACAAACATTGTTGGAGCGATCGTAAGGCATTTTTCCGAACATACACGGGAGGCCCCCACCTCCTAGCCGATCTGGGCGCCCGATACACAGAGTAGGAAATGGGATTTATCCCGGTTCTATGTAATATTGTTTAGTAAGCTTTTTGTACACCACATCGGTGGCATACAAGCGGAAAGTGGTTATGGTAGTCTATCGACGCCTGCAGATCCAGCGTGCGTAGCCAAGATGCCAATCGCTCACGCTTAATAATGTATCGTAGCTACCTCTCTTTATCACTCTTTCTTATTAGCGTGACAATGACACTTGCATTTCGTTAGCGAGTGAGCGTCTGCGGTTGGCATCTTGGCTACGCACCCAGGGGTGTCACACGTTTTGCTGACCCATTAAAACTTGTATGGGTATTCCTTTTCTATGTGACACAGCAGTATTTTACATATATACAGGCTGAAATCTTTCACGTGATACAAAATGACATATTCTGAATCTACTCATGATTGCTAAAAACTTTTCTAAGGGACCAACTTAGAAAACGACAGTTCAAAATCGACAATTGTAAATCACCTGGTCTAATTATTTTATTTTATTTTATTTATTTTATAAAACAAGTAACAAGTAATTATAATTATTTAGTATTTAAGAGACTACCCTGTACAATGCTTATTACATTAAAATATTTGATTTCATTTGATTTTGACATCTCCATACAAAATTATAGATCCATCGTCATCGTCACGTGATATCCATACGGAGGTAACGTGACGTTTTCTATAGAAACTGTCCTGAAGGCCTAGTATAAAAGTTGTACGACATTAACTCCTCGACCGCGTTAGCGTATCGAGGGGTCAAAATATGAAAGTTGCCGGATGATTTAAATAAACGGCAAACATAATTTGAACTTCCGATACGCTAACGCGGTCGAGGAGTTAATGTCGTACAATTTTTATACTAGGCCTTCAGGATCGGATCGGATTGGTGTGAGGTGTGAGTCATCCTTTATAATCAGTATTTTCATATTAAGAACGTCGTCTTACTGAAACTTACCCTAATGTTTCTAGAAATGGGTTTATATTAACACCTAAATCGATATCAATTTACATATTTGCAACAATTTGAATATTAAGTCGAATGCAAAATCTGTCACAAACACGCCATGTCACTTGCAATAGTGTCAAACACGAATGTTTAGCATACGTACTTGACCTTATATTTATGATCAATATTAACGCTACTATTTAATATGCAAAACGTATTCAAATAAATTTCAGTCTGAGTTGCAATTTTTTTGCCACAAACGTCTTTTATTTGGGGCAATGTTACTTCCAAATTGGTTAAAAGTGAGACAGTCAAATGTTTTTTGGTAAAAAACTTACGCCTGCGCCGAAACTTGGAAACAGGGTGCGTAGCCAAGATGCCAACCGCTCACTCTACGAAGCGTACCTATCGTAGTTATCTATCACTTTCCTTATTAATGCGACAATATTAGTTGCATTTCGTTCTCGTCTGCCCGCCTGTTACTTTTTTCATTAAAAAAAATGAGGTTGGCACAGCATGTTTTGTTTTTCTATCCTCTCCTCTCTTTCGTCGTCTCAGCGCTCACTCCTTTTATTTTTCATGTCCTTTTTCACACGATCCCTTCATAGCTTATTCGGCCTACATATTGCTCTCCGTCCATCCACATTAATCCCTAACATTCTTTTACCCATATAATCTAGCAGTAAGACATGAAAAATGCTGTACGAGTATATAAAATTGTGATTGTTGTTTGAATCTAATTTCCAATCATGTGAAAGTAAACAGACGAATATGTTTAGATTTTATTCTTATAACCTGGGGTCTTACCATGACGTCTTAACTCGATTTAGTTTAGGCTAAGTTAAGTATGGAAGCGACTCAGTTTAGGTCATCAACTGAATCGCGTTAAGATGTCAAGGTAAGGCTGCTTCACATGAGTTCCATTCAAAATTCAAATTTATTTCCCAATAAAATCATGGTCTATCTATGTCTGCCCTACTCTATCCCCACTCTTTGCTTCTTCGTCTCGCCGATACCCGCCGATGTGTGCACTCCTGAACGCTGAAAGACGGCGGTGACGCTCAGCCTTACTGAAAATGTACCCACCCCCACCCTCCCCTCGCACACAGCGAAGAAAAAACCCCACACTTCCGTGTGTGCGTTGAAAGATTACTCCTATATAGACGCAATATATTCTGATTCCATGTGTGGGTGAGCGCTGTTTTGTATTTTTGCTGTAGTGTGCGTTATTGACATTTTTCTACATGAATTTTATGCTGATATATGTGTGTGTATTATTTGCGGTTGCTTCGATGCTGGAATACTGGATCGCCATAATTAATTCGTATCAGATGTTCTGCTTTTTAGGAGGCTTTTGTGATATTGGGTTTTATATCTGTTTACAGAACAGTAGAATAAAGAGTTTGGAAACTAGATGCGAAATATGATATGTGTATACATGATTTTAGACTTACACCGGTTCTATCACGAATTTAGTTAATTTATCTTAATGCACAGACGTTTGACACAGTTTGACACAGTTTGACACAGTTTGACACAGTTTGACACAGTTTGACACAGTTTGACACAGTTTTTTTGACACAGTTGCATGTGTCATGGTCGCGGCTTGACTGATGAATCAGCGAAGTGGCAACGGCGATATTGGTAGAGAGTCATTTTCGCAAAAAGAGATACCTACAATTTTTTTAAGGTCGGTATAAAATTTAATGTTTTTTTATTCAGATTCTTCTTCCTTGTCGGCCGGCTCTTGACAGAGTGGTCGTGGTCATCACTTCAGGTGTTGGTGGCAAGCTTCACAACACGCCGCCACTCTTCTCTGATAGCAGCCTTTCTCGTGCATTCATGTAGTGATGATGAGCCATTTACTGCCGTTTTTATCTGGTCAGTCCACCTCATAGGCGATAAGATAGGGATTCAGATTAATGTGCTCTTTTAATGTAGGAGAAAAAAACTACGACAAAAATGGTCTCAAATTTTTCAAACTTAACGTACTTAATCTCCATTTTGTAACCGTCAAAGTGTTTGAAAAATAGTAACGGAATGAAAAAAAATCGGGACTCTTTTCTTCTCCTAGTAGTATCGAAAAGCTATTGGTTCTGAGTACGAAAAATAGTTAATTCACCTGTTTTAGAATAGTGCATTACGATACAAGTGCGAATAGAAAAATTCGCAATGAGCGGCGAAAGAATAAACACGACCGAAGGGAGTGTTTTAAATCGACACGACTTGCGAATTACCTATTCGCACGTGTATCGTACGACGTTTTACAGTATATATGGCCCTTTGAATTTTTGACGCAGGCACATAAAGTGCTCATTATCGCACTAGTGCGGTAATGTAGCACCATATACTGTAAGGAAATTTTTGGATCTTCGCTGAAATTTTCACCTACCCGCCTAGATGGTGGGTACATCATATCATTTGTTTGTCACAAAACAAATGAGTAGGGTAATGACACCAATTGTGTACAAGGCATTAGTGATGGACATGCACTCTTATTATAAGGAAATAAGGCATACATTTATTTTGCGTGAATTAATTTATAAACGTGTGATTGAATTAGGAACGAAGTGGCCATCATTGGTGCATGATTATGTAAAGTGATTATCATTGGTGCTGTCCTAATGAGGTGTGTAGCTTGAATAATCATAGTGTCTGGGCCTATACTACGAAAATCAAACGATTACGGATTTGTACCTCCGTCTCTGTCACACTTACATATTGGAGTGACAAAGAGGTTTTCCCGTCAATGCCAATTTTCGATGTTCGTAGTAGGCGTGCTGAGTTTAAAGTTAACTACCAGTGTAGACTTGGGCCACTTGGGCCAACCAGTATGGCCACGGCCAAGAGCATGTCAGGCCATGCTCAGTGTAAGGTTCCGTAGTTTACCGTCCAATAGGCGAACTTAAAAAGGGTTTCAATAGATACCACAAAAAGGAGTATCTAAAGGGAGTATAAACTCTTATATTTACCTATAAGTACATACCCGACGATATATATAAAATACGAGCCTTTTCGTCCGTCCGTGTCATTAGCATAATTCGAAGCACACGTGGAGGCGACTTTAATTTTTACCGAGATTTAAGCTGAAAGAATTTGTGATATACCGCCATTTTGTTTCGCTACTTTTAAGGGTTTTTTAAACGAAAACGAAAAATGAAAAATTAAATGAAAGTGATAAAATGAAATAAAATTGAAATTAATAAAATTAATCGTGGTAATCGCTATCCGCAATCATGAACGGCCTCCTAGCCTAGTTGGTACTGACCCTGCCTACAAAGCATCCGGTTGATACTCAAGATGACGAAGATATCACCAGAATAGTCTTTTTTTTGTTTGTTTAGTTGTTTAATGTGTAATATTGATAGCGTAAACTAAAGAAAAAGTAATAAGCTCATGAAGAATTTAAAACTTTCGCGATAACACATATTTAAACATAATTATCAAACGGGTCTAACGCGTTAGACCCCTCTGATAATTATGTTTAATCATGAAGAATTACTCTTGAGGTACGATCCGACAGTCCTGAGTATAATCTGCAACTCTTTTCCCCATTTTTTATATGCCCAACCCTTAAAAACCGCTAAATCACTTATACACCCCAAAATATTCAATATCACACATATCTCAAATTCCCAAAGCTCACATTATTAGGTCAGCGATATGGGTCGCCCCCACCCCCCCTTCGACGGCATTGAGACGGATTCGAGGGGGTAAAGCCCATCTCGAACATGCATGACGGCAGCAAAATGATGTGAACGTATTGGTGTACCACCAAGCTAAATATTCTACTTTTGCAAAAATTTTTTTAATATAGTATGTCAATTTCTTTAATCTATATTTTTTGCAAATCGTCTTTACTATCTATGTGATAAATTGCACACGTTTATATTTGTGTATCGTGGCGTGTGACGCGAGTGGATGCTCCAGCATCTCAATGGCCCTCCGCTGAGACGGGAGACATTTTTATGTATATCGCCTTTGGTCGGTTGTTCTGTCTGTTTGTATTACATACAAAGTCTGCCAGCGATATTGGGTGTAAAAATTGTTATAAGTTTTGACCCCGTTAAACCCTTTTAAATCACGAAAACTTGTTTCTTAATGACAGGACAAATTCTAAATTCGAACTAACTACATATATGTCTTGAATTTCTAAACTTTGAAGTTTTCAGTTGTCACACGTTGTTTAAAATATATTTGGAACATGAAAAAAATTGAAGTTTATTGTAGAAATTTGATAAAAGTACTTTACGTTATACTGTACGATATTCTTTAAGTATACTTTCACATCTATCACTCATCTATGTCTAATTTGATAATATAATTCTGCATCTAGTCTTATCATTTAGTTTACTATTATTTACTTATGTATCAACATCACAAAGTGACAAAACGCTCAAAAAAACCCACCTAGATATATCACACAACATAAAGGTAATTTATTGAAACAATAAAAAGCACCACTTCCTGAATTGTTTTTTTGGAAATGCTCACAGGTATATCCAATATTTATTTTAAATAGACAATCAAAATGATCATAAACATTTGCATATAAAACTAATTTAAAAACAGAACTTAGAAACAGAAAACGACAACTAGTCACCTAAAACCTGCCATACTCGATTCGAACACAGATGCCATTCTCAAACGCGTCACCCAGTATAAAATAACTAATCTTTCAGCACCTAGCACCTAGACTAGGTCCTGACAAAACCTAGGTTCTAACAAAACCAGCGCTCAAAGCTGCGAGCCCTCCGACGAACAAGTGCATCTCAAAGAAATGCAGATTTTACACGTCGCTACTCGAGCCGTGTGAGGACAGACAGCAAAACAAGGCTTTGTCTTGGAGACACTATTATTTTAGGGTCCCGCACGATTTATTGCAGGAAAAAAACTTTTAAATAATTTCAAAAAAGTTGGATAAGAGTTAAACTTTCACGATGTTTTCCATCAGCACACGAATTTTCAATAATATAAAAACGTTTTGATATTCAACTTTTCTTAGTAGTATATTAGTGAAAATTGTAGTCCTTTTTTAATAATATTATACCCGGAAAAATCTTGATATAATTATTTACTACATGAATTCGTCTTAAAAAGTACCTATTTGACATTTATCGAGACAAAGTTTCTGAGTAAACTGGTGGAAGCTTTAGTACTAATAATAAATACCGGATATAGTTTGTAATAGGAGGTAGTACTCCTTAAACCTACCAACTTTTGGACAACAACTTTTAAAAATTGTATACTCTGGTTTTCACTTTTTTATAAAAACTTAATAGTATTTTCAATGTACAACGTACGTCGACTACAGCCGAATTGACGTCTCTTGTTATATAGTACAATAATGACAAACTTGGCGGCACATTGCGTATTTAACAAAGTTTAAAGTGTAATCAAAATTAAACACACATAATTTTTTAATGTCGCTGAGTAAACGTTGTTAATTAAATCATTTAATTAATTTTCTGGAGTACTATCTACGATTAAATCTATTATTCCTATTACAGGTCACACATGGTATAATACTATCTCAAAAAAATGCTGATTTTATTTGTAGTATCGTTGCGTCATTTTGGCAAAATTAAGATAATTAATATTACACTTGCTCGGCAACATCTCGATAACAATTGGTACATAATGTGATATGACAGCGCAAAGGATGACTCACACTAGAACGGGACGGGACGGGAAAAACCTGTCAATTTTTATAGAAAGAATCACATGATAGCTCGGAACCCTTGGGTGTCACGTGACGCTTTCTATAGAAACTGTCGCATGGCGTTCTCTCCCTATGACTTTTCAAAAACCGCACGCATAATTCCGGGCCCTGATAATAAAATAAAATAAAATAAAATAAAATAAATAAATAAATAATAAATACATTCTAAATCAGACATTTTTCAGCGCGGAGACAGATCATTGCCGGTAAAAAAGGTGATCGGTTCAGTAGACGTTTACGGTTGCCCTAGACGAACGACCGAGCAAAGTATGTGAGTTCGTATGTACGAGTATATTGGTCGAATCCTCATGAAATTTGGCAAGTAGCAATGAATATCAGTATTAATGAATGAATACATTCTTTTATGTTCGAATATGAACCAAATCCGCATCAGAACCAAAGTAACCGATATAGCTCTCTGAAATCTCCGAATTGCTTAACTTAAGTGGCAGTGGGCAGGGCACATTGCACGTAGAACCGATGGCCGTTGGGGTAAAAAGGTTCTCGAGCGACCCCGTACCGGAAGGTGCAGCGCTGATAGGCCCCCCACAAGGTGGACTGATGATCTGGTGAAGGTCACAGGAGTCCGCTGGATGCGGGTGGCGCAGGACCGGTCATTGTGGAAATTTTTGGGGGAGGCCTATGTCCAGCAGTGGACGTCTTTCGGCTGAAATGATGATGATGAACCAAATCGTTCAAGAGGTTGCCGAGATATAGGAATCACATGTTCAAGTTCGGTTATATAACAAATAAAAATTATTTTAACTAGTTTGGCTGTCTCGTATTTTTGCCAACGCTACGCAGCAAACATGACACTCATTACGGGAGAAGGAAGGATTCCTCTAAAATATGTCAAACGCTGAGACACCTCTCACCGATTCTCTTTAACACCCTTTTGTTAAATTATTTAAATGCACTTATAAATTGGAGAACGTGTCCGTTTTGTGTCTTGCTTGGCACGTATACGTTTGTGATATTTCGTTAATTATAATTTATCTTTAATAATTCAGTCATTGAACAAGCTTGTATGGAAATTTTGATTATTTGGGAAATAATTAATAATAGCTGATTTTTTTTAGCGTTACGGATAATTTGTGAATCTAGTATCATGTAGGCACCAAAATCCAACAAAATATCGTTTCATGCAAATCGTCACAAATATGTACACACATGTTACAATCGTTTTTCTTGTAAGATTTTTCTATATTTATGTTTTTTTAGTTGTTTAAAATGGGTCAGGACCATTTTTTACTTATTACCATTTTTTTCAGCGAAATAGTACATCTATCACCCGCGCCGTACATTTTGTAAGTTTAACCGCTTTACGTGAATAAGTTTTCTTCGGTTTCGCTTTTAACACGTATAAGAGAAACATGTCGTCGTGTTCGAAAATCGGCTAAGTAAATTTTATTTTTTTACTGTTTACCTACTTCCGGAAGAAAAGTTTGTAGGATTTTTGCATACATTATCTATAAATATCCCATTCGAACGTAATTTGAGAAAATCCGGCTATTATAATTGAATGCCTGTCAAAACCGTTTACTGGTTTATAATTACTTATATCATTCATTGTCTGCACACTTGAGGCGCCTTGCGACAACCACGACAACTAATATCAGTATTCTACTTTTACCCTTAAACATAACGTTTTTTTAGACTGACTAATAACTAGTGGGTCGCCCTGAATGTGAACTCCCGACCCATATATCTAAGTAAGCCCTTAACCGATTTAGCTCATATTTAAACTTAGAATTTCTATATTTGGCAGGTGGTCATGACGATCCGATCAACGATACTTGAGTTATGGTCGAACAAACATACGTACATATAAACGATGGATTGTCTAAGTTAATCAATTATCTACTAACATCCACAATATTGGCAGTTCCCAAAACTTCCCAAAACAATATTCTAACCTCAAAACAATAATTGGAAATAACAATGATCGTAATCTATTAAACAATTATCGGCGTTCATTGGGGGGTAACTTGGAGTGTAATGTAAAACGATTAAAATGAAAGTTTTTCAGAAGGGTGTGGTGTTGCTCCCTGAAACGATATGGAGCGGGTAATACCGCACTTTCAGGCCCGTATTTAAACACGCTGACCGGTGTGACAATTCCTAGAATAACTGAATTACTGGCGTTTCAAGTATCCTTAGGTTACGGAAACCGCTAGCCATCGGGCGGGATGTGTGCTTGTTTACCAGCACTGATAAAATCGTCATGTGTTGTCAATCAACAGGCAATTTTTGACGACGAATTCGTGACAACTGTCATAGTATTTTGAAGATTTCTCCGTAGTTTTTGACATGTGACTCTTTGTGTGTTGGAATTTAGCGACATTTGTCGTGTTCCTTTGTGACAATAGTCATGAGTTCTTCACAAAAGTAGTGTTTTTTAGTTCATACTGATGTTTTTATTTATAAATGACATGTTGGTGGCAAACAAGCATACAGCCCACCTGATAGTAAGCGGCGCCCGTCGTTCAGAAAAACCTGAGAAGAATAATCTTTAGGAAGTTACAATTTCTTAATATGAAATGTCAAGCAAGCATTTCATTATTAATTACGTACCATATCGACTTGACTCAAATTATTCACTTTTTATACTGGTGAACACTCATTAGCGACGTGTGAATATGTTTTAACGAATCTTTTCTCTAAAAAGTAGTATGTCAGTCAACGAACAGCTATAATTGCTAACATCTCTATAATTGGCACGGGATGTACGTACATTTACTCGTCCATTTTCTGCAGAAATTATTATTTAATATACATTATTATTCAAAGGGATTGGATAATGCAGATGACATTTGGAAGTAAAACGCTTTTTGTCGCAGTCGGTAGGATTCCATAAGGAGTAACATGGTTGTTTTATGTTTCATAACGACATGTCTTTTTTACGTACTGTAGGGGTAAGTTATCATAAATAAATAGCATCTGTAGATGCTATTTATTTATGATACTTCTCCCGATGGCGACTATGCCCTAACGCAAATAAAACCGAGGTATGCTGCTTCCATCTAAACAACAAGCTAGCGAACACCGAACTGAACGTCGAGTTCATGGGAAAGGCACTGAAACACAACCCAAACCCAAAATATCTTGGTGTCACACTAGACCGAAGTTTAACCTACAAGCCACCTGAAGAAAACCGCCGGCAAACTAAGGACCCGTAACAATATAGTTCAGAAACTGACCGGCACAACCTGGGGAGCCAACGCTGCATGCCTTCGAACAACTGCTCTTGCACTGGTCTACTCCTCGGCGGAGTACTGCTCGCCTGTGTGGATTAACAGCACCCACGTGTCAGCTGTCGATACGTAGCTGAACCAAACCATGCGCCTCATCACAGGCTGTATACGCCCTACACCTACCTACTGGCTACCTGCCCTCAGTAACATTGCCCCACCCCACCTACGCCGGGAACAATGCCTCTACCGCGAGCTCGATAAGATACGAAGAGACCCAACGCTACCCATCCACAGCGATGTGCTCGCCAAGACTGGCCGCAGGCTTAGGTCCCGTAGCCCACCACTAGCTACGCTAAACAAAATAAACCCCTTGTGGAACATAGAGAAGGCCTGGCTTAGCGAATGGCAATCCAACAAGGCGCCAATCGATACCTTCGAACTGAGCCCCCGTGTAAGACCTCCAGGTTTCACCACTCCAAGACGTGTATGGTGCCTACTGAACCGTTTCAGAACCGACGTGGGCAACTCAGCATACCACAGGAACAAATGGGGATGGTGTGAGTCGGCAGCGTGTGGATGTGGAAACCCAGAACAAACAATCCGCCACATGGTACTCGAATGCCCCGACACCAAATTCGATGGCAACCTCGAGGAGCTCAAGAACTTGACTGGGAAAGCCGTGGACTATTTTAAAAACTCTAACTTTAAATTTTAAGTACTTTTGTTAATTTTATTGAATTGCAGTGACATGTAAATATTTGCCATACGATAAATAAATCTGTAGATGTATGCAATCAGCTTCTTCTCTCGTCTTGCATCGTATATTAATTTACACCGATACGATAGCAGAGGCCTTTTATCATGACGTCTTCAGTCTTCGATTCAGTTGACAACCTAAACTGAGTTCCATACAAATGAGCCTAAGCTGAATCGCGTTAAGACTTCATGGTAAGGCCTCAGGGTGCGTAGCCAAGATGCCAATCGCTCACACTCAGTCGCTTACGAAACGCAACTGTCATTGTCACACTAAAAAGGAAGAGTGATAGAAAGAGGTAGCTGCGATACGTTTTTAAGCGCGAGCGATTGGCATCTTGGCTATGCACGCAGTTGTGTTTGTGTACACAGGTATACAAACAACACATCAACACAGTTAGATGTTTATTTACGCCCCTGTCACACCAAAATTGCCACTTGTCACACCTACCCACTCTATTAATGTCCACAATTAGACGATCGGCGCATCGGTGGACCGTCAGCCATTAGCAGTTTAATTGAAAATAGCGTAAAGGCTGTAAATTGTTGGAGTGCAGTCTGTACAAATGTACAATTATACAACTACTAATGTACAGGCCCTTTGGATGGCTTTTATGCTTGCAAATTGAATTCGTCTTGCAGAGCATCTTTTTAAGTGCAGTTTTTTTTCAACACGAGACAAATCTCAATATGAAAGTGTTTGACCAGCATAAAGGGTGACTCGCACCAATCCGATCCGATCCGGGACGATCTGTCAGTTTCTTTAGAAAGAATCACGTGATAGCTCGGAGCCCTCGGAGGTCATGTGACGTTTTCTATAGAAACTGACAGATCGTCTCGTATCGGATCGGATCGGATCGGACTGGTGTGCGTCATCCTTAATACACATACATTTACATAGATATCTGGGCGGGTTTTTATTTTGTGGCCCTTTTTTTGCGTCATATTTTAATGAAATTTGATGGGAAGGCAGAGTTTCTTATTCTACGCTAGATATATACCTACAAAATACAAAGCCCCAATGTGCGACAAAAAAATTGTACCAAATTTCCCACTGAATTATGAAAATCCCATACGATTTCGTAACTAAGTGGGAAAAATTATGAGACATACTGGGAAATTGGTTCCATCTTCAAGGAAATAACTGTTTTTACCTACAAAATTTCATTCAAATCTGACGCGAAAAACGACAACAAAATAAATATCCACCCATCTAGATTCACGATCAATTTTGTAAACATAACCCCCCGTTTTTCACATGAGTGAAATGTAAATAACACAACACATGATCGATACGGCGGCGTATCGTTCGTTAAAAGAAATTATGTATATTACATTCCCAACTGACTTTCTTATCGACATCGAATATCAACGAAGCAGTCTTGGTACTTGGACTGGACATTGGACAGTTTGTGGTCATACTTTGGCTTTTTTTTAATCTTAAATTTAAGGATGACTCACACTAGCACGGATCGGGATGAGACGGGACGGGGCGGAACGGGAAAATCTGTCAATTTTTTTAGAAAGAATCACATGATAGCTCGGAGTCATCGGATGTCACGTGACGCTTTCTATAGACTAATATGTAAGTTTCATGTAATTAACAAAGGTGGAACAGTGTGAAAATATAGGTATTGTTCAATATGCACCATATGTATGTACCACGCTTACGGCGACGACATTAGTAAAAGATATCGGCCCGCCAGTAGTAGAGGGTTAAAAATTGGTATGGATTATTTTCATTTGACGGGGCATTAACTGGTAGTAGTGTTGAACTCAAAGCTTTGGAGGCAATTTTTGAAGGCTTATCCTGCTACACGCTTTGTATACTTATTTATGAGAAATTGGTATAAAAATCTGTCATCTTCTGACAGGGGTTCCGCCAATATTGACTGGAAGACTCCGACATCGGAATTAAGGATGATTCACACTAGCACGGGACGGGACGGGAAAATCTGTCAATTTCCATAAAGAGAATCACGTGATAGCTGATAATAAGCGATTAACGCCGTTCATGGACGCTCACAACACCAGACATGTTGCATGTGCGTTGCCTACCTTTAAGGTCGGAGTACGCTCCTTTCTTGAAGGTCCTGAAATACTGCTGGTGACAGTTCATTCCACAGTTTAGCTGTGGCTGGAAGTTTTGGGAGAAACGCACAGTTGAGGACTGCCAACCATCTAAAGTGAGGATGGAAATGTCGCGTAGATCGATGACGGAAAAAAAACAGCAGGGATTAATCCGAACATTCCTCGGAGCATTCCCCGGTTATACATGCAATAGAAAACGCAGAGCGAGGCAACATCTCTACGCAGTGCCAAGGGGTCAAGCCGATCAGGCATATAGCTCCGCTGTTTCTACCAACCTACTCAAAGTTTGGTAGAAACAGCGGAACTATAGGCATTTTCAAAAATAGGGTACCATTTTTTTTTATATAGGAATTTGTGGGTTTTTTATATCCAGAATCATGAGTACTATTGATTTAAAAAAAAGAAAAAGAGTGTCCCGTTTTTTTGGTCAGTTTCGTAACGCATCTTTTCACACATTTAGTATGGGCTGTTACAAAACTGACCAAAAAAAATTTGTATGGAAAATCGAGGACCCATTTTCAAAAAAATGGTGCACTTTTTTCTTAAAATGTCCCTATAACTAAGTGAGTAGTAGAGAAAGCAGCATTACCCCAATTTACCCCCAATTACCCTATTTTACCCAACAACTATCAAACACACTCGCCCACACTACATGACACATTGGTATCGCATGCGACTAACAATCTAATTACACCCCCCGGGAATCGAAGCCCGATCCTCGCGATAGCGATTGCCGATTGACCCTCACCTGAACACTTTTACCACAAAATGTCGTAAAAGAATACTATTTTCATGGCAAATTGTACTTTTGGGGTAAAATGGTGTGGGTACTAGTTTAGGTTGGTGACAATTAGTATTCATTTTAAAAGTCAAATGCTCATAGATCACTTCGACTAATTTGAGTTATGAATGCTAGATTATTTATTATTAATTATTGGATATGTGCATGACAGTGACGCCACCTGCGCCTTAGGGACATTTCTTTCTTTACAGATCCGTTTCAAAACTTATCAAGTTCTACAATTTAATTGATTACCTTAAACAGCTTATTTTAATAATAATGAACTTATGTACATAAATTACTAATGCTTGAGAAATTTGGGGCCACAGGGTATCTCGGTAGCTCTGTTGGTAGAGCGATGGGCGTATGTCCCATAGTCGAGAGTTCGAGTCTCGCCCAAGGCCATGAGTTTTCCACTTTTCTTTTCTGTATAATAAATTAACGTAAGTATTTACTTCTTCGTCTTCTTTTTTTGGCATGTCCTAACGGGCATCGGTGCTCAACTTTGAAAAGTCTTTCCTTCCTTCTTCTTTCTAGCGTGGGGCCCGTTTTGTGCAGCTAATCCCAAGATTTGGTGTAGCCGCTAGTTTTACGAAAGCATTTCAAATGCCGCCAGCATCAAAGCAATGCCTCAAGGACCTATTTTAGATTCAAGGCAGGTAGAGGTGGGCAGCTAGTTAAGTTACACTTACTGTATATATGTATTTGGAAAATAAATGTTTTCTAACTACTAACTACTAAAGCAGGAGGTCGCTGGTTCGATCCCAGCCCTGGGCACTGGGAGCCTTGGTCACTTTTTCTGTAGTTTATGACATCTCTTTCAATTTAAATACTATTTAGGTACTACTAAACATGTAGTACATGTTTTGTTTAAAAAAACCTTAAAAACCACAACAAACTTTATACCCTACCCTACATAAACATGTAACAACCACATTTTAACATTCTAAATCTATACATTGAACATTTTGGAGCAAGCTGCTTCTCATTACCACACACGACTTGAAAAACATCCTAACCACCTGTAGAACCTCTATATAAACCTACCTTATGTTATAAAAGATGTGATAAGATAAGATCTTCGATTGTGACGCGCCAGTGGCTCCCCCTACGGCTCTATCAATTAAGTGACGTAATTTATTTCAGTTTTACCCAAGGAATACAGTTAGTGTCAATATCTGTAAAGGTGTTGGTATAATTGTAGCGGACATTTTGTCGTGTAGAGACAGACCGAAAAAAAAATGGTTGTCAAATATAGAGGTCTTGGTCCCTGATAACCAGGAGTTTGCTGTCAAATTCCATACCTAATAACATTTTAGAAAGTTTAGTGTTTACCTATAAAAAAACCGACCTAAGAGCGAGTCGGGCTCGCCCACCGAGGGTTCCGCATAAAGGATGCTCCCCCATTTATTACCTTAGGTACTCAAAAATACTGGCACGGAACTCGCAGTGTGCAGCAATTATACGGTTATCGCATTTTCCCGTACTTGTGCTACCAGTTCTTGCTTTTTGCCATATTTCGTGATTCTAGGTCAACGGGAAGTACCCTATACATTTTGATTCCCATTGGAAATGTCGAAATGCAACAAACGGCCATATTTTTTTGATTGCGTTGACATAGAGGTTTGGTTTCCACAGTTTCAAGGGACCGCAGACATGTGTATGTGGTATTTATAGAGATAAAGGCTCTTGACAGACGGATGGACGGACGGACAAAAAAGTAAACCTATTAACGGCCTCCTAGCCTAGTCGGTAGTGACCCTGCCTACGAAGCAGGGTTCAAATCCTGGTCAGAGCATTTATTTTTGAGTTTATCACGAATATGTGTTCCTGAGTTATGGGTGTTTTCTATGTATTTAAGTATTTATATGTATCTATCTATTATATACGGGTGGCCCTCTACATCCCTAACAACTTTTGTCCTAAAATCACTTGCCCTAACCGTTTTGTCCTAATGGGTATTAGCTCTAACGATCTATTGCCATAACAATTATTTTCCATAACGTAATGGTTGCCCTAAAACTCATTTGCCCGAAGCATTTTTGGCATAACATCAATAACCCTAATGTGTTTTGGCATATTCATCGCGATCCCTAATAACGTTTGTCCTAATATCTCTTGCCATAACTATTTTATCCTTACCGGTATTAGTCCTAACAATCAATTGTCATAATAATTATTATCCATAATGTAATGATAAGTAGTCCTAAAACTCATCTGTTCGAAGCATGTTATCATATACATACGCAGTCTTGTACCAGTTTTAACCTTATTTAATTGGACTGTACCAAAGGTGGGTCTTATAAAATTTGATCGAAAGTGGTGTAATTATGACATATATTTGAAATGATTGTAACGTATACATATAACAAGTCACAATAAGCCGCTTTTAATTGAAAAACTTTTTTTTTATTGAAGATGGCTGAGATCGAGCGCTTCAAAGATCGAAGTTTAAGGCAGGTCGGTTTAGGTATGATGACGAGCGAAGCGAGGAGGAGTGTTAGGTTGAACTGCGACCTAACAGCGCGCGAGCCGAGCGAGCGAAGCGAGCGTGCCGCGGCAGCGGCCGGCGAAGCGCCAGAACCGACTTTTTTCCATAACACTGTTTACAAACTACAATTTTGTATTAATTAATTAATTTGGGCTTATAATCTTTAGGATAAATAATATTAGTTGTAACGCATATAACACATCACAATAAGCAGCTTTCAATTGAAAAACTTTTTTCTAAAATTGAAAATGGCTGAGATCGAGCGCTTCAAAGATCGAAGTTTAAGGCAGGTCGGTTTAGGTACGACGACGAGCGAAGCGAGGAGGAGTGTTAGGTAGAACTGCGACCTAACAGCGCGCGAGCCGAGCGAGCGAAGCGAGCGTGCCGCGGCAGCGGCCGGCGAAGCGCCAGAACCGACTTTTTTCCATAACACTGTTTACAAACTACAATTTTGTATTAATTAATTAATTAATTTGGGCTAAGAATCGTTAGGACAAATAATATTACGTAGGTATTTTAATAATAGGATAAACGTCATTAGGCCATATAAAATTAGGGAAAATAATGATTAGGACATATGATCAATAGGACAAATAGTCATTATGGAACAAAACATTAGGATATGTAATCAATATGTCAGGTGACATTAGGACATCAAACATTGGGGCAAACTAAAATCATCCATTCAATGAGAGGGCAATCAAAAATAGGGCAAATGAGTGTTAGGACAAATGATTATTATGGCAAAAAAGTATTAGGGAACGCAAAAATAGGATAAAAAACGTTAGGGATCCCAATATAGATCCATTATATACATCTCGCCTAGTACCTCACAAGCCTTATTGAGCTTACCGTGGGACTAGGACGATTTGTGTAAGATTGTCCCAAAATATTTATTTATTTATAAGGGTACCCATTTTTTTCCTTTTGAGGGACGGAACATTAATGAAATTAGGTAAACAACCCCGCAGAGGAAGACTATTTTAGGTATTGTCGTTTTTAAATTTGTGCCACATTCTAATACAAAATGTGATTCAACAATCAAAATGGCTTCTGAGCATTGGATAACAATACCATCTAACAATGGCCTAAATGTTTTATAGACAATTTAGTACCGAAACGTAATCTAAACCCTAAAACAAAACAAGCAATTTGATTCCCATTCGAACCCAGGACTCCATGACTTCAAAAGACTTCCTCAACTCAACCGCAAACTTTCTTTAACAAAAGTTGTATAACCAGGGGTCTAACACCCCCACAATACAAGGGGACTTAGACCCCTGGTTTTTATGTGTAACCTCTAATTACATTCATATTGGTGGGTGACCAGTTGCAGGTGCCTGGCCAAGCATATCGGACATCAGTGAAGCGAAACTGCAACCCAATATACACTTAATTTTCAAAGGAATAAGGTTGGATATCCTTTGCCAGAAGTCCAAGGATCCAGATCCAATCTTCGATCAATGAATAAATTGTAATAGCTTAATAATAAGGTTTATTATCGCTTGTTTCCGATCGGAGGAACAATGATGTTTCCATACAAAGGTCAATAACAGCGAATTCGGTTTCGTTAATTACTAGATGACCGAATGTTTTTTTAATGCGGTTTCTGTGTTTAGTTTAATACAGGATATTGTTAATTAGGGCCCTCTTTGGATTGGTATTAAGTTTTTGGGTGGAAAAGCTATTGTGCAGCTGTTAAAAGTTATTGAATGATTAGAATTTAATTATAGTTGGTAATTAATAATAATAAGAAAAACACGGTTAAAATACATATTATTATCACAACAGGTGTGACATGTTGCGGCTTGATCGCGAGTCACTGTCGGGCAAAGTGAGGTTGTCTGATGTCCGAGCCGTGGAGGTGACTCACTCTGTCCTATGATGAATGCCCGATGCAGTCGAAACATGGCTTTTTTGGTTGCATTGTGTGCGAACTGTTACTACATGTTACGAAACAATGAAGAGTCTGCGACCAAAATGGTTGCTTGGGTATCTCCTTACCAAGGCCTTCACCGCACAAGGTCGCTCTAAGAGCAATTTTTTAACTCATTGTACGTTGTAACCCATGTGGCAACTGGCAATATAGGTACCTTGACACTGGCAAAATCCTCCCACAGGACAAAAGCCATTTTTTTTAAACTGAAAAACTGCATCCCACAAGTTTGATTTTAAGTTGGTTCATAACCATTAAGACCGCTAATAAAGCCAACAGACCAGACATTCCAATAAAAGGGTAATAAGTAGCAAAAACTTTGCTCACGATCATTAAATCATTATAATCAATATTGAGCAATAACACTCATCGCAAATGGCGCGTGGCGAAAACAAAAAAGAATTTTATTGACCGCTGTTCTTATGATAGTGAAGGAATAATTACATACTTAAGTAGGTACATCTTACACACCGCGTACTTATACTTCTTTAGAGGTTTTTCTACTCCAGCACTTTCTGTCAATAAGATGACTGACAGGAATATTAAAAAGTATACATTATAAAGTTGTCTTTGGCATTCCATAAGAACACTGCTCCTATGGATTTTCATACAATATATGTTAGTTTTTTTTTCTACAGCCGCATACGACATTATCCACATTTTGCCACCTTTCTAGATTTAGCTTTTTACGCTACTTTAGCTGTCGTAGTAAAACTAGCGTATGCAACAGCTCATAAACGGTTCTTAAAACTCTCGGGTGTATTATTACAAAACTTGATTTTGTCTCGTTCAGCGGCGACCCTCACATTTTAAAACCCTTATTATATCACTGTTGCATAAACTACTATTTCAGTCCTCCGGCCGGTAAGCGCCATTTTACGCAAAACTAAATTGCCGCCTGCCGGCTCCGTCGGGCAGAAAAATAGTATACAAACCTCGGCCGTTAAATGGGAAAGCCTCGGATCACATGTTAGTCGACCTCGGCTTCGCCTCGGCCGACAATTACATGTTCTTCGAGACATCTCCCACTAAAACGGCCTTGGTATGTAATCTACTATAGTAGTAAGTACGTACTATTCCGTATACGGATCTATAGAAAGTAAACAAAGGGATTCACGCGACTTGGTTCTTCGGTCAATGTCTTTTAGATGGGTGTTAATCTAGTATTCTTTTTAGCGGCTTAAGCCACGGGTCTGGGAGCATTGCAACCAACCCCAAGATTCGGCGTAACCGCTAGTTTTACGAAAGCTAGTGCCAGCTGTTATTCCAACCCAGAGGGTAAACTAGACCTTATTAGATTTCTTTCAGTTACACCTAGATTTCAAATATACTTTTACGTAGAGATTTTAATGCACAACTCTTCAAATGCCATATAAGAATAATTAAAACATCAATATCATTTATCCTAATGACCAATATCAGACAGCTGGTAAATGACACATGATCAATACACGTTCAATTCAGGATGATTGGTTGCCATTTTTGAAGGATACTAGAATTTAAATCAAGCAATTAATTTCAATTGATGAATTACTTCATTTGAATTCTAGTTACTTTCTTGATGCGTGACAGTGATAATAGGGTTAATAACTTACGGATAATCATGGTTTACGGTACTGAAACGTGGTCGCTTACAACGGGCCTCATAAGACGGCTCAAAGTCACCCAAAGGGCAATAGAGAAAGCTATGCTAGGAGTCTCTGCGAGATCGTATGAGAAATGAGACCATCCGCAGCAGAACCAAAGTAACCGATATAGCTCTCCAAATCGCTAAACTTAAGTGGCAGTGGGCAGGCCACATTGCACGTAGAACCGATAGCCGTTGGGGCAGAAAGGTAGGCGCAGCGTGGGTAGGCCCCCCACAAGGTGGACTGACGACCTGGTGAAGGTCGCAGGAGTCCGCTGGATGCGGGTGGCGCAGGACCGGTCAATGTGGAAATCTTTGGGGGAGGCCTATGTCCAGCAGTGGACGTCTTTCGGCTGAAATGATGATGATGAATCATGGTTTTAAATGTTTCAATGAGGAAAACTGCAATAGTTTAAAATAACAACATGGCAGTGGATATAACAAATTCCATGTGAAATAAATCTGGGTCTATCATGAAATTATGTTACAAATATTTCCCGTGGAAAAGCCAAAAGTAAGGTTTATAAAGGAGGGCTCAAAACGTAGGGTCATGGTGTTAATAAAGAATAAGAATCAGAATAAGAATAATTTATTCGTGACGATCACAAACATGTACAGAAAACACATAATAAAAGAACAAAAACAGGAAAACAGAATTGTTGTGTGCATCACGAAATGGACCCAACTCAGCATAATGCTAGTTTTAAAGCCAGCGCTGGTCTTCCGTAGGGCCCATTCGGTAAAGGGCCCAGATAATCAGTTCTAAAATGTTTAATTTCAAGGTTTATAAAAGTTGAATTCCTTATTTATCGGCCTCCTAGCCTAGTCGGTAGTAACCCTGCCTACGAAGCAGGAGGTCCCGGGTTCGAGCACTGGTCAGGGCATTCATTTGTGTGTTCTAACACACAAAGTTATGGACGTTTTCAATGTATTTAAGTATTTATATGTATCTGTCTATTGTATAGTAACCACAACACAAGCCTTATAGAGCTTACCGTGGGACTAGGTCGATTTGTGTAAGATTGTCTAAGAACCCCGATTTGGCACCAATGTCGTACGTCTTGTTGCTACAAACCCTCTTGCTATCTTTTTTCAACAATAAAATCGTCAAAAGCCGTTACAACCGCAATTAAAAAGCTATTACCCCATCGATACATCGACCGCAATCGATAACAATCGATTCGTTAAAAAACCGACTTTCATAATTAACAGACCCCACATGTCATTCTAAACAAAAGTTATACATGAGTAACTAATTACTACGAGCGACCAGGATCGAGCATACGTAAAATAGCTGAGTCAGAAAGAGAGAGAAAAGTAAGATCGGAAGCAGATTGGCACGCACCACTGCTTACTGGCCGAATATGTTTTTTTTTAATTAAAAATGCAGGCGGTAACTCAAGTTACTTTCACAAACTCTCATCTCAGTTCATATAGCGCTTCAAATTTCGATCTTATTTTCCCTTACTTATGTCTACTTTTGCTTTGACTAGAATAGGTAAGGTTTGATTTTTTAAGAATTGAGCAGCTGATGTTCCTTACTTTCAAAACCTCTTATAACTGCCAGTGGTATTATTCAAATAAGAACTTTATTTTTTAAGTAATTGAGTTGATTTTAGAACCAAATGTTGTCGTCAACTTCTGAGTTAATTATTATTCTTTAGATAGAGTATGGCGGTCGATAGTTTAATTCTTTGGAGGTCAAATGCGTGAGCGCATGTATGATGACGTCATCATGATTAACTTCAAGTTATTTTGATTAACTATCATGGCTTAGGTTGGTTTAATAACAGCAATTATTGTTAATTAACAAAAAGTTTGATCAGTCTAGGTACAGCTACAAATATATGAACAGCCGAAGTGCCAAAAATATTTATACAGAACTTTATTTCCTGAACATCAAGGTCATAGTAGGTACACATATTTTTAGCACTTTCGCTGTACTCATATATTTTTAGTTGACTATATCTAAGTACTCCTTTCAAAAGTAACGTAAGTAAAAAATACAAGATTTTGAAGCCCTTGAGATATTTTAAGCAGCAAGTACTATTATTTGTTTATTATTGAATTGTTTTTATTTTTATTGCTCTTCAAAATATGTAGATGACGATACTATAGTAGTTTATGCAACAGTAATATTATGATGGTTCTTAAAACTTGACTCGCCGTTACAAAACGAGGCGAAGTCGAGTTTTGTAATTATAGACCCGAGAGTTTTAGGAACCAATTATGAGCTGTTGCATACGCTAGTTTTTGTACGACAGCTAAAATGGCGTAAAAAGCAAAATCTAGAAACGTGGCAGAATAACGAAGATGCGCCCACTATAGAAATTAAAAAAAAACAACAATAGTGCTCATATATTGTATGAAAATCCATAGGAGCCGTATTCTTATGGAATACCATAGACAACCTTATAATGTACTTATACTCTGTCAGTCTTCTAATTGACAGATAGAAGTGCTGGAGTAGAAAAAGTCCATATATGCTAATTTTCTTACATTTTTATAGCATAAAATGTGAAAGTATTAAACGACATCATTTCATAAATACTCGTAGTTTGACGTTTAAAATAACTCTTGAAAGTTTGATAGTTAATTTGCTTGGAAAATAAAACGTGGCTTGACTCTACAAGGGCTCCGTCTATGTTATTTTCGTTGTCCTAAAATATTTTAACACATTTCTATCGAAAAATAGGGTTAAAAATTGACCTTCCACTTATTTGCACACATACGACTCTAGTAAATTCCTGTAAACACTTTTATTTGTAGACACTTTCAGCCCAAATCACCATGAACCGTGCGAAAACAACACTCCAAATTCGACTCGACCAATACAATCACAATATCCATAAACCATAAAATCCAAAACAAATCCAAATATAACCACTAAATCACAATCATGCAAATACCCCTTCACATGTCACAGATTCAAATAGGGCCATAAAATCGGTCTACGCACAATATCTTAAATGTATTTCTGCGCACAATAGCATAAAACCTATGGCACTCTGACTTGGCCATAATGAGCTATTGAAAAATGATACGAAAAATAATTCGGAATACGAAAATTTGCATAACACATTTTAGGGTTATCTGTCACAATAATCCACTATACAAACAAATATCCACCTAATCCCCTTACAAATAGAACTCACTTTTAAACGCAAGCGTTTTCAATCGAAAATCAAAAGAGCATCACGGAATTCGAAGCATCTTTTCTCCAAGTAACTGCTTCATTCAAATTTGAACCTAATATAATAGGAATAGAGTCGAAGTTCTTCTGTTACAAATTCCAAAGTAATCATATGATAATATTTTTTAACCCCTTAAATGGCGTATGCAAATTTTTGTGTCAATGATGCGCGTGCAAGGATTTAGCTGATATCTAAGGGTGGATTGAATATGCGATGACAGATGCAGGGTTACAAACAGTGTCGGGTTTCGTAAGTTAGACAGGCGGAAACCATTATTAATAGATTTTTCCCACCTTTACTAGTCTCCAATATTAAAAGGCCAAAATTTAAAAAACTAAAATAAGCTTACTAGATAAAGGAATCGATTTCCTAACAAAGTATTTTATTATCCTACGATATGTAGCTCCACTTCGGCAAATGTTGCTTTCTGAAAGGAAATACACAAGCTTATAAGTTATGTGTTAAGTATATAATAAAGGATGACTCACACTAGAACGGGACGGGACGGGCGGGACGGGAAAATCTGTCAATTTCCATAGAAAGCGCCACGTGGCATCCCTGGGCTCCGAACTATCGCGTGATTCTTTCTATAGAAATTGCCAGATTTTCCCACCCCGCCCCGTCCCGTCCCGTCCCGTCTCGTCCAGTGCTAGTGTGAGTCATCCTTTATACGTATGATAAACCACTAGTGTCTACAATTTTGAAGTATACTTTCGATGTCCATGATAAGACAACGTACTCTTTCGAAAATTCATTAAATTTTAGTCGAAAAAATATAATAAAGCAACCCTGAGTCTTGAACTGCTCTTTAAAAGTAGTCACCCCTCAAAGGGTCCCTCTCCCTTTTTTTGGTCAGTTTTCCAAGAAGCCAGGAATTAACACCTTGGGGCAGTTTTGAAAATCGTATTTTGCAACCATTGTATTTTTACCATTGGCTAAGTTGCCGAACTAAATATATTTATTGTATAGATATATTTGGATTTTTAAAAAAGTTGTTTGTACTCAAATATAACCTTTCCTTTAGGTTAATATCCTTATGATTTCTGAGCTAATGAACCCTTAAGTATAACATAAGGTTAGTCATGCATTTACATAAGTCTATCTCCGTCATTATTTCCAAAGATTTAAATCTTCGGAAATAATGATGACTCACACCAGAACGGGCCGGGCCGTGACCGGGACGGGACGATCTGTCAGTTTCTATAGAAAACGTCACGTGACATCCGAGGGCTCCGATCTATCGTGATTATTACTATAGAAATTGGCCCGCCCCGTCCCGACCCGATCTAGTCTGAGTCATCCTTTAAAAATACACTGTACTTACGCATAATCGGTTTTCAAAGACTATATTCAAAATAGAGAGAGCTATGCTAGGTGTCTCTCTGCGAGATCGGATCAGAAATGAAACCATCCGCAGCAGAACCAAAGTAACCGATATAGCTCTCCGAATCGCTAAACTTAAGTGGCAGTGGGCGGGGCACATTGCACGTAGAACCGATGGCTGTTGGGGCGGAAAGGTTCTCGAGTGGCGACCGCGTACCGGAAGGCGCAGCGTGGGTAGGCCCCCCACAAGGTGGACTGATGACCTGGTGAAGGTCGCAGGAGTCCGCTGGATGCGGGTGGCGCAGGACCGGTCATTGTGGAAATCTTTGGGGGAAGCCTATGTCCAGCAGTGACGTCTTTCGGCTGAATATTGATGATGATGATATTCAAAATATCTTTGTCTCGGATGAGTGACGCTAAGAAACCCCAAGAAACTTCGATAACTCAAAATAGTTGATGCAAATTCGGCCCCTTGGGCGATTGCATCGATCGACTAATGATCGGGTGTGATGTAATTGTTAACGGACTACTTTCTTAGACGGCAAGAGGTTAGTATGGAGACCGCTTCTTTGAAGACACTAGTATTTGGGCTAAAGACATGAACTGGCAAGAAATAATGCAAAACTGGAATTATCGAAAATTTCAGTTTTGCATTTTTAGATCCAATAGGCATTGGTTCTGTTTTCCCGCTAAAAGAATAATTCCCGCTAAAATAGGTCCTTGAGGCATTGTACCTAGGATGCTGGCGGTATTTTCTCGTTGTATCGTAATGCTGATACGTTGCCGCGTTGTGCCAGGAAGCCACCAGCTCTTCGGTCACCAGTTACATTAACCAGACGTTTCGTGATTTCTACAAAAAACTTGCGTGCGCTGGGACCCCATGGACCTAGAGTTTCGATCCCAAACGGTACAAAATTGTACTCTCTGCCCAGGCTCTTATATTTATTACGTTTCAAAATTTCGGCGCTTTCAGCCGCTCCACCCGCTTTTACATTAAGTAGTTCGTTAGAGACGGTGCCAGCGTGTCAACGCAGGTAGCATCCTACACTAGCATTCGTCCCTAACTCCAAGGACCCAAGTACACCCCATCGGGTCTCTAGCCATCCCTGAAAATGCCACTCGGCTCAAGGAGAGCAGGCACCTTACTGGTGGCAAGAGACCGACGGATTATGTCATGACGCATGTCCCGAAAAATGGACTGCACTTTTTAGTACAAAGTAAAAATCAAGTTTTGTATTTTCTCAAACTAAAGCCTGCTCCACACTGCCGCCACTATCGCCTTAGATCGCGCAGGTGCCGTTCCTCGCCATCGGCTCCATTGTGCGCCACATGTCCCTTGTCCGGTGTGGTCGGGCCCTAACCTAACATTAATTTAGTTAAAGACACGTTATTTAGCATTTTGTATTGTTCGATATTTCCACTTGCAAACCGTAGCTAATGAAATATCACACGCGTAAGATTCAAAATAATGCCCTGTTGAAAATTGCTTTCGGATCCAAAATGTACATAAGAGGACTTGAAGATGAGAATCGACAGGGCACTCATCAACTAACCTGGCAACCAAAATGGTCGCGCATTGTGCGGTTTCAGAGGAATTTCCTCCGGCGGACGCTCCGGCTGTGTAATGATCCCTGCCGAGGTTTTCCCGAAAGATTACAGTATGTGGTTCTTCAAAACAGGACTGCACAAGATTTTAATGGGTCGGCAACGCGCATGTGGCCCTCCTGGAGTTGCACGCGTCTATAGGCTACGGTGACCGCTTTCCTTCAGGCAGGACGTATACTTGTTTGCCACCGTCGTGGTATTAAAAACATAATGTTAACAAAAACACGTAATTTATTTATTGGACCATAATTATATTTATACAAAATCTTGTGCCTCATTGGCTAAAAGCTTAAATCCCAAAATACTTTAAATACTTATTATGTCTTAAATTTTTACGTTGTCTTTAAGTTGAAAAAAATTGCACCATTTCCCATTCGCAATTTAAAAATATCGCAGTGGCTTTAGAAATACTGTTTTTTTAAATAGTCGATGACAAATTAACCTATGATAAATTAACAATACTCTGCGTGTCAAAATTCGTTACAATTCAAAAATCGAATTCCTCCGTCGCCAATAGGTACAATACAAATCAAACTCTTTCGATTTCAATTTTCGAACGGAACTTTAACCAGCCTCACCTATTTTTAACGCTTTTTGTATTCGAAATGCAACTTTAATCATACGCAATACAGTCGAATTTCAAGCAAGTATAAAAAGAAATGAGTTTTTGAAAGTTACTGTCAATTCGTAACAGCTTTTTTCTTTTTTATTCCACTAATGATGTTGCCAACGTCGCGAAACAAATCGATAGATTCATCAATACGCATTACATGGTACAGTTGGCATTGTATGCATGTTAAGGATTTGAAATATGGCAGTTTAACCAGGCACTAATGTGGCGGTAGACGAAACACAATAATAAATTAAAAACAAGATGTTTTGAGATTTATTTTTATTTTGGCTCTACGTATTTTAGAAATGTAATGTTGATTTCATTAGGTAAAGACTCATATCTAGGCAGTAAAGTAAAATATGTACGAGGAAAAAATCGTATAAATATTTTTCAATAGTTACAAGTACCTACTTAGGTTTCAATGCCAATTTGATGTATTGTTATAAAATACGTTGGTATACGTTGGTATGGAGGTATACTTTACTAATTATATGTAACTAATTTAGTCTACATATTCTTACAATATAGGTACTTACTTTAATTTTAACGAAACAGGACCTATCGGATCAAAAATCATGAAAAGTCCAGGTTCTGGACTGAGTTAAATCTATCTGGACTCCCGGGCCCTTAACATGACCTCTTAACGCGATTCAGTATAGGCTCAGTTGTATGGAAGCGACTCAGTTTAGGTCGTCAACTGAATCGCATTAAGACGTCATGGTAAGGCCTCTGATTCCTATATAGGAGTCAGTTTTTTCGAACTGGATACTGCTATAGCTTAGACCATTTAACCAACTGGACTGGCATTGATTGTCATTTTCTATACAAAAACAGTGTGACGATTTTTGCGGGGGAAAGGACCTCAAATGTATGGCTATACGTACGTAACATACAAATAGCTATGTCAGATAAGATAACTGATCACTGGACAAGCTTTCGGCAGACGGGAACATCTGTCAATTGTCTAGTTGTTTAAATGGTCTAAGTTCTAGGTATCATAGGAAATCCGTATTCAAAGCAAAGGAATAACGGCAGTTGAAGGTACATAAGTATTTTTAACTTAGAAAGCAAAAATAAGGGATAGATAGACTTTAAGCGCGTTTAAGTATTGAGAAAGCTGCGAAAAAACAAGATTTTTCAGGGTTCTTTTCATACTTTCAAATTGAGACGTTAGTTAATTATGGTGCATTTCATATGTGGTTTTAGAGAAAGTTAACAAAAAAAACACGGGACTCATTTAAAAACATATCTGCTAACTCGACAAGTTTCGGAATAATCCGTATACCTTAATCATGAGATGCGCTCGCGGCCGTTGTCTTACGCTGCGGTTATTGTTAGGTGTCTTCCATGAATGTAAACAAAAAAAAATACCTATCTAATTATCAGGTTGACCATGATATGTGGTTTTCTATACCTATTTCAATTCTTGAAGTCTCCAATTATATCTCTACACTATCCATATTCGTGTGTGTCTGTTTATTTGTTCGTCTTTCACGGCAAACGGAGCGACGAAATGACGTGGTTATTTAAGTGGAGATAGTTGAAGGGATGGAGGGTGACATAGGCTACTTTTTGTCTCTTTTTAACGCGAGCGAAGCCGCGGGCTAAAGCTAGTGATGTTATAAAACGAACAGCACCTTAGTCAGATAAAAATTACATTTGAAAGCTAAACGAAATTGACTTGGCCGTACTTAGCATGCTAAATCGAATGCATACCTTAAGTCAAACTTATTATTTAACAAACAGAGGCCGGTGGAACCCTAAAACTCCTGATACCCCTTCAATGTCCAATTCCAGGAAATCTCCTGTGACACAGACGAGACTGATCGGACGAAAAGGTTACTAGAAAAGCCTTTCAGTCGAAGATTCGATTAGGAACCCTCGTCACGCTCGGGTGAACTTCGTGACCAGTGTTAAGTTCGATATGGGGTTAGTATATGGGGAATGTATTTATAAGTGTTACGGGGTTTTAAAACCTTTGTAAAGTCAAACATTTTGTAATATACTAATAGTTTCGAATTTAAGTTGAGATATGTCTATGGAAATTCCGATTAATCATTGTGTCTGAAACTTAGGGGATATGGTGTGCAAGATATTGCCAAAATTCAGAATGTAATTATGTAATGTGTAGTTAATATTCAAAGTATTCAAACACAATCTTGTATTATTCATGAATAGTCTGACCACTGAACAAACGCAGTAAACAGTAGAACGAAGAATCTATATCCATCCCTATTTTCGGGGTGTAATATTAGCGTAAGAAAAAGACAATATGATGCTCTCTTACCTACTGTTACTGCGTTTTGTTCGGTGGTCAGAATTTACTATGAATATGACTAATAAAAAATCCTCGACTGAGTGTAATGGTTTCAAATGAAATAATAGTGAGGTAACAAAGTTCTTCACTGAATAGGAAAAAATATATCTGTAACATTATAAACTGACATTTTTAATAGTTTATCAAGACATCGAAGACCTTGAGGACTGTCAGGCAAAGACCGGTATGACGTTAGGTAGAAGAATAGTTAGTTAAGATATTGACAAAGTCAGTCTATCTGTCGGACTCTATTAGGAACCACTAACCATCAATACCAATGTAACTGGCAACTTTAATCCAATTTTAAAAATAAAACATTCCAATTTCAAAATTGTAACCGCCCGCAATCCGTCCGATGCTTCCGATCCATTCGAATCTATTTGAATTTCAAATTTGGAAGCCATTAGTGCGCTCGTCATTTTAATGTGACACCGTATTGAGTTACTCTAATTGATGGGTGCTCGAATTGATGGACTCTGTATTGTTGCTCTTTTGAATGTTTTTAAATGAATCACGCATATTTCGATATTTAAAGGTACATCGACAGTGTAGGTACCTTTATTTTTATTCAGTGTACCGCTACTGAGCATGTGCAATTAGATTTATTGTGTAAAATTAGTCCGTCTGTTAGATAAAACTATTCGACATGTATTTTTTCTATTGTTCGTCAAATGAAAGATGATGGAAATACAGTGCATTAAATAAGTTTCGCGTGACGTCACTAATTAGGTACCTCTTTTACCGGAACTTTGATGCCCTTCATCTTCGTCAATTTAAGTTATATTGAAAAAGGAAAAAATACGTGCCTAATAATTTTGGATAATCTAACTGACGGACTAAATAGAATAATAGTTTTTCATCCTTGTCGACATCCTTATATATAATGTTAGGGAGCAATAACATGTATATTGTATTGTTCTTCTTATTTTGGCATGTAGCTACGACCTTATGAGTCATATCACCTCATATCTCACAGATTGATGTGTCAGATTCTCTAACCTAACCTAACCCCTAAACATAAGCCTAGGCCCTGTACTAGACACTCCGATGCACTCCGATTCGCTTTGATCACCTCCCGTAACGCTGACACCTGTTCACTAATTGACTACGTAATCACTAGTTATTAGCAAACAGTGCAGGTCATTAGTGTAATGCGCTTTTTGCAAGTGTTAAGATTTGTACGACGAAGGAAAACATGGTGTTAATTTTACTTTTTTATTAGCGTAAAACATGTTTTTTTTGTTTAGAAACCATGCTATACTTAGCTGTATAATTGTTGGTTTTATGACAAAACGGACGTTAGTAATAGGTAATCAATATTTCCATCCCCCGGGGGGTAATTTTATTAAATTTAGTTATAAGACAGTACTTTCGGCCCGCTATCACACATTAAAAAAAAAGTCAATCCAAGTTAGTTAAATTTAAACTTTGATTCGGGTATTTTTTTTATAAAAAAAAATAACGAAGTTAGGGTCAATATTGTATTTGACCTGTAATGTTAATAATAAAATTAACGTTTTGTAAAAAACTCATATTATTTCCTTCATAAACTTCGGAGATAAAGGGGGGATGTGCAAATCGAGCCCTTTCAAACGATATCTCACATGACCCATTATAAATAACTTTTAATTTTTGCACTCTCCTTTATTTAAAAACATTTTTTATTAAAAACAAATTTAAATATGTGATAAATCTTCTCTCAATGTGTTTGCATTAACTTTGTTCATAACCACCAATTCAAATTTCAAATCGGTAGCTTAAGTATTTTTCGAGGTATTTAACGATGTGACAGACAGACTGAGTCGCACCATAAGGGTTCCTTTTTTACTATTTTGGTACGGGATCCATAAAAAGACATTGATGAAAATTTATCTATAAACTACATTTTTTAAATAAAATATGTCCAAAAATGTACCTATATATTTCCACCTATAATTTTAGTATTATCGGATTAGTATCCAGGATTACTCTCATTACCATACTTTTTCCCATAATCCCCAAAAGCTGGGTGTCAACTGTCAAAGTCAATCCTTTACCATTAGTGTGATAAACGATGCGCAGACGCCGGTCGGTAATGATCGACGCTAATCGGCCGTTATCGGAGATCTATCGCGAATTGTCATTCGAATCAGGGATTTTTTTGTTGTTATCTCCATTTTGATAAGTTGACTTCTCGTATGATATGGATAGGCAAAGACATAGAGCGCTTTCTTGCAGTCACTTTTTAATTTTTTTTAAGATTACCAATGGAACTATTTCCATTATAATATTGTCTTCTGTTATCATCCCCTCAGTTTATCATTCCCTGTGAAAACGAGTGCTGGAAAGGGCTCGAAACGTAGGGTCATGGTGTCAATAAACGCGATTAATCCGTTGTAAAACTTTTAAAGTGTGTAATTTCTATTTCCATTATAAATAATGGAAAAACAAATTTATAATTTATTCTAGTTTTTATTTAGTTTTATTTTAGTTGTAGTTTAGTTACCTTTAGATTTAAATTAGTGTTATATTATAATATGTTTTAATTTAGTTTATTACAATAAATGATAAACATATTTTTATAACGAAGAATAATTCAGGTCTATTCATACTTAAACGGGACTTAACCGCGTACTGATTTGACAATTACGACTCCGACGTTTCGAGAGTGACTTTGCCTATGTTATCTCAGTGAATTGAGATATATAGAAATAGAAATAGAATTCTATTCATAAACTCCGAATCTATGAACACCACAAATATGTATCACCTGGTAATGATCTTGGTGTTTGGAATGATTGTAGAGCGAGACGGCGATATGCGCAAGCGCAGGATGAGCGGGACAGACGACGTGTGTTCACCGGAAACCAGAGACGAGGGAATAATAAGGAAGTTTGAGATAGTGTGTAAATGTGTTTCTTCACGTTGGAAACAATACACATTTTTTATTATGATTTTCAATGAATTAATGAAAATCATATATTTTCTGATAAAGGATATGACTCCACCAGTGTAAGCCTATTGGTCTAAAAGCTATATATAAATAAAAACGCTTCTTTCCGTGGTGAATGATATATTTTGAGTGATGCCCGAGCCGCGAAGGTGAAAACACCACTCTGTCTGTCCGACGAAGACTGCCCGAAGCAGTCGAAACATGTCACGCGTATTGTGATAAAAATACGTGAGTGTTAACCGTTGCAATTTAAAACAGGATTATACTTAAGTGGATTGGTATAAGACCGTGCGACTTACAATATTAAGGTCATGGGTTCAAACCTTGGCTCGCTTCAATGAGTTTTTCGGACTTACGTACGATAATGTATTGTTTTATTTCATTCTATTTAAAATCGTATCTACATATAATTTGAGTAGACGCAGATATTGCATAGGAAGATCAACAAGACTGACCGATGTACCAAAAAAACACAGTACCATTGTACATGAGCAGCACGCCGGCATACAAAGCCTTTGTCCACTAACGTCTTACAGTTGACAGTCTATATTATTAACCAGTCTCTGCCGGAAACAGATAATATATGGTGCATTGTTAGTAACGAGTGGCTCTGAGTGGGCGTCTGCCCTTAAATAGGGCTCGGTGTAAAAATTACTCTTTTTGCATGTGCGATGTGTGAAATATATGAACGTGGGCGAATTAAAGTGGCTTCAAACTTTGATCAAGCCCTTTAAGGTTACAAACAAAAAAAATTGAACCCTTTAATAAATTGAAATTAAACACTTTAGAACGGATTTATCGCGTTTATTAACACCATGACCCTACGTTTCGAATTAAGATCATCATCTTAACCCTGTGAAAACGAGTGCTGTAAAGGGCTCGAAACGTAGGATCATGGTGTTAATAAACGCGATTAATCCGTTCTAAAGTGTTTAATTTCAATGAATAACAATCGCGGTAACAGAAGACAATATTATGTTCACCCTTTAATAAAATTAAGGATAACACGTATTTTTAGTCACTATGCACGACATGCTTCGGACATCCTATGATGCCATTATCAAGCGCCGGATACCGTGCGCGACGACGCAAGCAGGTGGTTTTATGTTTAGGATGTCCGACATGTCGCGCATAGTGACTAAAAATACGTAACTGTTATCCGTACCTAAGAAAAAAAAAGAACCCTTATAGGATCACTTTGTTGTCCATCCGTCCGTCCGTTCGTCTGTCTGTCAAGACCCTTGATATCCGGAACGCGTAGATGTAGCAAGGTGAAATTAATACCACATAGGTACACAGGTCTGTGGTCCCTTGAAGCTGTAAAAAAACCAAACCTCAAACAAGTGTAATCACTTACTTACACTAATTTATAATCATAATAGATACTTCAAAGCTACCTTGTTTAACGTGTTATGGGCACTAAAGTGTTTAAAAATATGTGTTTTTTATAATAATATATGAACTTTGATCTCAATTCTCTAAAATAATATATTGTCACTAAATACCTTCAACATCTTAAAATCTCCCCAACTTATCATAACTCTATACAACTCCGATCCCATTTTATAGATCATCACATAAAAGGTACAGGCATAAAAGTGCTATTGACTTTGCCTCACTGCCCCAATTTAAAAAAAAACAACATCCATAGAGCATAAAACCAAACAATGTCCCGAAACCCGTTCATATGCAAAATAGTTATTTTTGACGTAACCATAAAAGATGGATCACATTCAAAAATGGAATTCAAATATTTAAACAATACGTTGGTATTGGAACACGCGTTCGATTTTTGAATTTCGGTTCTTATAGAAATTGTTTGCTTAGTTAGTCATAATAAATTTCGGTTAAAAAAGACCCGATGGAAGGATGGCAGTTGTGTGTATTATTTTTAAAATAAACACAAGTTGCTTCGTTTACGTTTAAAAAAATTAAAAGACCAATTGCTTTGCTTACCTGTCGAAGTATGACTAGGGCCAGTAACAAAAAAACAAAGGAATAAAAATAAAATACAAACTTATTATAAATTGAAAGAGATGTCATATACTACAGAAAAAGTGACCAAGGCCCCCGGTGAGCAGGGCTGGGATCAAACCAGCGACCTTCTGCTTTCGCGGCAGACTAAATAATAAATGCTTTAATTAATGCTTTACAATTATTGTACGAACTTATTATATCAAACAAAATAATTACTATAAGTATAATTTCAACTTTCGTGAGTCATACTGACATTAACTGACTGAAACATGTCACGCCTATTGTGATAAAAACACGTGAGTTTTAACAGTTGCAATTAAAAAAAAAATACTAATAAGACCAACAAAAAAAAAAGAAACGTTTATGAGTTGTAACTTATAAAAATTGGCTTTTTGGTATCTAAATATTATCTATTTAGAGTTATACTCTTTGGTACTTTTAAAATGAAAGAAAAGGAAAAACGGAAATTAATTTATAAATATATTAATCTCTTTCGCTCTTGACTTCGTCTGCGTAGAGTGCGCAGAATTATTATTTCATCTGCTTTTTACAGATGATTTTTGTGACCAAATCTATTCCCATACTAAATTTCACCTTAATCCGTTCAGTTTGAACGTAAAGAGGTAACAGACAGACAAACAGATACTACCGCATTTATACTAATAATTACGGATACTTAAGTAAATTCTTGATATGTCTGTAAAAAAAATTGCGTATCTTTCAACCCATAAAATGAAGGTCAAGCGTAAACCTATACTTAATATAAAAAAACACAATGCAATAGTTGGAACGCGGGTACACTGAACAACAAAAGCGCTCGTCATTAGTAAATTTGAATAATAAAAAATATATAAAGGGGGAGATAACGCGTTGTTGCATAAGTAATTATAACAATTATTTTTTGATAGATAATAAATTATTTTTGACGGGGCTTTGGGCAATCGGATCGCGTTATGTCGATTTGCTATTTTGAATTTATAAAGTTCTAAAATTAATATGGTTGAGTGACTCCATTTTGTTTTCAAAATATATACAGTACCTAAGTGTAACTTACCTAGCCACCTGCCTCTACCTACTTTAAATCTAAAATAGGTCCTTGAGGCATTGGACCTAGGATGCTGGCGACATTTCCTCGTTGTATCGCAATGCTGATACGCTGTACGAGGAAGCCACCAGCTCTTCGGTCACCAGTAACATCAACCAGACGTTTCGCGATTTCTACGAAAAACTTGCGTGCGCTGGGACCCCATGGACCAAGAGTTTTAAGAGAGGTATGGGCACAGCGGATGCATATCGTTTAGTGTGGTAGGGCACAGCACAACGAATGTCGTTTCGCTCAAATCTGGAGCAGAGCCCATCTGGGGCAGTACCTCCACCTTACAGAAAACCGCAGTTAAATAACACTAGACCCTACTTATAGTGTTGTGTTTCTGTCGGTGAGTAAGGTTGCCAGAGCTCCAAGAGGATTCGCTGTGTTGACAGCTGGGGAGTGGGGTGTACCCACGGAGCTAAGCTTGCCCCTTTAGCTGTCAACATAGCGAATCCTCCTTTTTTAAAGGGTCGACAACGCGCGTGTAACTCCCCTGGAGTTGCAGGCGTCCATAGGCTACGGTGACCGCTTACCATCAGGCGGGCCGTATGCTTGTTTGTCACCGTCGTAGTATTAAAAAAAAAAAAAGAGTTTCGACCCCGAATGGTACAAAAAGGTACTCTTTGCCCAGGCTAATATATGTTGTTTTAATCATCATCATCATAAACTTAAGAGTCTCACTCTTTTCGGTGGAGTATCTTCCAGCTCTCTCGGTCCTGCGCCAGCGCTTTGACCTTTTGATACGACACGGCTTTTACTTTTTCCTTCACTTGGTTTCGCGATTTCTACGAAAAATTGCGTGCGCTGGGACTCCATATTTCTAAAATTAATATCGTTGAGTTACCATTTTTAATTTCATATTTTGTTTGTTGTAGTAGTTTCATTGGATACTATCTATTTGAAAAGTATTTTAACAATGAAACAATATCGTTTTTTCATTAGGTACCCACCTAAAACATATTCTATATTCATATTATATATTCTTCAAAGAAGCAATCAAAACTTCTTAACAATTCTTGTAAGTTCCAACTTATCTTTAAAAGCAATAAACAAAACATGAAGCTGTCATATCTTGCCTTGAATTGTGACAACCATTTTTTGTCAGAATGTACTTTTTTTTAAAATGATCACTCTCACAATAAGCCCAGGAACAAATAATATCGCGTACACTTTCGATTTCTAAAAAAAGCGCATAAGAAATTCAAATTTCGAACCGCGCCGTTCCAAAATGGCTGATATCTTTGACAGTTGGTGCGAGTTGCGTCCTTTTGGCATGGAGTGGTGACAAGGTGCGCAAGCGCGTATGCTAATGCGACGAGGGGCCTGCACTTTCATTTTGAACCCTTTTAATGGTTATCAATAGATTGCATCATTTTTTAAGGGTTGGAGTCTTACATTTGTGGGTCATTTGAGATGACAAGGATTTTGACTATTATTACCAAAATCTCAGAAAAAAAAGTGGAATAAAGGGAGGGATATGGTGAAGAAATTCGGAGCGATGAGCTGGTAAGAGTCGCGGGTTCGAGTCCCGTCTGAGATCATGAATTTTCCAATTTCTCCTTTATTTCTGAGTGACAAGGATTTTATCTTTGATGGTTTTGGTAATTATTAAGTTAGGTTCGAGGGGTATGTTAGTGCGAGGCTTGCTATCACGTTTTGTTTAAACTGTAGGTATTAAGTACATATCGTCCCGGATCGGTTCGGATCGGATCGGATTTAAAAAGGATTAATCGCGTATATTCAACATGGCCCTTTACACCATTACAGCAATTGTTAGTAGATCGTTTCTTTTTCTGACCAATATTTTTATTGTGATACCTGTAACTTTTGAAGTTTGAGCTCTTTCTGTCCCAAATTAGAAGAAAAAAAGTGTTAAGGTTTTTTTTTTTATTTCTGTCATCATTTTTCATATAGTTTGTAAAGGAAAGTAACAATGTATGGATATTCCTGGACACTTTTTCTTTCCTATTGGGAAAAAAACAGCTCGTTATTTTGAGTAGAAATAACGGCGGTTATAGACCATATAATGTAGGATGTAGGTACACCCGTTCATAAGTCCGTGTGCAATTTATGAATGAATTCATTCATAAACTGCCCATGAAATTATGAACGCGATACTTATTAACTCTAACTTATCACTTATCAAAATGTATCTATATCTGACAGGCTTTAGATTTGACAATAAACAATATATTCTCATTATGACAATCAAAATTATGCATGAAAGAAAAAGTATACCATGTCACTGTCATATTTAATAAAACACCAAACAAAAGAAGCCGTGTTGAAACTAATTTTCAATCCAAGCCTTTACGACAATAGTCGCATCTGATGACGTAACAAAAAATCTGTCATCTCACTTAGATTTGTGTCTTTATCATCGCCTACCGCGTCACAAAAACCATTTTAAACATGAACTACATCTTGTAATAGGCATGACGACTAGGTTGAAAAACTATCATTCTAATTAGTCCGTCAGTTAGATTATCTAAAATGATTAGACGTATTTTTTCCTTTTTCAATTTAACTAAAATTGACGAAGATAAAGAGCATCAAAGTCCGGGGTGGGAGCTGTACCTAATAGTGACGTCACGCGAAACTTGAACACCCTGTATTTTCGTCATTTTTGATTTGACGAACAAAAGAAAAAATACGTGTACAATATTTTTTAATAATCTAGAAGACGGACTAAATAGATTTTTTTAGTCGTCTAGCCTATTGCTACGGACTTACAGCACAGTATAGGGAAGGGGTCCTTATATTGTTGTGGAGGCTAAGAAAGTGAGTTATAGATGGACGAATTAATTAGTTCACGATTACTGTAAGGAAATAAAAAAAAACAATATCCAGAAGCGTTTCTACGTAGTTCCTTCAAACAAGATCATAGTTTAGAGGCGGTTTCACATTGTTCGCTCCAAACTGTTTTTTTTTTGTTATGGCCTGGAAGCCAAAATCGACCCGATTGGTTTAGTGAGGAGACATTTGTCCTGGAAACAACTTTTTTTACCCAGGGGTTCAGTTGTTCAAGTAAAGCTTACTTTCCAGCTGTGATTCAGACCATCTATTGCTACATTTCCGAGCAGTCTTTTTCCTATCGTTTTTCCCGGCTGTGGGAGCTTGGGGTCCGCTTGGCAACCAGTGTAATCAACATTACTTCCTCGTCAACGCGCCCTTTCCCGCACCGGACGGGACGATCGATTTCTCTTCTTCAAATTGACAGATCGTCCCGTCCTGTCCCATCCCGTCCCATCCCGTCCAGTCTCAGTTTCAGTCGTAAGTAGATTACTAAAAAATATTCGACACGTATTTTTTCTTTTCTTCCTCAAATGAAAAACGACGGAAATACAGTGCATTAAAGTACCGCGTGACGTCACAGTCTAAGTGACGTCACTAGCCCCCCACCCCGAAACTTTGGTCTGTATCGTCGTCAATTTTAGTTAACTTGAAACAGGAAAAACACGTGTCTAATATTTTTGTCTAATAATCAAGTCCTGTCCAGTCCTAGTGTGACATCCATGAATGTGTCGCGTCTTCGTCGTTTTTACACAAGATCAGCTCATACGAGTAGGTATGTTTTGTTCCATGTTGAACTACACGAAGAATCGGTAAATTAGAAGGTCTTATAAATTGAAAGAGATGTCATATACTACAGAAAAAGTGACCAAGGTCCCCGGTGAGGAGGGCTGTGATCGAACCAGCTAAACACTGAGCTACCCGATCACTACCCTACCCCAGACCGCTAGCCCAGTGGTTAGGGCGTCTGCTGCGAAAGCAGGAGTTCGCTGGTTCGATCCCAGTTCTGTTCACCGGGGGTCTTGGTCACTTTTTCTGTAGTATATGACATCTCTTACAATTTATAATTTATATATAGTAGTGCGACTACTTAAAAAACAAAAAACACGAACCAAAACATTTATTACATTTAATAAATGATTTTATTCGTGTTTTACAATTGTTTAGGTCTTGTTATAGTGGCGAGTAAAATGTGTCTTGAATTGGTAGCTGCCGAACAAAGTGCAACAAAAACTTGATCTAAATATAATAAGGTGAGATTTGAATGTGAAAGACATCTGCCGAGGAAGTGAGACAATGCGGTCGAAGATGGCCGCCGGTAGCGCGTCGGTTGACACTGTTGTTGATTGTCTGAAGAATATATCATATCAGCTTTGTTTTTTTGCTTATCGGTATATTTTTGTATAATTTAAACTTTCGTGAGTCATATTGACATTAAATCGCAACGGTTAAGTCACGTATTTTTATCACAATAGGCGTGACATGTTTCGACTGCATCGGGCAGTCATCGTCGGACAGACACCTCCACGGCTCGGGCATCATTCGGTAATCTCGGTGACTACACCACTCAGACCACTCTGTATGTCCGACTTGTCGACTTTATTGACGTGAGTAACCCGATATAAATATTTTAATATGTCTGATACTCAGTTTTCTAATTTAAAAAGCCGCCTAAACAGTTGAAATGACCCTTTACAACAAATTCTCAAAATCAACCCATATGCAAGACAAAACAATAGGCATTTGAATAAAAATCAAACGACATTGTTTAAGCTGATTGTTCGTGCATCTTGCAGTTGCAGAGTGCATCGACACAGGGCCCGCATCATCGCGCGGTAATTGTTGCATTCGAGAATGTTGCCATGTGAAACGGTAGAAGTGGCCAGAACAACAAATAAATATATAAATAAATATTGTTTATTTATTTATTTCAAAAACAGTTAACAGCATAACAGTAAACACCAAACAGTAAAAATCAAATACCTACCAAAAAAACGTATAAAACTTAATAGTACTTATAATTTAATTAACGTGACGTAGGTAACTACGTGGCTCCGTTGCGTCGTCTGATCGGGCGTAGAATTCGGCAGGTTGCCCCGGAACCACCGAAACACGACACCCTTCGACCAGAAGTCTGGGCTCGCGATGGTGTCCATCATATTTCCAGGAAATTTTGACACAAATTGACTAAGTCCCGCTGTAAGCTCAAGAAGGCTTGTGTTACGGGTACTCAGACAACGATATATATAATATGCAAACACATAAATACATAGAAAACATCCATGACTCAGGAACAAATATCTGTGTTCATCACACAAATAAATGCCCTTACCGGGATTCGAACCCAGGACCATCGGCTTAGCAGGCAGTGTCTCTACCAACCCCAACTGGTCGTCAAAAGTTATACATTAATTCTATTGCCGTGTCTATCACTTCTTAGCCCTATACTTTAATTTCACATTAATACTAAGTTGAGGGCATTTTTTTGAAGAATATAATGACGTTGATTAACTAATGACTAAAACAATGACTCAGCCATGAGGGCGTTTCATCACTTTTATAGCTGCATATTTATATTGTATTTTATATCTTCAAAAGGTACTTTTACCAAGAGCAATTCTATTTTGTTTTAGTTTGGAAATTATCTAGATTTTGTTCGTGATAAAATTTATATAAAATTTCTAAGAAAGAAAAGTGGAAAAATTCACTACCTCGGGCGGGACTCGAACCCGGTTTCTTACGGTAGATGTTGCTTAGAAATTAGGGGCAGCGGGTGTGGTCTCGGTAGCTCAGTTGGAAGAGCCATGAGCTGGTATCTCAGTCGCGGGTTCGAGTCCGTCGAGGTCGTGATTTTTTTTTATGCTATAGGGGGCAAACGAGCAAACGAATCGCCTGATGGTAAGCGATTAACGTCGTCCATGGACACCCGCAACACCAGTGGTGTCGCAAGTGCGTTGCCGGCCTTTAAGGTGGGAGTACGCTTTTTTTTAATCCACTTTTAATTTTGTTTCAGAAAAAGATTCATACCTACACAATTACACATGTACTTACTCTTAGGTGGCCGTCCCACACTGCGCTTGCTAGTACGTGGTCTCCATTCAAAGACTTTCTTGTCCCATCGGCCATCCAATCTTTGCATGCAACAGACAAACAACATTTCATTTATTTACGACAAGTATCGAAACTCCTTACAAAAATTGAAACCGTCCTAATAACCAACTCCCTAATCCCCCAAATCCATACAAAGCCATACAATACTACAAATGTACAAAAGTACAATTTCGGTAATGCAAATAGCTATGGCATCATAAATATCGAACTGCATCTTTAACTGTGACTGTTGCTTTACTGAAATCAGTCTTATAACGAAGTGATAGGGGTGTTTGTGGTGGCAGAGATAGCGTAGGCGGCTTAGAATGTTCAACCCTTACGAAACCACGATGTGCATTTCGATAATAGGTGGCAGAGTAGAGAAGCATAGAGACTGCCCGTTGAAAAAATAAAAATGCGACGTCTGTCTGATGCCAAACTTATATGAGAATCCACATGTGCAATGTGATGACGTAGATCTAGAACCCAATGTCCAATACGATGTCTGGTCCATTATTCAACGTTGTCCCCCACTTTTTTTTAATAGCATTATTATGTGATTTCTACTCAGAATTGCGAGCTCTTACAATTCTAATATGAGAAATAATTTGTTTTAAAAATTTCCAAACTTTTAATTCCGTACCACTAAAAGTCTATGAAAAAATGGTAACAGAATGGGAAAAAACCTTGGGACACTTTCTGCTATAAGGATCGAAAGAGCTCGCGGTTCTAAATAGAAATCACATAAACATTTCCAAATGTAAAAAGCGGGGACAACTTAAAAATGGCCCATCTTCAAGATGTCTAAGCCTTTTGAACTGAATTTTATTTTATTAATTTTAACTTAGCGCAGTTAGGGTGCGACCACGCTAACTTTACATTGATTTGAACACTTGGCAATGACATTGTATGACAATACATATCTACTTCACGTAAAACTTAGCATATCCCAACTAAAGAAGTGGAGGGGTGAAGGATGACTCACACTAGCACGGGACGGGACGGGGCGGGACGGGAAAATCTGTCAATTTCTATAGAAAGAATCACGTGATAGCTCGGAGCCCTTGGAAGTTACGTGACGCTTTTTATAGAAATTTACAGATTTTTTCCGTCCCGCCCCATCCCGTCCCGTTCTAGTCTGAGTCTTCCTTTAATCACAGAGAATGTCAAGCTTCCAAACCGATATTACTGATGGCTGGTATTACAACTCACTGCAAATAGTTCAGCTAAACGCCCAGTGTGCAATGTATAAGCCAATTTAAAATCGACTGTATTTTTATGGCTGAATGTACTCTGTGTATTTAGCACTAAATTTATTTTTTGACGTCTGGGCGTTTATGCGTTTACATTGTACAATGTATTGTACATTGGGCGACACGAAGTTATATATCAATATTACAAGCATCCTAGGTACAATGTCTCAAGGACCTATTTTAGATTTAAGGTAGGTAGAGGTAGGTAGCTAGCTAGGTAAGATACACTTAATGTATATATTTCGAAAATAAATGTCAAAAAAAATACAATAAACATTGAAGTTAAACACTTTAGAACGGATTAATCGCGTTTATTAACACCATTACCCTACGTTTCGAGCCCTTTACAAGTAACTTTTTTGATTGACGGGGAGAATTCGCCTTCTCCCAGTCATCATCTTAACCCTGTGAAAACGATTGCTGTAACGGCCTCGAACGTAGGGTCATGGTGTTAATAAACGCGATTAATCCCTTCTAAAGTTTTTAATTTCAATGAATAACAATCGCGGTAACAGAAGACAATATTATAATAAACATTAAAGATGCTTATGTTTGGGTAAAGCGACAGTTACTTAGTAACGACAGCCTGAGCTGAATGAGTACCTACATATTCTCTGCAGTCTCTGTACCCCTCTATACACTACGCATTATCACGAATATCAAAGATTCAAGATGTTGCTCGCCATGGATTATTGAACCGCGCTCTTTCGCGTTTCTAGGGTTCCGTAAAAACCCTCACACTTCATATTCACGAACTAGAACACAATCACAGATTAAATCTTCGAATTCTACACAGAGCGTGTGACTTTCAATCCGATGGTCCCGGGTTCACACCCCGGCCCGTACCAATGAGTAGTTATATACGAAATATCATTTGATATTTATCAATCGCTTTTCGGTGAAGGGAAAGATCGTTAAGAAACCGGACTAATCGCATTTAGGCGTTTACCCTCTGGGTTGGAAGGGATGTCTACTTGAATCTTGGGACGCCTTGTTGATGTCGACGATTCATTGTGCTGTGCCCTGCCACACTAAACGATATGCATCCGCTGTGCCCATACCTCTCTTAAGTAACTCTGTCTGTCTGTTACCTCTTCATGTTAAAACCGCTGATTAAGGTACACACGCGTTCAGAATTGCATGGGCAGTTTATGAATGAATTCATTCATAAATTGCCCATGCAATTCTGAACGCTGTAGTACAACCGAGATCTCAATCTCGGCTCTCGGCCAAAAAGGGCTGAGATTCTCGGCACTGGCTGAACCTTCCGTCTTGACACTTTTGCGATTTTGGTGGGTACTCACCAGTATTTTCATTGTACCACCACACCGCACCACAAGTCAAACAGATATTAAAAATACTACTTACAATGAAACACGATGTTTAATAATAACTGTACTTAACCTTCAATAAAAGTAAACTTTTAACAATGGCGTCTTTTCACGTCGCCCTTAGCCATAAAAGGGATAAAGGGTACAATGGTTTCTGAGACACGTGCGTACACACAGACTGTTATAACGAAGGGTCGTGACCGGGAAGTCAGAATGGATTCAACTTTGACTCGAAGACGGTCATAAAAATCCTCAATTATGATATGTCTTAGATGTTATAATAAGTTACGGATAACATTCAAGTTTTTTTAATTCCAAACAAGCATACGGCCCGCCTGATGGTAAGCGGTCACCGTAGACTATGGACGCCTGCAACTCTAGGGGGGTCATATGCGCGTTACCAACCCGTTAAAATCTCATGGAGCTCATTCCACAGCCGGAGCGTGTGCGGGAGGAACATCAAGTCTGACCAGAGAGCTGGTGGCTTCCTCGCACAACGAATCAGCATTGCGATACAACGAGGAAATTCCGCCAGCATCCTAGGTACAATACCTCAAGGATCTATTTTAGATATAAGGTAGGTAGTTAGGTAAGTTACTTATTGTATATATTTCGAAAATAAATGTTTAAAAAAGAAAATGAGTCGATGAGTTATTAGTATTTTTTCATCACACCTGCTCGTAAACTGTGATATTATATGCAAGCATACTTAGACGTAATGACCTGTATTAAGTCAAACCCGTAATTGATTCTCATACTAGTTTACCAAATTCCCGGGCCTCCCTGAGGACCCGTGCTCCACGTAGTCGCCGCTCACCCCGGTGTCCTTGGACTGTGCTACTTCACTCCCGCTAATAATTATTGTTTATTTAACTGCCTAGTAAGTTCATATATTTCCTCGCAAATGTAACGAAAAACATTGTATGTATCAATGGCAGTACAAGAGTTACGAACTCGTGTTGAAATGAAGCTTAAATTCACACTCGTTCGTAATGTCTTGTTTACAGCCCTTAATACACAATGTAGGTACTATACAATGCAGGGTCACAAACAACGCGTAACATGTTTTAATCGAGATGGTGGATCGCTCCTTCCTATGCTCCGGCTTCCTATGCTTGATAATGGCATCCTAAGATTTCCGAAACATATCGCGCGTAGTAAAAAAATCCGGCCAAGTGCGAGTCGGACTCGCCCACTGAGGGTTCCGCAAAAGGATGCCCCCTCGTTTATGACCTTAGATAATTAAAAATACTGGTAGCACGGAACTCTCAGTGTGCGGAAATTACACGGTTTGCGGATTTTTTCCTGTACTTGTGCTACAAGCTACAAGTTCTTGATTTTTGCCAAATTTTGTGATTCTAGGTTAACAGCAAGTACCTACATTTTGATTCTCATTGCCAATGTATAGGAAATTATTTATTTATTTATTTATTTAAACTTTATTGCACAAAATACAAAAACAAATGTACAAATGGCGGACTTAATGCCCAATGGCATTCTCTACCAGTCAACCATAGGGCCAAACAGAGACTTGAATAAAATGGTGCAAAGGGAGAATCAAGGTAATAATATCGAAATAATTGCAAAGCAAACTGAAGAACATTATATATATTATTATATATAATACATAGATAAAATAATATAATACACTACTACATATTTCCAACATGCACACTATACAATAATGATGGACACTATGGAAACTCTTCCCTCAGCAGGTGCTTACGCAGCATCCGCTTAAACGCACTCTTACTTGAGGCTTGTCTTATATAAAGAGGAAGCGAATTCCAATGACGACTTGCCTGGATGGCGTAGGAATTACCCATAAAACCAGTATGGTGAGCAGGAATCTTAAGTGAAAGTGAAGGAAATGCGACATAAACGGCCGTATATTTTGATTGCGTTGACATAGAGGTTTGGTTTTTTTACACTGTCATGGGACCGCAGACCTGTGTATGTGGTTTTAATTTGAACTTACTACCTCTACGCGTTTCCGAGATAAAGGGTCTTGACAGACGGACGGACGGACGGACAACAAAGTGATCCTATAAGGGTTCTGTTGTTCCTTTTGAGGTACGAAACCCTAAAAATACGTAAGTGCTACTTATCCGTTCTACTTATTCATTCAAAAAAGTACTTTTACTTTTTCGGTGTGATTAAATATAAACCGTAATATATTCTTTCTTTTCTATTTAAAACTCTCGTAGCCTACAATTTATATGCATTTTATTGGTTTTTTTTATAAAATTTTACTTCAAAAATGACTTCAAAAATATCATATTTAACTTAAAAATAATAGACTACAAAAATACAAAATTCTCCTGTAACGAATTCCTTTCAAAAAAACCCTCCCAATGAATACGCTTAATTAACTTTTGAAAAAATCGCAAAGGATTAATCAAACAATTAATAATGAATCGGCAACACTCGGCGTGTCGGATAAATATTCGAGATAGATTTGCATAAGAAACGGTTTTTTTAATTTTTTTCACGTCGCGTTCACTTTCCGATTTTTGATGAGAGCATAGTATGGATAAGACACTCGAATAGGCATTTTTTTCCATTAAGTACAGCTTTTGTGTGAGAGAGTGTAGTTTAACTATGATTTAATAAAAAATCGACCGATCATGTGCTTTTACGTAATTGACCGAGCGAGTGCGAAATCTACGTTTTTAAGTCTCGTTGTCGCGGTCCTTCGATTTTTGTTAAAATTTAAGCCAATAACCGGGTAAGCAATATAAAGTCTCTGTAATTAATAATAAATTTCAGTTTGAAGATGTAAATCAATAATAAAAATACGCATAGGTACCTAAATTATTAAGTCCTGAATACCGAAATTGCTGTCTAGTTGTTTAGTGTGCTAGGGCACAGCACAACGCATGTCGACTCGCACAAATCTGGAGCAGAGCCCATCTGGGGAACTACCTCCAACTTACAGAAAACCGCAGTTTAATAACACTAGACGCTACTCATAGTTGTTATGTTTCTGTTGGTGAGTAAGGTCGCCAGAGCTCCAAGAGGATTCACTCTGTTGACAGATGGGGACCCACGGAGCAAAGCTTGCCCCTGTAGCGGTGAACACAGCGAATCCTTCTTTTTTTAAGGCTACGCGCATGTAACACCCCTGGAGTTGCAGGCGTCCATAGGCTATGGTGACCGCTTACCATCAGGCAGGCCGTATTCTTGTGTGTACTATCGTAGTATTTAAAAAATTAGAATGAAAGACGTGTCCACACTATTTTCTCGTTAACCCTTCTATTGCGTGGGAGACATCGGAGGGATCGGAACAGATGTTTTTAATATTCAAGAAAAAGACGGCCCCCTAATGTTTGCATTCAACTTTTGTTTCCCTTCCTAAGGATGAATCAGGCTTATAGCTGTGATTTTTAAATTACAAATCAAATACATTATAAAATAACAATATTGACAATAAAGAAGCTTGCCGTATTGAAAGCTTTCTGATCTTTAATGGAATGCGTCTGCCAAAATAGTCGTCATTTTAAAATATGCATAACTAGCGTTTGCCCGCAGCTTCGCTCGGGTTAGAAAGAGACAAAAAGTAGCCTATGTCACACTCCATCCCTTCAAATCATCATCATCATCATCATCATTTCAGCCGAAAGACGTCCACTGCTGGACATAGGCCTCCCCCAAAGATTTCCAAAATGACCGGTCCTGCGCCACCCGCATCCAGCGGACTCCTGGTGGACTGATGACCTGGTGAAGGTCCCTTCAAATATCTCCACTTAAAAAATCACGTCAATTCGTCGGTCCGTTTTGCCGTGAAAGACGGACAAACAAACAGACACACACACTTCACGCGAGGGCGTACATTGAATTTCGAATAAACCGATGGATTCTACAATTACCTCAGTACGTTCGGGATTCTAAAGTAGAATCCTGAGCGTACTGAGGGATTCCAGCGTTAACGCACGCAGCGTGGTCTGAGTCGTGATCAATCGGGCATTACTCGGTAATCTCGGTGACTACACCACTGCCTGTCCGATGCAGTCGAAACATGTCACGCCTATTGTGATAAAGATACGTGAGTTTAAGCCGTTTAAGTTTAATATGCAGTATGACTCACGAAAGTTTAAATTATATAGTTGTTCACTCACTACTGCACTGCACTTACTACCATTTGCAATTAAACACTTCACTGGACAACTTATTACCTACTAATTTTTTCGAAATTCTATTTGACTATATACGTGACCGTGGAAAAATCTTAACAGCGCGATGTAGCCGATGTAACAGCGCCATCTGCCATGAAATTGGGCAATTTAACTAATTGAAACTAAACATTAAACATGGTAAATATCTAATTTTTAATAGTAATAATGTTAAAAGGTTGTAAACCTTTATAATAAGCACCTAACTATTATTATAAGTACCTACAGATCGCAGCGACTAACCGCCTTTGTTACATAATTACCGATTCGTTGAGAAACTAAAGAAAACTACGATTATCTCGCCTTGCCCAAGACACGATTGCTATTCAAATATTAAAATTTGCCAACAGACTATAGGGCAATTATGACGCGGCGCAAGTTATAAACTTAGTGTACGACTTCAGTGGCAAGCGTCCAGCGACGGGACCTGAAGGCCTAGTATAAAAATTTTACGACATCAACTTCTCGACCGCGTTAGCGTGTCGAGGGGTCAAAATATGAAAGTTGCCGGATGATTTAAATAAACGGCAAACATAATTTGAACTCTTGATACGCTAACGCGGTCGAGAAGTTAATGTCGTACAATTTTTATACTAGGCCTTCTGCTGTGATGAAATTGTTAAGTAAACGTCGTAATTTCATAGAAATTTAACGTTTAAAATAATACTAAAGTTTGACAGTTCAGCTTGGAAGAAATAACGTGGTTAAACTCAGAGGCCGCTCGCGCAGTGGCGCGTATAAACATATTTCTGCAGTTTGCGAGTAGGTACAGTTACGTAGAACTCATGATATTCAATACGATTCGCGACCCAATATTCGATAGTGACTGCGGCGCTCGAAAGTACGAGTATTTATATACGGCCACGTGCAACTCATTGTAAGCACACTTAAGATGAGTTCTACGTAACCATATTTGCAAACTACAGAAATAATTAGGTATATTTACACGTTTAATTATTATACAATGCGAGCGGCTACTGAGTTAAACCACCTTTTTTCTTCCAAGCTGATGAACTGACAATCTTTAGTTATTTTACACGTCAAACTTCTATGAAATAATGACGTTTACTTAACAATTTCAGTCTGCGCTATCAAAATCTAGGAAACTTAGCATATTCCGCAGTAGTTTATCCACACCACTACGTGAGCGACCTCTGAGCTTGCACACTGTCAGATAAAACCGCTACCGCTTCTGACTTGCACTCCACAATAGTGACGTCACGCGTTGCGTGCGCAATAATTGCCCTCCGATAGACTCCCGCGCACTAATAGCGACTTTCGCCGTTTGTTTTGGGCCATAATTATTGCGATTAAAGTTGTGCTACTGTGGATTGATCTTAAATGTTGATGAAGACCGGTTTTTAGAATGTCAGCTTTTGGCACAGTGACTTTATTGAAATTTAAGGACACAGGCTTTTATAACGGTCTCCCTAGACTAGTTAGTGACTCTGCCTACGAAGCTGGAGGTCACGGGTTCGAATCCTGGTAAGGGCATTTATTTGTGTGTTTATCAAGAATATCTGTTTCCGAGTTATGGACGTTTCCTATGTATGTATAGGTATATGTAATATGCGTGTATTTATCTATAAAAGTACCAATAGTACAAGATACAATTTTAAGCTAACATGGTAATTTGCATTAGGTATAACTAATATTTAAAACGGGATTACCATGTATGTTTGTTTTATTGAACACCCAACATTTCGACACTGTTGCAAGCGCCATGTTCACGGAGTAAACTGACGAGCTGCGAGGTTTGGAGCACAACCTCCTGCTTTCGGGGCAGACGCCCTAACCACTGGGCTACCCGATCACAGCAAACATGCTATAAAAGTTTATGCGCATAACCAATAATATCAATATTGGTTATGCCATATAGAATTATGCATAGCAAATTATGCGAAGCCGGTGAAACGCGCAATCAAATAACCGGCCTTATACGTTCGGGGAGATTTGTCGGATCTACCAGTCAATGTACGGTACCTTTTGTCCGGCGGAAGCCGCGGACATACGGCGGACATAGCTCTATGGGGATCCCATGGATTACCCGAACGTAGCTATATGACCGACTGATATTACTGGAATGCGGCCGAACCTTAATCTTTAGTAAGTAAGTAATCGTTTATTCGTATAACACAGGTGATACTTCTCCTTGCGTCGTGTTCCTCAGAATTGAGGGTCGTGACCTCCCTTCTGCATCACCTTCTCACGGACGATATTTCTCCAACTTTTTCTGTCTCTGGCGGTATGGAGGGCATTGTGGACTGTGGAGTCAAGTGCGGAGCGGATCTGATCAGACCAACGTATAGGGCTGCGTCCACGAGGTCTTTTACCATCTACTTTGCCGGTCACAATGAGCCTATCCAGATTGCCACTATCTTTCCTAGCAATGTGACCAAAGTATTCCAGGATCGGACAGGTAGTACAAAAGCTGTCAATATATAGAAGGCACTCTGTGTTATGCCTATTGGCGTACAAAATTAACTAGTGACTTATTAAATACAGAATGTATGTCTAACACGAAATAAAATCAACACAACAATAATAAATAAATCAAATTCAATAATCATGCTACAATTATCTTACAGAACAGAATTAAGTCGATATAAATTTGCAATCAAATGTCATTGAAAAAATCATTAATGGAGTAATAACATTTATTAATAAGATAAGATCTTTGCTAATATACCTACAGGATTTCAGGCTCCAATGCAACATTTTTTAATTTTGGGAAGAAACTACGAATTGCAAAACGTTAAATATTCAAATGACTCAAACAAAATATTTATCATCAGAATTCAACGTCTAAAAATCAATTTATTCATATCATGTCGTTGACTAACAAGCATAGGTCCGACTGGTGGAAAGCGGTCATTGTGCGGTGTAAGGACGCCTGCTATTCCAGGAGTATTACAAGCGCATTACCGACCGATTAGGAACTTATACACTCCTTTTTTTAGGAACCTCATACTGAAGTCCTTCGGGAAAACCTCGACAGCCTCATTCCACAGCCGGAGCGTCTGCGGGAGGAAATTCCTCTGAAACCGCACAGAGCGCGACCATTTTGTTTGTAAGGCGTGTGAATGAACGCCCTGTCGGTGGCGAGCGGTGCGATGGTGAAAAGTGGACGTTAGTACATACCAAACAATTCTTCAGAACACAACCCATTGTACAATACTTAACACAACCGAATAAGTTTTGTATTTTTTTAAATATTTTACAGCCACACTCAGATAAGTATCTATTTCTGACTTATCTACTTCAAGTACATACATCACCACAGAATGGACTCATCAATATTAGGTATCTAACTATTACGAGTAGTTGCTTCTGAAGAGTTACAAATAGCGAATCTCTAGCTATATTATATCTATAATTAGCTCGATATTATATTTCATGGGGTCCCAGCGCACGCAAGTTTGTAGAAATCGCGAAACGTCTGGTTGATGTTACTGGTGACCGAAGAGCTGGTCGCTTCCTCGCACAACGTATCAGCGTTGCGATACAACGAGAAAATGCCGCCAGCATCCTAGGTACTATGCCTCAACGACCCACTAAAGATTTAAGTAGTAGAGGTAGAGAGGTAGATAACTTATCTACACTTAATATTTTTCAAATAAAAATAATTATAATTATTAATTTCATACTTATCATTACTAAGAAATACAGAACATGACACGTTCATACGTACTATTCATAGGTACCTATATACCTATATAGGTAGTTCATTAGTGTAAGTTCTTGCCGACATGTTTAATTTTGTCTTTATTTGTTTTTTTTTTATTCAAGCCCCGTGATATCGGAATGTTAGTTAAGTATATAATTGTTTTACTCACGACTATTTGCAAATTATGAAACAACATCATCATCATCATTCAGCCGAAAGACGTCCACTGCTGGACATAGGCCTCCCCCAAAGATTTCCACAATGACCGGTCCTGCGCCACCCGCATCCAGCGGACTCCCACGACCTTCACCAGGAAACAACATACGTAATCCCAATAGCTAAGTATTGATTTATTTAACCTAAACTTACTAAAACCAAACTGCCAAACCTTCGTTCAGGGGCCATACCATGACGTCTTAACGCGATTCAATTGACGACCTAAACTGAGTCGCTTCCATACAACTAAGCCTAAACTGAATCGCATTAAGTCTTCATGGTAAGGCTTCTAAAGTCACCATACTTACTACTTGTGACACTCAGAAACGAACCATATCTTCCTACTCAAACCCCAGTAGCGACCGGCGCTGGAAAACGGCGGAAAACCGAGAAAAGCGACCGACAGCGCCATCTATTGTGGAGCGGCGGACAACGGGCATTTTCACAAGGGATGCTTTGTTGTTCCATATATTTTTGTGTACAAGAGGGGTTTCCTTCGTTATTCCGTATATTATTATTGTTTATCATCGTTTTGGGGTTTGCTAGTGTGATAGTTTCTAAAAAAGTCTGGAAAGTAATTTTTTAGAGGATGGAAATAACTGGACGCAGTGATTTTTTTAAATCCCTATGTTCTTATGTGAGGTACCTTACTGTACAGTTTTAAGTTTTCAGGAACAATTTAAGTAGGTAAGTATGTTAATATCGAGAAAAACTTACTTAATATTTAATCGCATAGGTATTAAGTATGTCTCTAAGTTTTAATATTAAGGTTAAGGAAAAGAGAAACTGTCGTAGTTAAATCCAAAATCAGAAACCGCTGTAACTTTAAAGTTAAAAACATTTTTAGAACAACAAAGCTTTAGAAAATAATGAAAAAGGGATTTTTCGAAATCGTAGACAAATCCTAAGTTTTTTTTATGTGGAATACTCAGAAACGTAAAATTAGATAACAATTTAATTACATAGTAAACATTAAAATGGTATCATGCTCGCATGCCAAGAAAAGAAAACTTTAATACGAGCCCAGACCCTCCGAATATAAATTTATGACCATAGAATTAATACACAAAGTTTTTTTATTATTTAATAAATACAGTGAAACCTGACATTGAAAATTCATCCCAATTAATTATAAATATAACGACCGAACTTAAAAAATAAATCGATAAAAATATTAAAGCAATTTTGAATCGAAATTAACACTAATAAAACTAAGCCTCATCAATAAGGTAAGACGTCCAATAACGGGCCCTAGCGCGCGAACCCTAGTAACCGAATTTCGGGATCGACGCGAAACAAAAACTGACCTACATCGGGCCCTCCGTTCAGCCACCCTACCCGTCTTACCCCTGCATTTTCCTCTCAAGGTGAATATTGATGCATTTCTATGCAATCAATACTGATACCATGCATTTGAGAACGACTAATACAAAAGGTTTTCATAATTTTTTTTTAAAGATGCATTTTAGGTTAGAAATTTCGTCTGTGTGGGTTCAGATGTTATAAAAAGTAAGTGGTTAGCGTTTCCAACGTCCCATTTACGAGCTAAGTGGATGTAAACATCCCGATACAATGTAAATAGTGGCCGTCCAAGGAGTCGATCGCGCCGCAAAAAAAGCGCATCCTATTATCGACTACAACAAAAGGACTTGCAGCGATACCTAAGTACACATCTCGATTCATCGTCTCGACTCGAATCGGCGAACCGATGCCATTGGCGCGCCCCTCTGTCGCCGCGCGGGAGCGGGATGGAGGTACCGTTTTCGGGGAAGGGGGACAAGGAGGTTGATAGTCATCTTAGCTGCCGAGTGGCGTCCCACTGGGCGGGGCCGCGTCAAGGAGTGAGCCTCAGATGCGCACAGTTGGAGGGGCTTCGCTCGGCCGAAGGATCGCACTGCAGTCGAGCCCCGCGCCGACCGCGAGCGCACGTTCACCGCCGTGCTCGCGACTTACGTAACAACTAATCGGATCGAACCTACCGATTAATCAATCGTGATCGTCAACTGTCGATAATTTGTGCATCGATATTTTTTTTATCTTTTTTCCGCGCCAAAACAAGTGAACTCGATTGTGTACTTTGTGTTGTTTTTGTTTTTACGCTTTATTTTTGGGCGTATATGGACAGTGTTTTGAATTTCTGACGGACCAAGTGTGCAACTGTTTTTCGGACTTGATATTGTCCTGTGATTTTATTGACATAAAACATGGTGATATGTGGACACATGGTGGTATTTTCTAAGTGATAACAACACCTGACTTGACACTGATGTAAGTGTTAGTTTGTAGATCGTTAGTGATGTCTTCTGAAGTGTACAAAAATCTGGGATATTTTTTCCATTTTCACCAAAATAATTAAAATAGTAAACATTAAAAACCAATAAAAATATTATTTGGAAATTTGCACGAAATTTAGGTGTATAAAGTAATGTTTTAGATTGCCACCGCAAAAGTTTAGTAGGTCAGATCTTGAAACGAAATCTTACAAGAATAAATCTAATCAAATTTGGAAAAAAAATCTAATTGGAAATGACTATAAAAATATTATATCCAACTATTTTTATTTTAAACCAGTATGAAATGATAAGTGTGTTTTCAGACAAATCATGTGTAGCAATTAAATTAATAAGTTTTCAAATATATAACTACGCATTAATCTAAAAAAATCTTAGTGAAATCAAATCGATCGAAAATAAATAAAGGAAAATAAATGAAACAAAGCAACAAAACTTGCTGATGTAAAATAATCATTATTAAAACTATAAAAACCAATTGCCAACCGATCAATTTACACCTGCCCCCACAATTACCGCTACTATTTGCAAAACGCCAACTAAAATTCAAAGACAAAAACGCTCGCACAAAATCAATCGTTTAAATCATTCCAAATAATTTAGCACAATTACCGCATTTTTGCACCGCGCGGCGGCGGAGCAGTGCTCGCAGTAAGCCGTGATTGATCGGTGTCGAACCACTTATCGGTGCGTTTACCCTAATCCACCGGCATTTTTGGTGTTCCACAGTTTGTGGGTTCACACTCAATCGGGTATCGTGACGGAATTTAATGATTCTGTGACTTCTATGCTCTAGAGATTTTGATGTAAAATATTTATATTAAATATTTTATAAACCTGAATATAAGTAAAAGTTGAAGATATAAAGAAAGAATCTTTATTATAATAAATAAATAACAATTATCGTACTTACCTAAAAATGAAAAACCTACCTTAAGAATAAAATAAAAAACTACCTTAAAAAAAAATATATAAGTTTATGTATAAAACTTTTAATATACAAAATGATTCTTTCCTGTGCGGTATCGGTCAAATATCTTATTAGAATTATCGACTATTTTTGATTTTTGGAAGAGTCGTAACGAAAACTTAATGTCATTAAGTATTAATAATGATTTGCATAAGTTCTATACTTTAATATTTTTCGTGATAATTGTACCTGTTTAGAAACTAAAGTGCATATTATAATTTCCTTTTAAAGAAAAAATCGAAGAAAAAAAATGTTTGTACGCACATACTGTGACTAACAAAAATATACTAGAGTTTGGTTTGTTTATATTTTATTGACTCCGTGATTTGTTTGACGAGTTTTCGACGTTACTCACTAGTAGGATAATATAAATAAATCAGACGTGAAGATCAGTAGCAAATTTCAACTTATAAATGCGAACGCATATTAGTATCTAATAAATAGGTTTCTGCGGAATATTTTATGTCCGTCTCTATTTACGGAAGTTGTGAAAATATTAATGTATTGTACATAATATTTAGGTCAAATTTACAATATAATATCAAAAAATCAAACAACAACTCCAAAAATATTCGGGGTTAGACGTTTTTCCAAAATTTAGGTCAAATTGATATAAATAGTTAACATTTTAGAATAATTTCTATACAGTCTCCTGTAAAAATCTATATCGTCTTTTTTAACAGCACTGGTTTTTATTAGAATAATAAAAGAAAAATATCACAGATATCGTACTTGTAATTACAAAACACTTGGTGTAGTCCCCTTGTACCTTATTAGTGTACCGGGGCCCACACAGATGGCGGTAGGGAGACTTGACCTCAACTTCGGGAACTAACAAACTTCTCAAGTGCTTTGGACAAATTAGAACAACTGATAATCCCGACTTGTTTTTTGGTTTGTCATTTTGTCGAGTTTTAGTAAGCCAGTCGGTAGGAGATATTTTTATGACTTTTTTTTGGGTAATAATGAGTCTTTTTAAGTACTTATTTGTATGTAGGCATGTCTGCGGATTAACACTAAAATCTTTAGTGTATGTTAAATGGATTGTGATTATTTTACTGTAATTTTAAGATCGATAAGGTAGGTAGGTAATAATAGCCGTGATTTTTAACGCTTTTAGTTAGAGTTGTTGCTTTAAATTTTGGTTATTATAATTAAACTACGTTTAAAAATTATAAATTGAAAGAACACTACAGAAAAAGTGATCAAATTCTGCTGCGAAAACAGGAGATCACTGATCCCAGCCCTGGGCATTGGGGGCCTGGTCACTTTTTCTGTAGTAGGTATAATTATGGCATCTCTTTCAATTTATAATTTATATATAAAAACTGTGACTACTTCAAAACACGAATCAAAACATTTATTATAATTAATGAATGATATAATTAATGCTGTACAATTGTACATTTTAAAACTCGCAAAAGTCTTTTGTATTATTTTGATTGTCAGGTAATGAAATAAAATTATGTATCAGACGTCTAGCTCGGTATTCTTGACACACCGGGTTCGAACCCCGTTACCAACAGCTCACACCTCCATAAATATCTATTAACTCGTTGAATAAACTAGTTCAATTAACATGTATATATTACAATAAAAACCGCGATAATTTAAACATAAATTATTCACTCCTTGCATTTTGCAATTATAAAAAATTTAATCGTGACATAAAACTGCGTGACGATGAAAAAGGTGTATACTTAATGATAATTATACAATTAATCGTCTATTGGGTTCAGCTGGGTCTTATAAACGATTATTAATTTAAAAAAAAAATCATTATATACGGACTATTTTTATATAAAACCTTGATCTTTGGATAGTGCAAAAAAAAATAATTCACCAAAAAAAATATATATTTATTTATTATTTTTATTTATTTATATTAAAAAAAAAGAATACACATGACTTAAAAACTAAGATGCGCCACAGAAACCTGTAGAGGTATGTACCTGTAGAGATATATACTAATATTTATTTTATGTAAAAATTGTAAAATGTCACACAATTTTTGGCCAACATAATTTCGGCCAGTTATTCCGGTTCAAGAAAATCTCGGTTGCAATTCCTAAGTCCACATAACGCGCGTTTACCCTACATTGAATCTGTTCTAAGATCGATAATGTCACAAATACAGTTTAATACCGTGGGATTAGTATTGTTGCATGTTTGTTTAATTGTACTACTAATACAATTATGTATGTGTGTTTGTGTTCATAGACTATTTGAACTGAATACGTTATTAATAAAAATAGACTTATAAACGTAGCCGGCATTTTAATATGCTAAACAATGGATCCATTTTGGCTGATATAAAATAATCATTCCTTTTTTTTATTCTACCGATTTTTGTTCATAATAATCACTCTTCATAATTATTTTACTATTTCTTTTGTTTATACATGTTTATTTAAATTATATTATAACAGCCAGTTGTCATATTTTTTATATTCATGCTGTCATTACTAAGAACATGTTTGAACTCATATATTTTTTATTCAGAATATTTTTCTTCATAACAGTTAATTATAATTTTCTTATTCATAATGTCATTATTAGATCGCACTTCTAACCTAACATAACATATTTAAATAAGTAGGTATCTAATTAAACTTTTTAACCAAATATGAGAAAGATTTAGTAGTGTATGTAGTATGTATGTTGTATTATGCATGTTTATCTCGTGTCATTAAAACCTTTGTGTCTAAACATTAGATGTTAGATTTGTGTTCTAAACATAAACAGGTAAAAAAGGGGTCAAACCATTTCTTTGCTCCCTATTTTTTTGACCAAATTGTTAAATTAACAAAAAAAATTGTTTTATATTTAATTAGACTTATAAAGTTTTAAAAAATATTAAGAATATTTTTATATAAATCCGAGTGTGAATAAAACTAATCTAATTATTAATATCGTTTTAACTAGCTTAGGTAAGTGTATTTACCTACATAAAAAAAAAAAAAATTCTCAACCTTGTTTACTTAGAATTTTATAACTGTAAGAAAATGGAAAAATTCTCCCCGTCGAGATTTGAACCCACGACCTCTCTCAACACCCGGTCAGATCGCTCGATCTGGAGAATTATCCCATTTTGTTTCCATTTATAAATAGTATATTTCGCTCGCCAACGTCTCTGCTTAATACAAAAATAATTTCGTACTTAGCTACGTTAACATGAATTACAAGCAAAACCGCAGGCAAAAGCATTATCGTCCCATTGTTAAATGCTTAAACTCAATCACTATGAGAGAATGCGATACGTACCGATACTTTTCAGAATGTGATTAGACAAATCAATGACAATGGGTAATTAATGAAACATTTTGTTGCAAAAAATGTTCACAGAATGCCGCCGAACGGCGCTAAATGTCGGGTATTTCATGTTTTATGGTGGTAAATGAGTGTACGGTGTCATCACATCATGTAAAGCGTGTTATATGTGTAAGTCGTGTTCGCCTATAATTGGGTGAATACTCTGGAATGATTTTGTACCTTTCATTAAAGTGTTTTAGTAATAGTATTGCACCTGTTGGCAAACCTGTATCAATAAATAAATAAATCACAGCAATTTCACACAAGTAAGCGGTTACCGTAAGCTATGGGGAGCGACTTTAGAAGTGGTATGTGCTATCAAGTCTTTGAGTCTAATAGAGGATTTTTTAAGGCATTGGAACTTTGTCACAATGACACATTAAAGTAGTACTGTAACGTCAGTGATAAATAAGTATACGACCCGCCTGATAGGTAAGCGGTCACCGTAGTCTACGGACGAATTCAATTCGCCAACGCAATCAAAAGATACAGCCGTTTTGATCACAGTTTCCATACATGTGCAATGGAAATCAATATGTATAGGGTACTTCCCGTTGACCTAGAATCAGGAAGCAAAAAGCAAGAGCTTGTAGGACAAGTATAGGGAAAAAATGCCACCAGTATTTTTATGTACCTAAGGTGGGTGGTAAATTTGAGAGTAGGGGGAGTATCTTTTGTGTGGAACCATCGGTGAGCGAGCCCTACTCCCACTTGGCCAGTTTTTTTTTAAATATGAATAATAGTACGACTTTAGAGTTTAAATTGTATTATTGTATGCTTGTTCGAGTTAATTAAAATAAGGACATCTACTAGACTGGAACCGAGTTGTCGTTTTAATAGGTTTTGCAACAGCAATAATATGGCCAACTGGTCATATTTTAATTTAATGACCAATTGGCTTTGCGCTTGAATATAACAGACATTTGTATTTATATCTACTGTAAATGTATCTAGTGCACACTTACATCCATAGGTACATACTCACATATTTCAAATGAGCAGATATGAAACTGGCCGGCAGTACTTACTACCTTCTTCTTGCGAGCGAATTGTATGGATCGAAAGAGATTCTCTAAATCTTGTGACTCGCAAAACAAGTGAGTCTCTTTTCTCTTTTCATTAGACTTCCAGTTGTTTTACACATTCCAAGTTTTTGAAAAACAGGCCTAGGGTCTAAGATGGAGATTAAAAGTCTAACTCATCCACTCATGCCTTATAGACATCGAGATAGTAGATAATTGTCAGGGACTATAGAAGAGCGCATTCCGTACCTTATAGTATCATATAATTTTGTTGTTGACGATTGCTTGGCCAAACTTAAGTACTTTAATATTAATTACACATTGAAAGAGATGTCATATACAACAGAAAAAGTGACCATGATGGTGAGCAGGGCTTGAATGGAACCAGCGACCTCCTGCTTTCGCGGCAGACGCCCTAACAAGTGGGCTACCCGATCACAGCCACCGATCACGGGGCCTTGGTCACTTTTTCGGTAATATACGACATCTCTTTTAATTTTAATTTACATATAGTAGTGTGACTACTTAAACAGAAAAGAAAGACAAAAGACAAAACATTTATTACAAAGAATAATTTGATTCCTGCTTTACAATTGTACTTTAATGGAGTATGTATGTATGTATAAGCTTTATAAAAGAAACACAGTAACAGAAAATTTTTTATAGGTACAACTAAAGCGAACTTATCCCTGAGTTTAAACAGGCAACGATAAAGGCAAACCAAAAACATAAATGTACAGCAACTGAACTTAAAAAAAAAATTGAATACACGTTTAGTAATAGGAGATCATCGCGCGCAAAGTGTGTTCCGGCGGATGTCGTAATATTTATCTTATCTTTATCTGCGAGCCACTAATATAATAACAAAACAATTAAGAACATACCAAGGTCTGAGTACATCGATATGTATGTACTTACTTATTACTCTGAATATTTTTTGGGTATAAATAAATATTATTGGACAATCTCACACAAATCGACCTAGTCTCACGATAAGCTTAATAAGACTTGTGATGTGGGTACTAGACGACGATATATATAGGTAATAGATAATATTACCCAGTTTCTCGCCGACTTTGCTATATTACTTCTATTAGTTATTCATCGGAGCCATACTAACATTCCATAATCCATGCCAATGTGACACTTATAGGTCAAAATCGAAATTCAAGGTAACAAATGTATTATGTAATTTTGTTTAGTCGATATTTACCCAGTTTTGTTTTTATATCAATAAATTAATGTACCTACGTCATTGGAGGTACATTCCTCTATCCGATACTTTTATTGATAAAAATCAAATTTCAAGTTTTGTTATGTAATTTTTTTTATACCTAATTGATGCATAGTGATACGACCTAAATAATTAGGTACCCACCTAATCGTCATATGGGGAACTCAATGTTTACCTGCCCTAAGAGAAAGTTTAATGGCAACCATGAAGACCTGCTCGTGCCTACTGAAGACGCAGCCCTTTGGGCAAAGACATTGGATATAGCCCTTTAATTCTTTAACCATTGTAAATGATACGACTCGAATCTTGTAATTTGCCATACGATTAAATAAACCTGACAAGCCATTACATATTTATAAAAATAATAGATTATTTATCTAACATTTACATGAAAATGTAAATTAATAGTAGATTGTGTTACAGAGACATAACGAACAAAATTTCCAATTTTATAAATGAAAGTAAAATATAGAAATGGGAGCGGGGAGCTAGTCTCTCTGCGAGATCGTATCAGAAATAAGACCATCCGCAGCAGAACCAAAGTAACCGATATAGCTCTCCGAATCGCTAAACTTAAGTGGCAGTGGGCGGGGCACATTGCACGTAGAACCGATGGCCGTTGGGGCGGAAAGGTTCTCGAGTGGCGGCCGCGTACCGGAAGGCGCAGCGTGGGTAGGCCCCCCACAAGGTGGACTGATGACCTGGTGAAGGTCGCAGGAGTCCGCTGGATGCGGGTGGTGCAGGACCGGTCATTGTGGAAATCTTTGGGGAAGGCCTAGGTCCAGCAGTGGACGTCTTTCGGCTGGAATGATGATGATGAGACAATGACAGTTGTGTTTTTCTACCGCAAGATATTGTCGCGGTGTTAGAGCGACAGAGCTAAACTGTACCAATTATCAATTAATATCATTATCTTCATGAAGGAAGTCGACCGTTCATCACCTACTTGTTTATGCCTATAATTCCGAGAAAATATTAAAAACACTATCAAGCGAAAATATAGTGTCACATTACTCTCCTTATCGACTAAATTGAGTCTTCGGCATATTTTCTCACGGTGGGTGCGGGGTAAAATAGACCCTGTAGCGTTGTGTTAAGGTGCAGAGTGGAGTAGGTTTAGTAATAGGAGTTCGTTTTGGACACAATTTATGAGAGCCAGCGAAAATAGGTACCTATTTGGGGGTTGAGGTTTTTACTAAGTGTAGCATTTTTCATGACAAGTCTCTGCTACATGTAACTATTAAGAGTAACTATTTAGAGTTTTGTTTGAATTCAGCGCAATTTTCTCGTCTTTTTAGTAAGATAATAATTAATTGCACCACAGATGATATCAAATCCAAAACACATTTACAATGTAAATAAAGGCAGCAATGGGCGATTTTATCCCTATAAGCATTACATTCAAACAATAAATTATTTGTATTTGTTTTTGTAAGCAGTTTCATCAAGATAGCTAAGAAACAAAGTTAACAAAAAAACATTTTCAAACGGGGTTTTTAAATATCAGCCGAACGAATAGTAAAAAAGCATTTTGTCGGTACATATCGTTTTTACTATACATTAACGTCATCTGATATAATATACCATATTTTAATGGGTCGGCAACGCGGATGTGACCCACTTGAATTGCAAGCGTCCATAGGCTACGGTGACCGCTTTCCATCAGGCGGGTCGTATGCTTGTTTGCCACCGACGTGATATTTAAAAAAAACATGAAAAGCATGAATTTAAAAAAAACATGAAATATGAGTTACAGAAAACGATTGCCGCTTTCGCTTATACCCTTACACCGTACGGTGTAGCATATCATGGTATTGCTAACATAAACAATGCCTAACGTCTACAATCAATTGATAGTGTCGCTTGCTCAATGAGTTCACGTCACGTGAGCTCATGTGACCCTGGGTCATCTTGACCCAGTCAAATTTTATGAGTTGGGTCATTTTGACCCAAAGTGGATATTTAAATATTTTTATTCTAAACTGGGAAGTCAGGTTATTTACCCCTTCTGATTGAAGTGTTTGTAAATATTTTAAAAAGGTGGGTTATGAATTTAAACCCACTCAGCTATGCGCATGTGATTCCATTGTTATTGTTAAGGCGCTGACAAGAGCCAAGTCAACGTACGTTGTAGGAGGATTTGTATCAGAGTAAAGGAGATTGTAACTTTACCAGCCGCTGTTTTTAGAAGAAAAAATACGAAAACTATTAAAATAAACAAAACTGTGGACGTATTTGCGAATCGTGGCAGTTGAGATACTTATGAGTACATATTTTTTAAAGTAAAAAAATAAAGACATAACCGTCTATTAAAGAATTTAAGACCAATTTTTCCAATTTATTTCCAACGACCCGATTTCGTTAAATTAATTATCGGTTCCGTCAAATCACCATAGTTTTTAGTATTAAAATAAATAGATATTCTTAAAATACATAGCTTATATACCTACAAATTTATCATTAGGCATTTAGTTTGAATGTTAAAAAACTTAAGAATATTTCCAATTGCGAGTACCTAAAGCCGTAAAATATATACAGTTGAATGTAATTTATAAACGGCGGCCATTTTAATCATCAACCAAATCATTCCCATGTGATGACGATAATCGAAAAACACAATCATAATCGATTCTCGCTACCGAACTATTCCCATCCCTATTCTCTTCCACCTTTAACCAGTATATCTTGATCTATTTATCATTACATTAAATACAAACCTAGTGAAGCTCCACAAGGACTTCCACAACGACTGACTCATTCAAATTGTTCCTTGATATCTTACTACATATCCAGTTAAGAACAGTTGGCGAAGATATCTGCGGCCCACCCTGTTGGAGGTCTTACCCTACTTTGCGTAGTACTATTTACGTGCGGTCGCGCCTTAAGAGTCCATAGACTACGTTAAACGCCTACTATCAGTTGGTCTGAATGCTTGTTCACAAATGGTGTAAAAAAATATACCAAAATCAGAGGTCACAGTTAAATTGGTTATTTTCATTAAAATCAAGAATAACGTCTTAAAAAACAATGTCCATTCACATTCGGGACACACATGTGCCGCTGGACAGAGACGGCGCTATACGATCGAGCGAGAAGGGGCGTGTTTTCTTTTTTTAATCGGCTCCGATTTTGCCACATGTTGGGTTAGGATGTTCAAATAAAGCCGAATCGGAATTTATGTCGTTTTTTGGGCAAAGGGTTTGTTTGCCACTGTTTATAATTTGTTTCTACTGAATGTCTATGGGACTCGATTCCCACCGGGTTTAAAATACCCTTTTTTTCGGTGGCAAACAAGCGTAGTACCTATAGCTAAGCAAACAATTTTGCATGAAGCTTCACTATGGGCCGTTACAAAACGGTAAATTTTTTTTTATATAGAGGACCCATTTTCATTTAAATGGTGCACTTTTTTCTGAATGCCCATCCAAACACATCTCTTAAACATAACTTTTATATTTTCAAGACTAATATAGGTACCTACTAATATTCTCGTATAGCGGGGTTGATGCGTTGACGCGAAAAATGGTGACGTTTTTTATGGTTGTGTGCCTCGCACTCGTGATTTATTCAGATAAAGATGGCTTCGCTTTTATTCACTTACAAATTAAGCATATTATTATGCCCGAAATCATACCTCTTTGTTTATAATATAACGACCTGTCAATTTGACATGATTCCTAACGTCAATTTGCTCTAAACTAAATATGTAGTTCACTTATTTAAACTTTCACGATTTTCACACATTATAAATTTACTAAAACGGGGCTTAATCGTGTATAAACTTTGGAAACAAACCTCCGACGTTTCAAGGGCGACATTGCCCCCGTGGTCCCGGAGAAAGACTTTCTCCGGGACTGTCTTTCTCCGGGACCACGGGGGCAATGTCGCCCTTGAAACGTCGGAGGTTTGTTTCCAAAGTTTATACACGATTAAGCCCCGTTTTAGTAAATTTATAAATATGTAGTTATTGAATATATACTGTCCGATCTGCGCCCGACAAGATTCCAATAAATGTCGACATTTATAGTTACATACATACATATATTTACCGTTTGGCAACGTATCAAAATTGTATGAGGGATCGGCATATGCTGATTCTCGCAACCTAGCATCTTATCAACTTATTTAAATTTAGACTCTATCGCCTTGAAAACAAAGTTGAATTTTCAATAGACATAAGCGGCAGTTGAGTAATTGAATTTTGTTAGTTTATTGTTTATCATTACTATTCATACACGCGTAGATATCGCACTAAGAGTGTACGTCAGTTGTCAGTCAGATAATTCCAAGTTTGATTGCCAAATGATATCGAATCCAGACTAAAATGACAAAAAAATTGTTACTACAAAATTCGTTGTTAACCAAGGAAAAACGAGAAGAAAACTACATTTAGGTAAGTAGGTATTAAGCAGCTGTAGGTGGGTTGGTCTTATCACTAAGAGGCAATCTCTACAGACAACCTTTAACCCAGCGGATAGATATTTTTATTATCATAATGGACTTTGACACTTGCCATTTACAACTAAACTACAACTTTATTGTAATAAACTAAAACACACAAATTTTAATTTATAAGTGTAACTAAACTAAAATAAAACTAGACAAAAACTAAAATAAAACTAAATAAAAACTAAAATAAATCTAAAACAGGCCCCTGCGGCATGGTACCGAGGACGCTGGCAACATTTCCTCGCTGGATTGCAAGACTTATATATACTTTGACACTTACATATAGAATCCATACTGGGTATTTTTTACCCGGTAGCGAGAAGGTACTGCCGGCTTAACCAGCCTACCTAGACGTTTCAGTTTTGACAACTTTGTTTCGAAAAGAGATACCTACCTGCCTCCAACTCCTTCAAGTTGGTTACATTGGACTGGTTCTGATCTGATAATGGAATTCACGAGGAATAGATGTCCTCAGGCACATCATCATACGGGTCTTTTTTCAAACAACTTTTTTTTGTTTTTTTTTTGTTTTCTTCTATTTGGATCGAAAGAGCTCGCAAGTCTAAGTAGAAATCACATAACAAACTTATCATGTTACAAAAAAAAATTGGGGGCAGGACATTACAGGCAGTTTTATGTAAAGTTGTCCCCCAACTGTACATAAAACTGCTTGTTTTTTTGCTGTTTTCTCAAGCATTTGAAACCACCGATTAGCCATTTTTTTTTAAGAATATTATTTCAAAGTTGATTACGAAGCCCTAGCGATCAGCTGTCATTTTCCTAACGTATGTGTACGAAAACGTGTCACAGCCTAAATATAACGCGGCGCGTCACCTGCCGCTCTGTCACTGCGTTTTGATCTATATTGTACTATTTTTATACTGTGACATTTATTGATAATCTTTGAAGCGAGTCAGCAGAATGTTTTGCTGTTGGAACCCAAGAATATTATACCCAGTGGATTTTGTGGCCTTTACATGCTCGGGGAAGAGTTTATTCATCTCTGATCTGAGTTTTTGAAAGCAGCTGTTGAAAGCATACTAGAAAGAGGTGGTAATTCCAACATGAAGTCATTAAATGTTATTTCGCGCCGGTTCTTGGAAAACCCAATTAGGGCTATGTTCTATTGACAGATGACCGTAGTCAAGTTCAGTATCCATTGTCTACCCTAACTGCTTACTTTAATGTATATAATACCAGCCACTCTAAGTTTTAAATAAGAATACAAATACATATATTAACATACGACTATTAAAATCACAGTCTTCCCTTATGTACATTCAGCATTCTTACGTATTATATCTGAAGTATGAAACTGCTATTACATGATGCTCCAACATACTTACAAAGTCACCTATTCTAATTTTGAAATTTTAAATTACAAATGTGAGTCTTAATTTAAAATCCGTTAGTCATTATAATCGACATGTGCACCGAAACTCGAGGGGAGTACTATTCGATTTTATCTCACATTTGAAAAAAGAACGTCTTTTTAAAAATGGAACGACGTTTGTGGCGTAATTACTAGTGATGAGGCAATATAATTAGAACTTTTTATCGATCATTTTGATAGCCAAAGCAACAACTATAATAAAACATTTTAATATTTCTCGAAAAAACCGGTTAAAATAAAATTTAGAAATTATCATACACACAAAAATTACAAAAGTTATGTAATAAAGGTTTATTTGTGTAACAATGTCTCACAATATTCATATTTACATTCCTAAAGAATTAAAAGGTTATTTTCTTTCAAAATAACATTAGTATACAATAAATTCTGTTTTAAAAACATTAGTTCCATACTCTCATCCCCAAATCAAAGCAAAAAGTTCCACCCCATCGGACGTCATATTTCGTTCCATCGGAAACGCCGAGTGTGACACGTCTTGTCTCATAAGGGGAGATGTCTTTATGGATCGAATATAGGGTTAATGGAATAAGGATATTCAATAATGTCTGTCTGTTTTAAATCCTTTGTCATTGTAAGGAAAAGTTTGAGCAAGGAACAAGCAAAACTTTATTGCTGAGAATTTTTTCGATATTTTCTGCAATAATTATCCTATATCAATCTATAGAGGTCAACTGCTACTCTTTATATTTATAAGATGACATGAAGTCCTTAAGGTATTGATCGACATGAAAGACTTGAAGTATTTAAAAAATAATTAGCGTTCTTCAAGAACTGAAATGTGAATGTGTTAATATATTAGCTAGTTGAGTAACAATCCTTCAAATTGAGAAGATTGATAGTTCATTGGCTCATATGGACAATCGATTGCCTATAAAAATTGAAGGTCACTCTATTAGGGCAATTAAAATATACATATATCATTCATCATTATCATTTCAGCCGTTTATCGCCCACTGCTGAGCATAGGCCTCCCAGTCCAGATCATGTGTATTTCTTAAACGGCTTTGATATATTGTCATGAACAAACTTCTTTATTTAACTGTTAAAAGAAATCTCAAAAAAAAATACGATCAAAGAACTCCAAAAAGGTACACCTTGTTGATTTGTTAAAATAAAATAAGCATATAATATAATTTGGAACCTCCAGACTTGACTGTAAACTTATGTAAAGTTTGAAAGAAGTAAAGCATAATTGCCGGCCATATTCGTTTGGGCAATCTGTCAAATCTCTATAGTTGGTATATCCTCTGGGCATCCACCAGACAAACTCCCCATTTATCGACAGATCCGGTAGATATGGCACGATATATTAAAAAAACAGTTTACAAGTCCAAACAAAAGATTAAACTAAAACTAAATGTGTAAACAGAATATGGTCCAATAAAAAACTGGAGCGAATTCACCCGCGACCACACCGCGTTCCCGATGTGTAACCTTTATGTTAATGAATCGGAACAATTCACTGGAAGACGTTAGTTCAGTTAAGAGTTACATATTTGTTTTACTAAATTTTGTTATTTTGTGTAACATTAATAGCAAATATGGGCTTCAGACCCATTCGTCCTCTAGCAACAAGATTTGACATTCTCACCAATAACCTTTTTTATGTATCTTTATCATCTTAAGTATTTATTAAACCTTAAAGTATTTTTTACTTCAAGCGATGTCTATATTCTAAAAAGGAACTCTATTAGAAACATTTAAAATCATCAACCGCTCACCCCACATTCTTTCGGCTACCGATCATAAACAAACTTTTTTCTCTCCCTCTCAAGACATAATTATGTCATCTCACTGTTTTAAGCCGAGGATGATTATAAATCCTCTAATTATTATCCCCAAGAGTGTATCCTGATGTATTTATGTTCATATTAAGCATGTGTCAAAGCTTCTGTATATTTCATTACGTCACTGAGAAAGCACTTACGTTAGTGTTTGAAAAAAGAACGAGTTTGAAATGAACAATTAGAGTTGACACTTAGTTCGCACTAGGTGGCGCTAGCAACTGATAAAAGGCAAACTTTTCTTGCATGCAACTAAGTAACAACCCACCGGAAGCAGTAGAGAAAGTAATAAACAAACTAAAAGCGCACTTACATCGATACAAGTAAGAACGTGGTTGATTTTTAGCGTCAGCAAACCAATTTACACGCATATAAAAACTACGGCTTAATGCTGGCCACCTGCCTTTTAATAAAGTAAAAACAAACACGCGACGTATCGAATTGTATTGATAATCGCTCATAATCGGTTAGTGTCGTGATGCGCGCACGTTAAAAGTGTCATTCGATTGTTATTCGAAAATTGAAATCGTCAATTCAGTTAAGCTGACGTTTATAGCGATCGGGGTTGCGTAAAGCAAAAGGTCAACGGTTGTGTTTGAGTTATGGGAATAAGAGCATCCTACGCTTGCGAAGGCTTTGACAGATTGTAATTAGTTAGTGTATACTTATCGTATTAATAAGCGATTAGTATATGGCGAAATCCCGTAGATCATATCTCTCAAAGGCTTCCAATAAGGTGAATCAGATAGACAAGATAGGTAAAACTTCTTTTGATCATCATGATTTAAGACTGGAATACACATAAAGATATGACGTGACAGAATAATGAGGATTCTTGTTTACCAACTTTTCGTCAGGAAATATAAACGTCATCCGTTCCGCACAATAACATAAAGTAAAAAACGCAACAAAAACCCGAATGACGTGTGACTCGTTTGCAAATCAATAGCTTGTTCGACAAAGCACTTAGCACACGTCGAAAACCACTCGCCCCAAAACAAAGCAACAACGAAAATCCATCAATTAAAGAACTGCTACGCTCAAAGGGCACAAACGAAGAACCACAACGAAAATCACGAATACCAAAAAACGAAACCGAATATGACTAATATCGAGCACAAAGTGCAAAGTCGTCGATAACGCCTCTATGGCAACAAAAGGAGGGAGTTTCGAAAAAGGAACACCGCGTTCGAATTTCCGTTTGGCATTCCGTGGAACATTTTAGCGATCTTGATTGTGTATAAATAATTAGTTCTGAAGCCATAAAAAGAACTAAAAGGCATCGATTGGGAGGAAACTAGCGAAGTTTCTGTCACGAAGGTTCCTTCGATGCACGATAGATTTTACTACGTTCGGTATTGACTGTATCGCCATATTTAAAAATGGAATTCGGCAATCAAATCACATTCGATTTTGACCGTTATTCTATTTTTATTAGGGATGTGAAAAACTCGTATTGGATGTAAAGTTATGTTTGTTTTCACGTTTCTTCGGTGTGTTTAAAAAGTTTCGCCCGTGTGAGGGTTTAGCTCGGTTATATTTATGATGGTTATAAAATTGTTTGCGGCATGTTCCTTAGGGTTATTGTCGAGCACCTGTCTTTAAATTTTATTTTCGAAAATGTTTATCGATATAACGATTACATAAATCTAGATCGCCTAATCGGTAGTGATGTTGGAAATCGATTCGAATAAAGTAGTTTAGAGAATTTACATTTTCGTTTATTGCCTCGTTTAGAAGGCAGCATAAAATTTACTATATTACATATGGAGCCTAAATAATATCTTTAGGTATCTAATTAACATTCTTCATAATTTTAGGTAAGTATATGCATTTTCTGCACGAATGAAGAATAATATAAATCAATTCTGTCATAAGTATTATTATAATTTTGATTATAAACTTTTTTATATAACACGTCTTTGTATTATCAAAATGTACAGTGTTTGCTGCCATTCCTCAACGGTACAATTCTCAATTGTAGCGTAGTCACAGCGGTCGTTTGCTAAATCTACCATCGTTAGCTAGTTGCAAAACAATAACAGTTATGAATACTGAAAATTAATAGAAACGATCCTAAGTGAACCACTCGACACGACAAATTTACAATTCTAATACACTTGTAATGTCGAACGATTTATTTTTGACCGAATTTTGTTTCGACGAAAAATAAAGTTGTTAAGCCCCCTGTCGCCGTAATAGGGGTTACACGCGACCGGGCTACCAACTTAACTACTGTATAAAACAAGCTAAAATAAACTTTAATCTTTATGTGGCAACGGTCCTTGAAGATACGCATATAAGTTGGCCGTAGATTTATCGATAAGAAATTGGTATTGACGATAACATCCTTAAAACTATTGTCGTTGAGTTTAAATTTCGAATGCTGTCCATTTGAATTTTAATCGCCTATTCTGAATATTTTGCTATTTAAAAAACGTATTTATATTTTTTTTAACATATCAATTTTGTATTTTATTTAATTGCTCCATGCAAACGTTTTTCATTAAATAAAATATCACAAGCAAAAGTTCCTTCAGTGAAATACATCTATTAAGCTTGCATTTCCTAATTTAAAAAAAAAGTAACCTCCTCATTATTTTATATCTATTAACGAATTTAATCAAAACCAAATGACGCCCCTTATCTAAATAAAATATAATATTTCGTACAAAAACTACGATTAATTTCTCATTTCTTAATAGAATTAAAACAGTGGCAATGCACCCCTTATCAGAGCTAATGAATATTAACTAATAACAAACGGCTAGTGGGTGTTGCTGTCTGTGTGACTCACGAGTACGGGGGACTTTCATGTGGGGATCGTAGATAAAGAAATTAAAAATAATTGAGCTGTTTTTTGATAGTAACTGTATCAATGACAAAAACAAAAGTAGAGTCAAACCACTTTATCTCTGCCGAGCAAATGAAAGTCAAACTTTAAAGTGTTATTTTAAACGTCAAACTTCTATGAAACTATGACGTATAATTTTCGAACTTTCAGATTTCAGACTCTAACTAGATGGAACAGTTCCTAAACTTATCCATTGTATTGGCTGCAAAAATGTGTGCGACAATAATGAAGCGCACTATTATATAAATAACACAAAAAATGTGGTTCAAATCAAAGTCCATAGACTCATTAAACAACTTACAATAATACAAAAACGTTATAAATTCAACAAAAACGCTATCATAACGTATCTCTTACGCAAATATGGTACTTACAAAAGTTAAAAAAAATAACGTCTAAACTTGTAAGTGGCCAGCATCTACGAAATTAAAAAATATGTTCCAACTTCAAAAGTAACAGTAGTAATTAAATGAACCGAAATCGATGGATCGATCGCTTTCCGTGCGGCGTGTAATCCTGTTTGCATATCGCCGCACGAAGGTCCCGCACTTATCATGTTTATTGATTGACACGCCAGTAATTCACTGGTTCAACCCTACGGACGATGCGGGGGTGTAGGGGATGAGAGTTGGCGATTTCCCAAAAAACGGGAAACTAACGGGCAGTTAGTTCCTATTACTGCTTTATACGAAAGCCAATATTAGTTTACTTCTAATACCATGGTATTCAGATAGTCTTGAGAAAATTTAAAACTATCGTTCTTATTGAAAAGCAGCATAAAATCAGTTTTATTTTTGTGAAGGATACTCTTCCAGTATATAACTGTTTATGTACAAAAACCTAAGAAAAATATTTTATTAACAAATTGAACTGTTTTGCCACGCTTTCTGATTTCTTAGTTGTTAGTATCTTAGTCAATAAAATGTTTAATGAACATTGTTATAAAAGTGAGAACAAACTTCAGTAAACAATTATTTTTACTTCTAAAATATGGTTAATTTCTAATGTTTTCGATATCTTAGTAATTTGCTCCCGCTTCCGCTCACCTTCCGCACCGCCCGAAAAACACAAGTCGCGGTTTACGGCTCTTTATTCAGGTGGCGATAACTTAGTTTTTAGGTGTTTCGGCTACATGCGACTGCGAATTATCATTTGTACCAGCCCTGATCGTATCGCGTCTTGACCCCAGTTAGGAATAGTTCGTTTATCAGTGATCGATTTGAATATGGTAGTGGCGGTGCTATGGCAGGGGTGGCTTTAGTAATATATTGTTGTAATTATGAGGTCTATCGTTCAGACGACACGCGAACTGAAACTGACACTTTAGTGATTTAATGGAATTTTTCACTGTTATTTTTAAATTATAAACATAAAAATGAAAGGCTGATAGAAAATAATCTCATCCCTGGCTCTTCGAAAATGTATTATGGAAGAGTGACTTTGAATTTTTCATTCATAATGCTCAAATCGAGTTTTGCCAGGGTGGATATCACACTTCTGCAACAGTTTGAAAACCGTTGAAACTTCATCTCCCTTTCCAAGACTTAATGCTATGTGAAATCAATAACAAGCTCAAATTTGCCTATCTTTCAAAACTTGACGGCAATATTTCTACAAAGCCTCGCCATCGATAAATCCCTTCAAAACATCGCCATCGACCAAATTACACCATTCCTTTCTTTCCAGGACAAAAGAATCGCGTTCACAACACGCGAAGTCCACTACCAGTTCGATAGCATGCCGTTCGGACTGTGAAATGACCCCGGCCTAATGCACCCGACGGGGGCCAGCCTGCCGGCACCGGAGGCAGAGGTGCAAGCTATGCACTCCATGGACTGGTTGTTCAAGAAGGAAAGGATATATCTACTGGCGCAGTTCTGGCAACAGGTAGGTTGTTGAACTAAACGGGGACAAACGATATTAAATCTCGTTTTGTTAAAACTTTGACAGTCCATATCAATATGAAATTGGCAGTATAAATGCGTTTAGATCATGATGTTAAATAAAAGCAACGCCAAAGTTACTAAATGCATAAAGAATATTTACTTACAGCAGCGTACAAGAAGCTGATTGCCACTATGAAGGGATTTTCAAATTAAATTTCGTCTTTCTAATCGCAATTCAATCCCTAAGGTGGTTAAAAATTCACTTAGGATTTATTTACTACTCTACGGGGTAGCTCGGACTGTCCTGAGCTGGTAGAGAGGTTAGTTAGATTGTTTGTGCCTGATGTCAAAAGGATACCTCTCAGGCCACGCGTGCGGCCTCTACTAGCAGTGCCAACGGCGCGCACCGTAGCTCATAGAAACTCGCCAATCCTTCGAGCTCTGGGTTTACTGAACGAGCTCCTGGTATCAGCTCCAGAATGTGATCTGCTTGCTTGGGGATGGACGGATCTGTGTCAGGAATGCTTGAGATTATGTGAGGCGATGGAAGATAGGGTGTCCAGTATATTTAAATAATGTGTACTAAAATAGTATCAGCAATGTTATTGTACTTTGTAGTTAGTGTAGTTTCACGGTGTCTTAGTTGTATGTCTGTAATACTGTGTTACAAAAATAAATCATTAAATCAAATCATTAAATCATTTGTCAATAAACTTGTATCTTGAATCTCGGCCTGCAATAGTACAATAGCACTTTAGCCTTTTAGAATATCTTTTATAATATATTTTAGAATCTCACAACATATCAGTAGATAGCTGGGAGCGTGACTGTTTTATTTTTTGTGATTATTTATTATTAGCTTGACTTCAAATAATATTTTGTACAAATTTTTATTATTTAATTACCTATGACACTTTGCACCTATTTATATTTTCTGTTCTGTTTGACGATCATGATGAGAATTTGTATACTTTGACATTAACACTAAATTGTGTATATAATTTTCTTCGTGAAATAAATGAACTAAACTAAACTAAACTAGCGTAGGTAGTCAATAGTAGAGAACATTGTCCCATCACTAGTAAACTGTAATCCAACTACTCAACCCACAACACTATCGCACGATACGAAATCAATTTACAGCCAGCACCGCAATTAACCTGGGACCCTTGGAAATTACCGAACGATTCCGACCGATACCGCTTCAATTATATCTATTGTTTAACTAACTATTGTTTCATATGCTAATATCTGATCAACGTCACATGTTACCGTTGCGGTGGAATCGCCGTTGACTTTAAGTTTAATTTTCGAATTTGTTACATAGGGTTGGGGTAATGGGAATTTTGTTTTATCGATTTTACTTTTTAAACAAAAAAAATCTTTATGTACTATAGCGTTCAGAATTGCATGGACAATTTATGAATGAATTCATTCATGAATTGCCCATGCAATTCTGAACGCGTGTGTACAAATGGAAGACTTGATGCTATGCATTCTTTACTAGTCGATATTTTATCGATGATCCAGATATGTAATATTCGTGGCTTTTTTACGTCGTTTTTTTACAAAATATGAAATAGAACTACATGTAAAATATCATCTTGTCCTAGGAAAAACAATACAAAAATAGTTGCATTAATACAAATAACAAGCAGTTTTTAAAACAATAAAAAAATATATTTAAATCAGTACATTGCCCAACATTGAGATAGCCTAATAAAACGTCAACCGTGCAATTAGCATTATGTCATATCATGGCTTACAGGAGTGTGTAGGTGTGTCTGTCTCTTCGTCTGTTTGTTCGTCGACTCTACCCGACTATTGTTCCGTATGTTAATATCAGCTAATCGTTACGACATTATTCAATTCAGATCTGTATCTATTTAATGCAGAATTAACTGTAGATGCAGCAGGAAATTACAAAATACAAAGGAAGTACGTATTTAAACATCGATTTGAATGGAGCAATTAAAAAACGTAAGTTGTTAAAGATGACCGTAGATATAAAATAAAAAGATGCCGATATTTTTCTATTCCTAAGTTATGCCGTCTCAAAACCACGACTCTTTACTGTGGACAAAGTAATAATCCCATCAAAATATCCCATCCCATATATAATTAATTAAATATAAGAATCACTATTTTTAATATCCACTTTTATATTTTGAGAGTACTAGTGATGTACCAAATTATGGTCTACGCGTATGCAAATGATCGATGTAATTCTCAATGCTAATCGATACGAAGATTGAATTCAAGCCCATTACGTCTGTCAAGCATAATTAACATGGCTGACACCGTGACAGCAATCAGTGTGCCACAGATCAAGAATCATTACTGAGGTGTCACCTATTGTATCTATTTGTGCTATAAAACGTAGTTATAAGTAAAAAATAGATGTGTCTAGTTGTGCAAATCAGATCAAGTTTAACGTTAATGTTTAAATATGGAACGTCAAATTTACTTTTTAAATCTGGCTGATCACATTGACAGCAACAGCAGAAAAAATAACTATATCCATCCGGGGGGATAGGGATATTGGAGATGGTGGTACTAGCGAACAGTATTATAGGGTCAAACCACGAGATCTCTTCCAAGTCTGTATGATTTTGAAGTAAACACGGCAAACTTCTATGAAATTATAAGGTTTACTTAACACTTTCACAGTTTGTGCCATAAAAATCTATGAAACCGAGCATATACAGACTCTAATCTTTGACTATGCACGAATTAGAAAAGAGCCTGACGCTTGATCGTGGTGTTAAAAATTATACTTATACTAGAGACATTTCTTTCAAACCATACGGTAGCCACTCGGTTAAAACAAAACACAACGCGTTCGAAATTTAAACCGCCAACGTCAAATTCCGAATTCAAAACGATTCCGATATTGCCCGAGTAAAATATGAACAATAGGGATTAAAAGCGGAATAAATATTCATTCAAGCGAGATGCGCGCGCAGATACTACGTTTGAATGGCTGAAGATAGTATTGTACTGGCCACTAAGAAAATAGAAACGATTTTCCAAAACTCACTAGCCAAATACCTTGATTTCCAAATTTAAACTTTATTAAACCAGCATAAGGTTTGTTTTGGTGCGAGAATGGAAGCGAGATAAGAGGTTTTGAATATTAATTGATTCGAATGATTAAAAACATGCCATTTTTGAATTTACATATGCCGTGCCATGAATTTGCTCTCGATACGAAATGTGTGGTCAGTTTTGTTGATAAATTAATAATTATTTAAATAATGCCGACGACTGCATTTATTGTATTTTTAAATATAAATATTGCCATGTCCATTTTACTACCGGATACAAAATAATAAATATAATAAGGTATATAATAAAACTAGGCGAAAATTAATTTAAATGATTGAACAGTTATTAATTCCAAAGTCGCAATATTTTTACTACTGGCAAATTGTTGGTTGCAATACGGAGAATTTTCATGAAATTCCACTGCCTTTATTACCTTGTGTTAAGAGCGATAATTGCACAACATTCATAATATTTAATATTAAACTTATAAGACTCCATTTAATCCCCAATTACAATTATCTATCGCTACAACTAAAACGTTTATACAGCTCTTTTGAGCCAATGTTCCTTGGCCATAAACATTATATTGGTTTCTATCAAAACCAATAGTCATAAATGGACCACAAGCCACCCATCTTGTATTTTAAAACCCCATTTAACAACAACCTTGAAAAACAGAAACTTGTGGAAAACGACTTATATTCATGTTTTCAACATGGCGCTTAAGCCCTTTAAATAAATAAGCTTGCTCTTATAAAACTAATAATTAGAGCCTATAAAGTGAGTCGATTGAAATTGCGAACTTTATTTCGTATAATCGATGCAATCGACAGATTTGAATTTAGAATACGATTTAAATAGCAGTTAATGTTCGGATTTTAGAGCTTCGTGAATTTGATTGGCTTTCAAATTGGATCAAAATTGCATATCAATTTATATTAAATCAGAGAGAATACAAACTTAAACATAAATTATTTAAACATAGAAATCATGTCAACAAAAAACCATACAATAACATTTAAAACTAGTTTAAACAGTCACAAAAATTCCCTTGAGTTGCTCCTGGCCCTAAGATACCCATCACACTCGCCACATTATCACCCTGAATGTAGAAAGTATAATAAAATCATAATAAATGTCGATTTCACTATAAGTACCATTTCTTAACTTAGGTCCTTGTATGTGTTTCTGTACCAAATAAACAAAACTGACTCATTTACCCCACCATCATTTTCTAAAAAAGAACTGAGCGTATCATCTCACGGCCCTCACGGCTAGAAATGATTCATGAAATGATTGCAGAAGCCACTACGCTATAAAATAATCGATATATAATCAACACGCTAGATTGAGTCGATTCAACTCGATTCCCACCGGCCTAATAACCGTCGATGATCGCCCGATTGTGAAAAATATCATTAAAATAACATTAGCGGCATTCAAATGGCGGTCCATGACCACAATCGATTCATTTTAAAAATAAAACAAATTATCGAATCGGCTAAGCTACTCGCGATACGCGATTCGAAATTTGTTTAACGATCTGGCTAGACGATCGATAGACACACGCCTACTGGCCGGTGGGAGGGGCGCAAATCGAATTAGTGAATCGATTACCGTTCGACAAAAAACCCGATTAGCCCGAAAATCGACAGCCGAAAAAAGCTAATGGCGGTTTTTGTTCCGAATTCAAATCTTCGAATTCGTAATTTCGACCGCAAGGCGTTCAAATCATTTGTCAGTGACAATTTTTTGGTTGCAATCGATTTTTAAATACAGGCTAAGTTTTTGCCGCGCGTCTGGTAAATTCCAAGTTGAGGTGAAGGCGGCGTGCTTTTTGCATCCGGAGATAATTGCTCACCGATTCATCTAAAATGTTTTTTTTGTATATTCAAAACTAAGTTGATTTGTTTGACTCAAAAACACATTTCAGGCCTGCAGGGAGGTTCGTCTCCCTCCTCTTCTCTTTTTTTTACCTGGTGCTTTTATTTTTGCCGATACGTACCTACAAGAATTATTACTTATTACCCCTGGCACCAATTCTCCCGCACACCTTATACAATCTCCGTCATTACATCGTTAGCGCAATGCAGCTTTCTTACAGCGCCATCTACCGGAGAATCTTAAGACTGAACCAAAAATTCGTCCTTGCGTCTATGCCAACCTGACCGCCTGGGAAAGCGCGCGACTTTTTGCCAAAAATGGAGCACATTCTTCGAAGCTATGGGAACTTTGGGAAGACAGTGAAGTCTACTCCTTTTTTGCCAGTGTAACTTGACCTAGAGATCTTTAACAAATATTCGTAACAGAAGAGCCTCCTTCACATTTTTGAATGCTCGATGCGCTTAGCATGAAATTGGAATAATAACAATCCAAGGTTATGGGAACCGATCGCATTCTGGTATTAAAGGAAATGTCAACTTTCGCACACTCTCATCTCACTTTGAATCGTTATTCCAAAATCAACCTTGTTTTGAATTAATTAAGTTTCAAATAAGAATACAATTTTAAGGCCTTATAATACGTTGTCGTGAAAAGTTTTGAATGAATATCGGCCAATCAGCGAATCTCGTTTGACTATTTTTGTCGCAATTAACCGTCTGTTCTATTTTTGAATTTCGTACGACCACTGTTATAGTTTGATGTCACTCAAGCAGACAATGGCATGTCAAGCGTCTATAAATGACGTTGACCACTGACCATTATTTTACTAAGAATAAAACTACAAAAAGCATTTTCTCAAAAATAAATCAATATTACTATTCCGCCGTCGTGAGCAGCTAATGTTCTACAAGGTTCGACATTAAAGTTTATGTATAATACTTAGAATAAAACGTCATAAACGACAAAAGTCTTATGGCGGTTAAAGCTTTTTAAATATAGAACGACTAGAGCGTGTCGTTACGGCTTAACGCAATCGACGCTTAACGATAATCGACGCAACAATCGATTAAAGCCTTTACGAGTTGTGGTTTTTTGAGTCGATATGTTAAATCGATTTTTAAGCTCTTTCATAATTATATTAATGCCATGCTTTTTTGGTGTATTGACCCTCGTTAGGTTATAGTCACTTGTTTTTGTAGGTATGGAATTTATGTGCAAACAAAAATACTATGAATATGATATCTATCATTCTTAGGAAAAAAAAAGATATATACATAAATATATATATGCCCACCCGCGTCTTCGCGCACGGTACCTACTCGACGCTTGATAATGGCATATTAAGATGTCCGAAACATGTTAAAAATACGTGAGAGTTCTCCGTAATTTATTATAAACTTTAAATAAATTTAATTTAAATTTAAATTTGAAGCGCCGTATCTAATTGTTCCGTAAACACTGTCATAATTAAATAATAACATTATATTATTATGTTTTCTAGATACCGTTGTGACCTCTACTTATTTCTATTATTACGCAATTTTCTATAATATAATTTTATTAGAACACTTGGAGTTTATTAATAGAACTGAATCGTTATTCCTACTGTCACGCGATGTATCGATACGTAAGCTTAATGAAGATAGATATTACTGCACTATCGAATAGTTTTACTTTAGTAAATAATTAAAAAGGCTTTTAAAAGGTCAATTACAAAGAATTATCTATAAAACTTGCCACATCACGCTATCATTAGCAATTTTAATATATTATATATCATATTTTTTCTAGAAACCAACCACCGTTTAATAAGTGCAAGTAAATCGTAGCATTTTATTTATTACCAACATGAAAAATGTTTTTTTTAATGACTAAATTTAAGTTTTTAGCTATAACTTATAAGTATGAAAAGTAACGCTGTTAAATGTTGATGGAGAACATGGAACATTTTATTTCATTATAACTCAGGTCTATTGTTAAATGTGTTGTGTTGCAATGCGATAAAAAATCTCGTCATCAAGGAAATATGTTACAATAAAATTTGTGTAAAATAAACACATACACAATTTACAGAGCTCACAAAATTAAGATCAACTATCTAATCTACTTAAAATAACGTTTGAAAAATGAACATTTGAATTAAAATTCCAAGTTCCAAATCCGAAAATCGAACGCTCCGATAAGAACGGCGCAACTTCTCAAATTCGAAATCGGAATGTGCGATCAGAAGTTACCGATTAATAACCGATTGGTGTCTATTAATAATCGATATGTGACGATTAATCGATCGATACGGATGCGTAATGACAAGATTTATGGTTACATTAAGATAATGTGCGTTTGAAATTGATGGGAGGTGTTACGTTTAAAATAACTTGTTGGGATTTATCACGAGCGCGTTGGGTTGTCGTCCTGGTTTTGTAGTATATGGAGGCAAATAGTGTTTTGAATGCATTAGTTACGGTTTTCTTTATAGCTTTTAAACGAATATTAGATCAACGTAGCCTGAACGCATAGGTATATCAATTTAATTGCAATAACTCTGCTTGTTTAATATTATAAATTTGTGTTTTATTAGTGTATTAATTTTTATACAGATACCTTTCCTTGCTTGTACAAAATATCAATATGCTTTTATATTTTTTTAAATATGTGTTTAAACGTTTTGTAGATTAAGGGTTATAATGTTTACACGTATTTACTTTACAATTAACAAACACTGATTTTCTTATTTAATTTTAAGCATGAATACGTAAGTAGTAACATTTTAAGCTTTAGCTTATGAGGTAACCGTTGACCCAATCCCTGAAATGTCATTGGTCGTTCACTAAGATAATTCCTAGTTTCCTAGACATTTCCTAAACAATACACACATAATTACACCACTAATATCTGCGTCACGAATTCGAATCATGACGTATTCTCTCATGTCGTTGCGAAAGCGTGGGGTGTACTGACATCAGATATATCGAAGGTGCCGAGGTGCTCAGAAATTTCTGAACAAGCACTACCGCCTTGACTATAGAGGCGTGTTCAGATGTCTGTAAGCACTTTGACAGCCCGGATATATCTGTATTCTCAAAACGTCGTCAAAGTTCAGACGTATTCCCGCTTACGCGAGTCGAGCTTAGACAGCCCCAGTGGAATATGAAATATTCCATAATATGAATATGAAATATATAAAACGTTCAAAACGGAACAATCGATTTTTTTCTGCAGCGAATCGCTATGCGATTGTAACCGATTATCCGATAATCGAAAAAAAGTAAAACAGACTTGTCGATTTGTTTTAGTTCGGAATCCGCATGCATTATTGTGATTGGGTCCTTTTTATTTGTCGTATCCTCATGTCTGAGAGACATGACGAGCTGGAAGACCCCTATGCTCTCCAATCCGATCGGTCATTAGGTTACCAGTTCTGTAAAATATTGGTTCTATTAAAACCTAGTCTCACTTAAAAAGCAATAGGAATGATATTCAAAGAACATGCATGTTTCCGAACTGTGAGAGCGATCTAAACATTGTACCACAAATAGCCAAGTTAAAAATACCACCAACAAAACCAACGCCATTCAAATTTGGTGCTTATTTTATTGTGATTAGAGTGAAAGGATTGGTAGGTATTGGAAATGTTATGTTGGTAAATGTCGGTGGCAATTCTACAAGGAAAATGTCATTCAACATGTTTGAGTGATCTCTATCGATGCATAGGGCTGGCGAAATCGTGACTCGGTAAAATTTCGATTTAAATCGTATTTTAGCTTTAAAGAAATGACTAGTATTCTTAATAAACCTGTCTATCTAGGAACAAGAAATGCCGAATCGTTACGTCAATATAATTATACTCGTACGATAGAAAGACTCCATAGTAGAGCAAATTAGTCAAAAAAACATGAAGATGTATTTTTTCATCATACTTGCTCGTAAATGGTGATATTATATGCAAGCATACTTACACTTAAAAAGCTGTATTATTCCCATGGTTTTAAAGGATTCTCATACTACTTTACCGCCCGCCCGGAGCTCGCGGAGGACCTGCCCCGCACGAGCTCGCAGCACGTAGTCACTCCGGAGTACTGTGGACTGTGCAACTACACTACCGCTTATCATTATTGTTTCTTTACCTGTATAGAGTTTATTTTTTTCCTCGCAAATGTGATGAAAAACATTGTGTGTACCACGGGCAGTAAGGGCATTACTAACTCGGGTCATTTAAAGCCCTCCGCCTACGGCGTCGGGCTTCAATAGACCCTCGTAAGTAATGCCCTTCTTACCGCCCTAGATGCACAATGTACTATTATTTAGCTATGGAGTTGTAACAAATTATAATTGAATTTTTTCATAAACTGTCCATGCTAAATATTTTGCATGCAAGATCTCGGTTTCGGTCTCGGCAATTTCGGCCAAAATTCGAGCCGAGATTTCGGTCTCTACTCTAGGCCAAAAAAGGCTTCGGAAAGTAGTCTCGGTCGGACCTTACTGGTCGTACGTTCGCGTTCTAATTTCAAATAGAAGTACCTACTCGTAATGTAAGACACTAAAGTTGTCCGATTCGCGAATACGTAAATAGCTAGTTATTTTGAAAATAATGCGTTTATTTATAGTTACGTTTTTATGAAGCCGTCAAAAGTGTACATGTAATTTCGCATTGCTATTATTATGCTGGACGTATATCATGTATTTCACATCCATTTTCAATTTACAAACCATTATTTTAGTGACGTTTCGATGTCGTTATGTTCACAAGTTATTTTTAATTCCCGATGAGTAAAGATGGCGAAGATACGTAAAGCTTTAACATGTGAATCTGCGTATGTCTGTAGCTCGTAGCTTCGAAACTGATACGGTGACGACGGTGAGCGACAGCCGACAATACGGTAGCTCCCATTATCAACTCTTTTTGTGAGATTTTAAATGTATAGTTTTACGTTAGTATGTAAATAAATAGTAATTGCCAATTTAAAACACTCCTAATAATAGGGTTGTTTAAATAACATTTTAAACGCGTGCTTCTGCAAAATAACTTACACGAATTTAAGAGCAAGCGGTGACATGCTGCATGTGCCAAGTGTGGCCTAACCTTAAAGCAAACACTGATCGTATTCAACGTGTTCTTACTACTGTGGGACCTCCATTGTTTCTATACGTACTTGAGATACGGATCACCACTGGAGAGGCATTAGAACAAGGTAAATTTGAGTTTGATTTGATGTGGTTGACTTGTACAAATACATTAGTTCGAGATACGTTGTGAGTTTCAAATTAAGAACAATACGTATTTAAACTCCTTTTCGTGGCACTCCTTCTGACAAGCCAACGATCGAAGTAACAGTATGAAAAAAATGGGTGATAATACTACCGTAAAAAATATAGTATGATGCTCTCTAATCTACTGTTACTACAGACTATATATCGAGCAGTTTGAGAAAAGGGATTTGAAAAACAATAGTTGCTTCCTTTGATTAACTCGTTCTCTTGATGAGTTAATTCCCGCTCGATGGTAACACGTCTGGATTCGTACCCCCCTTGAGCTCGTCAGGCGACCATGTAAGCTCTGTTACTATGACAAACTATTCCTTCTTGATTAATGTAGAGTACCTACAGAGCGATTTCCATACTAGATTTTACTTTTCATTTTGTCTTTTAAATGGCAGAATATTTATGAATTTCTAATGAGGATTACCGCGAGTCGATTTTCCGCTAGGGGCGCTAGTGGAACGTCCTGCGGGAACATTTCAAACGTCATCTTGACAATTCTCTCACAGTGTCAGACCCACGCATGAGTGGCGCCGCCTGGTGAGCGACAATACGGTAGCGCCCATTAACATCAGGTATACAGAAATTGTTTGTCACCAACAAGCTTGACAAGAATGTCTACTTATAATTTTCGCTAGCCGCTACTATTCTAAATAATTGAGACACCAACGAAATTAACAAATGGTCCTCTGGCACAATCTTAATTTATGGCACATTCCGATTGCCCCATGGTCTCCCTGGAATCCGAAGATAAAAGAAATTGTCTATGGCCGAATCCGCCATTTTCCAATTTCTCAACCGAAATCATTAACTGACGAACATCGTAAAGCGAACGGAATGGGGCGCATTCTTCTAAATTTAAAACTTGAATGTTGTTACTAACGCTCATGAAACGCAAGCGATTAATAGTTTAAAACAAACCAGCATACAAGAGCTCTCAAATCACGCATAGTTATTAAGAGAGTCGGGGTCTAAGATAGAGTGTTTGAAGTAATGGTTGGAATCGCCTGCACTATTTAGGCGATGAGAATATACAGAACGGGCGACATATTTTTAAAAGTTCGAACGGTGACACTTAAACTAATCGCTGTTTTCGATTCTAGTTGTGTAGTTCTGAAGACGTTCTAAATTTGAAATGTTTTCGATTTTCGAACGGCTGCCGTTGCGCGTCAATGCTGATGAAATCGGTTTATTAAACGGTTTTCACTGTTTAAAAATGGAATGTCGATTTGTAAACAATATGTGGCAGTGAGATCAGTATAGTCAAAACATGAAGTGCCAAAGTCTTAGAGGTGCCAATTAATTTTTGTCACGATTATTTTAACAACATAAAATATATATTTTCGGGCCAGGAAGAAAATGACAAATCCATAAAACAAATACAACATTAAAAAGTTGTGTTTTTTAAAAAGCTGCCTTATAGGTTAAAAAATATTTTATGATACTGTTGACTGACTATCAGACTTTGTAAACACTTAAATATGTCCTCATTCTTATAAAATCTGTGTCAAAAGCCGTTGAGAAATCCGATGACAGAAAAAAGGAAGTAAACAGATCAGAATGCAACAAAAAAACCGGGTTAGTGCAATAAATAGCCACTGTATCTATCAACGAGTAATAAAATCGCATTTTACAAAACATTCTTATTCGAATTTTGAAAATAGAACAATCGGAATGCGCTTGGATCTGAGGGCTTACCACGAACATCGAAAATTGGCATTGACGGGACAACCTCTTTGTCACTCCAATATACAAGTGTGACAGAGATGGAGATACAAATCCGTAATCGTTCGATTTTCGGGGTATAGGCCCTGACGCCGATTCGATCGCGTTCGAAATTTGAAATAGAAATTCTTGAATTTGATTCGAGAACTGTCGTTATAAAAATATGTTACCAGCCAGGATTTTTTAAATACATGTAGAGATGGGTCATTCGAAGTGCTCTGTCAAATAATATGCAAAGTGATATGTTAGTATGGATAAAGGCCTTAAAGGCCGGCAACGCACTTGCGACACCTCTGGTGTTGCGGGTGTCCATGGACGACGTTAATCGCTTACCATCAGGTGATTCGTTTGCTCGTTTGCCCCCTATAGCATAAAAAAAAAAAAAAAAAAAAAAAGAAAAACACTAGTAGAATCGACAAAACGTTAAAGACAAACCTCATAAGGAAACCCGTATACTTTTGTGAAAAATAAGATCGTGAAGGAGATTTCGAATCTCTATATTCTCATTTAAATTTGCTATTTCAATAAAAAATTACCAAAAACAAAACAATTGGCGTTCAAATCCGTTTCACAATGATTTGCGGGCAATTTTTTACCATTCTACAAGTCACATATTTAATTTGGGAACGAAAATACGTTGTTCCATTGACACTCACCCACTTGGCACGCTCGTCCAAGCGGAAACCGTAGTAAACAAGTGTTGAAAACTGGGGAAATTGCCTAAACAATACAGTGAAACTAGTTGAATATCCTCCATAGGATACCTTACCTTTCCTAGGATACTTTACCTTTTACGTTCCCACATCTATAGAGACTGATAATACTAAGTCAGTTAACGCATCGGTGTTATCGTTTTTAAAAAATATCCCTTTTTTAAGCACTGGCTGAAAAGGCAGCAAAAGAATGAAATAACACACAATCCTGAAAACAAAACCGAACGTTCTAATCAATCGCATTCGATTTTAAAACTTCACAATTCACAATCCCTTTGATCATCCTTTTCTAGAAGCACTGGCAGCAACATAAAACATAAATAAAAACAATATCACGCACCGTTCCAATTTTAAAATCACAGCGATCCCCACGTTCGATGTTCGATTTCGTTCGAAGTTCGAAAATAACCGCGACAGCTGAGCGACATCGGCGTCTTTTATTACCTCCTTCGTGTTTATGACCACTTTATGAGTTTTTATAGATTTTTTTCTCGTTCCTAACGAATGTCACTCGTTCTGATCGCTTCCCTATTTATACGCATCCGCACATTTCGTTTGATTTAACGGTATTCGGTTGCGATATATCGTGGATACGTTTCGTTATGATTCCAGCTTTATCATTCGTGTCTTTTTTATTGCGAAAGTTTTCCGGTGGATTTTCACGGGGTCTGTGTTAAGTAATTTTGTTAATTAAAAAGCTCACATTGAGTTCGTAAAGTAGTAGAAACAGTGGATAAGTACGTTTTGCTCGAATACACAATTATCCATTATTTATACTACTAGTTGTCCTTCTTTGGTTCAATCTATTATATATTCCGTCCTCTAAATGTAGAAACAACCGTATCTCTATCGCTCTTTTCTATGACAATTTTAATTATTATCCAGTATTTCTTATTTTTTATAATGAGCAGATGGCATTAAGTAGGTACCTACCTGGACTGCAGGCGTCCATAGACTGCGGTGACCGCTTTCCATCAGGCGGGCTTATGCTTGTTTGCCATCGATGTGGTATAAAAAAAGAACTTTGTATATTTTGAGCATTGTTTAAAATTATAATTTTAAGACCAATGATATATATGCAATAAGTATAATTATATTAATTTATAGTTTATTTTATTGTATTGATTTTATACCTGCACCTGTTTAAAATACAGCAGACAACCTCACTGGCATTTCTACTTTAACGAGCTTCTAAAGTTTATAGATTTTATGTCAACACATTTATCACTAGAAACGATAATTACGGCACTAAAATACACGATTTAATGCTTTTATTCGGTAAAATAATAAGGTCTTAAGAGGAATTCTAAACAAACATCGTTCCAGATAAAAATAGATACTTAAATCTGTACATCTTCAATATCATAATGAACGAGTGAAAAAAGGGGGTTTCAGGGTGTAATGAAAATACCGGCGAACTGTTTAAGGGCGTATCGTGGTTAATACCATACACATATTTTTTTTTAAATTGGACCTTACAACTGTCATCTTTATTTTACTTATTCGTTTCTAACTAATTGTACGCGAAACAAGTCGAGGCTAAAGGATTGATATTCATAAATATAATTATAATAATATTTAATCTGTAACGACTTAATGTACCTATCTATATTCACAGAAGTCAGGTATACAATACAAAAGACATTAATATAATTATATTTAGTCACAAACGGTGCCAAACAAATAGCACTAGTCAAATAACCCGCCCCGTGTCATCCCTGGTGCAAACGTGCCCATTACGCTTGCATTTTACTTGACAATAGAGATCAATTAAATTGAATTGTCAGTGGTTACTCAGTTTCTACTCAGAAACACGAGCTCGCTCTTCCAATCACGAAGAAAAAATGTCCCGTAATTTTCAAACATTTGACGTCTCTCCAGCGTTTGAAAAATGGAAACTTATTGGAAAAATTTAATTTGAGCAGCTTTTTTTCTCGGGATCGAAAGAGCTCGTGATTCTGAGAAGGAAAAAGATTAAATGCACTAAAATATTTACAAAATTACAAAAGAATTTTACAAAATTGCAAAATTCTTTATTTCGATCCGATATTTTCTCACTAATATGCCCATTTAAATCCCATATATATGTATGTTTCTATATGTCCGTATACGTACCTACGTCTTAGATAAATATAATTACTCTAAGTATAGGAATAACGTATCATGAAATATCCATCTCCACCAATGCGGGCGGCAATAAACATAATGTCGCCATAATTTTTCTTTATGGCATTTCAATTATTTTATATATCATAAATGTTCAATTGAATGAAGGTTACTTTATAAAAGTAGTTATTTTTGTGTTAAAACTGTGCGATGGTTCACAGACCGCGATCTGACATTTTTGATTATAAATTTACTATAAAGTTGAAAAGACAACAATGGAATGTTCCAGGATATATATATATATATATACATATATATATATATATATATATATATAAAGTGACAAACAAATTTGCGCAGTAGATAAAAAAAACATATCCCTCCTTTTCTTCAAACTAGCAATACAAGCGTAGGAAAAAGATAGTAAAAAACTATATTTTTCTTAATTATAAAATTAGCCAATCGTCATAATTCATTGAATTACGAACTATTGACAGGAAACTACTTAAAAGCATAAGTATATTTTGTGTTTTTAACGATTTTGAGAGTTTCGCCGTAAAAATCAGTTTAAAACTTTATAAGCTATAAAAACCTAAATACGTATCGAATCCACAATTTAAACATATCGATTTACCTAACAAGTAATAAAAATACTTTATGATCTCCCGGTTAGCCGTATAAAAACATTAAAATATTAACGAAACTGACCACGATCCAGGACCGATGACATTCATAAAAAAAACTTTTATTCCTCAATAAATATCAATAAAAACTACATAAAATAGTTTCAGTAATCAATAGTGGTATTAACCTTTTTACTACCTTTTTACGATTTCTTAATGGGATACCAAAAAGCTTAATTTAACTTCATTAATTACCCAAAAAACAATAAAATTATATTTTATCGGTTTTCGTTTAAAACCGCCCGTGAGACAACCTTAATACTAAATCAGGACAAAAATCAGTTCTTTTTCTTATTTTTGTATTAAATCTCAGGCTTTTATATTGAACAATATTCACAAACATATCAAAACGGCGAAAAATGGCGTAGCTGTCAAAATAAATATATGTAAATCGTATGCAGAAATGTTTAGTTCCACTTTTTGCCGCACGTACGATTAAGTTTGCTGTTCTTCATTCAAATCGATCCTTTCACACTTCGAACAAATGCGAGAGACGGTTGATTTCCGTTCTTAATTCAAAAGTGTTCTTTTTCGTTTTTTCGAAGTTTGAATAGAGAGCGCGTAATGTGAAACCGAATCGTCGATAGATTCATTCGATAAGTGATCGTTTGGAACGGATATCGCTTATTTATCGATTTATTCAATCCACTAATCTGGATTTTTATAACCTAATTTCGTCGATAGAATTAACGATATCACATTTAAATATCATAAATATTGAATAACAAGTCTTGTAACTACTGGTTTTTCTACTACCTAATTTAATAATTTAACACGTTGATAGATATAGATTTATTACAAATAGGTAACAAAATAGTAATGGTGTGTAAACTTTCGAATAACAAGGAAAAGTTTTATTCCTAATGTTACGTAAAATTCTGGACATGAAAACATCAATGGCTAAACACTGTTTTATTTTTTAAATCAGAATGACAATCGGCATCGTTAAAAAAACTAAAAGTTCGGCAACACGGCGACAACTTTTTAAATTTCGAATTCAGAACAAAACATCGAACGAACTCTGCGTAGAAATTAATTATTAATTTCAATTGGTAACTTTTTAAAGCGCATCCAGCCAGCTTTCTCCGTTTTATTTCAAACCTTATGTCGAATATTGTGAAGTTGGGTATTGTTTAAAAGTATAATAGAGATAGGAGTTTTTTAAGGTTATCGGCTTGTTTCCATCGCCTTCCTTCAAACGCGCACTTTTTGCTTCCAGCCCGATGATGGCAAAGGCAATTTGTATCAATTGCACATTTTTCTCATTTATAATTTTACCGTCTGCTGGGTGCATGGCGTTTTATTTGTGTCTTAGGTTTTTGCTTTATTTAGTGTTTTTTTTTCTATTAATTTTAATTAAAAGCGCTATTCAGTATATGTGTAATACCTACCTTATTATGTGTTCATTCAAATTAGGCCTTATTTACTAATATTAAATGCCAGTTTCCGTTTGAGGGATAAAGGCAAGAAACAAAAATATAAAGGGATAAAGGCAAGGCACGGAAACTCACCGACATGTGCATACTGCCAGTCCTGACTTACGGTGCCCAAACCTGGTCACTTACCGAGTCACAAAAGGCTAAACTGAAGGTTTGCCAAAGAGCCATGGAGCGCAGCATGCTTGGAGTGAAAAGGATTGACCGGATCCGTAACACTACCCTGCGTTCCAAAACACGCATTGTTGACGTTGGGGCCAAAACCGCCAGGCTGAAATGGGACTGGGCTGGCCACGTTTGCCGCATGCATCCACAGAGGTGGGCTAAAGTAGCTACGGAGTGGATGCCAAACCGGAAACGGCGAATTGGCCGACCCAGGAGGAGATGGCGGGATGACTTGGACGCATATCTAAAAAACTGGCCAGAAATTGCCTTGAACCGAGCAGTTTGGAGCTCTAGGGGGGAGGCCTTTGCCCAGCAGTGGGACACACTACAGGCTACATAAAAAAAAAAAAAAAAAAAAAATGCCAGTTAGCAAACTAGGCAAAAATGTATAGAGTCACCTCACGTCATCTCTACCAAGCAAATGAATTGTCAAACTTTTTTTTTTCCTCTGCTTTCATACTTTAAAGTGTTATTTTAAACGTCAAACTTATATGAAAATGACGTACTTTCATCGCCTATTCTATCAAGGCGGACTTTATGAAAACCGTCAAACCCATTTTTTTTTACCTATGCAACTTTTCAGCTGAAACCGCTCCATTAGGCGACAAACTAAAAGACACTACAGACGTGACGTCATGAAATTGACAGGAGGAAGCGAAAACACTCAATTTAGAAGCAACTTCAAAAGAATCGGATGATAGTGTGAAAGGGAAACCAACGGTTTTTATTGACTCTGCGTGTGGCACTACAGGGTGTTTGGGAACGTAAAGGGTAACTGATACGGCGGGTAGACTTATATTTTTATACAAGTTAGAACAAAAATACTTTATTTTTTAATTTTATTTAGCATAATGTAATTAATAAACGTAATAATCGCAAGAAATCTTGACACAGGTATTATATGTTGGTACTGGAACTTAAATTATATATACTTTCAATATCTTTATAAATATATATTATTTCATTGTAGAGAAACTCTGAAACATCCTTCCTATTAACAACTTGTAACTCCGAAATTCCAAAATCGAAATTAATCGAATCAACCCTTTACAAAAAGCTTTTACTCACCAACTTAGAGCATCCTGTATCGGGGGAGAGCATTGTAAAATTTATTACCACCGACGGGTGTCAAAACTTGTCAATATATCGCCCCCTCCCCTGCAATAAAGTAACGTGTCTTTGATCTTCCGATAACTGTCGAAAACCGAATTTAATTTCGAATTTCGAATCTTTTGTTTTTCATTGCAGCCAGTGATTTTGTGTTTCGAAAATAGAATCACTCGATGCAATCAATAAGGTACTATTAGTAGGCATTTTTTTCTTAAATACTGTTTGTTGTAGTGATGTCCTATGGTTTCATATTATCGTTTTTTTACAAACAATATTTTGAAGTATCTTTTTGTATTTAAATAAATTAGAAAGGATAATAACACTTACTCTGTAATAAAGCAATAAAGGTTGGAGCAATTATGAAATTCTTAATTAACTTTTAATTTGACATTAAAATTTGGCATAGACAATAAGATTGCGGCAATTACTTACGTAACTCTATGGCATAATCTGTGGTGCTCAATATTATCTTAGTTATCTGTGAAAGGAACTTACTTTTTTAAACGGACACGACCGATTTTAATGTAATCATGATTGACGGCGCGGGAAGATGGTTAATTGTCATTTGTTTTAAATGAAAACCTATATTGTCTATAACGTATTCTTCAACTAATATAGGTACCCGTATTAACGTGTCAACCAACCGATTACATAACGTAACAATGTTGTTAACACCATGTGAGTGCAAAGTACCCGTTTGTTTACGAGAATCACATAATTATTCGGCTAGTAAATGTTTTTTGCGCGTTTTTGTGTATTACTTTGTTGTATTCATGTTTCTTTTATTGAAGCACATGAAAAAATTACACGATATCAAACCCGGTGGTCTCGATATACCAAATCAATTAAACTTATCTTTTAAACGAACTCGTGCAATAATAGGACTTATAAAAAGAGGTGACATTTCAAGAATCGATAACACTTGTCGCAGTTTATCCGCAATTTTTATTTTTATTGTCATAAAAATCCTCGCCAACATTGTTTCCGCAACATTATGGTGTTTTAAACCAATATTTTTTCACCGCCATATTCGGAAAAAAACGTTTAATCTCCTCGAAGAATTTGACATTTCGCAAAAGTGTGCGCTTATCACTTTCAAAAATTTCACTCCAAAACGTTGAAACTTACAAAAAACGGATTCTTAATGCCAAAATTCCAAAACGGGCAGTTTTGTTTAAGTCACGCGAAAAAATTGAAAAATTAAGGTATTTTAATACTGCCATTAAAGTCGGCGTTATGAGCCCGGACTCCCGTTTTGAAATTAATTACTTGAGCATTATAACGTGCGTCTTGATAAATACCATTCAAATTAAACGCTGTTACGACCAAAAGAATAAACGTTACTTTTTCAAAAACGTTACCACTTCCACAACCTAAATATCAAATTAGTAACATCACTATGGAACGTCAACGGCTTAAAAACTCGCATCCAGACCATAAAAAATGACACGAAGTTCTATTTTCAAAAACGCAAAATTAAATTCCAATGCCCACTCAAACGTTCAAAATTCAAACCACAGAGAAGAATCAAGGAAAAGTTCAACCGTGTTTACAATCCACCCCACCTGTAAAGAGGTACTTTAGAAGTTTTTTTCGCAAACCGATCACGTCCCGAGTCGTCTTTAAGTGAGACATCTTTTTTTCTCTCCCCCAGCGATTTGCTATTTTTATTTGCCTTATTGATTCTTACCGCGTAAAAAGGATAATTAGAAGTGGGTCAGACGATTAAAAAACGACGTGTTCGAAATTTGAATTTGGGAGCGTTCAAGTATTACGTAACGCAATTTTTGGACATTTTTGACCCCCCCTCCCCCCCATGTAACGCGCCGTAACGTTTTTCTATACCCCCCCTCCCCCTATTAAAACGTTACGTAACCACCAAGTGACCATTTTTTACCTAAAGGCCACGATTATGTGGCGTAAAGTACCGGAAAGTCGCTAAAATACCTTTAGTTATTGTTTTAATTGCGTTAATATTATTCATAACATTTGAAATGTCTTGTCTTTAAAAGCAAGAGATTTCTAATGTTTTTTTTTCTTCTTTTTTTATGGAAATAGAAATTATTTATTTGATTCACAGAAAAAAAAACCTTATCTATTTACATCTTGTACAAAATATCAGAGATAACCAAAATGGATGCCACTCAGCATATGCCGATAGCTAGGATACGAGACACATAGCCATGGCGCTGGTTTTCAGGACACCCATGGAAAAAAAGGATAAATAAATATTAGGGGACAAATCGAACTAGTCCCACAGTGAGCTCAATAAAGGCTTGTGTTATGGGTAGGGAACCTGTTCTACCTCGGACAGTCTTTCCTTTTATGATTTTTAGAAAAAAAACGAAAGGCTACAAAACTTTTATTTATTCGAATATCATAAGATGCATTAATAAACTAACTAATACAATACGAAATTAAAGAATTGGACGATTTATTTTCATAGGATACGTTGACAAAAAAAAAGGGAAAAGTGTCCAAGGAACAACACCCCTGATGTAACTTGGACATAATATTATCCTGTTGTACCTTGGACAGGATATTTTTTTACACTATATTATATATATAGAAATATTAGGTATTTATATATAAAGTCGTATATATTTTTAGCATATTTATGCCATTCATCAGAGTTTTCTAGTACTAATTATCTTTAAAAAAATACCTAGCAATTGTCATATTTTATTTTTGCTTAAACCATTTAACGAAGTTTTTCTAAGATTGATTAATTGATAACTTAAAACGCAGATTACTAATAAATAGATAATACGGTAAATATTTAACTTTCACTTTAAAAAAAATACAGTAGCAGGAATATAGGGACCAAGGTAAAACATATTCTTGGTGTCCGAGGTACAACAAAGTAACTTTTTAGACAAGTATGCTTCGTATTAGCACTTCCAATTAAGATTAGGCTGAAACGATCCTACCATCGAGTAGTTAAGTATCTTGACTTTAACCTAATAGAACAATATAGAAATATTGTCAACTGTCCTAGGTACAACTATGTCCAAGGTTCAACAGTTTCCCTACTAGATGACGATATATGTAATAGTTATAAATACTTAAATACATAGAAAACATCCATATCTCAAGAACAAATATTCGTGCTCATCACACAAATAAATGCCCTTACCAGGATTCGAACCCGGGACCTCTAGCTTCGTAGGCAGAGTGGCTACCCACTATGCTATAGGCCCGGTAAAATATCAATATATAATTTCTAATATGGCGATTGGAGTCTACGGAGACAGCAGAAGTATAACGAGGCCATCCGAATTGCGGTATTTTTTGTTACCTTGTTTACTGGAGTGATGAGAAAATCTATCACAGCTGTTGATAAATAGTTTTAAAAAAAAAACAGTATCCTGTAAAGCAAAGCAAGCAATTTTGTGAAGGTAAAAAAAATTCATGTGGTCATTCCATCTGAAAAAAAAACGTTTCAAAAATGCGTGAGAGAATCTCTCTACGCGACCGTTCTGAAGGGTTAAAAAACAATGTTACGTAACGCGTAGTTCAGACCCCCCCTCCCGCCTCTGTAACGCATCGTAACGTTTTAGTAGACCCCCCCCTCCCCCCAAATTCGTTACGTAATACTTGAACGCTCCCTTTGAAGTTTTTCTAGAAGTTTATTAGTAAGTCAAGGACGGTTGAAAAAACGTCACTGATATGTTTACCACTTTTTTAACGAACTCGCAATAGTGTTGTCCACATACTTCTATTAATTCTTTTAAAAATGTTTCAACTAGCACAGTAATTGTCCCTTACGTCAATGTACTCCCAGCCAATATATTGTCGTATCGTCGTCATTTCACTTACTAAAAGTCATTGCTAAAACGTTCATTGTATTATTTTGTACAAATATGACTCGAGCATTATATTAAGCGGAGTCAACTCGTAACTAAATCGAGTTCAATTGACTAACGATCGATTATTCAATCGAAACAGATTGATCGGCATTATCTGGTAATAGGCGAACAATTGGATCAACCGGGCTGGTATTCTTAACAACCATATACGAAAAAACCAGCTAACTTAGATCTTTCATTACGAATATTATTTATTAACTCAAGGTCAATATTATATTGGCAATATTTAGGCGATAGTTCGATAAGCTACATAATGATCCGCCCTCGGTGGCTGTTCTCTACTATATATCCAAAAAGTCTTAAAACACATATATTTCCTATTTTTATACGACTTTTTCTTAATAGGTTCGGTGCGAAAGGTCGTAAAGGACAGATAGTTTGTAATAACGCAAGTAGGACGTATGCAGATGTGCCCATTAATTGTATCCCACAGACGTGAGATACGTAGGGCACACAGATGGTTTGTCCACTATTACAACTTTGATTTGTGACTTTATTCGGATTAATAAAGTGCTACTGTTTTATTAATCATGGATTAAATTTATTTCATTTTATTTTGAATAGTTAAAATAGTATTAGTTGTTTTTGTTGAAATATAAACTAGTTCCTAAATGTTATTGAAATGTCACTTTAAAATGGATTTTTGGACCATGTTTCTCTAAGTTTAGAGCTTCTTACAGCACTCGTTACGAAACAGGGGGTAACTTTCGTTACTTAAAATAGTAAAATGTATTAAAAAACATACTTAACTCATAAAATGCACAACATGAAGCGAGTCGCCAAAGCAATATAATATGCGGATTAAAACATCTTTGTAACAATAGGAATCTGTCTGAACTACTATAACTATAAAATGACATATGTACTACACTACTTATAAATTACTAATTACGAGATTTCATAATCCCGGAGATTGCCAAAGTGACGTAAGGGGCTTTTCATTAATTTGATTACCAGTAGAAACTTTAGGAGCAAAGTTACGGAACCTATTTTTTAGTTTATTTCCGTTCCACTGAAAATCCCGAAGCGCCGAGTTTCGCGTTAAACTTGGCGATAATTTACTTTGAAACAAACGGTTCAATTATGTAACTAACTACAAAGTATGTTTATGATGGTTACAAATGTTTTTAATTATGGTTTTATGAACAAATAAAACTAATATTCATATACGATGGTACCATCAGGTCAACTACTTACTTGGTTGACAAAGACAAATTCTATGGCTTATAAAATACATTAACTTCTTTTCTTATTCATCAGGATAATAAGTTGGTCGTATTGTATAACAAAGTCGTCAGCACTATTATGCTACTTACACCGATAGAGAAAAAGTCTATTTTTGTTTGCTTTACGAGATTTGTAATGGTTTTTCCATAAGGTTTAATTAGGAGCCATAAAAACATATCAAGTTCTTTAAGATCGATTTAACAAAATAGAGTCACCGATGTGCTCCTAAAATTTAACGAGCTATAAACGAGTGACTTATGCCAGTTTTGTATTCAAAATGACGTAACAGACACTTAAAATCAGGTACTTACGCTTGTTTAGTTCAATACGGTAAGCCACTTGGCACATACACTAAAATTCGAACATTAACGTTTCGATATTACGACTTATAGATGTAATTTTACGATCCAACGACAACTTTAATCTAAATACTGGCTGGAAGGAGAAATTAAAAATTAAACGCTACATAAAAAAGTTAAACGTTCGAAAATCAAACCGGTTAAAGAGCGTTCTGTATTTGAAATTCCAGCCAAGGACAGAGCGACAATGCGCGCGATGCGCAGCTTTTTAATTGTCAAAATTACGCAGCGTCTTTGATCGCGCCGCGCGAATTGTTGCTTCGATTTTCCGATCAATCGGTACAATTACGATTAATCGGTTGCTCCGACTGTTTATAGTGACGTTCCGGTTACGAATGATGTTGCGGTTTTTTATTAAATTAACTTGTTTTTTATTAAACAAGAACATACGTTCTTCGTAATCAGTAAATCGGTTGGTATGTTGTTTTATATTACCTATTGCTATGTGAAACAAATCTCTTTACATTGATATTATCTAGCTTAATAATAGCCCTAACCTTTCACCTCTATGCGGTTAGTTTTTTAAGAAAGAAAGTTTTTTTAATAAAAAAGTTTTTAGAGTAACAACAATAAACTTAGCAATTTTCTGTGTTTGTCTAACAATCTAATTCGAAACTCCTCTCGGCAACTTATTTATCAATACTTTTGATATAAACCCAAAATTAATTCGAATGTGACATGAGTGTAGCAATAGCCAAAAATACTTCCTAGTATCCTTTTAAATACAGTCGATAAAGCTTATTTCTCTATATATTATACCAATTCCAACACAGTAACCTACAAACTATATTTGCATCAATAACTGCACCATAAATGCTGCAATTGCTGCGCGCGCGGCCCTGACCCGCCGGAAGTGGGGATCGATCGACGTGAACGAAGAATCGCGGTCGATTTTTTTATTCGATTATTCGAGTCGATATTTTTGCCTTTGAAAATAGAGTTTTATTCTAGTTTTGGATTTTGCTGCATTTCTTGAGCATTTCTTTCATTGAGATAATGTAGGTACTAGTGGAACAACTACTTTAATGATAAATTTTATTTATACTAGAACTACTAATTTACATGTACCTATTGTGATGAGATAAAACGGTTTTTGATAAAACTGAAATTCGTATTGTTACAATTTAAAGTAATTTATTATTTAGTGGATTTCATGTAAGCGATCTGCTTATATAGGAGTATATTTTTTTTTTCTATGTAATGATGTGTTGTTGAATAAATTATTTTCTTTCTTTCTTTCTTTCTATTGTATATTTTATAGATATATTCAGTTATTAACCTGTACTTCCAAATGACACACAGCAAAGCGGACTGTTTAAATTACCTTATTAAACCTAAAAACACAACTTATTTATACATTTAATCACTTGCCCTTAACTAAATAAGACAATTAGTGATGCGCAAAAACGATACCGAAACCAGTTGTCGACAATGTACCTACTACGCGTACTACGGCGGCAGCAAAAACTTAAGGGCGTTGAAACCGGTCCGAAGACCTTGGCTTTACGGGGAATAAATAAAGGAATCATTATATTATAAGATGTCTGTGTGTGTAGAGGTATGTTAAGTGAAAGTACATCAACACATTGCAGAATAAATATACAAAAACTGGAGGTAAACAGCGGGAAAAGCGAATTGTGGTAAATACAGGCGGCATGCTTTCAAGAGGAATCTTTTTTTACAATATTTTAACATGAGATATGTCAGAAAATATTACAGATATTCAATCTTAATACCGAGGAATAACCGACATAGGTACCTAATAGTAATAATGGAATAATTATACGTACTTATGGAAGTTTAATTGAGAGACAAACAGAACTATTTTAAATTAGGTAGGTACCATATTTGAACTATAAATAAAACAATCCGCACCGACGAATGCATCCGCATATCTACACAGTAATTAAAACCTACTACTACCTGCTAATTATTTATTTTTACGCCATTGCTTACCCATTTACACGGCAGCCATTAAACATACGTCCTTTTATAAACTCGGCTATAAAACCGATAACCTTGCGCGGGAGCAACTGGTAGACATCGTTAAATCTAAAAGGACGTATAAGATTTGTATCAGCGAAGCTATTAGGCCCCTTTATTTCGCTTGAAAATGCGCTCCGAAGGCTTAAAATCAACTGTCAATCACATCAGACGCGGTCAATTTAACATAGGGTTATCACCCTGTTTCTATAGTGTAAGTAAAAGAGTAAATAACTATGTATTGTGTAACTAAGGACAGAAAAATATTTATTTCGCCAATAATTTTTCTTTTTGCCATTCATTTAAATCTTAAAACACCTGTCAACAAAATACAGGTTAAAAAATTGCTTGGTTGAAAATTGGGTTTAAAATATCTCGTCTTTACTGAATTATAAAATAAATAATACATTCCTTTAAGCCACACCGGTGTTGCTTATGATTACGCCAGTAATAATTCCACGTATTAGTCATTTCAATTACGAAAATTGCCTCAAACTATTAATTAAAAATTCGATAAAATCAATCACTACGAGAAACTTCATCCTTTGCCAACCCTAGCCCTACTTTGTAGTCGTTTTATAATCTGTGGTAGTTCTCGGCGCGCCGGTTTTTGCCCGAATACCGATAATCGTACGTGACGTTCCCACACTGGCCGGATTCCGAGTTCGAATTAGCGAATCACCTGTCTAATTAACGGCTGCGATTTTTCGAATTTGGAATTCGATTCGGTATTCGAATGCGTTCGGGATTTTTAGACGTTGACATGCAGTAAGCGGTCAAACTTTGGTTTAAACTATCGAACAAGTCAGTTTTTTTTAATATTTTGATGCGTGTTTGTAACTATTTTTTATAAATGGTTACTGGACGTCACTTTTATTGACAACATAATATACTTTTGTTCATTGACAAATTACAAAATGCGTTACTAAAAGTATCAATAGACGTTATTTCCAATTGACACTTGAAGTTTAACAGAAACATTTTGTTTTAAAATAACTTAACTAGGTACCTACAGGCTACAAATACAAAAAAAAATACGAACTACTTAAAACATTTCGCACTTTAGATTAACAGAATAATAATATATTAGACCAGCTTAGAGGACGAAAAAAGGAAAGAGCTATTTATGCTAATACTTAATTTCAATAAAAACCCAACCGAACCCTCTTCAAAACGAAAGTATCGACAATAGCCAATCTCCCAAATCGGATAACCATACCAAACATCTTAAACATTCATTATCATAACAAAACGTTGCAGTACAATGCAAATTTGTCTATGGCGTTCCAATTTTGAATTTCTTTTTTTCCGGAGTGAGACTTCCGCCTATTTTCCCGATCAGTGCTTCCGATTCCATTCTACTCACATCACTAGTTGAAGCAACCGGATTTAAAAAAGCCAGTAAAAGTACGTTCCTTGTGAACGCACCTTTTTCATGTGTCTAAAGTTCAACTTATACCGGTTTTTTGAACGGTAACGTTCGAAAATTAGATGTCGGCGATACGTCTATTTCAAACCCTCGCGCCGTTGGTTCGAAATTCGAATTTTATTTCGTTTGTTATTTTATTGCGGTATTGTTGTCGAATGTGTTTTGTTTTTTATATTTTTGCGATTTGTAGCAAACAAGTTGATAAAGTAAAAGTTTTGACCAAAAATACTGTTTTATTACAGTTTTTATGGGATTTTTTGATTAAATGAGGTCATTAATTTCATAAACATTCCGCGCCAGCTTTGGTGAAATGATCTGTACTAGTACTGTCAGTGTCACTGCATAGTGTTATTTTTAACTATTTAATATGTGATTGTAGAATACAATTTATCCCTATAACAATATAACTTAAATACAATCCAAAGTTAACTCAATACATCCCCAAAGCCAAACATCAAACACATCAAACCGAACGATCAGACCGTTACCGTAACCGCACGGGATTCGAACCCGGGACGGCCGAAACCGCAGACCTATTGTCAGATGCCATCGATGGGCGTTAGCTTAATCTATGGTTAACGGCTAATCAGTTAACGGTTACGAGTTGGCAGTGCGGTATAGTGGTGTAAGTCTATTTTAATTATTTTTAGGCACAAATAGAAATTTGATGAATTTACACATATTAAACAAATACTTTTTTTTGCATACTTACCCCAAATTTACAGAGAACAAGAACCTACAGTAAATAAAAACGTGAACAACTGGCGGTTTTATATGTTTTTATAGTGTCGAATCAATTTTTAAACATTTTTAGTAAGGCCAGAGAAAGGAAAAATGTCATTTGAAAAATTGGAATAGTAAATAAAAAATCGTTGTTTTTATTATTATTGGCAATACATACAATAAAGTATAATAAGACAAGTATTTCTTACAGACAAACAAAAAATGTTTTTTCCTACGTTTCGTCACGCAATTATAAATATGATTGGTAATTAAATAAATAAGCACCTGACGAATCTCCTTATAAATTTATTAAGTTCCCTTCTGCGTATTCGTTTTTAAAACACATTTTTCTACAAATAAATACGTTCTGATCTAATCCATGACCAACTAAAAAAACAGATTAATTTGAAAGCAATTACTGGTAATCCCAGAAATGTGTTTTAGAAGAAAAAAGCAGTAAGTCTATAAAACTAGTATGATTTTACTGTCTTTTTGTATGACAGAAATAGAAGCAGATGCGATACGTAACTGTCGCGGGTTTGATTCCCGGCACCTGCCGTTTGGCCCATTAGTCGGTTATTCGATATCGAAGTATTATGAAAACACTAAAATTTGTCAAACAAAATGGTGGTTTTTAGTCGAAAAATCAAAGGGCTTACGACTTTTTAGACAGAAAAATCCTTCAATATGTATAGTGTGAGTGTGAAGTCTGCCAAGGAAAGGAGTTGTTTATCAGTTAAAAAAGAGATCAAGGACGATATATGAAAATGTTATTTGTCATATATTACTTTCATACTTATGTATTTAAATGAGGAATGCCAAAAATAATATTTGTATTCATTGAAATAAATGATTTAGTTATCATCTTAGCCCTGTGAAAACGAGTGCTGTCAAGCTCGAAACGTAGGGTCATGGTGTTCATAAAGCGATTAATCCGTTCGATAGTGTTTTCAATGAAAAACAATCGCGGCAACAGAAGACAATATAATATTTGTATTGTATTGTTTTGTAATCAGATCCAATATTTGACTTCAAATAATAGATATAAACGCCCAGATTTACCAAAGAAGCATAGTGAACGTTAATTGACTAAATTGGGAATCAAATCGAAGACAAATTGATTGATTACGTGGTTCGACCTGATTAATTTGATTTAATGGTTACAAGTCTAAAACTTTTGTTGTCTATGGTATAAAAATGTTTCTTTCAATTCGGTATTATAATGAACAACAACTGATTCCTGAAATCGTAAATTAATTAATAATTATACACTAACAAAATGTCTAACTAATAACTAATACAAACAGACACAACAAAACATAACTCCAACACCAATAAAACAATCCCAAGAAAGGGCGCATAGCAAAAGGGTGTAACTAAACAATAAAATACTTGAGGTCAACCGCGGCTCAATAAATACTTCATAGATCGGAGGGCCGCCTGACCCTCGAGGGTTTGAATATATTTACCCCATTTGTGTTCCTATTTGGGTAACGTTAGAAGGATTCTGTGCGATATTATTACTGTTCAGTTCATAAAAAATGTTTTTTTGTCTTTTTTTTTTGCATGAGTTTTGCACATTTTTGCTTATTTTCTGTTAGAGTTTTGAGTGTTTTCTACTAGAATCAAGTCACCTTTTTGATAACTTTTTACACTTTTATTCTCGTGTTCTTAAAAAAAGATTATTTACATACTTACATAATCGCTTATAGCGATAAGACCGCCTGTTGCTACCTTTATATAATTTGTGAATTTGTTCTGTCTTTTGTCTCATATGTGGTGCAATAAAGAATATTTTACTTTTACTTTTTTACTTTTTTTTACATAAAGTAAAATATTCTTTCTTGCACCACAGATGAGACTAAAAACAGAACACTATTTAGTGACATATGGATATTATAGAATATAATAAAAAACTTTAAATATTAGGTAACTTATATAGTGTAAAGTATTTTTATAAATATGAGAGGTTATATAAAGTTCTACGTTTTTAACAATAAAACCACCCAATACAGAAAGTTTTTACTTCCCGATTGTTATTTTTGCGTCTGGACACGAACTTTTTAAACAACTCAAGCAAAGACAAGGAAGCGAAACTTCACAGACAGACAACGGGAAATAAACAAAGCTAAGTTGTGAAATACTTTATTAAATGTCTAATAGACTGATAGACAAGGGATCACGGGATGAAAGCAGTTTTAACTGGTTTTAATCTGTATTTTGTCTTTTGTTCCGATTGCAACTTGAATTATAATATTTTATATATGTATGAATAAAAATAATCCATATTATTAACTAATAGGTGGCTACTTTAAAATACAACATTTTTCGATATTGAGCCATCTTCGCCACCTAAATCGCTTTAAGCCCTCAAACTCCTTAATCTCTTGTAAGTGCCGGTCAAGAGGTGTTTTATCGGGATAATCCGGGATCACTGCGCACGCTCTATCGCGCTAACGAGGGTCGATAGTTCGCAGTTTATGTTAACTGTTGGTTAGTTTGACCACTTGGGCTATTGGACTTTTTGTCTTTGAAGGGTCGTTAATACAGTACGTAATTGCCGATGGGTTGGATAAACTGTGACAGTTTATATGTTTGCAATAGAAATCGTGTAAAAACAAATGACTTTGCAAATATACTCGTATGAATCTAATAAAAAAATACTATCATACTATCAATGACAATGAAACTGCCCTTTCAATAAAACATTATTATTGAGTCCTATGATACGCATAGTTAGATTAGGCAATCTGAGTAGTTGAGTACCTACAGCATTGAGATTAAGCCAACGAACAATTTAGGGAATTAGGACATCCAATGCATCCTACTTAGTTATAAATAAATAAATATTTTATGGGACAATATTACACAAATCGACCTAGTCCCACGGTAAGCTCAATAAGGCTTGTATTGTGGGTACTAGGCGACGATATATATAATAGACATATACATATAACTACTTAAATACATAGAAAACATCCATAACTCAGGAACAAATATTCGTGATAAACACACAAATAAATGCCCTGACCAGGATTCGAACCCGGGACCTCCTGCTTCGTAGGCAGGGTCACTACCAACTAGGCTAGGAGGCCGTTAAATAGCCGTTTATAGGATGCTGAGTATGCTGATCGACGTCCATTTTATTAAACATATAAAAAAAACTGGTTCTAACATAAATTGATTATTAACCCATTTTAATGGACAATACAAGCTCCTAATAATCCTTCAGACCAATTCCATAGCATCTATTGATTTCATTCATCGATCCAGATCCAACCGAACCACCAAAACATCGCAACCAACACAATCACTAACGTAAACCTTAAAGTTTATGAAATAAGGTTGATTTTCACCTGTGCCCCAGTTAACACGTGTGGAGCATACTGTTAGCTCTAAAAGTATGTCAACGATTTTGATCCTTATGCCTTGAACATACGCTCTGAGATGTATACATAATTATTAAACGTGACTGTATGAAAGGTTAACGGATATGGCTTATTAATGTTATGGCTGAACAGACTATTGCCAATAAAGATGATTGAAGCTGTGTTGTGATATAATCGGGTTGGCCTTTGCCCAGCAGTGGGCTGAGATACTAACTGTGAATTATTTGGTCGTTTTGCAATAATGCTACTGTAAAATTAGCAGATGTCGATCTAGGTCAATATCTTTTAATTTAAAATGATACAATATAAAAAATAACACAGAAAAAAATCTAAATTGACAGAAGCAGACGGACTAATAATTTAATTAAAGAGTTACTGGAGCAAAAGTAATAATAACTGGGCCTAGGTAATTTAACAATAGCATAAAATGTCTTCTTTGTTGTTTATACTATCAAACGACTTTTAAAATGTTAAAAAGTCGAATGTCTTACCCTTTTTGGAGTTCCAGTCAACGTGTTCTAATGTAAATATAATACAACAGCACCAGATCTTATTCACAAACAAACTGTTAATACCGAATAACTAATTACCGTCGAGATATATCCATATAATCATAACATAAATAAATCTCCATACAAAAATCAAACAAAACTCACGATTGAGACGCCACATGTATCATATTTATGTTTTGAGAAGTTATTTCTAACTGCACAGGAATAACACGCTAACGCAACACAAATATTCCAGTGAATAAGAAAACATAATAAAAATCATAACTTACAGACACCGAAAATCTTATTTTTAGACTTACGTCGCTCTAGCTTTGCACCTGTTTAGGAAAGGCATTCGACGTTCGAAATTTAAAACATATAATCGATTTGTAGCTCGAACGTTCGAAATTCAAAATCAGTACATTATATTCGTGCCTTTAACCTTTCTACGAGTAGGTACTTCTTTGTCTTTGCAATTTTGCATGCGCGTAGCAATGCAATAAAAATCGCAAAACAAAGAAAATCTGCAATTTATTACACATGATACACGACACGAACGACATTTTATAAGATATCATCAACTTGATAAGAATTGCGCAGACATTTCGAACAAAGAATCGCCTTGTACATCTCAGCGCGGGCTGCGCCGGTGAGCGGGACGCGCATACGGGAAAAACTCGGGAAAGAACGGGACGAAACCATCTCCGATAACACGTCAATACATTCCTTACGGCGCCCACATGTGAAATTGAACCTTCGACGTTAAAAATAGAGTTGAAAATCGCTTGGGCGCTCTAATGGAAAACCGATACCACATCAATATGTTTTACGGCGTGGCACCGCAAGCAAATATAGACTTTGATGGCTCACTTTAAGGTTGTTTTTAGTGATTGGATGTATATTAAGAAGGCGTTCGGCGACTTGCAAGATAGTGAGGCGTTTGGAACCGATCGAAAACCGATAAATGTTATTGGAAAAAGGTCTCTATTCTTTAGAGTGAAGGCTGCTCGAGGCGAGGCGTGCCCGGGCGGGACACGCCCCGCCTTATGTGGAAAAATAAGCTTTTCATTGCCATTTTCTTTGAGACTCTAGAAAAGATTCGATAGAATATTTGCGACTCGTATGATTTTTCTCTCGCTTTAATTCTGCTTTATTCTTTCAGGTACGTTAACGAGAATTGAAGATGCTGTGTCTTTTCGAGGTAATTCCTATTTTATTTTATTTATTAAAATAATTCGACTCATTCATCATCATGTCACATCACTATTGCATAACCAACAATGCGAAACAAACAAAGCGTTCTAATTTTAAAATATGCATAAAGACTTGACGTTAACACGTTTACGAAATCCGTTAATTCGTATTGAGTTACCGTCAGTAAAACAATATAGGATTCAAAAATCGAATTGCATTCAATTCCAGTTGGAACTACAATCGAATTAAAAATAAAGCGGAACGAATGAAGTGAAAGAGCGATTAACGATTTTTGAAAAAGGAACGTTCATTATACGTTAAAACAATACTTCATTCAGTGGTTTGAATATGGAATGACGGGCGGCTTTTAACAGTTTATTTTGGTTTTGGACCTTTTCGAAGGGGAATCGGAACAAGTGTCAGCTTTGACAGTTGCGAGGGAACGGTTACAGGTTACAGGCCAGGTATCTGACACATTTGGCATGTTTGATACTGGGATACCTGTGATGTTTTCATTCGATTTTTTTATTATACAACTATGTAAGGATATATATTAAACACACTTTAAATTGGTAATTTATTTTAAATTCTTTTAATAGAACCGAACTGAATTAGGTACGCGTCAGTACGAGTTGTCTACACTTCCTGTGATCAAAATTATGACGCGTTTAAAACGGATCAGTTGCATCAAATCAGCTGAAATCGTAATTACAAGTGTTCGCATGTTTTTAAGGAAAAGGTTTAAATCAGTAAGATGCCCAAATCTGTCCCGAAAATAACCAATGTTAAAGATTCTCCTATAATTATACATTTACCCTAATGATCTAATCTTACTCTAACTCAGATCCAAAGCAAATCATAACAAATTCGACTTTTTTCCAAATTACCCCAAATATCGGGCCAAATCGACAAAAACCGTGACCGAAGACGGTTCCTTTGTCTCACCTAATGAGTTTTTAAGTCGATTACCATTTTTCATAGAAAACCGCGTTAAGTGATGTATCGCTCGGATCAATCATGGCGGTCGGCCGTTTCGATCTTCGAACTCGAATCTCGAATGGGATTCGAAATTCGAAGCTTATTAGTCGGCGGAAGTCGTGATCTAAATGACGCGTCGATTTACTTTTTCTTGAACGGCATTCACTGAAAAAATCTTATATTACACTCATGGGATATGTCTGACAAGGTACTTTTATAAATATGGCAACTCTTTTAGTGAAAAACGTAAATTAATCTTTGGTTTAACGAATACACTCATTTCTAAATCAACCTTGTGTGAGAACATTGGGTGGTGGTAGTGTATACTTGAAGTCAGTTACAGAGTACAAAATATATAAATTATCATTTTCGACTTTTAATTCGTTTTAATTATTACTCCGAATCAACATCTAACCAAAGCCCCTCAAACATACCTATGGATAATAATAACACAATCATTCAAACACATGTCATTCATTAACGCTGACAGCACAGGAAGTAGGGACAATATAGTACTGAATTAATAAGATTCGTTCAAAAAAGTCGATTTGAATACGTTGGTGCTGTATTAACTAATCATTTTGGAAATAAAACAGATTACATTACATAATACTTCGACCGCGACTTTGTCTGTAAATTTCGTTACAACTTTCAACCCTGTTTTTACCCCTTAGTGGTTGAAATCTAAAAAAACTTGGTGGCTCTCCCCGAAACTTGAAGATGTACGAGTATGTTCTAAATTTCATGTTAACGGTGTAGGCTTACCGTTAGTCTGTCAGTGTCAATGTGGTCTATCTACTGATAGGACATTATAATTTGGTAAAAGCGAACGAATATAAAGCGTGTAAAGGTAACGATAGTTCGTAAGTATGATGTCGTCTTAGTCCACTATAGAAGACATCGAAAATTCTAAACCCTACTTAATTCCGTTAAAAATAAACGCATTCGATTTCCGAACTGTCACCATTCAAATTAACCGACACGAATATGGTCCGTATTTGAATAAGTGTTGCATTAATATTCTTTCGAGATAATTTCGAATTCGGAACGCCCACGTCCCATTGTGTCGCGAGTTATTGGCTCATTAGCCGACGCTTTGTCTCAGGACGATTTGAATTTTTGATTTTCGAATCGAACATATTGATTTGTTGCTGGCACATGACATCCATAGACCCGAACTCAATTAAAAAAAAGTTTACAATGTCATGCGTTGGAAAGAAAACAGCAGCGTCAAAGTTCAAATTACTCCAGAGCGTTACGACTTAAATTCCCACTCGAATTCGAAATGAGCATCTTTATCAACAAGAATGGAGGTCCCCCTTCATCTCAACGACAATAATATCTATAAACACGATCTCCAACTTCCGTATTACTCATAATTCTTATAAACACAATAAATATTTGAACAATACTCGCCCACGACAGATGTGCTCACAAATTACGTATGGTAATATGCCGTGTAATCCTTCCGTCGGACCTCCCTGTGTCTTGGTATAATCGATCGATTATGAATGCGTTCGAACGATGTCGCAGCACTAGTTGTACTTTTTATGCGTTCTTAATTTGAATGCGTCTTGAGACTCTTGAGGGGCTATTCTGATCACTGTTGGTATTTTAGTAGAATGGGAATAATTTTATTCTTTAGTGAAGTTACCAACCTTTCTTATCATATTTAGAAGAAAAATAAAAAGTAGATCATTGTTGTAGGTAAGTCTTATGTTGCAAAGTAAATATGTAAGTAAATAAATATGTTAATCATCAGACACTCAAATAATCAGCAATTTGAGTGCGACCAAGTTAACTATACACTAATTTGGCACACTTGTGAGTAACATTGTATAAAACTGCCATACTTCAAGTAATACTTGGCAGGAAGACTTAGCGCGGTTCAATTATACTCAAACTTACTAAAACAGATAACCAAAAACATGAAGGTAATCAAAAATACCTGTTTGAGTAAAAAATCATATAGACTTCGGAACCCAATAAAACACCAAATAAAATCACACGATACTTATTAAACCCGCCGCACTCTCGAAAAAACCTTTAATAAGCTAATAATAATAAAAAACCGGTAACACAGCCAATAAGTACGCACAATTTAACTTTTTAACGTGTCGCCGATGGGGGCGTATTTCGAAACTCATAAAGCATGATTATATAATGTCGCTCGTATTGGGGCGCTAATAAAAGAAGATCAAATTGCGATTGCTTTCGTGTTTGTTAGGTTTTTTTGCGATCGTTGCGATATTAGAAAATGAGAGTATTTGAACGTATGTGGATGGAGGGCGTTTACATTTTAGACTGACAGTCGTGAAGAGCGTACCTACGTATTTGTAGGTACTTACAAATTTATTAGTAGGTACTTATAATTTACAAATTAGGTAGGTACAAATATGATTTAATACACATTTCTTTTAGTTTGTTTATTACACTTTTAAATTCAATAATCTAAAATAAAATAAAAATTTCATTTAGTCTTCTAATTAACAAATAATAATAAAAATGCACTACTTAACTTAGCCAACACAGCATATTTGAGTTTTAAAAAAAAGAACAAAAAAAAACAATTTTAGATTTGGGTTTTGACTTTTGATTTGACAGTATATATTTAAGCGAAACTGCTTATTGCAAATGAAAAGTGTAATTAGATAGGTATTAAGTACGACTAGTGGGAACAAATTATCATTGTCTACTAAACTATGTCGAAAATGCCAACTTTGCTCACTAGGCCAGAAACCGCCCGTTTAACCTAAACATGTCATTATCTCCTGTTATATGCTTTCGGTATGATTACAATGTCCTATTATTCACTATCGCTAATTTCCTGTCAATACAATGTGAACACAAATTTTATCAATAGAAACGTTGCGATATTTCGTTTGAAATTAGAATCAGCGCCGTTTCCGCTTCCGTTCCGATATTCGATGTTCGAATTAAGAACGTTGCGAACAAATGAGCATTCAATATTTAAGTTTAAATATTATTTTCAGTGTTGAAATCGAAGCCGATGTCAACGCGAATACAACACTAAGTCCCTACTAGTAGAACAGGATAGATAGATTCTGAAATACGAATTTCATTTGATTTTCAAATCACAACAGTTACAAACCAATATGTTCTAATAATATAAAAATTAGAATTTAATTTCAAATATCGTTCCACAACCACCTGAGCTATTTTTTTAAAGACAGGGAGGCAATAACCATTAAGGCGCGTTCAGAAAGTTTCCTTTTCAATAACGCGTCTGATATTCAAATTAAGGCGGAATTCGTGGCGATATATCATCTGGGCTAATCAGATTTTTCCGTACATTTCCTAAATGTTTTTGGGGATTAAATACGTTGGGGGGATAATTTAGTGGATATTGCTGTTTTTTATACTACTTGCCCTTGAAGCCAAGCACTTAAGGATTTTTAAAACGACAAAGCATCCGTTTTGTAAATAAATAATCTGTCTGCATAACCATAATTTGACGAATTAAAAATATGTTTTGTCAATTAAACTATGTTATAAGAAAATGAAACACTAAACAAAATCATTTGCCTACTTTAACAACATCATTGGCTTGTCGTTTTTAAACCATAAAATGGTTACGACTTTGCCGCGCAGAAATTAAGTTTGAATTTTTAAATTATGTGCTACCTACGTCTTAAAAACCCTTCGTCTAAAGATCACATAAAGAATAAAAAAGTAAAATCCATCAACCCGCAAGACATTCCAATTTCGAATTTTCAAATTTGGAACTTCATTCAAAATTTACGAAGTCAATATATCCGGGGGGTTATTCTCTCAATACTCTGAGGCGTCGTAAAAAATAATTCGAATCGCTCTTACGATACTGGCGCATTTGCATAGTAAAGTAATGCGAAAATCTATGCGACGCATTTTGGCGCGTTCGCGTTGTCCTCCGGTTAAACAGGGGTGAAAAAGTTAATGGAATATAGTATGGGTAGTTTTGGAGATGATTTTGACAGCAAGACGTTGAAAATATGTAAATTAAGACATGTTGGTTTACAATATATCGGAGGAAGATATTTAAGTAATTTTTTTTTAAACCAAATAATTTATTTTCTTGGTTTAATTTTTGAATCTTATTAAGTGTTTTATTTAGATGTTTATTTTGTGTTCTTATAATTTAAATATTTGATGCATGCCTACGCGAAATCGGCGTTTCTTTAAGCTTTTTATTTCACGAAAGTGGTAGAGTAATTTAATCATGATGGGTTCGTGATACTTCACCTACTTGTGACTCTACACTAAAGTAATACTTAATTTTATTGTGTTACGTGACACCTGACGATTTTAATTAAATTTTTAAATAATAGTACCCTGCATCCGTCAAAAAATATCCTATCCGTCGCAATCACACGGCACCGTCCCGTCTAACCGTTAACGGAAACGTGCACTAATATTAGAGACCCCGCGCAAGAAATTTTATGTCTTATTTTTTTTCTTGTTTTGAAATATGTGCGCCGTTAGATTATTTATGGGTTCCACAGAGGTTATATATCTGGCTGTATAATGGCTGTATAGAGGTTATATTTTGCCGTAATGAGGTTTCGTTCGCAATTCCAATGTGCTTGGATTGAGGGTGCCTTTTAAAAGCGATTAAGGCACTTTTCGATTGTAAATGAGGTAGAAATAATTTAAAATGCCATTTTGTTTAACATTAAAACACGGGAAGTCCAATGTACGTTCAAATGCCATATAATAACATAAATAATTCAAGAAAATATATACGTAAGTACTGTAAAGTTTACTGAACATATTATGGAAACCCACATAAATATACTAAACTTGAATGAGTAGACGGTGCGTAACAGAAGATAAACGTATAATAATATGTATTATTTTAATCGCGATAGCGACCATAATATTTTGATTCTAAGCTACTTACAGTTTTTTTTTATACTATCTAGTCTAGACTAGGTTAGTATAAGAACTCATGTAAGCATTTAATTAAGATTTTGTTTGACTCGAAATCATTTTTATAAATCAATTAGATACCCAATATAAGAACAGTTACAGACAGACTCACATTTATAAAATTAGTATAAAAATTACTTTTAAAATAGAAATATGCTTCAAAATATTTTTAACCGCGTCATATATCCTTCGCGGTTGATAAAACATCAAAGTAATTTGGACAAAAATACACTGTCCCGATCTAGATAACGTCGTGTAACAGTCATATCAATGACTATTATATAGCAGGAAGCGTTAGTTAGCGATTTCCGCTGCGAAATTAACAATTAATACGAATTAACACCTACGGGATGTGGTAATTTAAAATGTATTAAAGTATGGATATTATTGTAAACTAGCTTTTGCCCGCTCGCGTTAGAAAGAGACAAATAGTATCCTATGTCACTCTCCATCCCTTCAAATATCTCCACTTTAAAAATCACGTCAATTCGTTGCACCGTTTTGCCGTGAAAGACGGACAAACAAACAGACACATACACTTTCGCATTTATAAATTAGTATAGATTTAAAATGAGTATTGTCTATGACTAATAATCACATACGTCCTTTCACTAATAAAGAAGTGTTATAGCCTACATCGACTACTATCACTTTAACTAACCTAACACAACCATAGTTTTTCTAATTAGAAATAAAAATATTCACGCATAAAAAATTGTACCTATGGATTAGGTTGACCCAACAGGCTAACACTCCATACAAAAAAAGTCGCGTAATTTATAGCCTATTTTTTCGGTATCAGACCACTAAACGAATTACGTCCTAAAACGGTTCACCAGCATTTTTGTAAAAACCTTGTATATATTGTTTTTATTTATACATTTTGCATCGCGTCGCGTCATTTACTAAACGATCTTATTTCAGTGCAAAATTATCAAATAAAACATGAATTTGTGTCAAGAGCATACACATATGGATAGGTTAAGTGTTTTTGTCTTTAACAGTAATTTTTTATGGTTAACACGCAGTCACAAATTTTAACTTCATACACATAATCCATAATAATAGATAATGTTTTGTATGAAATATGATAAAATTCATTGGAAAAAACAAAGCGCATAGCTACTTATCTGGTTTAAAAATCTCTGTGTACAGCTACACAAGCCTCAAAAGCGTCAAAAATAACGCAATCAGCAATTAATAAAAACTCATACGGACGTTGTTTTATTATAATTCGGCAATCAAAAGAACAATTATCATGAAGCGGTATAAACATAGCTCTTACAGACAAAGGACTTATATTGGCTTTAATAAGGTGTCAGATACGTCGTTTTAACACCACGGGAAAAGCACTTGGTAAATACAGAAGAGCTTAAATATATACGAATGTAATGGTACATAAGTCGTTTCAATAATGAGGCAGTTCATTCACACGATAACCAAATCGTTGACTTTTAAAATTTTGGACAATTTATACATATCTTTAGCTGATTTGAACTTTATTTCTAAAGTGTTATGAATGAATATATGGAAACCAAAATTTGGATTAATAAGTTACATTTAGAATTGTTGAATTTGGAAATCAGATGTTTAGGTAGTTTTTTAATTTTATTATGTTTAGTGAAAGGCGAGAACAGTCTTAGTATTCAGGAAAATTCCCAAAATATTAACCATTTTTTGCCTAATGCTGTTGAGTACCTATACTCAACACGTACAATGCTCTATAGAATATCGAAAAAAAGGATTATTCATTTACCTCTATTATTCTACCTATTAAATAAGTAAGTATATGTTATTCAGTTGAGAAAAATAAATAGTTAATGTAGTTGTTTTTCCTGTAATTAGGTGGTATTGAGAAACAAAACACTTGTTATTTTATGGATTTTAATATTATAGCATTTCCTAGTACCATAAAATCGTTTTTCTAAATTAACGATCTATGCAGTTTCAAAACTGATTGACCAATCCGTATTCTGATTACACTTTAAATGGCAGCCATGAACGTCTCGCTTGGCTAACGAGACACTCATGTTTTAACAATAATCCCAAATTTTAATTATCTTCAGCTGCATTCTATCAAAACGGGACCGTCCGTTGAACCCGTCACGGTACACTTAGCCGCGTATTTAATTAATATAAATAAATTACGAATAAAGCATTTTTATAACAACTCATTATCAGATTTGAAATCTAGCGGTCGAAACTATACAGCGCTAATCTTGACACCCAATCGAAAATGAACTCTATCTCTTAGGCCATAAGACTGAATTTTCTTTGCGGTTTTTAAGAATTGGTGACCAAATGGTCGTATAAAAGTCAGTTTGGTGAATTTCGGAGTTTTATCTACCGTGTCCATTATTTTCGAGCGATATTTTCCACGGTCCAGGTATCGCGTTTTCGGTGATAGGGACCCGGTAATTGTAGATGTGTAATCAATTAGACGGCGTCCGGTTTTAGAGAATTAATTATGTGTGTATGTGAAATGTGTATATAATTTGGAAATTTCCCGTTTTATAAGAAGAATTTTGCACCTTTCAAATACATTTTCTGTTATTATGTGCTATTTTTAGTCCAGCATAAGTGTCTTATTAAAAACAAGAGTTTATATTTGGCCATTAAAAACTGTGTCGACTAATATCGACTATTGAAAAATGACAAGTGGCTTTTCCCATCCCACAGTTGGGTAAAGTTTACACTCTAATTACCATACTGACATCCACCAGTACTACAGCTGCCACAATCGTCCCAAGAAGCAATAGAAACAACATTAAGACCCAATCACCCATGAAACATAAATCTGACATCCGACCCTATTCTCACCGACCAGTCACTTAATATGCAAAAATACTATCAATCCATCGGAACGCACCCCTAAATAGCCCAATAAATTAAAAAGAAAAAATGGAACGCATTTAAAATAAACCAGTTTAGAGATCCGATATTCGAACTTCGAACCCTTCAATTGTTCTATGATTTATTCCCGAATCTGCATATGGTAATGGTGACGTTATAAATATGTTTTTTTAATAATTATTAACATTATTTCTGGTACCGGTTCGGTACTTAATATGCGAATAATAATTAGTTTCCTTTTCTTGAGGGCATTCTCACGGCAAGGGTTGATTGATCGGACTGTAGCGTAATTAAATATTCTATATTCGAATATTTTAGGAATTTTACTACTAAATTCTTCCAAAAACTACCATTTATATTTCGTACTACTTATGAATATCGCATAATACTTTAATACCTTCATATTAATAATAACATTAAAGAAACCTTGAATAATCTTTTGAATACCTATCAAAGGATAATTTATCTTACATACTTTGCAGTACAAACGTGACAATAACAAACTGCGACATTAATGCATGCACATGTTTCTAAACAGATCCTAAAAAATCTATTTCTGAACTCAAATCAATACGCTGTTGACATCTGCCCTGCAACCCTAATCCTATCTTAAAGAAAACCAAAAGTTAAAATCATAAGACGCCTAAGGTCACCCTCGTTTAAACTTCTGTAATGCACTTTAACGCTGATACGCTAAGGTTGATTTTACGCTGAAAAGCAGAGGCGTTTACCCCCATCAGTAACCAACGCCCTTCAATCAAATCCTTTAAATTCGGAGCACAATGGCGCATCGCATTTACGTAACCTGTTTCACGAATTGATAGCCGATTTTAAATATCGACTATTCTCAGATGCATATTTGCATACGCTTTCTTGGGATGCAAATGAGTGGGATAGAGGATATGGGAACTGTGCGTAGAATTACACTGTATGGTAATGAAGAGATAAGGCGAGAGGTTGGTTATCTGTGCCGGTTAGTTGAGCGCGCGCTTTTGACGAGTCAACGTCACGCGCGCGAATTAAAAAAAAGTTCGAATTTCGAACGCCGCTTCTATGGTTTTTAATTAATTAGTTTAGTGATTTTAAAGTGAGATTTTATGGACGTTTACGTTATAAAATTAGTGTTACACGCTGATATTATGAAAATCAGGAATTATTACATGGAGGTGAGTTTAAATCGACTCGTTTCGTAGCAAAGTTACGCCACTACTTACTTATTTTTAGTTTTTTTTTTATAGTTACTGCCAAAATATTTTTGCATTTTTTTTAAACCATGGAACAAAAAACGTAAAAGCTCTCTTCGGCTTGTCAGCCGCTCGCCACATCCTAATTACGATCCCGAATTAACAGCTACAGTGACCGGAGTGAATCATCTTTACATACAGTTTAAAATTATACACTTTTTGTACATTATGGGAACATTGACTTCGATAACAAAATTAATGAGAACTTATAGAGACGGATGCACGAATAAAGTGTTCTATGAGGGAGTTTGCATTACTGATGATTTAATTATTTTAATACAAATTAAATATGAATATTTATTAATGTAATTAAAATATACTTTTATTTTATTTATAATTAAAGAAAAAAAATTTAATGAATATTAATTAATGACGAATAAAGTAAAGGTAAAATATATGTAGTCACCGATACAAAAATTAATTGAAAGTTTCGAAAATTCCTGCCACTCCCCGCATCTTATTTAATACCGGTATATTAATTAAATATTTTTCAATATAGGTACTTACCGTATATTTTAACTAAAAATGTATATAATAAATAAATGTACTAAACTTCAAATTTACAACAATTACTAAATTACACAAAAAAATGCGACATCCAAAAAACAAACCCATCCAAAAGGAAAACGGCAGAAGCTCCCCACATTCACTAATTACCAGAATTAACAACTTCTTTGACCCGATGCGGGCTCGATTCTTCAACTTTACGATACATGTTTAAAACGTATTCATTACCATCGGAGACATTCGCTAATGAGAATTAGAGTCTTTTGAAATGTTTGTTTGTATCGGGAATGGGTAAAGTAAAAGCATTCGGCATTAGGTACTTACTTAAAGTACTTAATTAAACGAACTATCATACAATATAAATCTTTCCCGTTTTTAACTATCTTATTACGCAAAAATGCGAAAAAGTAAGACAAAAATTTAAAAACAAAACGATCGTTAATTCGAAATACGAAAATGTACCTACATATTCTCAACCCAGCATTGTCAACACCTCAAACTTATTCTTCGTTCGAAATTTAAAAATAATACTGGCCGTTTTTTGCTAAAGCTGCCATTAAAAAAGTCACAATTAAAACCGGCCAGTGACACATTAAAAATATTAAAATTGATCAACATCGTTATACCTACTCGTTATCGTACCCTTCTCAGCGGTCATGCCCGGCTTTTTACATCAATGTTTTTCTATAGACCCCCCACCCACAAGTATACGGATAAGTGAATGATGGGGGGTATCAAAACATCCCTTATCAGGACCCAAGTTTTTGGGGAAGGTTGAGCCGATACATGACTGAGGCATTTTGCGTGACGGGTATTAAGGGCGCCTATTGAGGGCATTGTTTTCGGTTTTTTTGTTTACTTAAGGCGGTATTAATATTCATTTTAAAGGCAGTTTTATGTTTTGGATATTTTTTAATTAGACAACATCAACATGTCATGGGGCGGATACCCCATTTTAATATCTATGCATTTATTAATTTTAACCAAATTTAGTTTTTGATTTTTTGGAAACATTAAATGTAGGAGATATTATTAAATGATGGGATCACTTAATAACATGCGACAGACAGTACCTTTTTATAAAAAAATTGCATTTTATTCATATGATCTAATTATTTCTAAGGGCAAAAATACACTTTTATTTAAATAAAATTTCCATCAGATTGAACTCCCGTTAAGTCTAATCCAAACAGTAAATACCTAATTAAAAGACAAAAACAATTCTATTTAATTCAGAACTCGAAACTTTTTTCGCTCATATTAATTCCCTCATATTGACGCACCCTCTCCACCTCCCTGGGCGTTAAAGGGTAAGAGGGGGAGATAACGGGAGACATAAAACGTAGATCGCTAATTCATCATAAGTTAAAGGGGTTTTTACGTACGGACTTGTATAAGGCACATCACTAAACGTTCTAAGCGCCATTCAAATATAACGGTTTTAACCCATTTTTGGCGCGAGATATCTGGACTTAAACGTGACGTTTTTAAAACGTCTTATGTCCATATGTGCTTTTAGTATGTTAAGTCTTTTTGTGATGGTAAAATACTCACAAAGGCTAAAGATATTAGAATGTGATATTAATTAACTTTGATCGCTCCTGTAAAAGCTTTAGTAAGGTATCGGATCTGAAAAACTGCCCTTTGAAGGTTTTTTGGATTTTTTGGGGCTACTTTAAGTGAACTTGAGTCAAAGGGGTTATCGGCGATTGAAGCGATATTCCCCATTTTTTCCCTTATTCGTTTTAAAATTGAAAGTTGGCGAGATCACACATTTCCCCCTTATTATTTTTCACATGGTTAAAGGTGCAAATCGTCCATCTAGAAGCCTGTTTTCATAGTGATTTTTTACTAATTAAAGCATCTACAATTCTACATGTTTCGTCCTGTTCCTCATCATTTTCATGAACTCCTTGTTTCAATAAATGGGACACAAAATTAAGGGGCTACCCGGCATATTTCACTGTTTTTAAAGTGAATAGGCTTTGTTCAGCTCCAAGCACAACGCTTGAAAAAAATATATAATGTAGCTAGGTATTTGGTCTACATTTTGTTCCACTAAATTGTCGAAAAACATAATACATCAAGAGAAAAAAAAATAACCGTAAACCCTTTTTTCTACCTTAAATCTGTATCTACTCCCTTATTATGCGTCGTAAGTACAAGAAACTAAGACAAGCATTTAATATTTATGTTTACTTTAAACGCATCCACTGATTTTTGGATAGGTTTTGTACTTTTCGAGAAAAAAGCTATTACACGCATTTTTCCGAAAACGCCGGCTCGAGATGCCTGCGCGGGCGACGGGGGCCAGTCGTATAAGATGGCACTAGTAGTTTATAGGGTTGCGTCCTAGTACAAGCAGCTCTTCCTAGGTGACGACTTATGCTTATAACCGGTATTGTATAACCGGTGAGGAAAGGAAGCGGTAGGGGAAGAAAGCTCAAATGGCCGAGGTCATTGGGATAGGGGACGGCCTTAAATCAAGACCTAGTCCCACAGTCAGCTCAATAGAGCTTACGATGCATATAATAGATATATACTTACATATAAATATTTAAGTGTATAGAAAACATTCCTACCTAACTCAGGAGCAAATATTCGTGATAAACATACAAGTAAATATTCTGATCAGAATTCGAACCCGTGGGCGTGACCTCTTGCTTCGTAGGTTTGTTCATAATACAAGTAAAAAGCTTTATCTGATAAACGCCAGATTTCCCCACCTCTTTTTTCAGCGCCTCATCCATACGTCCTTTTACGTTCCTATAGCACACATGTGTATGTTCGTATGTCCCCCTACGGCTCCCTAAGACGTAATTAACAAAGACAGCGAATTAGGGCGTTTGGTCACGAGATTAAAAAGGGTAAAGTTTTTACCCTTCGATCCCAAATTGGTTTATACGGGACGGCGCATTTTACGTAAAAGTATTGTCAACAGTCTCTTAATTATACAGAAAGGAGATGTTAATTGAGCAATACTTAATTTAATTTAAGCATTTGAAAAAAAAAACATCTGAATTCAAATTAGAAGGTTTTACTTTTTAGTTTTTCGTGAGGACGGTCTTGATCTACGTTGGAGTCGGTAGTTTCTGATATTTGTTATTTGATACAAAAAAGTTATTTATTTATTTATTTATTCATTGAAATTAAACACTTTAGAACGGATTAATCGCGTTTATTAACACGATGACCCTACGTTTCGAGCCCTTTACAGCAATCGTTTTCACAGGGTTAAGATGATGGTTGGAGAACGGATGGCCGAACGGAGAACTTTACTGCCTAAAGTCCTAGAAGCGACCACGTGTGGGAAAGCGCAGCGTGGGACGGCCCCCGACTAGATGGACGGATGACCTCGTCAGGGTAGCAGGGCGTCAATGCGGTCTGCGCAGGATCGTAGTTTGTGGCTAGGTGTAGGGGAGGCCCACTAACTCTATCTAACTATAATCAGCCACATATGTTCGGGTGGTCATATGTGGCTGATTAGTTAGATAGATAGATAGAAAGAAAAATTACTAATCGAGGAAGCAGTGAGGATATTTTTAAAATTCAAATGTAACGAAAACTGGTGCTTAAAACAGAAATTATACTGCAAATGTGTTATTTCTACGCGTAAAAGCTTTTTTATGATTTAAATTAAAAATATCTTTATTTCGGACATTATTTTTTGACATCTATAGAATGAAAATAGGACACCATACACAATATAGAATGAAAATAGGACACTATACACAATCTTAAACACTAATTTGTTAATGCTCAGTTTAGTTCAAAATACACATTTGTCTAATTTGACCTAAACTAGGCAACTGCAACTGGCTTAACCGACCCAATGCACAAGAGTAGAGCAATCTTATCTGAATTTAAATTCAGAATTCTGTAGGTACTTTTCGATTCAATTTGATTCACAAAACTTCAAAATTGTGAAACAAAATCGATTATAGATTAATCCAGTCGTCCGAAACTTTCCTGATACTTGAAAAACAATTGAAACATTAACTAGATCAATATAATGACATCAAAAGGGCAAACAGGGGATGCGATTAAAAGGCTCGAGTTAAGTTCAAATGGATTACTGAGTTCCGATAAATTCGATAACTTTATCCGATAACTTGGAGATCGACTGACAAATTACCATTTAATTGCAAAATTTTAATGTATACGAGTACATCAGTAAAAGTAAATCTATAGCGGCGAATGTTTCATTACATTTTTGAAACAGCAAGTGGTAATGTTTTAGGAGATTGCCTATAAGACTAAATAAAAGTACCTATTTAAGGTTATCGGAATCGGCCTTATAGTTGATAAACCTTAGTATTAACCATCGCAGAGCTTCTGTATATTTTAAATGTAATGTTACATCCTTACATTGTATTGTATGTAGCATTAATAGAATGACCGTAACATTCTTGAATGGCTGAAACAATAACACTAAATCAAACTACAATAGCAAACCAATAAGACAAAACCCAATCAGATACAGTATTCTATTATAACTATCCAGTTTAGAACGACACCTCATTTCTTAGACAACTCTTATAAGACTAGTTCTTTATAAATTGGTCATATAAGCGCTCATTTTAAGCACTAACCAGAATATATTGGCCGTGAGCAGCACTATCGTTGTGACTTAACTGGCTATACGTGGACCTTATTAGAACGCATTAAGATCTACCAATAATCGCTTAAATGTGCAGTTAGTATGAATAGTGCTTGCATTGATGGTCCATTTTAAACTGGTATTTTCGCATTCGATACCAATTACTGTTGGCTAAATGAGGTGAGAACCGATGACATGGCCTTTTTGCTAATTTTAAGAAGGACTTAAGTAAATAGGTGTTTTGATTGACATAAGTCGTGTAGATCGAAGTGACGCCTTTGATCTAAGTGTTCAGTAGTGATGTGGTTAATTAGTCTTTTTTTAGAGAACAAAGGGTTATTCGATTTGTTTTTTTTTTTTTTTTTTTTTTTTTATGCTATAGGGGGCAAACGAGCAAACGAATCACCTGATGGTAAGCGATTAACGTCGTCCATGGACACCCGCAACACCAGAGGTGTCGCAAGTGCGTTGCCGGCCTTTAAGGTGGGAGTACGCTCTTTTCTTGAAGGTTTGAAGGTCGTATCGGTCCGGAAACACCGCTGGCGACAGTTCGTTCCACAGTTTAGCTGTGCGAGGCAGGAAGTTTCGGGAAAAGCGCACAGTTGAGGACTGCCAACCATCTAAATGGTGAGAGTGGAAATATTGTCGCGTAGGGCGATGGCGGAAAGAAGCGGCAGGGATTAATCCGAACAATTCCTCGGAACACTCCCCATAATACATGCGATAGAAAATACAGAGTGAGGCCACATCTCTACGCAGCGCCAAGGGATCAAGCCGATCAGAAATACGTTGGCAGTTGACAATTCGAGCTGCTCTCCGTTGGATGCGGTCTAGAGGAAGAAGCTGGTACTTAGGTGCCCCTGCCCAAAGATGAGAGCAGTATTCCATATGCGGGCGAACCTGCGCCTTATAAAGCTGTAGGCGATGGGCCGGCGTGAAATACTGCCTCGATCTATTGAGCACACCGAGCTTCTTCGAGGCCAATTTGGCCTTACCCTCTAGGTGGCCGCGGAACTGGACTTCACTCGAGATGTCAACGCCAAGGATTCCAATACTGGCTGTGGCAGATAGGGGAGTGCTCTCAAAACGAGGTGACGCGACGAACGGAAGTTTTTTTGCGGTGAACGCGCAAACCTGTGTCTTTGTAGGGTTAAAATGGACCAAATTAAGTCGACCCCAATCTGAGACTTCTTTTAGGGAGGTCTCAATTTCGGACACAAGTTTGTTCCGGCTCTCAATGACGTTTTCCCGGGAAATATTGGCGCGGCCGGTGTAGGAGGCATCACCCGTACTATCATCAGCATAACAATGAATGCCGCTAGTTTGCAACATGTCATTGATATGCAGGAGGAATAGCGTGGGTGATAGCACACAGCCTTGAGGGACACCAGCATTCACAGACATTGAGTCTGAGCATTCACCGTCAACTAGGACCTTAATGCTTCTGTCTGCTAGAAAACTGCTGACCCATTCGCATAATTTCCCGGGGAGCCCATAGCATGGAAGTTTCGAAAGAAGTGCTTTGTGCCAAACGCGATCGAAGGCCTTCGCTACATCCAAACTAACTGCCAGTGCCTCACCTTTACTCTCTATCGCCTGTGCCCAGCAATGTGTCAGGTAAACTAAAAGATCACCAGCCGAACGACCCCTACGGAAACCGTATTGTTGGTCACTCAGCAGCTGGTGATCCTCTAGGTACCAGAGGAGCTGACGATTGATGATGGACTCCATAATCTTAGAGAAAAGGGAGGTTATAGCTATCGGCCTGTAGTCGGATGGATTTGAGCGGTCGCCTTTTTTAGGGATCGGGTGCACCAAAGCTGACTTCCACGAAGTCGGGACTACGCCAGAAGAGTAGGAGAGCCGAAAAAGACGCGTTAAGACCGGCGCCAACTCAGGAGCACACATTTTGAGAACAATTGCAGGGATTCCATCAGGCCCACTGGACTTATGGGTGTCGAGGGAGCGAAGAGCCTTACGCACAAAGCTTTGGCGGAACTGTACATCTGGCATACAGCTCTCGCACCGCGGTATAGTCGGCGGCGCTTGTCCCCCGTCATCCAAAGTCGAGTTGGACGCAAAAAGCTTACCCAGTAGATCGGCTTTGTCTTTTGCGTCGTGGGCCAACGAATCATTTCCCGTGTGCAGAGGTGGAAAAGACGGCGTGCAGAAATTCCCCTGGATAGCTTTGGCAAGAGACCAGAACGCACGAGTTCCCGAGGGGAGACGCTCTAGTTTCTCGCCAATCCTACCAATGTGCAACGACTTTGCTCTGGCAATGGCTCTTTTGAAGGACCTGGAGGCAAAGTTAAACTCCTTTTTTAAAGCGCTGGTCTTTACATCCTGTACCGCCGCTGCATTTACCCAGGCTTGGTAGCACTCCAGCTTTCGGCGAGACGCCTTTTTGCAGGAGCGATCAAACCAAGGCTGGGTTTTGCCACCAACAGGTACCGCAGAGGATGGAACGAAAAGTTCCATTCCCTGAAGCACCACGTCAGCAACAGAGTCAGCAGCGATATCAGGATCATCCGGCGTGAAGCAAACCTGCCCCCACGGGTAAGACGCAAAGAACACCCGCATCCCGTCCCAGTCTGCTGACTTATAGTGCCACACACGGCGGCTACAAGCAACTCGCCGACGCGGCGGGCACGTGAGAGGCACTGTACTCCGGATGAGGCAATGATCCGAGGAACCGAGAGGGGCTGCAACGGATACATCATAGCCAACCGGGTGAGAAGTCAGCAGAAGGTCCAACAGGGAAGGTTCCTGGCTCTCCACATCTGGGATTCGCGTAGGCGCAGTAACCAGTTGTGTCAAGCCGTAGGTCAGAGCAAAGTCGTGAACAGATCTCCCCGCATGATCAGTCTTGCTGGAGCCCAGCCATTCGGCATTATGGGCGTTAAAATCGCCAAGAACGATGATCTCAGCGGATGGGATCTGCTGCTGCACTGAATCCACAGCCGTTTGAATCTGCTCCAAGAGTCGGTCAGTTTCGGCATCACCGCTATGGGACCTATAGAGGCACGAATAGACGCGAGGATGATCATCACAATCAACACGTAGCCATAAGGTGGAAAGGTCCCTACCTTCAAGATTGCTGAGGCGACGAGAACTGATATCGCCTCTAACGTACACACACACTCCAGCCCTAGGCAGAAAGGAATGCTCTAGTTCGTACCCAGGGTAGGAGAGGTATTTTGTGTCCGCTGGAGACGATATCTGCGTCTCTGTCAGAAAAAGCAAGGCCGGCTTAGCTGTCTCGAGGTGATGATGGACAGCATTAAGATTAGAATGCAAACCCCTGATGTTGCAGAAATCCACAGCGAGCGTGGCAGGGGCTGCCGTAGCCGTCTTGCTCTTGCCTCGGGAGGATGGCGGATGGCGGAGCGCGGATTTGCCCCCCCCAGAGTACGAAACGGGGCGCTCTCGGCGTCCACGCTCAGGCACGACAGTACCTGAGCATGGAAGCCCAGAAAGGGATTCTCCAGCGCTAGAGCAGCTGGTACCCTCCTGGGGTAGCTTATTAATCTGCGCTGTCATCGTCATTAAGGGGGAGGTTGGGGGGATTGGAGCTCTGGAAACCTTACTCACCGTGAGGAACACAACACCACATACCTACAAAGTAAGTAGTGATGTTATTATGGCTTCGGTATTCTGTAAGGTGGAGGTACTTCCCCAGTCAGGCTGCTCCAGATTCAAGCGAGATGACGTTTCGCTGTGCCCTACCTCACTTGTTGGACGTAGTTTAAGGACATACCCGGGTCCAAAATTTGTTTCGCGTTGAATCAAATATATTTAACATTTATATGTAAGTTGCAATCCAATTAATATACTAATGTTACAGATACACGGTACATGCTTGTAGATGAGTTATAATTATCTTCTATTGTTTTAAAGTTTATACTCATTAGTATGTCATGTTCCAAGCTGTTATCGTGTCAATACTAATCTTAGAATCTGAAAGAATCGTTATTTACCACGTTTAAAACACGTAAAACCTCGAAAATATTGACTCAAGATTTAACTTAACTGATAAACATGCAGCCTCTTCGAGACTCCAAACACAAGTATAGATAATAACCAATTAAGAGTAATTATAAATTAACGGAACGAACTAAAAGTCGGGGCAAATATTTCCGAAGCGGGGGACAAGTTGGGAACTTAAAAGTCCGTAAAACTTCGGGTGAACTTCGGCAAAACTCGATGAGCTACAAATAGGCATCGGAATGAAGTTCGGTTTACAGTTCGCCTTTTAATTATTTCGCCAGGTATCGCCCCTGCTTTTGATTTTCGAAATTCGAATTCTGCAAAATACGCAATTATGTTCGTCTCGGATTGCTCTTAAATGCGTAATAGAGGCGTTTGGTAAGTGGAAACGCTATTCTATTACTTTTTTAAGACCTTAATGGGGAAACATAACATATGCTATGGGAACTAGGTCAGTATTGAAAAAAAATTAACGCTCTTCATAAATCAGTAGAGTTTAAGGTTCAGGTAAAGTATTGACAACTGTATTAAATATAAATGGCATTAAATTTTATCGCTTGATGTAAACACCTTACGCTTTGTTTACGTCCACAAGACATTGAGAAACACCTAACAATGATCTATATTTAATTTAACAAAATTGAATAATAACAGCAGAAAAACAACTTTCAGCCGAAAAAGATCCACGTGGAAAAACAAAACGCAACGAAAAACGAAACTAAATAACCACTCATCGAAACTCGATCACTTCTCAACGTTCGAAATTTGAACAACAAAGATGGCACCGTTCCAAACTGTCTGCATGTTTATTCCATTCACTACGCGAGCCAAGCACTCAATTACAACAGTATCATGGGCTTGATAAAAACTAAACGTACTCAGTGCCTACTTCTACTGGATCTTTTGAGCCATGGATTCGGTAAGCGGTAGATATAACAGCAGCTGACAGGGAATGAATGAAACGTCCATTCGCGAGTGAGTGAATGGACGGAGTCATACGTTCAATCAGTCGCGGTGCGCATCATTTGCCGCATCTGCCTCGATGGCTATCGGATAGGAGTCATATGTCAGTGTTGTTCTAATTATAATATTGCAATTACAAAAAGCTAGGGCTGGTACAAACTGCCTCAGAAGATTGCTAAAGTGGTCCAACATAGAGGCAGATTTAAAAATATAATATGCAAGCATTCCACAAATGTCTATCCTATTCATATTTGTAAAATCAAAAAAAAACATGCATATATCATATTTTTACCTATATTTTCTCACCACCGCTTCCAGTCTGCTTCTATCTATTTATTCATTACACTTAGCAGAATTTTCATCAAAAACTAGGTCAGAAGCTAAAGTTTTGCTAACAGGACTACTTTGTAATAGCTTTACAGTCTTCACACATTTATTAGCGGAGCGAAGTCGCCGAGAATGAAATTACTCAGCACTTAGAGGAATATTGGCAACTACCGATGCTTTTATCGCGTCGCTATACGAGAGACGTTTATAGGACTTTTGATACCTTTATACAACCTTATCTATGTTCATAGTGAAAACGCTCTTATCAATGCCAACATTTTTTTTAATTTACTACAATGGGGCTTACTCGCGTGAATCATTCAAACTAACCTCCGACGTTTCACGGGCGAGATTGTCCCCGCGGTCCCGGAGAAAGGCTCGGAGAACGTCAGAGGTTAGTTTTCAATGTTTTAGTAAACCGTATTAGTCAATTTTAAAATGAGTGGGAAGCATGAAAGTACATAAGTCAATTTAAACATTTTACGAAATAGATTCATTCCAATAGGTTTACTCGTTGACGAATATACTTATTGATTTAGTACTCCATACATAAAATATGAATGCTACCAACTTATTCGATCAGGTATATTTTGTGTACAAGAGTTTTTAGGGTTGCGTAGCCAGAATGGCAAAAACGGGACCCTTATAGTTTTTTAAAGGAAGTTAATTGTTTTTGAACAAATAAAACCAACGTATGATACTAGTTAAGAATGATAAGACATTTGAAAAGGTGATGTCCTGACCTTTAAGCTTGAATGGTGTTAGCTTCAATTTACACCTTTCGTCCGCCATGACAGACAGATAATATGGCATAGTACCTACACTAAATATTCCTCAAAACCGAGTTATTATTGTATGTATTGTATTAGTAATTCATATTTTAATTGTTAAGCTTAGATAATAATATGACTTTTTACTTGTATCAGTTAAAGCCATTGCATTAATAAGAAACTGTACTAACATTTACTCTTCTAAGTACCACTTTAGCGGTCATATTTTTATTTAATAGAGGTATTGTTGGTGAAATAACAGTAACGAAACCAAATATTTATACAACTGTTATATGACTAACTTAAGCATCACAGTCAATTGTGAAGCACAACTGTTGTTCCAACAATATTCTAATGTCTTCCCTCTAATTTATGGCCATGGGAAACTATAATAAAGGTGTGAAAATGTAACGATTTGATCTCATGTATTTAGAACTTAAACCTGATCTTGGTCACATAAAAGTCATATAAAAAGGGAAGTGGGACGTTTTGGTTTGGAGTCAAAATTAGCATTTCCTTTTATTTAACTGAACCTATGATTACAAGTAAACTTCGTTTAGACAATATTTAACCGGCACATTTAGATGGCTATCTGTTCTCATCCATTGTTTAAAGTTACAGTTAGTTTAAGTGTCAGGTGGATCTAGAGTAAGGCGTAAAGTAATTTATGTCGTAAGTAATGCTTAATTCATTGGGCACACTTACCCTCTTGTTCGTTAAAAAAGTTAACAGACGTTTTGGATAAATTTTGTTTTCTCTCTTTCTAGCAAAGGCAAATGTGACTCTGATACAAGGCCTAACACATTTAGGTAAACTGAGTTTGATGTGCGTTTATAAATAACGCCAATAGAGGATTCTAGGACATATGTAGTCACTAAGTAGGTTGTTTCTTTAGTATGATTCAGTCGTCTCTTGCTTGATTACATAATTAATATCTGCCTACAATGATTCCGCAGCATAAAAGTTTCGTTGCGTAGGCTCCATAGTCCTAATCATACCGCAACAGTATTTATTTTTAACGACACCCCATTGTGGTCTGTATTATGACATCGAAAACCCTTAAAACACAACAAAATCAGTAACAAGCCACAAAAGCAAACCTTACACAACCGTCAACCGTCAAACATTCGAACGCGAATCGAACAAAGCGTTGTGATTCCAAATTCGAATCTGGAAAGTTCGTAACGAGCTCAAGTTCGATCGGCGCTAGTATCTAAACTTTGACTGGGGACGGCTTCGAAATATAAACAAAACAACTGACAATTGTGTTTTATTGCAAATTGAACCGTATGAAACATTCATACAGTTGATATTGATTTTAAGTATTAGTTGTAGTTTGAATCTTTTGTTCTTAAGTTGTATTTCGTAGAGTAACGAAGCAGACAGTATACATTTTTTTTTATTAAATTCTAAAAATCATGTTGATTTGCGAATATTTAATATGAATGACGTGAAAATGACAACACCACTCTGTCTGTCCGACGACGACTGCCCGATGCAGTCGAAACATGTCACGCATATTGTGATAAAAAATACGTGAAGTTTAACCGTTGCAATTTAATGTCAGTATGACTCGCGAAAGTTAAAATTCTATGAGAATGATTGTTATTACTTTAATATACAGCTACGCCATACTAGGATATAGGATAAAGGCTAGGCGGTAGAAGAAAAGTTTAATAATTAGTGAGTTACTTCTAAGTTACTAAACTAAAGTAATCTGTGTGCATACGAGTTTTTATCCCCCTCGATGTCACCCATAGACAAATTTCACAATCGAACTAAGTGCTAGCTTAATCATACTTCGTTGAACCCCCTTTTAATTTTATAAAATGAAACTGGAAGATTACACATTGGAATCTAAAATATACAATAAATTAATCCAATTAGGTAGATGGAATCACAGAAAAGTGATCATAAATATTTTAATGAAGTACACTCACCTGCAAATGTGGAGCATCTATGAAAACCGCAAAAATATCTGACACAATCGTGTTTGTACAGCGTAAGAGCGTGTCACATTTTTTTTGCGGTCTTCAGTGGAATATACTATTGCAGGTGACACCTGATCAATCATAAGCATAAAAGATCCAAAATATGATCAAAACAAACATAAAAAATACAACAGTAATAAATTTTCGAACGCGCCCTCATTGAGGCATAACACGATCTTAATAACCTGTAACTCTCTGTAAAACACTACAGGTGTTAACGCTTTTATTGGCTCCCAGTTCCTAACTCAATATTAGCTTATTAATGCACTACGACATATGGGGCCCGATTCACCAACTTTCCCTGCCTTTTCCTGTCCCCTTTACACGACTTTATAGTCGTATAGTGGCAACTTTGCAAAACTAATTCGAATCCCGAAGTTCCCGAACGCCTCACTTAACATGCAAATAACTAGGCCACATCGAAAACCGTTATTTAAAAGGATTCGTTCGAAACCAATTTCGAAAATGGAACGTCACTACAGTCAAACCGCACGCGAGAATTAACGAAAACACACGAATATTCAAATGTAGAACGCCCGAATCACCAATCGGATTATCGCTCTACATGTATAAAAGACGAAAATTCGCGCGAGTTCTTACCCTTACCCCTTCCCACCCCAAAAGGGGGGAGCTAATGGCAACAGCACTTGGATTCATTAGTAAATTAGAAACCGGATGAGTCCAAAGTTAGGAAAATTCAATATCTAATAATGATTAGGTACCCCTGATACCTGTCTATCGGCAATGGGCAACTTTCACAATTCGCCAACCTATTTGAATTTGTCAATCCGAGTTTGAGTTCGTTCCAAATTATACTGAATTGAATTATTTAGTTTTCGATTGGATTCTGTTTGGATTCAGTACGGGTTTTGTTTGCGATCTACCTGTGGTTTTATACGGTTCGCGGGACTTTTGTGTGAGATCCCCATAACGTTACAAATTTAGAACGAGGCGTTCCATTTTTGAATTGCGCGCCATTCTGCTGACATAGTTCATCCGTCACGACTATCGCGTTTGATTTTTCAAATATTTCATAAGATTAACTTTTTTCTGGCTGTCGAAACGCGTTTCCTTCGTCTACGGAGCAAGCTTCGTAAATAAAACTCTTGGAAGGTAATTCGATGCCGGCAGCAAATTAAAACTGACATTGAGAGATTAAGAGAGCACCTTGAGTCCGTATTGACTGGAGAGCAAACATTATTTTTAACTTGTAAATTTGAATTTGGAGACGGCTAGAAAAACGAACGAATCCATTAGAAATTAAATTAAATCACCATTTGAAATTAACGCCAACCGACTGTCTTTTGTTTAATAGTATTCGTCTCAAAATATTTGTCGTTCGAATTTTGAAGACCGAACATATTTTTTACTCGTTTTTCATTGCTAGACAATAATTACAAAGCATATCATAATACTTTATAAAAGAAGATGATAAGTGGGTACCTAGACGTGATAAGTAGGTACATATTGATTATATGTAGGCTTAAGCTGATTATATTTTTGAAAGGGTGAGACAATGGGCAGACGAGGGTGGACGACGAGGTTAGGATACCGATGTGGGAAGGGGAGAAGGTGACAATTTAGAAAACATCGGGCATCTAGATTAAATTGGAGAATTTTGACAGTTGTATGAATTTTTGGCACATTTACATATAGTACTGACAGTTTGAAGCTTATTAGATGTTGTGTTTGAATGAATAAGATTTACCTATCAATGGGAGTTTCAAATAAGCAATAATAAAAATGTTAAGATCGCCATTTTATAAAAAGTATGGGAACTAACTTTTTTAAACGTTACAACTTTATTCGTGCAATTGTCAGCTATCACAATGTCCATTTATTGTCATATACCTATGCATACTACTAAGTACTTTATTACACCTCTAACTTTATCTACATATGTTTTATAATGTTGGAAACTGGAGTTTTCAATGATTAATAAATAAGTTATGTCATATTTTTTGCTTCACTACACTTGTACTAAGAAACTTGTATTAAGAAAGGCCTAAGCCCTCCCACGTATACACATACCTACAACGAAGCGGGTCAAGTCTTCTGCCATGATTGCAGAAGAGTTTTTAATATATACGAGCCCACAATAGGAGAAATCCATAATTTCCTGAGGTCGCCGTCATCGATATCGATGTGGAGGACTATATATATATCTATCTATCTATATATATTATTTATAAATGTAAGTTAAATAATGGTAACGGTAAAAATGGTCTAGACAGCACTATCATCGCTTATAAACGTCTTACATAAAACCTTCATAAGATCAAAGTATGGTTAATAGATGTACTAAATCAGTATTTTATCACCTCATCTTCCCTTATAAGCTCCATGTGATAGAATTAAAATAAAGTTACTTCCCCACGTGACGGCCACATGTAAAAACCCCTAGCAAATTTCCCCAAAAAAACTCCTTTAAATTTTCCAAATCTCGACCCTTCCCGGTCATATTTATTTTATTTGGAAGGGAATTAATCCTTTTCCATTAATTAGTGCGGGTTCGAGGCTCCTTGAGGGGTCAGTGCTTTTGACAGGGTTTTATAAAATCATTGGGAATGTGCTGTTTTGTGCGGAGTAACATATGGTCGGCCATTGCTAAGATGACGCGGCGATTGCGGAACCAAGGTTTTTACGGAAGGTAACAATTAATTATTTTTATATTTTATATATTTGAGGTAATAAATATTGAGTACGTTTACGGCTTCCTGAGGAATATTTATCATGTATGAGGTATTATGTAAGTATTGTCTTCACAACTTGACAACATATTTATAAATAGTTCAAATGTTTGTCCCTACGCACAGAACACCATTATATCAAATAGTGTAAATACTGCTATACTCTTAAATTATTTTATATAAAAAAAAATCACTTCAAACAAGTAGTTGTCATACGCTTCTGTCAGGGAAATAAAGATGGAACTGTCCAGGAATTGGCACGTTTCCCGGCGTCTTAGTAATACAATGTGCTGTCCGTCAGTCTTGATTACTGTTTACGTATTTATAGTGATTGTCGCTCAATATTACAGGTGTTAACCGCAAGTGCCGTAAAAATATTGGTAGAAATATTGCCGATGTATTTTTTAACAAAATTCTTTGTACCATCTACAATCGCGGTAATATAAAAAAAATACCTTTAAAATACCAGACTACGTTTTTCCAGTAATTATCTTTTATCTTTATTGATACGATTTATCTTAATTCCAAGAAAACCGTTTAATTTCAGTGATTTGAACGGCCATGATAAATTATGATATTAAACCACTATAATTTAGATACAGTTATGACAATTGTAAAAAGATAATTATTAATTAAGACTAAAGCAACAACACAATATTAAAAATCTCCGTTTTATATCTTATCAGTATATGTTATCATTTATAGATATACAGTTATTTTCTTTGCCCTCAACCTAAATAAAACTCTACATTGTTCAAATGAATACATAGTTCACATCATAAAACCTTATAATTGAATATAATTTTACAGTAAAAAAACCTAACACTACAAAGAATTTCTAATTCTTAACATATTATTTGACATATAAGAATAGAATCATCCATTCTCCGTGGGTAAGCCCAAAACGTAAAAACATTAGGCGGTAAAAAGTACAACGACCGAAAAATTAATGCTCGAAATCTCAACTAATTAAGAAAAATGTGGCGTATCAATTATTATGATACATCGCCCTGATACAATGTATGTACATCAGAATCTGGTTAACTTTTCGTTAATAATCGAGAAATTATACGTAGATCATTTTGATTTTTGATCATTTGTATGTTAAAATCTATGTCACATTCTTATAAAGATAAAATTATGATGTAGTATTATGACTAAGAACTAATTTGAAACATGCTTTACATAACGTAAGTCTGTAACATTGTCAACTAAACGCGAATTTCACAAGACATACTGACAACGTATCAAAATCGTTATTCTTCAAAGTAATGCCGTTGAAAAAACTAATCTGAATGAGTCTGCCACTGAGTTTTCGACTTAAATGCTACGACAATTAAGATTAAATTATATTGTGTAATTTTGATGTCTGTTTTCCAAATGTTCGTTTTCTTTTTCAGAAAGTCTCAATCTAAATGCGGCCAGTGCTATAAGTTCCAAATTGAACGTTGGAGTTCGAAAGAATGGTTTCGAGCCGTATTCGATTAGGACACAATAGCGTTGTTTTGAACAATGAGCTTCAATCGGACCCTTCTTAATGTTGTCCTTTCATTGGGATTAATCAATCAATTGTTTTATTTAATAAATTCGGGATGTCCCGGGTTCGGGATTCAAATTGTTCGATTTATAGTTTTAAATGGTATCCGTTGACGTTCCAAATTTGAATTCGAATTGAAGTAAGGATTGGGATTGAGATGTTTATTTTATAATTTCAAATTCCGTCTGTTATTGTAGTCTAGTGTCGTAGAAAGCTAGTTGAATGTAATACAAAATAATTTTACGAAATCCAATCTGTTTTAAATGGCGTTGTTTACGAAAGCACCATTTATTGCAACGGTAGCCACCGATTATTATTTTCGTGTCTAATTCTTGTTAGTGGTTACCAAAATCATCCGGAATAGTAATCGCTCATAGAATTACACCGTTAGTAATTGCCAGCGTGAGAGACTCCAAATTATACGACTGTCTTAAAACTAAAAAGTCATAAGGCGGTGTTAAACTAGTATGTTATTAGACTTTTGTATCTTTAAGATTGGATGGTAGCGCTCTAATATATTGCACAAACAACCGATGGGTTGAATAGATAATATTCTTTGTTTCCAACTTAATGAATAAATCGACTAATGCTTTAATTGTTGCTTAATTCATAAATAATTCGTTGGCTTTCCGATTCAAATCGAATATCGTCGACACAGATCAAGACGAATCAAATAACGGTAACATAATTCCGCCATTTTCTCACTCGTTAAAATTATTGTTACAATTTCCATTGATTGTTCTAAAACCTTCCCAAATATAGAACAGCGTTATATATTTAAATACATCACTCATTCTTCAAGAGTGAAGCTGCACCAAATTCAACCCCTAAGATGGTGAAAACCGGGTTGAAAATATGATGATTGCTAACAAACACTACTTAAAACCACTAGTCAGTGAAATCAGTGTATATTCAAGGCAAAAAGGGGTAGACACCAGGGGCGGGGCGTTCATAGAACTCGATTCCTGCCGGCTTCTCTTGCATGATCCAATTTAGCTCATTTTTCCTGCACCACTCAAAGAAAAAGCAGGTCCAATCAGCTCTGGGTTGCTCGTGGAGCATTTTGACGCTCCGCCACTGGTAGACACAATTGCCATAGATAATATGAGGGGGATATGAGTTCATAAATATCCGCCTCTTTTGTCAAAGCGTTTATTTTGTTCTTATATGGCGGCTGTACATTACAGCTTCGTAAAATAGAGAAGTGGCAACACCGTAGTCCGTCGTCCTTTTCAAATCAATATGTAAGAAAGCGGGACGACACGATGTTGCCAATTTTTAATTTCATCTCGATTTTGCCAAGCTTATAGTTCCAACTTTCCTCACTAGATGGCGTTACTCAGGTCAAAGAAAAAATAACCAAGGGATTTTTTTCCATAAAAGCCATGAATCAATGTCGCAATGATAATCATCGTACTTTTCTTTGTCAATGTGTATGCGTACACGCACGTTCCCACGAAACTCTAATTATTACAATATTTAGGCTTCGGTAATTTTTAATGATACTACGTTCACACAACTATAATTGAATGGTATACTTTCGTGATTTTTAATTATGTTTTTAATGATTTTCGGCTTTCTAGTTTACTTCGAACGGTGAATTTGTGTAATTGTGTAATTTAATTAACGTTTTGGTCGTGAAAAGGCTGTAAGAGTGACAAGCTTGAGATGAAAGAAACATCAATTGTGCTTATTTTCATTTAAAGGTACCATTTTGTCGCTTGTGGATAAGGTTCATTTCTAAACGAATCTTAATGGCATTAGCGCCTTATCGGCACGGCAACTGAAAAAGTGGTACCTTTTACTAGAAACAATCACAAATCTTATTTGTTCTGTCTATGAAATAGTACCCTTAATTGGTGGCGTTTGCAGCATGACGCAACCTGAAGCTCCTATGAAGTCTTAATTTTAGAACAGTCGTTTAAAACACAGCACTCAGAAATATCTGTACAATCTTGTTTGCAGATATTTTTTTGTGAATGAAATAAATGAATTAGTGAATTCTTACAAATTGAAAGAGATGTCATATACTACAGAAAAAGTGACCAAGGCCCTCGGTGAGTAGGGCTGGGATCGAACCAGCAACCTCGTACTTTCGCGGCAGACGGCCTAAGCACTAACCGTCTGCCGCGAAAGCAGGTCGCTGGTTCGATTCCAGCCCTGCTCACCGACCTTGGTCACTTTTTTTGTAGTATATGACATCTTTTTCAATTTGATATTTATATATAGTAGTGTGACTACTTAAAAACATTAATCAAAACATGTAGTATAACTAATCAATGATTTAATTCATGCTTTGCAATTGTAGTGAATTCTTCTATAAAGGACCGGCAACGGCGGCAACGCGCTTGTGGCTCTACTTAAGCGCCAATAGGCTACGGTATCCGCTAACCATCAGAAAAATCAAATAGGTACCCTACTAAAACAAAATGCCTTAATGACTCTCTGATATTCACAATCATCAATATCCCAAACTGTATTTTATCATAATTCTACCGGAAAAATGACCGTCATCGTTCCACTATTCGTGTGGGTAGCTCGAGATTTGTCATCTCGGGTTACATCACGGGTCTATTGCTCAATTGAGCAGATTGATCTACTCTGTCATTGTCTTGGGCAATGATTTCAATTTGATTGCAATCATTGTAATCCGAAATTGGTTGCATCTGGTCGTAAAGAGTAACAAATGTAACATCTAAGCATATGGAGTCTTTGGGGTCACATCTTCGAACAATTTTGAATTCAGGTTCGAAATTCAAATCTCAGTTAGAGATATCTTTTGTAAACGTTCTTCGAACATTTTCAGTTGACGTTCGAAATTCAAAACTTGCTAAATTTATAGTCAAATACATCGTCACTTGTTCAAGCTTGAAAAACTTTTTTTTGGATGTTTTATGAGTATTCCTACACTGCCAGTATTACCTTTAGTGATGTAACTCAGTCAGTATCGATCCGAAGTAGCTCAATTTCACCTAAAATTGTGCAGTTACCTACTGTATTAACTTTGATATGCACCATATATTTTTGTCAAAAAGAGACAGGTGTTTCAACGCTACCATCAAAGCGTAGCTCATTGATCTCTAAGCCAGCCAAGCGACATAAGATAGAAAGAGATATAAAGATAACACCCAAAAATATCTTCTAATATTAATATTACAGCAACTAAGCAACATATCCGTTACAAACTAAATCACTAATTAGTGGAAAGCAAACCGATACGCACGTCTGTACGCGTATCCGAGCGTGCGAGGCGCGCGCGCACGCAGGCGGATAGTCGCTGCGATTGTCGTGCGACAAACGCACGATTTAAATCGACGGTTGTTTTTAGAGTAAAAAGTATACATGCAGTCATAATTGGTTTCTTTTCTTGCTGACAACTTAAGGTGTAAAGTCAGGGAGACACGGTTTTTGGCAAAGCCCAGTGTAACCATAACGCTGAAGACCATAACAACCGAAGTTATCCGCAGATGCCTCGTCATCATGAATTCACGACCACTGTGTCAAGAGTATTTATGTTAATGCCATAAATTAACTCTCCTTTTAGTGAATTCATATTATATAAAATCGTCGTTGTACTATAAAGTAATTTAAAAGGGTTCCGTTTCTTCCTTTTGTGGTACGGAACGGAACCCAAAAACATAAAAGAAGTTCAGCGTCAAATTCACGAAACTAAAAAGATTAAAACTCTTTGTACGGTCGGCTTCAGAAATATATATGCATGTGTATTCAATTATGACCCTACTTCCCCTGTAATAAGCTCTGAAGTGTAAACATATTTATAGACGTGACTGTAACATACCATTTCCAAAATAATCGCACAAAATATAAACCTGTCATAACATAAGTAACTGACAGAACAAATAAACTTGACGGTATATTTTCGCACAATATCCATTTGCATGTAATAAAACGATTGTTAAAAACCGTATAATTTACTAATTAAGAGGTTTCACAATGTTTATGCGTCCGTGTGAAAGGCATTAAACTATCATTCTAATTTATTCATATTTTTTCTAAAATTACGAGTTTACTGGTATTTCACTAAAGTCCTCTCAAGTCTGTCAAAAACGGAACGTATTTTAGTTGTCCAACTGCTTTGCAACATGCTTTTTTAAACGTCATTCGTTTTGACATTTGTTTTTTTTTACTGGCCAGTGGTTGACTATCTTAGCAACATGCTTTTTTAAACGTAATTCATTTTGACATTTGTTTTTATAACTGGCCAGTGGTTGTCTTTGAGAAGTGGCCTAAGATATATTCTCTCTCCAAAATGTCACGATTTAAGAAGAAAATATAAAGAATATATGCACTGGATAGACACCTGGTGGCCGCGCGATAAGACGTTTTTAATCCAAAAGTCTTGGGTTCTAATCCCGCTCGTACCAAAGAATTTATTAATACTGACGTGTGAAACATGATTTCATATATATCATTTGCTGAAATCTGCATATATCTGCGAAGAAACTGAAGACGTAGGTAAAGTATCGAACCCGCTTTGGGTCAGCGAGGGGACTATAGTCCAATCGCTCTCGCGCTTGAGACGAGACTTGCGCCCAACAGTGGGACATTATATCATGATATGAGACTCTATCAACTCATCAACTAATAAAACGCTAATTTTTTTGCTAAAATTATTATTTTATTAAACATATATAGCACAGTGCACGTCGTTACAAAATAGAGCGTTACGTATCAGTTTGAGAAGAACGCAATACCTATAAGTGATAACATACGTGACAGTGTGCGTAAGAACGCACACTGTCACTAATGTCAGTCTAGATGTTTTCGTTACGCACATTCGGGTGGTGGGTAAGGAATTGTCATTCATAAGTATGAATGCGAATAAAGAATTGTTCTTTACCCACCACTATGTGAGCAATTTTCCTAACAATTTAGAATACCCAATCGCTCGCGATCGCTAGTGCGCGGCGTGCCTAACGTGCGCGTACGCACATTTTATTGCCAAGTTTCTCGATGAAAACCGAGATTGCCGGATTATTTCACTGAAACTAAACCTTATGTCTTTTGTATTGTATTGAGCATCTTTGCCACAATTCACTAAGCAATCCTAAGTCTTATTACGTGTAGATAAGGTCGATATATTGCTAGTGTTGCTTAGAAATGCGTTTCGATATAGATCTGTGCGTAGGAGCGTATAGGGAAGTAATAGTATATGCTTGGATGAGAAATTGCTAATTAACATGATAATTGGTTCTATCGTTGAAAAAGAAAACCTTTTATCGTTGATTATGTAATTATACATGTTTCCTTGTGCAATATTTATTGACATCACATTTAAAATATTACCAATATAAGTACTTTATTTTACAGACTTTATATGTCTGATACTCAGGGGAGTTTTCTAGTTAAAATATTATTTCTTTGACATTGTTTTGACAAGCATGTCAATACAAAACCATGCCCACCCATTTCGCAGTAGAGTAATACATCCGTCAGAGATCGAACCGATTACCCCCTGAATACTCTGAATGCAACGGAAGCACAACAAAAAATAAAACTATGGGAACTGATAATTAGATTAGAGCGAACAGACGTACATACATACATATTGTTGTGGTTTCCGGCGGTGAATGGGCTAATTGTATGTTTGTCATTGACTTTAATTAATAAGCTATGAAACTCATGCCTACTGATTAATTTGACTATGTTTAAGTTTTTTATCTACTTACTCAAAAATAGGAAATTTAGAACAACTGTTCAAGTTTTACTAAAAATATTCTGTTTTTTTATTAAATAAATTAAAGGAAAAGGAAATCATACATGTTTTTTTCATCATTTTTAGGGTTCCGTACCTCAAAAAGAAAAAAACGGAACCTTTATAGGATCACTTTGTTGTCCGTCCGTCCGTCTGTCTGTCAAGACCCTTTATCTCGGGGACGCGTAGAGGTAGCAAGATGAAATTAATACCACATACACAAGTCTGCGATCCCTTGAAGCTGTGAAAAAACCAAACCTCTACGTAAACGCAATCAAAAGATACGGCCATTTATGTCGCATTTCCATATTTGCACATAATGGTAGTACCTAAGGTCATAAATGGGGGGGCATCCTTTGTGCGGAACCCTCGGTGGGCGAGTCCCGCACTTGCCCCGTAAACCTTCCATTCTGAATCCTACGTTTACCCGTTGAACGCCAGACAGCGAAGGAATACGCCGTGCCCCGAACGCCAGACGATCGTGATTATTTAAGCGAAATTGAACTTTACGAAGTCCCACGTAAGTCCTTATTACATTGGCGAAGCTGTCGGCTGAAGCCGTCTTTGGCGTCCTGTCCGATGACGGCGATAGCCGGTCAAAGAGCTTAATAACATGCCTATTCCCTTGAGTTTCTTCCCAACATTCATCTTTACCTAAAACCTCGTTACGTGTCTGTCCCCACTTAAACTAAACTCTCTCTCCATTGTTCCAGCGAGCCACACTGGCTGAAAAAGAAGTGACCACACTCAAGGAGCAGATAGCCTCGACACCCATCACGGCCTCCGTGCCCTCGGTGCCCAAGACAAATGGGTTGGAACCCAGGGACCAGGCCACGGAGACCAGAGAGTTCAGTCCGATAAAGGAGGAAAAGATGGAGGGGGGGTCGGCGAGGAGTAGTCCGCAAGGGGGACTGGAGGGGGAGCTGGCGGCGAAGGAGAAAGAGGTGAGTGTTTTTGAATGTCATTTTATTTACAGGACAAAATCTATAACCTGTAGAGTTAGAACAAGAACTAATATATATATACAACAGGGCCGTTCACCTTGTAAGGCGACAATGAGCTGTCTCCGAGCTGGAAACTGTCTGATTTAGTTTTTTTTTTTGGGCAGGAGGTAAATGCCCAACATTGTGAATTACCTTATCAGTACAGTATATTATTTCTTTGGTTAGTGACTGTTACCTTACTTTCATTATTAAATTCATAAAAACCAAAAGGGAGGCTGTCTGCACTGAAAACGGCCACTCGGTCACGGTGTTTTCTAAAAAACCACTGAATACTGAAAATACAATACAATACAATACAATAACTCTTTATTGCACCTCAAAACAACAAAAATAACACAAACTGGTATAGATTACACATGAAAAAGAGGCAAACAACAGGCGGTCTTATCGCTGAAGAGCGATCTCTCCCAGACAACCTTTGGGTAGAGGAGACACTACACTAAGAAAAGTATACATACAGGTGGTGCAAAACTGGAAAAAGTATTATGTGAGAACCAAAATATATGACATAAACAGAAAAAACAAATCTACAAAAAAAAGAAAACAAACACACACACAATTACATATACATACATATATATATGTTCATACCAAAATACATAAATATATAAATACCTTGCCGACATGAAAATAACTATCAAATAGTCAACTTCAAACGCATATATATTTTTGTATTATAATTTCTTCCGTTATCATTTTACGCGTTCATTTTCTGTCAAGAAGGAGAACGACCCAACTAGTAGTCACCAAGCTAGAGTCAGTCTACGCTAAGTTTCCTAGTTTTTGATAGCACAGACTGTGAAAAAGTTAAGTAAACGTCATAAATTCATAGAAGTTTGACGTTTAAAATAACACTTTGAAGTTTGACAGTTGATTTCCTGAGAAAAGATAACGCGGTTTGACTCTATGCTTGCATCAATTTTGACATTACAGACAGCGCTATCAAAATAATAGTTCCAATAGTTTCCTGTTTCGAGAAGTAAAGAGTAATGACGTCACGGCCGATACGTACGATATTTATTTAGTGCAAGGATTATCGCCGGTCGGCGATCAATCATCCCATTGAACGTATCCTGTGTCCGCTAGGGGCGCTACTATCGATGTTCACTCATTCATTCATTCCATATGGAGCCAAAATGTTAGTTACAAGATATCTCTTGGGATAAAGTTGGTTTTGGACAAATATGTACTTAATATAAAACCTAAGTGTAGGTATAGGTACTTTTTTGTGTTACTTTATTTTATGAATTTAACCTTTTAAAACTCTTTCTGTTACTGGTATCATTGTTCAAAGGAAAAATAACATTTTATAGTAATTATCATTAGAGGCAGTAATAATAATTTGTTACAACAAAAGCAAACTTAGGTTAGCGTAACTTAAATAAATTAAATTTGACTAGTAAGTCTTAGAACCAGACTTAGTTAGGTAAATTTATTTCTTTACAATTTTTTCACATAATAGTAGTTTATGTGATTGTATATAATGAAAGGGATTAAAACTCGAGGGTGGGTTTATGAAACGAGGCGTCAGCCGAGTTTCATAATAACATCACACGAGTGTTTTAATGCCTAATTATTTACAATTACATACACTGCTTTATATACACACATATCATGACTCTCCATGATGCATTCAAAGCGCATATATATCGACCGCCATTGCGACTTTCAGGAATTAAAACTTTTCTGACATTCAAGTTTTGACATTTATATTTTTTAAATTCAGAGACAAACTAGAGTTGGCGCCAATTTTCATATCGTTCGATATCAAAATAACGTGCGACTTGCGTGCGTCATTGTATGCAATTGACAATTCGTTTCAAACTAAACGTCATATCGACTGATATTAGAATAGAGGTCAAATCAAATTTTCTTGTGTCAGATGTGTTCGAAATTTGAACAAAAATAATATATCGAAAACGATTATATAATTTAGCTATAATTACATTTTCGCAGATAAGAAATTTGTTGTAACAAAAAAGTTTATTATTAAAAACATTTAAAGGTCTCCTAGCCTAGTTGGTAGTGATCCTGCCTACGAAGCAGGTCCCGGGTTGGAATCCCGGTCAGTGCATTTATTTCTGTGTTTATCACGAATATTTGTGCCTGAGTTATGGATGTTTTCTATGTATTTAAGTATTTGTATCTATCTATTATATATATCGTCGTCTGGTACCCAAAATACACTTATTTAGCTTACCGTAGTGGGACTATGTCGATTTATGGAAGATTGTGCCACAATATTTATATATTTAATATTTGCACCGTTAGGTTTAACGTAAGCATTTTGTAAAAAAAAAGTCAGGACCGATGTTTCAAATTCAAAAATTCCAAATCAATTTCCAATATTCGCCGCGGCGACTTATATTTTTATTTTTTTTATTTCTTTAATCCGAGATCCGTGGCGCGTCCCTAGATCTAGCCAACTGTCAAATCCAATTCTCAGTGCGCGGGGGCATCTAATTGATTTATTGATCGTACGTTACATTCGATATGCCACTTAGCAAGGCTGCATCCTTTCCTAACCAGTTAACCGACTGACCTTATGCTGTAAATCTTTGGGTTCTAATAGGAAGTTGTGGGTGGTTAGTTTTTAAATTTATGTGTCTTTGACGGAGGGATACGTGAAGGAGGAAAGAAATGTGGACGAGGGATCTCAGCATAGGATCTTACAGACACGAACGATCTAAAATGTGTATCTATCTCTGTCACACTTACATATTCATATATTTGAGCGATAAAGAGGTTATTTCATCAATGCCAATTTCCGATGTTCATGGTAGGCCCTCAGGATGATGCTTAAACATCTGACATAGATGACGAGGTCTACTACTTAGTAAACATATTGACAGTTAACACAAACTTTATTCAGCTTACTGTGCGACTAGGTCGATTTGTGTAAGATTGTTCCATTATACAAATACTATCGTAAATACCGAAGAAATGTATTTTAAACTAACGTTTATTACAAACTGTATCAAACCCATTCATCTTGCCACCATCATTATCGATCAATCAATCAATCAATATTATCGACGCCAGCAATTAAGCCAAGTGGCAACACTGACCGAAAACTATAAACACAAAAGGTCTTATGTCAATAGAATATTTCAGACGCTTTAACCCTTTTGGTATTGGAAGTTAAAGCGCTATACCCACATGGTTGAAGTAAGTAGTATTTATGAAGCTTACTGTGCACATATTGAAGTAAAAATGAAATAAATCTTCGGCCGTTGGTCATTTGACATTTATAAAAAGGAAGTTTAGAAACAATTTGTGGGACTTCTATTTCTTGTATTGTGTTTTCGTTAGGCGCTAAAGCTTAACTTTCAATCAAATGTTATTTCTTAGAAGTATATAAGCCCCCACTCTGTATTTTATAAGCCACACTTGCCCCCTTACCTATTCATAAAGTTAACAGAAGTAAAACTTCTGTTAACTTTAACGTTAAAACATGTTTTCTTACTTTCTAACAAACGAAAATGTCAAAGGATAAACAATTATTTAGCTAAACAGTGTTTTATCTGCGTTTATACAAATCAATTCATTTATTTTCAAAATATAAAACAATAAATCTAAAATAGGTCCTTGAGGTATTGTACCTAAGATGCTGGCGGCATTTCCTCGATGTATCGCAAAGCTGAAAAATGTGTTTGATCTGCGTTTATGAATATAAGTTACTGACAATACTGTCAATTATATAATAACTATATGTCGAGAGGAACAGTTAGGTTTAAGTGATCAGGATGTACTAAGTAATCTAGATTAGTATCTAGATTACTTAGTACATCCTGATCATTTGGTAGTCCAAAGGTATTAATGCGAGACGGTTAATATCGCGAGGCGCAATGTAGTATGTTGGTTGCGACTGTTTCCGACCGATTTTCAAAACAGAGTGTCCCATGCACTCCACAACTATCGAAGCAGAAACATCATATTAATCTAATTTCGAAACAGCCCAACAGCCCACATTCAGGCGTTAAAAAAACTGCCAGACTTCATTAGAGATTTAAGTGTCCCCGTCACATATCTACTACGTCATGAATATATTGCGACCTTTCAGCAGAAGGGTCTCATCCAAGTTTTTATTAAGTATAAAGTGTAATAAAATTGTCTTCAATATATCTTTAATTTGATTCGCAAATATTAGCAATAAGTTGACTATTATTTCAATTCAATCATTACTAGCGACTTGCCCCGGCTTCGCACGGGTATTATCAGTGTTTCACTACTGTATTATGCATGTATTATACATATAAACCTTCCTCTTGAATCACTCGATCGATTAAAAAAACCGCGTCATCCGTTGCGTAGTTTTACAGATTTAAGCATACATACATACATAAAGACAGCGAGAAGCAACTTTGTTTTATACTATGTAGTTATAGTGATATCGCCAGCGCATCGACATATATATAAAATTATACGCTAACACGCTTGAGTCAGTATAACATATTTTCTTTCATAACCTCAGGTCTTACTGATATAACTATTCCCCAGCTTTTACTCCAAAACTCCACTTCATCACTTCAACATTAACCATTCAAATATTTAGCCAAAAGCCTATGCCTTTCACTCAAAGCTATGCAAACAAACGCAGCAAACAAACTATGCACAAAGACCCTAGTCCATTTGGCGAGCACTTGAGGTTCAGTCAAAAAGAGTTACCATTCAGACCTTCATTAGGCATTGAAACCCCGAAATTGAAGAACCTGGATCCTTTTCAATACGGAAGCAACGTAGATAATTTAGAAAACCCTTTCAGATTTAGTAAATACTAATAAATGCCTGGGTTTACAAAGCTGGAGTGGAAAATTCAATTTTATATTGCTGCTAGTTATGGAGAAAAAGCTAACGGTCGTCAACTGGGATGAATTTTTTAGTAATTTGTCGATATATAATGAGAAATTATATTTGCAAATAAGAATGCAAATAAGTACAGTCTCCTGCAATAGTATTGTGTGAGGTATTTTTGCGGTCTTCATAGCAAAATATACTATTGCAGGAGTCTTACCATGACGTCTTAACGCGATTCAGTTGACGACCTAAACTGAGTCGCTTCCATACAACTGAGCCTAAATTGAACCTAAACTGAATCGCGTTAAGTCGTAATGGTAAATCTCCAGGTATCTGCAAGTACGTGCGTGCGGGTAGATAACAAGCAAGTACAAGCTTACATCATTTTTCAAGGAATGATTTAAGGCAAAAGAGGTCCCGGAGTATCATGGCTTAAAATCTGCGCGAATAGCTCGGATAAAATATTCGTTTACTATTGAGAGCCGAGTTGAAGGTGGAAATTGCTATAATGATTGCCAAACTGTGGTATCAGATGGCACCCGGAGAAGATTATTTGCAAGGTCTTTAAGTTAAAAATTGAAAGAGATGTCATATTATTTGCTACGGAAAAAGTACAGTGACCTAGGCCCTCAGTGCCTAGGGCTGGGATTAAACCAGCAATCACCTGATTTCGCGGCAGACTACTATTGTACAGATCTTTAAGTATTCGCCAATCAATCGGGTTGGAAATACGATTGAAAAAAGTCACGTTACAAACGTCACGTGTATTTTTGTTTCCATCGCCCACATTCATAACTCACAAAACATTTCAAATTTTCCTTAAAACAAAACAGTTAACACAAAAGAGGAAAAGTGAAGTTTCTTCCCAACTTTTCAAGTCTTCATCGAACGTATATAGATTATCGGTCGGAAAATTCGAAAATCAAATTGAAGCCACAAAACCAGCCGAAGAAAAGGCGAAGCTAAATTGTATTTATAACTTTCCCAGATCTCTGCGGACTCGAGTTATTTAAGTTATTGAAGGGACTTTTTCCCGCTGTTTTTTCTGTATCTTACTAGATTTTAATTAAGTCGGAAAGGGGTAACTTCTGTTATTTCTTTTTGATGACATTCGATAAACGATTCGAATTCTGAACTTTTTTGATTAGGCCTTTGAATCGCGGGATGATTGCGGTCCTGATTAGATTTCAACTTTTCTTTCAGCTAATTTACTTATAACTCAAAAATGTACGGATGGAAAACGGCTACGTTGAAAAACGTTGCAGAGGAATTTGAAATGTGACGTTATTTTTTTACTCACATACTCGATACTCAAAAGATTGTAACCATTTGAGATTTTCTTTGAATAAAGTCATGTTCATTTATTTCTTCGACAGCGCATTTAATTTCTAAGCAATACTAGTACAACGTAAATCATAAACACCTTTATTTTTAGCAATAAACCGTACTTTCATCTATAGGGCTGCACTAAAGCCGAACAGTAATTCTTCTTTAATGTCACTTCGCTGAACATGAAAGAGTGATGGCGCTATTTTTGTAACCAAAACGAAAACACTCGAAATTAGTTTATGACGTCTGTCTGTCGTTCGATTTATTTTAATTTTGTTATTTTGGTCGGCGCATCTTATTAGTTCAGAACGCGCGGCTTCGACACTGATATATTTGGATGCATTTGACAAATGGCACCCGCTCTGACTTATCAATATCAAGTAGCGTGTTAATGATAATTATCATTACCTTAAAGTCCGGAAAGGATGATAAAAAGGTATTGCTTCAAAGGTTAATCGTAATTATACCTTTACACTGCATATCACACGTTGGGAGTTTTTTTAAGAGTTCCAGTCATGCTAATCCGTAACATCATATAAAATTTGACTCATAAGTAATTACTATAATAGTAGTCAAGACATGTCTTTTGGCTCTCAATAGTGTTGATTTCTGCCAAAATTTCAAAGTGATTCGTTTCACAGATACAGACAGCGAGTCAATCAAAGAGAAAGCAACGACAAGACGCAATCACGCGAGAAACGTAACCTATCATCTTGTCAGAATCGGCACGCACGATAATTTAATAACAAAAAACAACATTAGATGAAAACGAACCGAAATCATAGACGAAACAGAACCAATCTTACGCGCAAGGGGATAAACCGGACCATAATTACACACACGCAAACATAAAAGCAAATGTCAAGCTCACATATTTATTTCCGAGTATTGGCTTGCTCGTTTCGGAGAAGATCGACGTAAACATCATGATGTCGATGATGAAAGAGATCTGTTTCTTTGTACTTGAGCTGATTATTCTAATTTTGGACACAAAAAATGTAATTTGTCGGTACCGTGACAACGTTTCGATGGTTTCCTGTTAATGGTCAATTTGGGAATAGTTGGGCCTCTTACAGATATTTGGTAAGTAATTGTACGGCCATGTTTGATGATACAACGGGTCACTTTGTATGGAGCATTTAGGCCATTTTTGGTAGGTACATAAGCTCGCGTTACGTTTCATTCAACTTTTTATAGACTTAAGGATGAAATTGACAGATTTTCCCGTCCCACCCCGTCCCGTCCCGTCCCGCCCCGTCCCGTTCTAGTGTGAGTCATCCTTTACTCTTAAGGTACCTAAAGTATTGCAGCAGGACCTTTGCCTTATTTAAAATAAATGCATTATATGTTTTACGAAGGACAAATTCAGTTAGAAGTTTTTGATATATTTAATAGCTAGAATAAGAGGTATGCTTTTAGAGTCCAAGTATTTTTAGAATTACAGAAAAAATCTCACTTAGGGAACCTTATACACTAAATAGTTCGAATTAACATAAGCGCCACCTACCGTCAACTTTACCGAACTAATGAGCTACGTTTATTTATACCCGTTAATATTCAGAAAACTTGATAGATTTATAATCTATAATAGAGTTAGAGTTATCTATATAGAGCTCGAGAAATTTTAGAGTTACAGAAAAAACCTATCTAAGAGCCGCTTGCGCCAATAAGGGATGGCTAATTAACGCGGAGTTTGCTGTCAAATTCCATACTAAGAAACGCTTAACTACGGGTTAGTTGACTAACCCTGGTTGGTGCAAGTGGCCCTTGGAGTAGTATTAAGTATGAAAGTCAGAAAGCGCAATCCACAAGTTAAAATTAACGTAAGCGCCATCTAACAACCTCATAATGAACTACACGTTTATTTATACCCGTCAATATTCAGAAGCCGCCTTGATAGATTCATAGCCGAGATCAAAGACTGCATTCATCATAACTCACATCAATCGTTTACTCATGTTTTTATTGTAAATCAGTGTTATACACCAAGAGCTAGTCACGGAAAAAAGGTTTTGGTCTAATTGGGTTATTATTTTTTCACACTACCTATAAAAGGGTTTTTTTTTGTTTAAGCTAGGAGAGATCAAAGTGGTTATTTTTTTCCCTGCTGGGAGGGATCAATGTGGCACTTTTCTGTTCAAGGACTACACATTTTTACGTTTTCGGGCATTTAATAGTGGCATCGTGGTGTTGGTATGATGCGTCTTCGGTTTCGGTGGCGGTTTCGGTTTTGTTTATTTTCTCTTAGTTGGTGTGGAAAGCAATATGTATCACATATCACATGGTATCAAAATTATTTTCGTTTTGGGCGTTAACGCTTGAATCCATCGGTTCATTCGGAATTCAATGTACGCCCTCACCGGTAATATATCATTTTGATCCCTTGTAACAAAATCTACTATTTCATATCATATCATATCATTTATTCCTTGCATTGTTCCATTTTTTTTTTATTGATATAAATAATAGTTACATAACATTTTATATGACAGTACCGGTAAACCAGATCGGTTTGTCTCGATACCTCGTTCCGCAGTTCTTAATTAATCAAAGACGAAATTCAGTGCAACATAAAAATGCCGTTCTTCATAAACGCTCATCCCTATTTACCCTATGGAAAAGGAAATTAGTACGCGAGTACAAAACGTGTGATTTTTCCCTCTTATCTGACTTTTCCTTATACAATTTTGACGAATAATCCCTACAGTTTTCTTTACTATACTTATTACTAGAACAATTTTTTTTACAACTAAAGAGATTTACAGGGACTTCATCGATAAACAGGAACCATAGGAATAAAAATTGAAAAATAAGAAGAGTTTATTAGCCCTCAAAGTTTTATACCAAAAAATACGAACGTACGCCATCTGCATGTAATGGTTCCCCCGATTTTGGCCAAATCATCGAACCTCGTTGGAGGCCTTCCCACTCGAGCCAGCTCTTGGTCAATTATAAAATGTATGCGCATGAATCAAGCGTGCGTTTCGCGTCAACGCGGTATATTTGTGAAACGTAAACAAAAATGGAGACCACCGGGCACCTGTTGCGATTGGTGATGGGGATAGGAATATTTTTGTTCGGGGAACATTCACGTTGTAGGAATATTTCCTCGATTGTTTTTTCCCAGGGACTTTTACTTTTATGTATCACCATTAAAAGAAAATGCACAAATTTCGAATAGTAGCGGAAATATTTCAAGCAGGTGTTATGTTAACGTATACAAAATATGGTTTTGTCGATCCCCTGGTAATCATAGTCATTCATCATCATCATCATCATCATCGTCATGATCAGCTTATCAGCCTCCCCGATTTCACGCCTCCGTATTCGATCTTCGGCTGCTCGCATCCAGCACCGTCCCGGATATTTATTATTTATTTATTTTCGCTTGCCGAGACGCGGTCTCCACTCAAGAATTCGTTTACCCCAACGATTGTCAGTTCTACGGCTAATATGACCAGCCCACTCATCATCGTTAGGGCTCTTATTTTTCTAACATCTAATTCGGCTTATACTGTATTCCTTTACTTTCTTGTCTCCACCACCCCGGTTGTCCAGAAAACGCTCTTTAGCAACTAGCCCGCCTCTTTTTTCATATTCACGTGTAATCTCTCCTCTCTTCTCTATTTTGCTGTTTCACTAGCAATCAAGAGTTGTGAATTTTTCCCATCAAAAATATTCCCATAGATACATCACTAGTCCGTTGCGATACTATCTCCTAAATCAAATGATCTGATCCGTTTAAAAAATGCCATCGCTTCAAAGTCGAGTAAATGATCCCCAGAATTTCATTCGCAAGAAACTAATAAAACTCATAATTCCAACGAAGTGATATTTACGTACCAACAATTAACTGGACATTTGTAACCCTTATTACGAGTACATAAGGTTCCTTTTAAACCAGCGATTATGTTAAAGTTAGTATGTCTGGCGTTTTACGATAGACAACAGTTACATATTTAATGTTCGATGTTTATCAACAATTCTTTTTAGAAGCGATAAATTATTTATCTTCAAAGGATTTGCTTATTTTTGAGCTTTTGTTTCAACAGAACAGGCGGTGCGTTTTTTGCGATTTGATGGAATAAAGCATCATAAATTAGTGGATGGGTCATAATTCATAATCAGATTTGAAATAAAAGTTGCCTTTCTAATTTTATACTAGTGGATTCCTCCACGTAGATTTTTTCCCTTTCCCTTTTTCCTTTTATTCAGCCTTTTACTCACAGCTAAGATGTAGGGGTTTACCTAATCAACGCTTGAATTTCAAATAGTCTTTTACACTGAAGCTCTACATTTTTTTTACTATTTTTTATAATTTCAAGTTTCTACCTCCCTTCAACGTTCAACGGTCTTTGTCAGTCAGAATGCAATTAATTTAAGCCATGAATTTTATATGTATATACATATGTATGTATAGGTATTATGCATGTATTTGTATACATATAGGTATGTACGTTTCCCATGTATATACACTAAACTCTGTATATAGAAATGCCGAATTCATTTCGATGCCAAAACTAGGTTAAACAATCTTTCAGCAGACATTTTTACAGACTATTAGCGATCAGCGAAGTATTTAATGACATCATTCTGTAAACTTTAGTCATCTTTCCTTTGCTCACCCATTGACTCAGAAATTCATGAAAAATGACACATCGTTATTAATTTATTTGTAGTTTTCAACCGACTTCAATATTTCAAAAGGAGGAGGTTCTCAATTCGACTGAATTTTTTTTTTTATTTTTTTTTTTTTTTTTTTTAATGGATGTTCACTCATAACTCCGTCATTACTGAACCGATTTGAATTTTTTTTTTGTTTTCTAAAAGTAGACGGTTCCTGGTTGGTCCCGTTTTTTTCAAAATCCATTTCTGATGATGGGATCCATGAGGAACTGAGGGAACTCCTCAAATTTGAAAGGCACATGCATGCTGATTTGGGTGATTTCTTAAGAAACTCGAGCATTTCTTTACGAAAATCATCAATTTGGTGGAGTGGACCTGATGATGAAGACCAGGGATGGCAAAGTGGAACTGCTTCGTAATTCTCAGGACTATGATCCGATTTTAAAAAATATTTTTTTGTCTGTATATAGATGGTTTCAGGATTGTCCCGTTTTTTTCAAAATCAATTTCTGATGATGGGATCCATGAGGAACTGAGGGAACTCCTCAAATTTGAAAGGCACATGCATGATGATTTGGGTAGTTTCTTAAGACACTCGAGCATTTCTTTACGAACATCATCAATTTGGTGGAGTGGACCTGATGATGAAGACCAGGGATGTCAAAGTGGAACTGCTTGGTAATTCCCAGGACTATAGTCCGATTTTAAAAAATATTTTTTTTTCTGAAAATAGATGGTTCCAGATTTGTTCCGTTTTTTTCAAAATCAATTTCTGATGATGGGATCCATGAGGAACTGAGGGAACTCCTCAAATTTGAAAGGCACATGCATGATGATTTGGGTAGTTTCTTAAGACACTCGAGCATTTCTTTACGAACATCATCAATTTGGTGGAGTGGACCTGATGATGAAGACCAGGGATGGCAAAGTGGAACTGCTTGTTAATTCCCAGCTCTATCATCCGATTTGAGACATTCATCTTTTCTTTGTAAAGAAATACCTTCAAGATAGTCCTATTTGATTATAGTTCTATTTTGATGATGGGCTTCATGAGGGATTGAGAGAACTCCTCAAATTTTAACGGCACATGCATTCTGATTTGAGGGTTTCCTTAAGTAACTAAAACAGTGTTTTGGCGGAGCCAAAATTTTGATGAACTTGATCTGATGATGAAGACCAGGGATCGCAAAGTGGAACTGGTTAATAAACCTAGCTCTACTTATTATCCTAGTTGTGACATTCATCTTTTTGATTTGATTTATATTCTGATGATGGAGTTCTAGAAGAATTCAGAGAACTCTTCAAATTTGAACGGCAGGTTAATTGTGATTAGAGGGTGTTCATAATTAGCTTAGGCATTTTCTTACTGTGGCCATCATTTTGCTGGAGTGGACCTGATGTTGATAACCAGGGATGGCATAATGAATATGCTCGTTAATTTACAGTCTGTCATCCAATTTAACACATTGTTATTTTGTTTGTTTAAAGGTCTACAAGGGAGTTCCGTTTGATTATACTTCAAATGTAATGATGGAAGCCCTAGGACATTAAGAAAGCTCCTCAATTTTCAATCGTACACGTGCGGTGTATTGGATATTTGAAAAGTAAACTGGCTAACTCAAACAAATTCTTAATTTCACTTTTACCGGGAACCAAATGAAGTCGGTTTTTTTTTCTTAAAAATTATTATCAAATTAAGATATACATTTTCTTAGTCTGTTTCTTAACATGTGTTTCGAATTTTCGGTCGCTGGCTTGTTTTGGGGTGGAAAGGTATTAAATTTCAAGTTTTAATTAATATTAAATTGACAAAATTTTGTTGACAGTTGCATTCCAAACGTCATTTGTTTTTACAAAGGACGACAATATTAAAGTGAAGGTATAGTTCGGGCAGGATCTCTTCTAATCCATCTTTTTCTTTCTCTAGTACCTCCACCCTCAAAAGTAAGATGAATACAGTTAATTTTTTCAAATGTTACCAACAACATTTATGACTATAGCTCACTAGTTAAGTCTTTTCCTTGAAGAGATCTGTATCTTTTTTGTCAATACTGACATGCATATTTCAGTGTTAAGCATTAAGAAAGACGTGATTCCTTAGAAGTAAATGATATACTAACAAAGCTTTCATGTAACTTATGTTTAATATTAAAGACAAGATTGAACTGAAAATCGTTATCCTCTATTAATATTAATGCTAATAACTATCAACAGTTTGCATATTACACTACTTATTGGAATTCGACACTCCTTTACATCTTACCGAAACACAATCTATAATCAATTCTAATTCTCTTGCTATAAGCTTCCAAATCGCATGTATTTCAATCTAAACGATTACACTACACCAATCGATTTTGTGCTTTATATTTTAGTAAGTAAAGTTCACATTTGAATGGAAGCAAAAACTCTACCATATGCTACTATTAGCTGCCGGTTTACAGCCAATCGATATTCAATTTAATACTGATTAGTTTAAAGTTCAATTTGCATTGTGGTCGCACACACGTGTTCTGAATATGTCAATTCATTACAAACTTCGGTAGGATGATTTGTGACATTATCGGAATAATATGTGTATTAGTGAGAGTATTGTTCGGTATTGAGCCCTTTTGCATCTTTATCACACTTATGATTTTAAAGACTAGTATGACAGAAACAAAACTAACGGTAGGCCCGTTCTTGGTTGACGAAATTCTAATAATGCTCTGTTTGATTACTGATAGTCGGTTCTAGTTACGCTTTATCTATTTTTCTTAAAGAACCTTTGTCTGCGAGTCATGCTTAATAACTCTGATCTAATTATAATTATTTCTTAGTATAGATGACAAGACTTCCTCCGTTTGTAGTAGTACCTATCAATACTCTTTTATACGGTTAAAGAGTTAAAAGAAATTCACATCTTTCGAATTTATATGCAATTAGGAATCTAATTCAGGAAGTAACATACCTGAAGACAATAGGTATAAAAATACTACTACCTTGCTGAAGTATGTATTATAAACTTAAAAGGTGTCAAATCATATACTAAAGAAAAAATTACCAAAGCCTCCAATGCTCAGGATAGGAATCGAACCTCCGTGTTTCACATTCGTAGTAGTTCAAGTTCCAGAATTTTGGGTTTTTATTGTTACCATGTCTAGAATAGCAAGCTTCCATAACCCACGACTGCCAGGCTACGATTGTTTGCCAATGTCTTAAAATAAAGAATAAATATTAGAGGTACTAAAAACACCCCGCTACCTTTAATCAGATTTAGTTCATCAAAAACTTCGCCTGCAACTTCATTTTCTTCTTCAAATGCAATTACGAAGTGTCCGACACAGACTATTGTATTGTTCTTATTAAAATTAATGCAAAAATCAATCAATTTCAACTTCCCTTCTGAATAACATTTTTCTTCGCCCCCAGCGAACAATGGAAAAATATTAATATTAAAAAACGCGAAACAATAGGTGCTGTTAATTTACTCATTAAGAATTCATGGGGGGACCGAAAGAGGGTAGTTCGAATATTAATATCGGAATCCTTTGATACATTTTGCGCGATTGATGTCTGATTTTAATACAAATGACTTGATTAGAAGATTCTTTGCATGTTTAGTTTGATCTTTTCTTCTCGCGCGATTTGAATCTTAATGAAGGCATGTGCTTGTTTTTCGTGAAAGATATGAGCATCTGTATAAGGAACCTAGACACAAAAGAAGAAGTAAAAGGTATTAAACACTAACTATTTGTCAGTTGATCACTTCCAAAAGAAAGGACAGACGGCATTGGGATCATTAGCCTAAGGAGTCACATGTAAACAGCGCTTTTTAGACAGATTAAATGCAGATGGTGGTATAAATCAGGACATTTCTAATAAATCGAACACAAAGAACGATGGACAAAAGGACCGATAATTTTAATACTGTGAATGACAAAAATGACCACGTGTCGGGGGTCAAAACCGGTCGTAACCGGTTCTTTATGAAACACCATTCAATCGAATTTCGAACCATCGCTAACACTGTAAATTTACCAATCGTAATCCTTATTGCGACGTTATAAGGTCGACTGGTGGTCATTTAATGGAGTTGCTGTTTGTACACCTCATCACAAATGTTGCTACAATGAAAGTGACGTGTGTCATTTCAAAATGGAACCTATTTTTTTGTTATAAAGTTCAAGGTTGTTTGTCAATTAGTTCATTTGGTACGGTGTATGGATTTGACCAGCTGCCTTTAATCGAATCTATTGAGTTTTTGTACTATTGGCGAATCACGCGTGGCTATTCAGCTTTTTAATAGTTTTATTATTTGAGCTCATATATTTTTCAAACGACAATAGTATTGCTTTGCTATTACGCTAGTACCTAATATTTCTACACTTATATAGCACAAATCAAATCATTTTTTTTTTATGTTTGGATTCATGTTTTTTTAAGTAGTCACACTACTATACATATATAAACTAGCTACTATATTTGCTCTGCCGCGAAAGCAGGAGGTCGCTGGTTTTATTCCAGCCCTGAGCACTGGGGGTCTTGGTATTTTTTTCTATGCAAAAATACGTAATTACATCATGTTAGCACTAATCGACTAGCACTTACTATTAAATCTAGGGATTAAGTACGAGTATGTATTTTTAAAATGTGTCAATGTGTAACATTTACTGCAATTCCTAAGAAAGTGTAGTCAAAAGATGGTTATAAAGTGTGAGCAAGGCCACCATTGTTTCCTCATAACTGATGAGCCGTCAAAAAAAAGAAAATATCCAATTAAATTGAATTCAGCAACAAAGGCAAGGGCGTTCGAATAAATTCAGCGGTTTGTGAAATTTTTCGCTTTTTTCCTTTCTATTGTACCGGATATCGTTAATATTAATTTCTTACCCTTTCATATTCGTATTATTCGTATTCTTTGTCATTGTAATGAATCCGATACTGAAGATTTGACCTGAGGTTTCAAAGGGGTGATGAAAGCTTTTAAAATAAATTATCACCTTTCGCGTTGTTCGGAGGTTTATTTAAAACATTTGACGTTTATTTTTATTTTTATGGGATACTAAGCATTTTTTTACTACTTGTTGAAATTTCATTACTCACTAGGTGGTGCCCGCGACTTCTGCGCAATATTTTTATAAATTGTAGCCTATGTGTTATTCTGATGTATAAGCTATATTGTCAAGTTTCATTAAAATCCATTCAGTAGTTTTTAGGTGAAAGAGTAACAAACATCCATACAAACTTTCGCATTTATAATATTAGTGGGATTTTCACGTACATACTTTTAAGTACGTAAAAGGATATGACAATTTTGTTTGCTAATTTAACTATAAGTATGATATTTTGATCAAAATGACCTCCTATATGTCAGGCCGTTCGGTAGCCTACTCACTAAGCCGGAGGTTCCAGATTCATGTATGATTCGAATTTGATGGGTCTTTTTCCAGATGACCAGCAAGGTCTCATTGGATTTGGTTCTGATCTAATCAAGAACTTTTCAAATTTGAAAGACGCGTGGTATAATTAGTATTTTCTGAAGTAACGCAAGTACTTTCGGAAGCTGCCATTTTTTTCTTAGCTTATTCAAGTGTCCCACTGCTGGGCCAAGTCCTCTTCCTTTTATCTCCGAGCCTCTCGATTTTGTGCCTCATCCCGCCAGTTGCGAGGCTCTTAGAATTCAATATAAAATTGATAACAGAACACATTTCAATTATTTTAGAATCTTTGTATGTCTGTTGGTTTATTTGTTCAAGCATCATGTGGAAACGGCTGAATGGAATTAGATGCAACCTTCACTGGCAGGGTCAGCAACGCGCATGTAACACCCCTGGAGTTGCAGGCGTCCATAGGCTATGTTGACCGCTTACCATCAGACGGGCCGTATGCTTGTTTGTCACAGTCGTAGTATAAAAAAAACCGGCACGTTAAGGGCTGTCAGGTTTAAGGTTAAAAAATTTTCGCTGACGAAGTCGCGGGCATCAGCTCGTTTATCATAAACTTAAGAGTGATTCTCTTGTCGTTGTAGTATCTTCCAGCTCTCTCTGTTTTGTGCCAGCACTTTGACCTTTTACACGGGTTCTACTATTTCCTTCGTTTGGTCTTTGTAACTTCGTGTTTTTTTTTGTTAATAATGATGCAAGATTCAATACCATTGGCATTGCCTACATTTGGCTAACGATATTATAATCGCGAGTCAATGACAGCGTTATCGATCCGGGGTCGCTTTGTCGTTGCCGGTTTTACGAGAATGAACTCTTTATCTATCACCGATAAACGTTCATGGGTACCAAAACTTTTTATTCATATAGGTACACATTATATTATTATATATCAGTTACCATTGAGCTGCTGGCACTGAATTTGTAGTAAGCCTAAGCTACTAATATGAAAAATACAAAAGTTTTCGAATTAAAAATCTCGTAAGTCAACAAGCATGGTGGTACCTACTAAAAAAAGCACGCGTAAGGAATGTCATTTACTGTTAATTAACTTTAGAGTGAAAGAAATTATTAGAAAAATTTAATTGTCTTAATAATTTCGTGTGATAATAATTAAATACTTATTCAATACTTACTTACTACTTTTTACTTAATACTTTTTTTATTAAATACTTGTTATTTAAATAAATAATTGCAAGCCTTACTTCCATAAAAAATAGTCTACTTAGGTACAAACTTTTGAGCTTAATGAAAAATTTTACGAAAAATTATTGGTAGTCGGGACTGTTTACCGTTTATATTTTAAAAAAAAACTTTGGGAACAGTGTCATGTTTTGACAATGGATCGATACACCTACTAATTATAATAACTGTGATAAGCCAGTTCCTATTGCTGTATTTGGGCATATCTGCGCGCGCGCCGCTCGTGGACGTCCGCGAGTGTTGTGATTGCGAAAGGTTCGTTATTCAGTGATAATAGAGTAGATATTGCTTTGGATGGTGTTTCATTAATTAAATTTGAATAAAACTAAATTTAAACAAGTTTTTAGACGGAACTGTGTTCGAATTTCAGAAATTAGAGTTCGAGAAATTTTTTAGAGTAAGTTTTTACTGTTTTTACTTTCAAATTACGAAGCATGTTTCCACTTTCTAGTGTCAATCACCAATTTATTGTGTTTATGTTTCTAAATGAGTAAGAAGTATTCATAGCATATTTACTCTACATTGCATAAGACAACGAAGCAAGCAAACGATCGTTAAAATAAACCAATTAATACAAATGCTTCGATAAGACAACAATACAGAACAAAACATTTCGATTCACCGTCCGTTTCGACGCATTAAGCAATTCGCCTAATGCCCTTACAACACATTCGATATTCGACTTAATTACCAATCGATAAGATCGACATTCAATTGAACGACAATATTGTCCTTGAGATTCGAAAATGGAATTACAAGAACACAACAGTTAAGTGCCAGTACAAAATGATACTGTATTCCAATTTTATTTAGGTTCAGTTTTAGTTGATGGGAATTTTTCAAAATTGGAAGACGTTTGCTTTAACCAGCGCTTGGATACTAAACTTTATTGTCATATGGTTAAGATTTATTTGAGCGTGTAGTCGTGTTTCATTAAGGATGAGTCTTTGGAACCAATCTATCGAGATAGTTCCCTCAGGATAGTGAGATCTAATGCGGTGTCGTTAAATTAATGCTACGATTTATGACGCTTTCTATGCCTTTAACATTTCTAAAACGTCTTACGTCCCAAGCCTTGTATTGGCGCTTACATCATTTTTTCAAACCAGGTAGTTTAAGGCGATGGATCGCTTTGAGTTTGACGAATTACACGACTCACAATGCTTATTGGAAATGGGAATTTGTTGTGTATGATTTTGGATTCAAATTAGCTTGTATCGTTTAGTTAATGTTTATTGACGAATGTCTTACAAGACAATAAGACAGCATTAGGTGCCTTGTTTGATGTGTTATTGGAATTCATATCTTATTGTCTTTCACATAAAATATTTTCTTATAAGATTTTAGCACATTGCAATAGAAGATTAGCATAGATTCGTACCTACAATATATCTATTTTATTTGTCAATTTCTAACTTTATCTTACGGAACCCTCATAACAGAACCCTACTTTAGACCACGGTTGAGCAGCCCGGACAATAGGTTCGATTCCGCGGGAAGTAATTTTCTCGCATAATGCACTGATTTGTATGATCTGATGGAAAATTGTACGATTTTGTCGTTTTATCGTGCGTGAACCTTTTTTTACCGTTTAAAAAGTATGGTAGATATGTATTTATAAGTAAAAAATCCCATAACTAATACTGTTCTATATATTACCAATATAAGGTAGACAAAACATATTTTAAAAACCTACACTAAAATTGCTAGTGAAAATACTCTGAATTCAATGGCAAAAAGGTAATTTATACGTAATTTATTTAAGAATGTAAAAATGAAACAATAAAATTTATGGTACAACAATTTTGTTCATAAAATAATGTAATAATTATATGCTTATACTAATCTTTGAATGCCAAATAAATGATAAAGTTTACATCCACTTTGTTAACTCGAACGGGTTTCGAACCCTCGAATTACCGATGTCCAACCAATATTTAAAGTATAAATTAAGCTACTTAAGCGAAATACTTCCAAAGAAAACCACCACACCCTTTCATTCCAACAATAATACAAAAACGACCTTAAGATCTGCCTAATAAAGTTCAATTTCGATCGTATTGGATCGGGAATGAGTTTTTCACTTGTTTTTTGTCGGATTTTCCAGCGAACTCTTTACATTAAAAAAATGATATAAACGCCAAAAATTTACATTACACTAGTTGAATTAATATGAACCTTATTTAACTGAAATAAGAAACACAATTGTATGTATTTATAAAATTAGCTGTAAGTTATGACTTTTTCAAATTGACAAGTACCAGGTGGGAAAAGTGTTAAATAAATAATCGAAGTTATCAAACGGAGTCCTCAATTATTGGGGACATATTTGTCCTTTGATCAAATATTGGTCGCACTTTTGTTTTTCTATTGTTTTTCTATTTTCTATGTTGGGTCAAACATTGGTGTGTCGATTGAAAAGTTTAAGTACTTATTTTTGTGGTATATTAAATTTATTTGAGCGAATTAACTACCGTGCCTATTTTCTTTACTTTTTTAATTATTGTTAAAGTAATCGCTTGCCATAAGATACAATTTACGGTCACAAATAATTTAATTACATTTTCTTCTAACAGTAATACACAGTCGTACAACTCGTACATAACAACATGGAAAATTGTGCGACTTTGTCGTTTTATCATGCGTGAACATTTTTTACCGTTCGAAAAGTCTAGTAGGTAGATATGTATTTATTAGTAAAAATCCCACGACTGATTGTATTTAATGTTATATTCAGATTTAAGACACATGACGGCTTAAGAGTTTGACCTTTACCAAAAAGACAAATGAAAACCTATTTAGCTCAAACATGGCAGATACATCATTCGATTAAATACAACACAAAACAACTTAAAATTCACTCCGCAAGCCGATCTACAATTAAAGTAGAGGGGACGGCAGACGAATGTTGCGGAAAATCGAAGCCTCCCCCCTCCCCCCTGATTTACGAGTGAAACAATATTTCCTTTTGCCTTTAATATGCGTTTGCCAAGTTTTTGTAAGATAGTAGTTATCTGAATATTTTAGTGTATCGTGATTATGTCTAGACGTCTTTAGCACTTACAGTGTTATTTATACTGTGGAAGCCTTTTTTTTCTTTTGTCATTTATTTTTTATATAAATCCATAAATTAATTTTGACTATAAAATACCTAAGCGTTTAATTTTTGAAAAAATAAATTGTTTTGGAGGTAGGCATCATATACCGATATTTTTTGTTTTTTTTTGGTGAATCATTGTTCTTATTTGTAAAATTATGGTATAATAAGTAGTATAAGTACCTACTTGTCTCATTTTACTGTGAACATCACATTGCAAAAACACATTATAACATCTTAGCGTAAGTACATACATTAAAACAGCACACATAAACAAAATCATGTAAGTGACAGCGCCATTTCTTCTAATTGATAATTCTTCCCCCACAATAATACAATTAATTCCCTTGTGTTTGAGCCCCTCGACAAGCTTAAGAAGGATTGGGATCCTGTTCGTATTTGTGCCAATCAGGAGTTGAGGAATGTGTCTGGAAGAAATCGTATTTGTATGTGTGTTTTGTTTTACGATTCAAAGAAAATAATGTAAGCGCCTAAAATTTTCTTTATATTCTGCGAAATTATTTATACAAAGTCATATTAGGATCTAAATGTATATTTAGTTATGATAAAACTTAGAAATATGTTATAACAAAAAATACGTCTTATTATTTTTTTAATATATCTATAGCATTTTTTTATTTTTTATTGTATTTAGTAAAAGATATCACTTTGTCGGTTGTCCATGGTTGTCGATGACGGCGACCTCAACAATCCATAGATTTTTCCTTTTACGAGGTTATATATGGGATGGCTGGCCAGGCCGAATTTGCTCTTAAAAACTCTTCTGCATTCATGGCAGAAGAGTTGACCGGCTTCCTTGTACGGCTTAGATTTTTATTCCTAGAGCATTGGCGTTTCTCGTCTAAAGTCGCGTAGTGGTCTTCCTCAAACGATTTGATAAATCTATCCGGTAGACCGCCAAGACCGTTTTGCAGCGAGCTAAAATCTTACGCACCCTACAATTATCTCAAACCTTTTCTTTTACCCCCTTAAGCCACCCCGACACACTGCGACGGAACACGACGCATCTTTTGTCAGCCATGACGAGACTACCCTGTCTAATTGGTTACAATTAAATTGAACAACGCCAATTCGAATGGCGTTCCAAATTTAAATTCGATTTTTAACGTTCGAATTAGTCCTCGTAGAACTTATAAACTTAGTCTGAATGGTTGTATTTTGATTTCGAATAAGGAATAGAATAACGGAATAATTCAAGATTTCTTAAGGCGCTTAAGTAAACAACCGTTAGAATTAGATTTCTAACAGAAAGGTGACATTAGGAATTAGAATTTAGGTGATAATTAGACAATTATTTATTCAGCAATACTATTAACCTACCCAATATTGAACCACATTACGGTACATCAATTTTAAAGAGTCTTATTACTCACATGACGTCGCAAATTTTCACTGTGTAGGAAAATCAAAGATGACATTATTTTTTTGTATCAACACGATGGAACCCCATAAAATCAGACTGATACATTTTAATCGTCGTTTAAACATCCTGCTGCGAGACATACGAAAAATTAAGATAGCTGCGGGAAACGATCATTTCACAAATCGTTCCAAACGGTTAGCTTCCCCTCTTCCCTTGACAAGAACGATGGATTTTCATATAAGAGCGATGTGGTACACATCTTTTTACTTTTAAATTTTTATGATAAAGAAGGTCTTGAAAAAATCCCTTACGATAATTAGCTCAAATAATGTTGCGAACATACCTTTAGAAAAATACTTTAAAGAGAAAACAAAGCCAGTTACTTTATTTCATATTTATAATACATTTGTAACAGTTTGTTATAATTTCTAATAACATTTTTTTTCTTTGCAGGTAAGTCAACAATATCACGACCTCATCGACAGCTAAGTATCATCGACAAACTGATCATTTATAAGCCGTATTGAAACGAGAAAAGGTCTACTTTAGTTAAATCACAGTATTACAATCACCAGTCACTTTGTTAAAAGTCTCAGTTGACAAAACTACCGATAAACGATACGATAACATCCGTTTGATTAGTCGGTAATGGAACGTTTGTCAATCTATTGTTTAAAAGGTTCGATAAAAGTGTTTAATACCGCAATTAAAAATGTTCATCTATCATGAATCATTTAAAGCTTTGAAGATGTATAGACAAGTTTATGTTTTTTTAAGAGCTCTACAGAGAGCACCCGATTTTACCAAATAATTATGCCAATATCAGTGCGATCTGTCATATGAGAATGGTCTGCATAAAAAATGTAACTATTGAAACTTCAGGCAAAGATTTGGACTATTTCGCGAAATAAAAACAAAATGGCGAAAGAACAAAGCCAAAACATTGGCAACACGAAAGAAACAGTTAAAGCCAACGGGTTATTAATTCCAATCGCTAAATATTAATTATTTTCCTTTTTAACGGCAGAAATATGCAGATGGGGCAGTTCTCTTCTTTTATTGGCACTTTATGGGGCTGAAACTGGGGGAATATTCAATATTGGGTAATGGGGGGAGTTTGGAAAAATACTGACAGTTGTCATAAACAACTAATAAAGAAACTGTTAGATATGCACCTTCATATTGATATAAAATCCTAATATAATGCCAAGTTAGACAAAGAAATAGTTTGCTCGAGAATCACAGTTGGCTGAACCAATCAAATCTTTGGTCTCATGTCTAACACGCTAAAAATATTGTCGATAATTTGACCATATTTTAAATCAGTTATTGAATGATTGAACATTGATTAATTATTAATAGTGACAAAGAAGTATAATAAACAAACACTATAGCTTAAGAAGGCGGAAACATAACCTACCTATCTAACATGAACATACTAAATCATCTCCTATGTTAATTCGGTTCACACGACCTTTACATAAATATGCATCTCCGTCACAACTGTCAATTCTCTATCACTTGAATTTCATTAATCAGCTACATATTTGAAATGCAGCATTAGTAAATCAACGGTTTGACATCTGTAAAGGATTACTCCAATATTGTCTATGGTACGATAAGGTTTTTTAAAAATGGCCGCTCTTACAGTCACGCGATTTGACGTTTGACGTCTTAGATTACAGCCATTAAAAATAAAAGGGATTCAGATTAATATAGTTCAGTATTAATTGACTGTTGTGTTTATAAATCGGTTTTTATTCTTTCTTCATTTTCAATGTACACTTTGATTAGATAAAATATCTTTTTCATTTAATTTGCGCGTCACTCGTTTTCGAACGTACCCCTCAACTGTCAAACCTCGACATATATGTCTCAATAACACTACGTAAAAAGTCTTACTAACGCGCAAATGCATAAAACTTGTTGTATTTAATTTTCTAGTTGTACAATAGCGACAAACCCAAAATATGCAGTTTAAATCACACTGGAGGTCGAACAAACGTCGGCAAAAAACACAAGAGTTTGCTGATAATGCAGTTTTATTATCGCGGCGCACGCGACTGCAGCAGATAACGGCTCGCCGATTAATTTGGTGTATAAGTTTGGTTTCCATTGCGGTTTTGGAGATACTAACGCATTGAAGTTTATATAGGCACTTATTTACATAAGTTTACATATAATTTTATTTAACACCATTATTTTTGAATATTGGTTTCTCTGTTCTATAGGTTTATATGTTAGTTATATGTAGGTTTGTTATATGGAAGATCGATTGAAACATTAATACGTGTAAATAGAAGTATTAAATTTCTCACGCAGCAGAAACATGTTTACGAAAACCATGCGGTTTCATAAATTTGGTATCCATATAGTTACTTTTATTTCCTCAAAATAGAGCGCAGTAAATATGTAGCTTAAATATGACATTCGAGTTCAAGAGGTGAATCAATGTCGAGCCATTAATTTTTAAAATAAGCGTAAACGCCAGAAATTTCATAAAGCAGAAGCAATGTTAGCTTCATTTAGTCTAACTACCCCTAATGCGATCGCGTGTGACACGGCCGCTTCGCACTCCAAATTTCCACGAAACTGCTCTACAAAACGTCGTATGTGGCTACAGACTTCATATGTAGATATGACCTTTTGAGAGTAACACTAAGCCTAATCATGAAGATATATTTTAGGGCTTATGTTTTAGTGCTTAAGGATTAAGTTTGCTTGTTTTTAGTGGCGATCGCTATCGCCTCGCTTCGCTCGTCGGGTTTTTATGAACTGTTTCGAGCTTTGGGTGTCTGCGTGAGTGTTTGATTGTGCTAACTGGAGGTGCAATTTGGGTATAAATAAAACTTGCTAGGCAGATAAGGGCTGACTAATCAGAATTTTCAATTGTGTAGATAAATAGTTTTACATTAGGATTATTGCGAAACTATAGAATATTAAGCGAAGCATGAATCAGATAAACCTGAGAAATTATTTTGTGAAAGGTTCTAATTTGAACATGTATTGTTTTTTTATATATACTGCGCTTTATGTCAAATGGATAGTGCTCTGTTAAATTATAAAGAGTGTATTGTAATAATGTCACTGGCAAAAAGTACATTTTTAATGACTATTTTGTCAATTGTCATGTAATAAAAATATTACGATTGCAATTGTATTTTTTGCAATAGTCTGGCACAACGGTAAAACTGTAACAGAAAAAAACAAAAGCATTTTTTAATCCTCCCGATAATTCGCAACACGACCATTATTAACCCTAAAACACGTTGACTAAAAAATAAATATTAATGACACACACACACACGAACTAACCCTTTTCTTGCGCCCCCATCAAACATATCGGAGGAGAAATTTTACTAATAAATGAGTGTAATTAATCATACAATGTGTACCCGCAGCCGGAGTCGGTAAAAACATAGGTTACGTGTGGTTGACGGAATTGTGAAAATTAATCTTGGATTTAAATAGCTTTTATATTAATTTCGATATTTCTACGTATGTATACCTACCGACTTTCTACAGAAACGTAAAGGATAGATAAAAAGTCACCCCTTCGTAGCAAGTATCGATGGCCTTATGAAAAAAAAGTGAAAAGAATCAAGAAAGTGAAACAAATAATTCCGGGAGTGAATGAAAATAATTAGGAACATAATTATTAATTAAACTCATACTTAAAACCACTAAAAGTAGTTTTAGTAGTTTATCTGTGCTTGTACATGTACATGTATTAATTAGCTTGCTATCTCTTACATATGTAAGATACATGTATTTAGCGTGCAAACATCCATAGTCATCAAAAATCAATGAGCCATTCACGTCGCGGAGAACATTTATCATCTTAAGCACACAATACACGTGATTAATTAAATATGTAACGCAGAATCAATATTCATTATGTTTACTAAAGAAGGGGTTTGCCGGGCGTGCGAGGAACACGGTGTATTAGTAATAATTTTAAGGAGTTTAATTTAAAGATGTTTGTGGAAATCTTTGGCTAGTTCGAGGTTTAAATAATGTTAGTCATACAGTACTTACTTGTTAAGCCGGCAGGACTTGCCACTGGGTATAAAATACCCAGTATGGGGATTCTATGTGGAAGTGTCAAGGATTATTTATGCCAGTAAAAATATCTAGCAAGTGCCGTCTCATCTCGCCTTTTATATCACCTTATTTTGAATTATTATTTCATTATTCCACATTTAAATAAAATTCAAATATGGCCGCTAAATAAAACTTCATCCCACTCTAATCTATATCATTTCGTGACATCGCCATAGACAAAAGCTCTTACACATCAAGCGTCACTTACCCCTTGCAATATTTTAAACTTTCCCCCTCTTACCCCCTGTCCTTGGCAATCAATGTCCACCCTATCATGTACTGTAGCCAGCATGTAAAGATTTACTTACGAGGGTGGGTTTTTAAAAGTAACCTACTTTACATTGGAAAAGGATGGGTTAAAACATGGCGAATCATTTGCGCCGTTTGAAATCGTCTCGTTTTTTTTTTTTTTTTATAACAAATGGGCTTACTCTTGGCCACAGACTAGCCGAAAGCAAAGACGTGGCCTACGATGGAGCGAGCTCGCCCAGAAGGTGCCTGTTTGTTTGTTTTTTGTTTTTGTTTCTCGTGTTTTGTTTTTAAAATATAGACAAATACAATTTATATTTTAATGGTATTAAGAAGTTATTTGTACTTACAAGCAGTCTCATATTTTAAAACAGTTTTTTTTAATTTTTCCAAGTTCTATAAATTACATTGTAAAAACAATAAGAAACTATTGTCTTATACCTATTAATATTGTTTCCGCGATTGTTGCTCATTAACCCTGTGAAAACGAGTTCTGTAAAAGGCTCGAAACGTAGGGTCATGGTGTTAATAAGCGCGATTAATCCGTTCTAAAGTGTTTAATATCAAGTATAGCTATTACTTCAAACATGATAATTACTCAAAGAATTTAATTTACATAATAATGAACACTACTAAATATGAGGAATTATTAGAAAATTCTAGCAAATCTAATAATTGAAATTAAACACTTTAGAACGGATTAATCGCGTTTATTAACACCATGATCCTACGTTTCGAGCCCTTTACAGCACTCGTTTTCACAGGGTTAAGATGATGACTGAACTTAATCCGTCCTAAAGTGTTTAATTTCAGTGAATAACAATCGCGGTAACAGAAGACAATATTATGAATCTAATAATGTTGCCATACAAAATTAACACCAAAACAACCGCCATTAAAATCCAACACGTCAAAGTAAATCTACATATATATAGGTACATATGTATCAATACACAATCGACAAAAGTGACAAAACCCAATCAGAACCAAATCAATAGGCATGTACTCTAAAAATTGACCCCTACACCCTTCCCAACCCTTCGCAAGAATCTATACCCCGATCGAATTTGATTTTTGCCCTCTCAAATTTGGTCCCTTGAGCCCACACCCTTATAATTATCTATATGTACTAAATATACATTAGCTGAATAATGTATAACGCCAGAATTGTACCCTGGTGGAATTTTGTCAGATGGGACTTTAAAGTAACATTTGTTATTTATAATTTAGTTACGAGAAGAAAAAATGGGTTTGAAACTAGCGGGGTGCTGAAATGTCGTATGGCCATCGCTTTTGCATAAATTGTGCAAAGACGCGACTGAAAATGAATTTTTTTATGATAAAGTCATTCTTACATTCAAGAATATACCTCGAATTAAAATATAACAGTGGATAACAAATAATAATACGTATTTAGTTAAACATTAAAGCATATAAAACAAAATTAATAATAAGCAATGCTTGCAAATATTTCGCCCATTCATAACCTAAAAAACAAAAATGGCGTCGATCCGTCCACCCCAGATTAACCCTAACAAGGTGAACAACCCTTTCTTAATATGCAAGTTGGGAGTGACAGCGACTAATGCATGGTCAGTCGTTTGACAGCCGTGACAGTTAGTTAAACGAGTTAATAGATCGAACTTTCGATCAAAGTTGTTTATGGTTACATGCGTGGCACTCGTTTTGGAACGCACCCCTTAATTTGACATTTTGTTCAACCTTTGATTTGATGCAACCAAATGGCGGATTTTATTTTACACTGTTATTTTAACTTTTATACGCTAAATAAATGTACAAATAACAACGAATTCTTCAATTGTATTATTATTTTGTGTCTAACATGGTCAGGTAACTAGCATATACTTATATCTCCTAGTCTCTATCGAGTACGCTCTGACACATTAGTAAAAAGTATTAATTAAGAAAAATCTGGAAGCTCTCCAAAGGCACGTCACTAAAGAGTTTTATTCGTTTCGACGTCGTTTTCCTTTAATTAAAATCGTCATTTATCAATAGCACGTGTTTCTTTAAATAATGGAGGAATTAAATTAGCCAGGATTTATTTAAACAGTGCTTTAAAACTGGCCAATATAAAATAGTATTTAGGTACGGTCAAGGTCATTGAAACTCGGGAGTTTCGGCCGGGTATTTCTGTCTTACTACGCCAAAAAAACATCCATTTAAAAAAATCGTTTATATACCCACATATCATTAGCCCTCTATAACGCGTACACAAATTGCATATAAAGGCCCCCATAATAATAAACTTTTTTGTTACAACAAATTTCTTGTTTGTGAAAATGTTATTATAGCTAAATAATATTATCGATTTCGAAACAAAAAATTCGAACGCATCTGATACAAGAAAATTAGATTTGACCTCTATTCTAATATTAGTCGAGATGACGTTTAGTTCGAAACGAATTGTCAATTGCATACAATGACGCACGCAAGTCCTACAATATTTTGATATCGAACGATATGAAAATTGGGGCCCTACTTGTCTCTGAATTAAAAAAAAATGACAAAACGTGAATGTCAGAAAAGTTTTTATTCCTGAAAGGCGCAATGACGGTCGAAATATATGCTCTTTGAACGCATCATGAAGAGCTCATGATATGTGTGTAGATAAAGCAGTGTATGTAATTGTAAATAATTAGGCATTATATACAATCACATAAACTACTATTAAAGTAGAGTTTTAATATTAAAAAATGCTCATTACAAGCTAAAGAAAACATCCACTAAATATAAATTTCAAACTAAATCTCACGTATTTGCCTATAAGACGTCGCCTGTCTCTGTTGACAGCTGACATTGACAGCTACTAATGATGCCAAACGCCATCTATGCTGCGCTGCCAATTTGATTACGGCGTGCCAATCACGCTATCTTTAGTCGAAGGACTTCTTAATGAGTCATAGACTAGAGATAGGTATCTGTTTTTTTTCAAAGGCGTGGATACAAACTATTTGAGCTTAAGAAAATAACGAGAAATTATTTTTGTTACACAGTGCATAATGTAAGGATTTGTAAAAATCTTAGATGGAATGGACGCATATGACGTCAACTGAACCCTAAGGCAAGTTAAATACAAATATAAATCTTATAACAGGTTCACCGGAAAATATAATTACAAATTAACATCGCAAATTCATTGAAAACCATCCGAATTCAATATCCTGAAAAGAGTCAGGTTCTTTATCCATTCCAACAGACACGGGTCCCGTCCATAGCCCTAAAATTAATTAAGCCACTAATAAAGGTCTAATAATCAAAATATCCAAATAAAATCTCCAGTTTCCACCCGTCCCGAGCATTGTATATCTGCTTTAGAATTGAATTAATTCATTTGAGCCACAAAAAATGTTCAAACAATAAGCTGAATTCGTGAAAGGAAGTCATACATCCTTGAAAACCATTAATTATAAAACTTAATTATATTTGTATAAACACATTGCGTTTTTAAGAGAAAGTTGAAGTCATTGAAATTGAAGAAACACTTGGTTTTTATTGTGGTTACGTAAACGTGTTAATAATAGCTGAAATGTATAAATTCAGAAACTCATTAGTACTTAAAAGTTTGTTACGTGATATTCTCTTGGTACAAAATAAAAGACAATGTACATTCACGTTTAACTGTTAGCCATCTAAAGATAACGAAATTCATTCTTAAACATACAAATAGCTTAAAAATTTCATAAATTACCAACAGTTTAAAACTCTCCACCGCACACACCACAACCTGACATTTTCAATATAAAGAATACATGACATTGCGTAGTTATACCAGAAATAATACTTAACAATAACGTTTAAGAAGAAATACCAATAACTACAATGAAAGGACAGCTTAACATCCAGTTATAGAATTACAAAATACGCATCCGTATATATATAAGCCCAAAACAATTATATAACATCAGTACTTCGATCGTCAATAAGACCAAAACACTTCTTTATCAAATCAAAGCATTCAACTCTAAGCTTCGTCTGCACACAAAATTTAGCCAAATCTCATGCATATTTATAAACTAAGTATGTATATTATTTAATATTTGTTTGTCTGTGTGAGTAGGGAGGGTCTTAATAGCAGATATTCAATCAAAATCAACCCCTTTTCCTGTCCGATATCTTTTGGTCGATGCATCTCCCCCTGTGTTTTGTTTTATTATACACGCGCTGTTCCGTGGATTCGCCTGCTTTGGTGTTACATTTTGCTTAGAATATTTCAAAGTGAGAATAATTTGTAGAAAAGTATACATCATTTGACTCATATTTTTATCGCGATCTATCAACTTTGATTCTAAGCATGTGTAACTATGAAATGTCTTACTCTTGATTATACGTAAGGATTCGGAACGTATAATTTCATTCGATATTGAAAAGATTCGTCAATGCGAACACGGGTCCTTACAAACATTTGCATATGAATGACTTTGCTTTGCAAAGAAACTGTAATAACAGTCTTTGCAGGGTTACATTTATTGTAAACTTTTTTGAACTGTACCAATGTCATAGTTCTTAACACACACCTACTCACTAATATTAAGAACTACTCTATAGTTTACTTACTAACCTGAAGACCGTTTATTTTTTTGCAAATTAAGAAGTGACTACATATTTTTTTATATCATTAACTATAGGAATCGTATTTTAACCTACTTTGTTCAGTAGAAGAGCTAAGTTTTCCACCTTTACTACATCCGATCTGACTTTGACTTTACGTAAACAATTAAGACTAAAGGCCGAATTTTCATAACTACAGAAAATTATATATTAATAACTAACATGTGTTACATTTGAAACCAATTAAATTTCCAAACGTACCGCAAACCGATCCAAAACAAAGGCCAGACGGAAAAAAAATACATATAATGCCTCAGTGCCCGTTAAGCGTATCGTACGTATAAATCTTGCGGGCAGTCTGGCTTCATATAGTATATGTTGCATATAAAATATTCCCTTTGATTCGGATGATAATTTCGGACTAGGCAACGTTAGCAAAAACGGCACACCGAAAATTGCACGCCACTTTCTTTTGTATAGTTCCACAGTTGTGTTTTGTTTTTAGGCGCAGACATTTTGTACGGGATACGTAATGAGATAAACATCGTCTAGGGCACAAAGAATATCCCTTAAAGGGATGAGATCGTTGATGATTCCAAACAGACTCATTGGAAATTATCTGCACTCTGAATTATCTGATTAACTCTTTCTCTCATTCCGCTTCTTTCCTTTCTCATTTGCTTAAAATTTCGTTTGAAATAAGAACACGCGTTGTTCAAATGTTTTTTTAGTCTGTTTGGAAAGTCAACAGACATATTCATATTTCGAACGCTGATGAGCTGTTTTTAAAGAGTAATAGTTGTAAAAACGCAGATGTTTATAAGTAGATAAATTTGAAAAGGGAATATTGTTTTGTTGAATTCAAATTAGGAATTCAAATCAATAGACGTCGCTCAACAATGCGACGCGAAATGCCGCAGAGTGGAACTTTTTCCGCCTCAAAGTTGTCTCTCCCGCTTTGTACAGCAATCATATATTTGTAAGGATGCTCCGTTGCCGACCGTACTCTGATTTCCGAAGCGCTTTGATACCAACTTTTAAGCAGTATTTTGACGTACGATATTGCATTTCCTCGTACGTTTAATTTCATATTTGTTTTAGAATAGTTTGCCGTAAATTTCATAGGGAAATTCAGTTGGCTGCGATGCCTGCGATTAAACGTCACACGATCGCGCCAATAACACTTAAGTCCTAGTTATTTCTATTGTGCGCACCCCAGCGGTCGCCCCTCTAAAAAATAATAAATTATTTTAGTTAGTATGCAAATACGAGTCGATATTTTAAGCAACCCCATTGTTGCATGTTAGATGTCTATGGTTTGGACTTTTTTTTTAAATTGGAGCGTTCGGATTCGGCTCCGGATTCTTGTTGTTTGAGAACCCTAAAAATTATCGGTTCGCCGACCCTTAAACGGTAATCTAGATCTGTGTGTGTGTGCGGCAATGATATTTAATTCGAAGGGTAGAATATTCACATCGATTTTAATTTTATGCGCGCATCCCGTCTCCGAGTGTTAGCTATCTGTTTTTTATGTAAATACTCGATCTCTTATTCAGACGAGCGGCCATTTTGCCTTTTCCTTTTGCGTTCCGATTTATTGTTTAGACGTTTGAGAATTTTTATGAAGATGCGTTCCGTTTCACGCATCACGCAGTTGTGAAACCATGTTTCTCCGTGTTTATGTGTTGTGCATTAGTTTTGTGGGACGCCGTTTTATGGGGTTTTAATGGTGTCACTTTAATATCATAGGTACAAATATTTCTTCATCGATTTAACCACATTTAGACTGTGGAAGATATTATTATAATTATACACATAAGTTTTAGAAGATGATTCTGCTCCAAATTAAAATGCTTGAAATCTTCTTAATACCTACATATGTATATAACTTATTAATGTAAGTACGAGTAAGGTACCTATAGTTAGGACATAATCTTTTTATTAATACATGTAAATGGGTATCTCCACTTTAATCTGGATCCCAATACGCGCGTTGTCAAGCATGAATACGCAAATATGACTATATGGATCCATATAAATATTCGCATTAATGCACACCCCAGGCGTTACCGCAAAATTAATATACGGGCTTCGTCAAAAATCATTATATTTTATGGGAGGCCAAAATAAATGACGCTTATACGGTTGTCTGTGAAAGTTTATATTCAAATTTGCCGTCCGTAGGTCCGTCTCCGAGGATCAATTTACATATTTTCACAGGTTTCCACGATCACGCTTGACGCCCGCATCGATCCAAATCGACCATAGACAATGTTCTAAATTCAAATTATTTACGGTGCGTTCGAATTCATTTGTTTTGTTTCTGCGGTAAACTTTGGACGTTCGAATTTTGAATGCCGTGGCGAGGTATCGTTATGTTTTTAAAGCTATTCTAGCAAAGTCGTATCTTAGTTGACTTTGTAGTTGTAAAACTGGCCATGACTCAAGGCAATAAAGTTTAGATTCGCTCAAACGCGAACGCGTGACACGAGCCCGCGAAAGTTCATCCACCATTTGACCTAATTAGTATCAAAATTTCCAGCCAGTGTTTTCGCGGCAATAGACAACGACAACTTTATTTTCTTTTAAAACATAATTACGCCCGGTACAATGAAAATTCCAATTATTTCGAACAAAACGCGAAACTAAATAACGAGGGTACTCACAAAGAGGAACAAATAAATAAACATATTTGTCTTAATATGGCGGCATACAACCCGCAAATTAATTCCAAGGGAAACCGAATGTCAAAAATAACTTGACGACACAAAGAAAACGTATTTGCCTTTAATTTAATTAATGTTTGTTTGGTACGAAGTTGTTTGTATTGTAACGTATCGGGCGATTTGTGTGTACAGACACACACAAATATGTATCGCTTCTTACATTTCTACATACAAAAGCTTACAATCTCATTAACACAATAACTCATTATAGGAACTGGAGTAAGTTTAATGAATTTGTAAGTGACAACTCAAACTACGGGAAGCGATCAAGCATAGGTTGTAAATAAAACCTTTATGTTTGAATATGTTTGACTAACTTGTCCGTTTACATGCAAACGAGGCTAAACTAACTACAGACATAAAAGGTAATTTCCGCACGCTGTCAACCGAGCCCCTCCAATACACAAAACTAATACAAAACTATACCCAACTAAACTAAAATCAAATCAAAACTTCTCCAAAATCGATTCCCAAACGCTAAGCGCATTAATATTACAAAATTTGATTATCCTATAAAAGATTCGGTCCATAAAACTCATAGTTGTAGTGCCGAATATGCGAATTAGACCCCGTCCCACCCCACACCCAGCACCCGTTCGGCTGCCATTCATTTTCATAATAAAATGGCAACAAACGGCTCAGGTAACAAAATATGAAGAGAGAATCGAGATTTATACGAACGCGATCTTATTTTGATAAATGTTACGATATTTCGGTTGAGGAAAAACATCTTTGGTGTTATTGCTGTGGCGTAATGCTGGCTGATTAGAATTGGCGGTTAAAAAAAAACAAACATATTGAACGCCATAGATTGCTGTTCTAATTAGATAAAAAAGCGATTGTGACACTGGCTGAATTTTAACGATGCTGCATATAAAAAAAGTTTAGGGAGCGTTCTAATTCGTATTTCGAAATATCAGTCGCCACACTTCGCAGCCGGAGGAAGGGCCCAATCAATCTGTCTGTATGAGATACAGCCTCAAAATCTAACTATTGTTCACGAATAGGGAAATTTCCATTTGGATTTATTCATTTGTCTAGCCCATTGTCGGTATTCCGACGATTTGAGTTATTGTAATAAACTGCTTACTGCAATATTTTGATCGAGCGTTTGAATTCAGAACGGAAGCTCTATGTTGCCAGTGATAAAAGTTTCCACATAAAAATTTGCTAATTAAATATTAAACTGAGCGGATTGAAATTAATAATCGACTGGAATATTAATTCGATTATAAATCCGATCGTAACGGCATCCGTAAAATCCGCCATTGTAATAAATTTAACGGCGAATACCGATAAGAATCGTTGACGCAATTTTCATAGATACGACTCAATTAACAATTGGTTTCAATCGGGGTGCCGTCTTGGTACAATAAAGTGCCTCCCTGGGGTGGCTGTATTATTTCTGTTTGTAATATTGCGGTGTCAATTACGCATATTGAAGTGAGAGAATATATTACTGGCAGCTTTGTCATGCCGTTTTATACGGCGTCTTATCGATTTTGTCTATGGTTCCGCGCTGTCATTTAGGCGCGGTTTTATAAGCGCTTCTATAGTTTATTAAAAACGTTAGATAAACATTCCAAATTCAAACAAATCAAACACTCAATCACATTTAACAAGCTTTTACCCCAAATAAGTAAACAAACAAACAATACCCAATTGTGGTTGCGTCAACGATATAAAAAAACCGCCACCCTCTGTATCGAACAGTATTAATATCAATCTATCAATAATGAATAGAGGCGCGAGCAATTGATCAATAACCGATAAAAAGTACCCTATTTTTTCCCCCTCCTTATCTATGTTGTGATTCGAATAGAGACGTCTATTGAATTATTTCTTTTTAATCGATTGTATCGGTATCGAATCGGATTAATAGGTCATTCAGCTATGGGGTTGACACGTCATCGAATAGAATGCTTAAACTGTTTAGCTTTAAATTAATTCAATTGAGGATTTATAATTTCGATGCCGATTTTATTGAGTTTATTGAAATGTATTCATCAAAATAAACACACGACGTTTTAACGTTGTATAACTCCTAAAATTGAAAGACTAACGACTTGACTTACTAGACACGTTATCCCAAAGAACATCTTTGCAGCGCCGGCTCTTCAAGTCTCTTAGGGCCACTTGCACCACCCGGGGTTAGCCACATAACCCGGAGTTACGCGTTTTTTGTAAGGGATTTGACAGCTTAACTCCGGGTTTTCGGCTAACCTTGGGTGGTGCAAGTGGGCCTTAGTTAGCGAAGCTACATTCTTTGACTCTCCGTCTGTCAAACATGGGCAATATGGCGTACATATTTTTATCCCATTGTCTCCTCTAGTTTACTTATTACCTCAATGCTAAAAAACACTTAATTCCACATTAGTTGGCTAACTCCTGATGCAATTGGCGCTACAAAACACGCTGCTTTCTATAATTTCTATTACTTAAGTTTATTTCCACACAACCTTATCAAGAAGTCATTGTACTCAACTTTGTCAAGGAAACACCTCACCCTCAGGAACTTAATTCTTCGATTCGAATTCGCATTATACACTACCGTCTCAACTCGTCATAAGATCCACATACTTAATTGTCCCCCCTACAAGGGTGGGGGAGATAGAAATCGTATGTTTTCGGGACAATTCGTTCGTGAAATCGTCTCCGATAAGAATTAACGGCTGTGTTGTAATTGAATCTACAATTGATTTCGGTGTGTGTGTGCTAATTGATTTGTGAGCGTGTGCGTTCGGTAAATATGTATTGTTTGTTTTGTGAAGGTATTGGCAGCCGTTTGTTTGTGAGGGATTTTGATTTCTACGGTTAGTAGAGAAAATATCGATGTATTTCTCCGAATTTACCTTCTTTAGGTATGAGAATTGTTCATATAATTTAAACTTTCGTGAGTCTTACTGACATTAACCGTGATAAAAATACGTGGGTGTTAATGGGCTGTAATTGTCAAGTTTTTAAGCTTTAGGCAGGATTATTATAAAGTACTGACTAGCTAACCTACATACTAGTGGCGGTGAGTTCAGACTTCAATGACTGCCGGCTTGCACCACCTTTTCTTAAGCTTATTATTAAAACCGAAACTAAAAGGACATTATAATCAGTTTCCTTTTATTGTGTTTACTTACTTGAACTTCCTGTTTGGTTTTTAGTGTCTTTACTTGAAAAATGCTCAATAGTGAAAAAAGTGTGCCACTTTTTACAAATAAAAACATGGAAATAATGCTAACATTAACATCGGAGATTGACAATATCATGCGCTCCGAAGTTTTCTGTCACACCCACAGCTCATCGAAAATTCCAAAAACAATACAAAAGGGGGACGCGAATTCAGAATAATGGTATTTATGTGCTACATCGGTTCCCAGGGAAATCACTAAGTCACAACGACATGGTTCCAAGTGGGCGCGCCTCCTCTCCTTTTACAACCTTCGCGCGTTAAGATCGAAGGGGTTTGAATATTAAACATTTGTGTTTATTAGTTTCATTCGTGGAGTGTAGTTTGAGAGTTGGAGACCATCTTTTGGATTTGGTAATGAATTTGGGGCAATCAGCGGATAAATTTGATTTGATTTGATATATATTATGATGGAGATGGATGCAGTCAAGAAATGATCGCACTATGTTGTACTTATAATTTTGACTTTTCTTCATATCTACTTTTAAATTACCGATTTTCATCATATCTTAGTGTAACACTAAAATTATAAAATCGGTAATCGGTTAATGTGAAAATATTACAACCCCGCTCTAGCCAGTTACAAGTTTTTAATGTTTCAAGTCGAATAAATTCGTGTTCGAAATTCAAATCCCAAATGCGTATAATTTCAACGATTTCAAATGTGGAATCAATTGTGCAATAGAATATGTAACGGTTGGATTTACAGCTATTAAAGTCAAAATGGCCGCTAACTATAGTGCGAAGGGCCTAGTACTACAATTATTGACGATTGTTGCGTAGGTACAACGATTCAGTTTGATATTGTATGGAAACTGTATGTCACATGTAAATGCTACTTACAAGCAAGCAAGCAAAAATTAAATGATACATATAGCAATAAATTAAATCGCAGGTGGTCTCCAACAATCTAACAACTTTTGTTCAACAACTTTTAAAAATAATGTACGCTGTACATTTTCACTTTTCATACAAACTATATAGTATTTTCAATGTACGTTAATATCAGCCTAATGACGTCTCTTGTCATAGTACAAAAATGACAAAATTCGCAGTACATTACGTCTTCTAAACTTCTAAGTGTAAGTTGTTCAGTTTGGCGAGAACTACCTACATAATATATAAATATAATTTATTGCTCCTATTGCAGGCAACACCCGGTATATTATAGAAAGCGTAGAGGCATCTTAGAAACATTTCTTGACAACAAACATGACTTTGGTAGTATTTGGCAGAAATGGCTTACATATTACATTTTTACGAAACAATATATTTTTGCCTGACAGCTGAATGAGGATTGTGTGTTTTATGTATGTACGTATGTATTTGTGTTTCACATTTGCGACCTATAGTTATATATATAAGCGTGGATGGCTCAGCGGTAACGCATGCTACTTTCGATCCGAAGGTAACAGGTTCAAATCCTGCCGGCTCGTACCAATGAGTTTTTCGGGACTTATGTACGAAATGTCAAATGATATTTATTTCGGCGGAGGAAAACATCGTACTAATCCCAATAAGGCCTAGTTTACCCTCTGGGTTGGTCAAATGGCAGTCGCTGTGGTAAAACTAGCGCCTACGCCAAATCTTGGGATAAGTTGCCAAAGCGGACCCCAGGCTCACTGAGCCGGTGCATTAACCGGGAAAACGAAAAAGAGTTATATAATGAAAGTAATATAATCTAGATGACTTAAAATCCTTTGAACTCTCAAATATGAATTCCCAATACACGCAAGGTTACCATCGCATTAAAAAATCGATATCAAAAGAGCTCACAATTAAGTCGCATCCCTCAAATATCAAGACATTATTTGCCATCACCAAAATTTCCCACCACTCTTATCTTTGAAGGATAAGGGTGATTTTAGAATAGCAATCCGTTTGCCAACCGCAATGGATACAAAAATAGGGTAGGGAGAGGCAATTTGGGCAATATGCAAGGGTGGGTGATTAGGCCGTGTGTGGCGATGCGCGTCTTATGCCCGCATTACCCTTTCCTTCCGATAGCTGCCTTTGTGGTTATCTGCCAGTTTTGTGACGTCGTCATTCTTTGCTCTTTGATTCGTCGGGCGTGCTGTTTGTGATTAGTAGTAAGATATTGGGAGCCATTTTTATAAAACTGCACCATTTTGAAGCAAATGAGTACTCGATACAAAAAATTGTCAGTTTCGTAACGGCCCATACAAAATATATGAAAACGTGCGTGCGTTACGAAACTGACCAAAAAACGGACATTACGTTCACTACGTTCGGGATTCTAAAATAGAATCCTGAGCGTAATGAGGGATTCAAGCGTTAACGCCCACGACGAAAATAATTTTGATACTGTGTGACACACTGCTTTTCACACCAACTGAGAGGGAATAAACAAAGCCGAAAACAGCATCATATTATCACCACGATGCCACTAGTTAATGCCCGAAAACGTAAAAATGTTTAGTCCTTGAACAGAAAAGTGCCACTTTGATCCCTTCTAGCTTGAACAGAAAATAATATTAAATCAGATATTTTTCCGGCCTTCATAAAGTGATACAGATACGCAGCTGACTGTACCCACATCATAAACACAGCGGTTAAAGCATTCACTAAGAAATTAGTCCCCATTTTACACGTTCGGTTAAAATGCCCGCGTAATTCGTCGACATTCTGCGATGATTTCAACGCTATGCTGCGCAATTATAAATAAAATTGACATTAATTGCGGCTTATTTTTAATGTGGGTTAGCTGTTTCTAGGAATGCTGTGCGAGGTTGGTCCGCTTGGTACAATCGAGTACATAATCATATTTTGAAATGTGTTTTACATAAATAAATATTATTGGAGAATCTTACATAAATCAACCTAGTCCTACAGTCAGTAAAGACTTACGTTGTGGTAGATACATATAAATATGTAGGTACTTATTATTTAGATACATAGAAAACATCCATAAGTCAGGAACATACGTGACAAACACACAAAATGCCCTGGCCGGGTCTCGAACCCGGGACCTACTGCTTCGTTGACAGGGTCACTTACCGATTAGGCTAGGAGGCTGTTATTTAGGTACATGCATAATTATAAACTATTTTGTAAAAAACTTAATTACATATAGTTATAATTTGAAAAAATCTTTCTGAATGTAATATGAGTTGAGAAAACTTCAAAATAAATTCTCTGATGAAGATTTATCTATCATCATCATCATCATCAGCCAATAGACGTCCACTGCTGAACATAGGCCTCCCCCTAGAATGCCACATCGTGCATCGGTCGTGTGCTGCCCGCATCCAACAACTTCGTTTTCTTATTAATGTTATCGTCAAATCAGACTAATATCAAATGGAATCATCTAGAAAAAAATCTAACGGTATAGCCGCAGAACAAACATAAAAAAGAAATGAAATGAAATGATTAATTCATGTATGTGGAAAATGGGTTTTATTAGCCGTTATCGATGCTACTCAAGTAGTCCCTCCAAATTCTACGTTTTCAGGCACATACATTTAAATGTCACTTACACACTATCATACATTATTTGTTAAGTAAATGTTATAGTTCATAAAAGATGCATAAAACATATACCTACTCGTGTCTATAGTAAAACTAATTTAATTTCAATTCAAATTTTAAATACTTGCGCGACCAAGGACAAAATATTTCTTATTTTCAAACACATAATATTAGTACAATCTGCAACAAAACTATTTATCCGTATTACGTCTAATGAAAATACAATTAGCAGCTTTAATAACCAGTTAACTTTCCTATTACACGTTCGTTAACCACGCATTATTTGCAGAATAATGTTCTGTCAACTATCATTAGCACTCATACATGAGCCATACAAAAATGCCATACTCCATCCAATTACCACACTGCATCTCAGCGCAGCCACTAGCTCAAAGACGCCGCGTTTTTTCTACCGACAATTACACTATTTAATAACGCGACTCGCTTTTATGATACCATAGCTATAATAGGGAAATATATAAAATTCAATTTCGCATTTTTTTGCAACTAATAATTTGGAAACATGAAGCGACGATGTTATTGCAATAATTTGTGGGTTGTAAAATGTTTTATTGAAAAGCTGGTTACTATTATTGTAAAAGCGGTTCTTCACTGGTGGACACATCTGAATTTATAATAACAAAACAATAATTAATCTTAGATATAGTTTGACAACATTTTTTTTATACTACGACAGTGACAAACCAGCATACGGCCCGCCTGATGGTAAGCGGTCACCGTAGCCTATGGATGCCTGCAACTCCAGGGGTGTTACATGCGCGTTGCCGACCCAGAAAAGGAGTATTCGCTATGTTGACAGCTAAAGGGGCAAGCTTTGCTCCGTGGGTCCCCAGCTGTCAACACAGTGAATCCTCGTGGAGCTCTGGCGACCTTACTCACCAACAGAAACACAACACCATGAGTAGAGGTCTAGTGTTATTAAACTGCGGTTAGGTACTTCCTCAGATGGGCTCTGCTCCAGATTTGAGCGAGACGACATTCGTTGTGCTGTGCCCTACCACACTAAACAATATGCATCCACTGTGCCCATACCTCTCTTAAATTGCGCTGTAGATTAACAAAACCACCGTTCCCGATCTGTCAAATTCTATAGAAAGTGTCACGTGACTAACTTCTATATAGGATGTCAAACAAGTCCCAAATGATACTTAAACAGATAAGGTCAATAACCCTTAGTGCGATGCAAGTGGAAACATTTTTAAAATCGAAGAAAACATGTTCACTTCGCAACAGCTGATTGAAAATGTACCTATCATCAAGTGTTTTTTTTAACAATTTTGAACTCTTTCCACTAGCATCGCACGAAGGGTCATTGACTTTATCAGCTGTTTAAGTATCGGGACTTTTGTTACATCTTGTGGAAATAGACACAGCGGGCTCGTCCCGGGCCGTCCCGGCCAAGTCTAGCCTGAATCATCCTTAAACCAACCGGGCGTTTAAAACACTGTAACAGGGTAAAGAGTGTACTCCCACCTTAAAAGCCGGCAACGCACTTGCGACACCTCTGGTGTTGCGGGTGTCCATGGACGACGTTTATCGCTTACCATCAGGCGATTCGTTTGCTCGTTTGCCACCTATAGCATAAAAAATAAATTAAAAAAAGATGAGCAAAAGATTTCGGGCGGTTATTTTAGAAACGAACTATTTCGTTATAATATTTCCTTTACTCATGAATACGCAGTTCGTAATGTTCGCGTGGAAGCGCGTAGCATTAGATTGGTAATGGTTAATCAAATGAAAAACTGTTCTAAATAGTGTTTCTGGTTAATACTTAGCAAACCTTAAGAAAACGTGGTGAGGAAACCGGACTATTCTTAATAAGGCCCAGTTTACCCTCGGGTTGGAAGCTCAGTTAGCAGTCGCTTTCGTAAAACGCCTACGCCAAATTTTGGGACTAGTTGGCAAAGGGAACCCCAGGCTTCCTGATATACGGGACGACTCACACTAGAACGGGACGGGACGATCCGTCAGTTTCTATAGAAAACGTCCCGTGACATCCGAGGGCTCCGAGCTATCACGTGATTCTTTCTATAGACACTGACAGATCGTATCGCTTCACCCCACTGGGAAAACGCTAGGCAGAAAATCACAAATACATACAAGAATCGGAAATATTTATTTACCTGTTACCTGGGTACATGTACATACAACATCTTACAAGCTCCCGCATGCCCGTATCCCCCCGTTGCCCCTGTTTGCCCCTTAATGTTTTATTGCTGTGTGCTTAGTCTAATTACAAAACTCAGCTAATGACTAATATCGAATTGTCTTTGTACGCCCCTTCGTTAAGCTCTGTCCCCACACATGCGAGAATCCGAATTATTTCCTCCATCATATTGTTTTCATCATAATACTTAACTTTAATTCAATTCAATAAATATGATAGAATATAAAATAACTTGATTTAAGTAATCCATACTAATATTATACATGGGAAAGTGTGTTTCTGTTGTGTTTGTCCGTCTTTCACGGCAAAACGGAGCGACGGATTGACGTGATTTTTTAAGTGGAGATAGTTGAAGGGATAGAGAGTGATATGGGTTACTTTTTGTCTCTTTCTAACGCGAGGGAAGCCGCGAGCAAAAGCTAGTAAGATTATATATTGGAAGAGATGTCATATACTACAGAAAGTGACCGGCCACTGGGGCCCAGGGCTTGGATCAAATCAGTGACCTCCACGAAAGAAAAAATATGAATCGAAACAATTATTATAAATAATAAATGATTTGATTCGTGCTTTAAAACATTGTTAAATAATAAGATTTGGCATACGGATCATCAAATTTTTAAATACTAGGCGCTATTGGTCTTCATTTTGGCTATAAAGCAACCGCACACAACCTTAGAAACATTGAACTATAAAAAAATAAACCTAGACTGTAAATTGCTAAACTCTGTAAAACATTGCTGAGTTTTGCAAAAAATATCGCAACAAAATCCCACTAATTAATAACCGGCAAAACAAAACAACCGATCCGAATTCCGAAACTTAAAAAGCAGTAGTGCCACCCGAGCGAAACGTCATAATTCCATCAATTTCCGGGCTGGCAACACCGGGGTAATAGGGAAGCCATCGAGTACGCGCCAGTTGTCAAACCGAGCAAGGTTTGGCTGTTTGCTTTGATTCCATTGCCTCAATGACAAAAAGTTAATACCGGAGTGCTTCGATGTTCAAAATGTGCGTGTCTTTGACGGAAATTACATATCCGCGAGCGAGTTTAATTCCAAAATATGTCCATAACTTTGAAACATATTTTTTTTCTTAAATTTTATACTTGATATTTAGTAAATTATCTAAATGTTGTATGAAGTTTCTACACATTGTACTCTAGCAAATCTTTCTTAAAATTACACCTACCGTAATTAACCCATTTAGCTCCAACTCGTGCTTATAAATTGATACTAAAATGTGCATATTCGCAAACATTCAAAAAGAAAACTAAACTCTACTTCACATAAACAACAATGACGTCACGACACGCTACCATAACCTCACCTAAACTCAGCAAAACCTTCCATATCGCACTTAAATTACAACTAGAAAGTTGGGCATATAAATTAAGCAGAAATGTGATGGAGACCAGATAAGTCGAAACGGAATTAAAATAATTATCTAGATTGGAGTTTTGGGAACGAATCAGCGGCGGAATGCAATTGGGTAGATAGGAAGTGCAGGCGATTTTACTAGATAGTGTGTCTGTAATACGTTAGGCAGGTAAATGTAGTGGATATAGAAGTGTTTCTATGTATTCACTACATTAAATTCCGTTCCTTAATTGATTGTTCCGAGTTTATGATTTATTTACTTAGTATCTACATTTGTGCTTGTTTTTAGTAAAAGGTTTATCGTTTGTTGATAAGGTTAATTTCTAAACGAATGCAAAAATAATACGATTTGCAATATCAAGTGTGTAATTTTTTTTAATGAGAAGTAGAGAAGATAAGATAAACATTTTGAAGATGTTCCTAATTGTTCAACTGCACAATGGTGTTACAGATATAATAAAACAAAATAAATTCCTAGTGTAGGTTTTTTTTTGCATCTTTATTGAAAAACGTTGTTCAATACACGAGCGGATATGTGATTTTTCACTCGTCCCGAGTATTGCCAAAAGCCGTAGGCGATACCTCGGGACTCGAGGTAATGACATATTTTCCACACTAGCATTGAAATGTACTAATATGTATAACTAGTTATTATTCTACAACTTAGAAAGCCATAAGACACACCTATAGAAGAAATAATTCAAGAGCTCTTAGTTTTTTCTTATACTTAACCTACTTACAATTTTTCTGTAATGAATTTGCACATAAATAATATGTGAGTACATGACACATCAAGTACAGTCAACCAATTGGAACCCTAGGCCACTCTAGAACCATGTCAAAATGACAAGCAGTAAGAGGTTACTTACAATGTGCTTTATAGCGTCACTATGACATAGTCCTACAGTGGCCTAGGGTTCCAATTGGTTGACTGTACAGAGTAAATTACTACGTTATGTCCACTTAATTTAATATATCTTTCTGTCACTACGTTACTGCAAAGTGTATTTACGTGGCTTATTTAAATAAAAACCTTATTCGGCTTTTAATTGCACAAAAGCAATAATTTATAGTTGCTTGCACTTTTTTCCACCACCGTAGCTTTGGCCGTTATTCAAAATTATCTACCACGATATCTGGAAACACCCCTCGGCCAAACTTCATGATATATGGGCCCTAACAACGTAAGAAACGAAATTCGCGCCATTTTTTCCTTAATCCCAAGTGACGTGTACAATTTAATCACAGACTACGAAAATTTTGCAACATTTTTACAGCCGGCAACACCTTAAAGAACATTTCTTACTGGCCAGTAACACATTTACTTTGTTAATTCGAATTAAACCGCTTTTAATACTTATAAAACGCCTGTTTCTTTTTTTTCGTGCACTGTGCATAGTTTGACAGTGAATCAGGGACAATATCGACCCTTCCACAATGTGAAGTTATAACCACAACAAGGAAAACTTAGTTTTCCATTCAGTTTTATAACTGCAAACGATAGACAGGCTATAAATGAGGTTTCAAACTTATAATTGCTTCATTTCGAAGTCGGGAACGACTATTGCATACGGATTGTCAATGCCATAATTTATTTTCAGGTACAGTATTTTTACAAGAATATTTATGAGTTTATGACTGAGAATAGTTATTTTATCGTCGATGTACCTTACCTCGTATATAAATTCATTTTGTTGCTATAATCTCACCATTATAATTAAAGTCTTATTAGGCAATTAAATGCTTATGAAGATAAAGTGCCTAAAGCAGAAAAATATTAGCAAGCAATACTTATCTGCCTTTGCAATCTATGGCCACGATTGCCAACTTAACGGCAAAACTTGAATAAAAAAAGAACAACATACTAATCGAACGATCACGGCACATTGTAATTCGTTTTTCAAACACGTACGGACGAGACTGACGTAGACAAATCAAAAGTGCATAGACAAGTTGCCGCCAGTTTTTACCGCGCCTCAACGTCAACGGGGCCATATTTGCGGATGTCAAATTCCAAAAACAAATTAGGGTGGATTTTTAAAATGTGATTTTTGCATCATTTTCCTGGGCTATTTTTTTTTTTAGATTTTGAGCAAAATGACATTGGATTATGAAACTCTATTAAAAATGAAGTAAAATGGTACATTAGGCACCTCTTTGATCTTAATAGTTTTGAAGTAATGAGCGATTGAAATAACTTGATCCAGGAAATGACGCCCATGCCAGGAAATGACGTATACTGTATAAGAAACAGTGGCATTCTGATGAAATAAAATTCTGGTTGCTTCACAAATATGTGACTGAGTTTAGTAAAACGTCCCACTTTGTCGATTCTACATATTTACGGAGTTACTGGCAGTTTAGTGAAATATGGCAAAACCTACCGAAAATCGGCCTTCAATAAAAACTGACGAAACATACTGTAATTACTAATTAACCTTTTTAAGCCCCCAAGTTTAATGCCCAGCATCTCACTTTGTCGAATACCTAAAAAAAAAGTCGATATCATATTTGTGACTGTTTTAAAAAAAATATCTACCTTATCGATGTGGAGTTATGAGTAGTGAGGTGTGATGTCTCTAGGTGCTATAGTTTTTTTTTTATTTCAAATTTACAAAAGCGAAAAAGCGATAGGTAACTGAGAAAACGATGGCTGGATCTGAAAAATGCCTACTTTTGGAAAATAACTGATAATTTTTTTAGTTTTGGTAAGGTAGTTACTATTGAACATAAATTTGATTCAGCGCTCATATAATTATCAGCATTCAGGGCACGAGTCACCCAATGAAACTTATTTCAATTTGATACGACATAGTCCACGATCTCTTCCCAAATCTCCCTAGCCATGGTTTAAGTCTCATTTATGAAGTACGATATTTAACGAATGTTTAACACTCTTTTCACCCCCTTTGCACACCTTTTTCGAAAACGATAAAAACACTTATTTTTGTATTTTGAGCAAAAATCTTTTCGCATAAATTAATGTCTCTAGCTAAAAAAAAACATTCTTCCGCCATAAAAACTTTCAACACCTTATTCACTTTTTAGGGGTGAAACTTTCCAAAACACTAACAACACTTATTATTGTCTTTTGAAAAGAGACCTTTCAACCAAAATTAAAGTCTTTAGCAAAAACAGAAAACCTTACTTAAACAAAAATACAAAAAAATCAACATCCTTTTCACCACTTTAGAGGTGGAATTTTCTAAATCGTTGAAATCACTTTAATTAAATTCGGATTTATTAGTGTAAGGATTTTTTTCATAAAGTTTGAAGTCCATAACATAAACGGAAAGCCTTCCGCATTACAAACTTTTAAGACATGTTTCACCCCTTTTGGGGTTGATTTTTCCAAAACGCAAAAATTACTTTTTTTATATATTAATAACAAATCTTTGTTCTAAGTTTTAAGTTTTTATCAAAAAAAAAACTTTCTCCCATACAAACTTTCAACCCCATTTTTACCCCCTTAGGAGATGAAATTTTCAAAATCCCTTCTTATTCCTTATCTTCGCTAAACACTTAACGTACTGTGAAAAATTCAGGGTCTTACGTTTAGTAGTTAATCAGTCAATCAGGAGTTTTCCGTTTATATGTATAGAAGATTTTGATGTCATCAGACGAAAGACGTCATTTCCTGGTAGATTCGTCATTTTCCTGGGTCGGAACCAGGAAATGACGCCAGGAAATGACGTACAATTAATATATTTTACGATAACTGCAAAATTGTAAACAAAATGAATACGTGATCTAAACATATATAAATACAACCAAACAAGCTATTCGACATTAAAAAATAATAAGATTTTAATTAATTTTAAATGCTTAAATAACTTTCCAAACATATGACGTTATGGGAGGACGAAAACGGATCGTGTAAAAGACTTTACCTCGCAAGTCGCTTAACATTCGCCAATTACACGTCCAATCGCTATGATACCTACGAGCAACTATCTTACTTTATCCTAGTATCGCAAACATGGCCTCAGTACCTTCGATTAATCACTTATTAGCAGGTGTTTGCGTGAAGTCGTTTTCTGGCTAAACGTGTGACACATATATCATGGCCGCCTGGCTTTCAAATAATATGTTTTTGACAGCATATTGTATATACTATAATGCGCAATTAATCTAGCTTTCTAATGATGTCAAAAGTTTGAATGTAGGGTGTACAGATGTGAGGCAAAGCTACATTGTTCGAAGAAATCCGCAAGTGTGACACACCTCACAGACTTAGTGCGCCTAGTAATGAGAATTTTTGATATTTTTTATTAAGGTTCTGTTTATAATAACAATAAAGATTATATTGTGCCTCGTTATGTTTTCTTGTGTTAAACACATAGAAAATAAATTTGAAGTAATTTTGTAATAAATTTAGCGGTAACAGGCGTGTGACACCTAAAAATCGCTCTTTGAAAATCCACCCATTAGCATTCGATTCTCAACTCTGTGCCCAACCATAGACTATTTATATTTGAGAATTTAATTTTTGCAAGCATGCATACCGACTGACAACTGATTGATGGTCATGACGTTTTTTGTCAATCAACCTCGTGTTTTGTAAAAGCATTTCACTCAATTGTTGTGAATATTTATGAAATCCAATGCGTAACGGATGTCGTGGCGATTCGTTAAAACGGATATTTCCGCATTTTAATTCCAAAAGCCAAAGCTCATTCCAAAAGCGGATAGTAGCGAATCTCTTTGCTGTCCGACTGTTCAATCATTCACGTCATTTATCATTTTTCCCCGAAATGAAACTGGCCTCGTCAAACTAAGCAGTCACTGCGATAGATACGTAAAAAAAAAGTTGAGCCGAAGTTCCCGGGCGAGCGGCGTCTTTTTGTTGCCCAGTTGGTACCCGTTTGAATTTTCGCGTTCTGAATTCGAAAGGCGGTTTGAATTTCGCCGGTTAATATCGGTTCGACCCCATGTTTGGTCGGTTTGACAGATCGCCGACATGAAATCTACTTTTCTGGCGGCAAAATGGCGTATTATGCTTTTTTCACGTTCTCTCGTCTTCCATCACTTCTTTTGTGCGACCGAATTTGTAACGACGATGCATTGTCAGAGAGAATTGGTTCGTTTTTATTGCTTTATTAGGTGAGTTGTCTATTGGCAATTTGGGATCGGTCTGTGTTTCCTGTCATTTGTGTTTCTTTTCGTGAATCAGTCGATCAATCTACAAAGTAAACTGGATTGTTGACAATTCTTAACTCGTTTACGATAAGATAAATTGAAAAGGTATTTTCAAGAGTTTTGTATAAAAGTTCTTGGCTGTGATGTTTGGCTGAATATTTTAATGAAGGTTGTGAAGCAGACGGATGAACTAAATAATTTAAAAAGCATATATATTTTTCAACTGTAATTTTTCAAATACTGAAAGATTTTAGAGTTATGGAGATCCAGCGGCTTTCCGCAGCAGTGGGACACTCTCAATGCCTAGGAAAATAAAAATAAATCAGACATTTATGTAGTGTGCAAAACTGCCCAACACAGAGAGCAAATAACACAAAGTCTTCTTTCAGCAATATATCCTATCTACGATATTTAAGGTACTTTTCCTTCATGTCTCATAGTCTTGGGACGCTCTGTATATATACGAATGTCTATTTCCACGTTTGTTACCGAAGTCCTATAATCGCCTCCACCGGAGACAGAGAGGGGATTTACTGCACTCGGCGAACTATTTGCATGCACAAAGAATGCACTGTTACGGATAATATATAGTCGCGGCTTATCTTTCGGAAAAATGGCGCAGTTTTCAAATGATACAGCTTTGACATTAAGGGACCAAAGTTTTGGATTAAAACGTTTGGGGTTGACAAAAAATTGTTTAATACTGTTATATCTATCTCGTAGGCACTGCCACACAACATAAGGGATGATTCACACCAGAACGGGACGGTCTGCCAATTTCTATAGAAATAATCACGTGATAGCTCGGAGTCCTCGTGTGTCGTGATATTTTCTATAGAAATTGACATATCGTCCCGTCCCAACCCGTCCTAGTGTGAGTCATCCTTAACCCGTGATTTATTGTACAAATTTAAACATAATAGATAAGGAAATAAGGAGCTATGTTTCTTAGATTTTGATTTAGAAAGTGTTAAGTAAACTTCATAATTTCATATAATTTTAACGTTTAAAATAACACTTTAGAGTCTGACAGTTGATTTGCTTGGAAGAGACGTGGTTTGACTGTATTTTTCGCCCGAAAACAGGCATCAATATTTTACATATATTTTTTATGATAGAGGTCAACTCTACCCTCCATGAGACGTGACACACAATTAGAAGCAAAACGAAAACCAAAACCTTAGCCATTTCATTATCTCCCATTTGTACCAAAATGACAATGGCCGAAACTGCAGTCAACATGTACCTTCCTAAAGGGCTAAATTTAAGAACTGTCCGGTGGCCAGCCTCATTAAGTACCCTTGAAGGGTCGAGGGTACTAATTAAACTAAAAATGCGGTGGCTCGATAAAACGCGGTAATCGCGGCCGGAACGATTGTAGGTAATTGGCCTGGGGTGGCCACATCGGCGTTTGTTTTGTAATGTGTGTCTCAGGTCTTATAATGGAAAGTAGGAAAAGACACATGTTTCCGAGTTCGCTGTCAATGGAACTTAACAATGGAAACAAACCGCCATATTGATCGTGATAACCTAACTTTTAAGTGTTTAATGAAATCTCCAAGATTAACTTATTTATCTTATGTTTTGTATGTTACGATAATACGACCGTTTCAGTAGTGAATGGTTTCAGTGGTGTTTGATGAGGTAGTGTGAAAACAAGGAGGAACAGTGGCAAAACATGTGCCGTTTTTTGTTTACATTGTTAGGAAATTCCATTGACGGTGATTTTAGTTAAAAATCTCTTTACGTTTTTTATGAGAAATAGTAGCCCATTCCTAAGTGTTCAGAAATCGCATTGAAATCGGTGCGTCCAATAGGGAGCTACACAAAGTCTTAGATGCAGACGTCTATGTCTCATTTCCTCTGATTTGGTTAATGTTGGGTGTTAGAAAAAAAAATTAATATTTTATTCTGTTTCCGCGATAATTGTTAATTGATCTTAACCCTGTGAAAACGACTGCTGTAAAAGGCTCAAAACATAGAGTCATGGTGTCACGCGATAAATCCGTTCTAAAATGTTTAGCTAAGGTGTATTAGGATATTTTTATATATAGATATATAGAAGTAGGGTAATTTTGAAAATCATAGAATGATTACGCATCTTAAAAGTCTCATTTCGAAAATAGTCTGCGTTTTGACATTAAAAATGTACGTCAATAAACTCCCAATTAACAACGAAAATGTGATGAAAATTATTCTTTATAGTATTCAAATAATCAACTACCCGCTGCCGCTACCGCCTATGACAAGCAGCGTTACAATAGACAACCAGACAACTCCCCGTTTTGTACAACTCTTTCTACGCCCTAATGCGTTCTGAAACCCTACCTCCATCCTACCGGGTGACCGCGTAACATTACACTTTAACTAATTTTGTAAACCGTACTTTTATATGATAGTTTAACCTTAGTCAGGAGCGTCAATTAACTGAATGAAACGTGCAATTTTTACAGACCAGGCGAAATGCTGCTTTTATACCACGTTGGTGGCAAACAAGTATATGGCTTCGGTCACCGTAGCCTATGGACGGCTGCAACATATCTTTCATATCTTTAATATTAAGATTAAGGTCTAGGTTATATGGAAAAAAAAATGTAATTCTTATTGAAATAAACAGTTTATTTTTATTTTTTAACTGCTGGGTGTCACATGCGCGTTGCCGACCGATTAAAAACTTGGTCCTATTATTATAAATATAGAACCGGTCTAGAGTCATTCTATGCTAAGTTTCCTAGATTTTCATAGCTTAGAATGTGAAAGTGTTATGTAAACGTCATAATTAACGGCCTTAACGGTCTTAACGGCCTCCTAGCCTAGTCGGTAGTGACCCTGCCTACGAAGCAGGAGGTCCCGGGTTCGAATCCTGGTCAGGGCATTTATTTGTGTGTTTATCACGAATATTTGTTCCTGAGTTATGGATGTTTTCTATGTATTTAAGTATTTATATGTATCTATCTATTATATATATCGTCGTCTAGTACCCACATCACAAGCCTTATTGAGCTTACCGTGGGACTAGGTCGATTTGTGTAAAATTGTCCCACAATATTTATTTATTTATTTTATAATTTAATAGAAGTTTGACGTTTAGGTAATATCACTTTAAAGTTTGAGAGTTCATTTGCTTGGAAGAGATAACGTGGTTTTACTCTATCGCCTTACTATACCGACGTGTCGACACTATTTCATGTGTCATGGTCGCGGCTTGACTGCATCAGCGAAGCTTCAACGGCGATTTTGCTAGAAATGTTCGCCTAACCAGCGGAAAGTCACTTTAAACACCCACAGCTAAACTGTGGAACGAACTGTCGCCAGCGGTGTTTCCGGACCGATACGACCTTTAAACCTTCAAGAAAAGAGCGTACTCCCACCTTAAAGGCCGGCAACGCACTTGCGACACCTCTGGTGTTGCGGGTGTCCATGGACGACGTTAATCGCTTACCATCAGGCGATTCGTTTGCTCGTTTGCCACCTATAGCAAAAAAAAAAAGCTTCTTTTTAGAAGAACCCCACGTAGTTCTTCGGGCAAACCTCGGCAAAAGCTCATTCCCCGAGCGTCCGCGGGAAATTCCTCTGGAACCTCACAGTGCGCGACCATTTAGGACAATATTTTTTGACATAATTTTCAAATAACTTACGATAATGATTGTCACCATACCAACCCCCACAAGGTGGACTGATGACCTGGTGAAGGTCGCAGGAGTCCGCTGGATGCGGGTGGCGCAGGACCGGTCTTGTGGAAATCTTTGGGGGCGGCCTATGTCCAGAAGTGGACGTGTTTCGGCTGAAATGATGATGATGATGAATGATTGTCAGCGGTCGTGACTGTAGTTAGTAGTTAGCACGCCGTACAGTCTTGTCTATAAATATCTTGACACTTTGTAACTTATTACAGGGGACGAAAGGCCAAAATTGAATACAGATGCATATATATATATATGAAGCCAACCGTACACACAAGTACCTAAACCAATAATTACTGTAGATTTCATCGCCTTATTGATAAGTATGCTTACCATGTACGCAACTGTATTCGGTAGCGACTGCGTCGAAAGTATGTCCGTCTCGCTCCTACCAACTCTGACAGGAGCGAGACGGACATATTATTATCCCTGAACAAAGTTCCGTAGCGCGCTACGCCGTAGACGCTGCTACGGGACTGCCGAAAATAAAGCAGCCATGCTTGATTTTGCATAAAAACTTTCTCCCATTTAGTTGCTAAATAAAAAAAAAAGTGTCTATTAGTTTCTATACAGGATGTAACAAAAATAGTAGTGATCCGTTTAAGGGCGTAATTAGTAACGTGGAATTAAAAAAAATCGATACTGATTACGCCAGCACTTTGTTACACCTGTATAGGTATACCGCTGTTTTATATAGGTATTTAAAATGTCATAAATATCTTCCATACTTAGGTACTATTAGGGTATCAGCACACCAAACATGATAAACACGATAAAATATAAGATTTATCATTATCAGTTATCACCGATCGTCAAACAATGATACAAACCGTGGCATTATGGACTCTATCAGTTTAATGATAAAGACTGTATGATAACGTTATTTACTGATAATGTCCTTGCTGATCGTCCAATCGCCTGTCAGCTGTCACTTAGAACAACATGGCGTAAGATTATGTGTTAAGTTGACCATGGCTATAGATAATATTTTCAAGATCAGTTACTATTTCGAGCTTCAAATTATAAATACATACACGGAATAACATTATTTCGACTCCTTTTTAAACATTTACATATACTTTTAATATAAAAACGCAGATTAAGCAGTTTCGCTGATGTTTTTTCCCTAATTTCGGGGCATGTCCTATAATTAAAAAAAGTATGACCTACACAGTCAAATCGCATAATATGGATTATAAATTGAAAGAGATGTCATATACTACAGAAAAAGTGACCAAGGTTCCGGTGCATATACTTAGGAAATTTCGGACTCTGGCCGCCGTGATCGGGTAGCCCAGTGGTTAGGGCGTCTGCCGCGAAAGCAGGAGGTCGCTGGTTCGATCCCAGCCCTGCTCACTTTTTGCAGTGTGACTACTTAAAAAACAAAAACCATGAATCAAAACATTTATTACATTTAATAAATGATTTGATTCGAGATTTACAATTGCGCATGATATGACTTAAAAATACACACTGATTGTAAACAGGGGCACATTCTTTATGGCAACAAGATAAAATCTCCCTTTTTTACATTTGCACTGTTACTAAACGATCCCCAGTTCTTAATCCGACTGTAGTGGAATTATGACGAATATTTGAATTGCACTAGAGAATATCAACACGTGCATATTCAGATATTCAACACATCAGCCCCGATACATCAAATGGCGACTAGAATATGTACAGCATTGTCGGAAAGCAATAATAAGCGTTAAATCACAACCTTAGCGCGATTTCCGACACATCTATCTTCTTGATACGAATCTTCATGGTCCACCGCCATACGCCGACAATTGATATCTTCCGAAGGTCAACAAATAACACGTTGCAAGACCTTCAATCACCCACAACCGATATTCAACTCTAAAACAAAGGATTACGTATCTAAATTGCATATCTTGCTAAACAAGGTTGTTATTGCGCGCTAATTTGATCAGGATATGTTTTATTGTTTGGCCAATAAGTGCCATAATTGAGTGACTTTCGGTTTGACAAGCGCATTTGCGATTTGTGGTGAATAGGCAAAAACCGTTGATGCGTTACTTGGGTTGTCTTCTTTAAAATTGAAGAACGTATTCGAAATTCAAATTCGTACGACGCGAATCTTACAGATTATTCGAATTTCGAATCATGCGATACGATTTCCGAATCTGTCACTTCAATATAATATTTTTGAATCTATGTTAAACAAAGATAACAAATAAAACGACTGAATAACAAAATAACCAAACACTGATATAAAACTTTGATTCGCTGATAACGTTATGACAAAACGTCATTTTGGTGTGCTGTGAACGAATGACACATTTCCTTCACACATGTCAAACTAAATCCCCAGTGTGCAAATATTTGCCGATCAGCTGTTCCGAGGCCGCCATATTAACGAAATAATGCCAACACAAACAAAGTAATACCAACTTATCAATGCCGATGAGAAAACGTTGAAGTAATCTTTTCTCCTATAGAATTCTAAATTACATTTGACAGTGGCGCTATTTACAACAGTAAAATTAGGTTGGTATTCTGTACAACAAAATTTCTGTGACGTTAATATAGAACTATTAAGATTTTTTATAATTAAAGCTTCGTAGTTTCCTTGATTGTATAATTTATTGCCAGATTTAGCCTACTTTTATCGCTTGAAATCTTTAGGTATTACATTTTATTTCACGCAATTTGTTTTAAACATTATTTACTACCATGCTTGTTGAAAAACGTTTACTACTAGCAACATAATTACTAACGTTCTTAGTCTTCGTCGAATCGTTTCATTCAGTGCTACATTTAAAAAGTTTGTTCTATTTTAAACTATAGTTTCAGATACATTTGTCTTGGAAGCCTTAATAATTTGCCTACAAACTTTGTGGTTCTAACAACATATTCATTTACTTTTCTGGGAAAACCATTTTAAGAACATCAGTGTGGAAAAATAAATTATAATGTATTTTCTGTAAACGACAACCGTGACACGTTAAATTATTACTATACAATTGAGTTTTTCTCTTTATAATTAATAAAAGGTCTCTCTCTATTTAAACTTTTTTTACAACATTTTAAGAAGTTATGCCTATTTTAAAACTTTATGCGTTTTTTTATCAACATTTAATACATCTTTCACATACAAGTTTAGATAATAAAATTGACTTTTAGAAAATAAACAACCGTTGTAACAAAATTAATAACAGCGCCCTCTTTGTTCCAGATCGCGCAACTCGTGGAAGACGTGCGACGACTTCAGGCGTCATTGGCGGCGCTGCAAGAGGCGCATGCGCAGCAGCTCCAGCGGCTTGAGGAGCGACTGGATGAAAAGAAGGCGCATATAGCGAGACTGGAAGCCAGGCTTGACACGCAGCGGGATTATGACGAAGTGAAGAGGGAGGTCAGGTGAGTCTCGACTGGTATACAAACATGTTAAACGCACTACTGGACGCTTGTTTTAGAGACTAGACTAGACTAATAGGCCTTTCAATGCTTGATATTTTCGTAAAACATTTAGAAAACAACGTTACTGAAGCACTATTTCAATTATCCGGTTCTAAGGACCATTTTCTTACAAAGAAATAGTTTTAAACAAAATGACTGTCATCTCTGAGAAAATATTTTAAGACTGACATTTTTTAATCGAATGCACACTGTTAAATTATTTGATACTATTTAGGCTAATTTATACTTAGTAATAATTATATTTGGGTAGATAATAAAAGCTTGCCTGTTTTGTTTGTTGTACATTCAAATACTCATTTTCGGCTGTTTCTACTTTACATTTCCTTCTTAATGAACATGTGTAGGTAGAAATTTGAATACCTACTCTACGACGAATGAGTATATCATTAAATGCTCATCAAGGCACATACTCTTTATTTACTCTTCAAGTACATAAACGCTGTGTGATCTGTGATTCAGAGATAAACACCGAGATTTGTTACAATACTACCGATATCAACATATATCAGAGCGTGTTTGGTGCTCAAAAATATCTGGACATGCATAACGCTTTCACACTAGAAGCGTGATTTGTGAGCACTTTGGCTCCAATTTCAGTTGATTGTTGTGTGGGTGCCGGTCATAGTTTTTAACATGCAAAAGTGCATTTGTTGTTGGAGAGCCGGGGGGTGTTGCATAGAGCCTCTACAAGATCCCTCTACAAGATTCTGCGCCTATCTATTTTGAGCAACCTTCTTGAATTCGCACCAGCTCAGTCCTACGGCTTAAAACTCGCTCTCCACGCTCCGTCGTCACGCGTGTACTGGGTGTCCATGAGCTCGCTTTCCATCTTGAGACCTCCACTCAAAGGTGGTAATGCGAGGTCCGTAATTATCTATAATTGTACTATTCAATTATTTATTCGTGTTTACGAATAAAATACGTATAAATAAATAAATAATAAATAAATATAAATAAATATGATAGGACATTCTTACACAAATTGACTAAGTCCCGCAGTAAGCTCAAGAAGGCTTGTGTTACGGGTACTCAGACAACGATATATATAATATACAAATACATAAATACATAGAAAACATCCATGACTCAGGAACAAATATCTGTGTTAACCACACAAATAAATGCCCATACCGGGATTCGAACCCAGGACCATCGGCTTAGCAGGCAGGGTCACTACCAACTGCGCCAACCGGTCGTCAAACGTATATTTCCAACACGGAAGCATCTGGACCCTCGATTCGATGTTGCTAAACCATGGCAAACACCAGGAAAGCATGGCAATGGTGAACATCTCTCGTAACTTCAGAACAATTTCCTTGGCTTCCTATTAGTGTCGCAACAGCAAGATAAAGGTTCATTGTACCCATGTTTGCCTGATATCACTGTTTGTTAAGACAGCCTTCGGGAGGGTCGACGCCCAGGCCTTGGGCTTGCAGCAAATAATGCAAGATGCAAGATACTGGTGTTGATTTTGACATGTTGGATTGTGGTGCACTGTTTATATCAAATGGTGACTCTTTTCATTCGTATTACGAAAACGTAATTTAATCAGTTGTATAGCTGGGACTGATTCATTATTTCAAATCGGTTCAAACGTGTACATTTTCTGCATGTTGATGTAGTTCGGTTCACTTTCCACAAGGCTTGCAGAACTAGATATTTTTGATATTCTATTATCAGTAATGCATAAGCTAAAATAGTACGAATAAAGTATGCATGGAAGTATTTAATTACGAATATCATTTGAGGTTATTAGTCATCTTATCACTGAACATCACTGATAAATAAAAACTAGACAAAAGCAATATGACAAACTTTTTCGCGATAGACCCGTTTTATGTTTATAATAATGTGAACAAAAGGCAAAAGTTTAAAGTTATACACAGACTTGTTAAAATAGTCCAGTTTCATTTTGATATTTCATTATTTTCTACCAAAACAGTTTAAAATGTTAGTACCATTATTATGTTTATATTTTCGGTGAAATATTACTTTAAAGTTATTAGTTTATACATAATTTAGATAAAGCGATGATCCCACGAGAAGTAGGGCGGAAGTGATTAGTCTTCAAGATTAATGCTTACGAAATGCATCAGTAGATAAGTTGCATCAAGTTTGGGTGCACTTGTATTATGTATAGTTGTATAACTAGGGAATATTTTGTATGAAAATTACCGGCAATTTACCGGTTAACCGGTAATTCCTATACTTTTTTTACCGGTTTGCATTTCATGTTGGCAAACAAGCATTATTCTGGACGCTTTCAACTAGTTTAAAAAAAAGTAATACATTTTTATGAATCTCAATCGTAGTGTTTTAAAAGTAGGTACATCGACAAGAAGATTTGATCGAAATTTTAACTAAGGCCTGGCTTCAACTAAAATTATAATATCAAACAATGACTGCTCTATTATATCGGAATCATTATGTGTTCAGATTGGTGTCCCTGTAAATTAATTTATCAATTGAAATCAAAAAACAAACACCGGTATTTGTTCCGACTTCAAAAATCACACCTAACAAAAGCGGAAGTAACAACTAATTTAAAACCAAATCAACCGATAATCCTGTTTATATTTCCCACTGGCAGGAAATAAAAAAAGAATATCACGTTCCCAGGAGCCGAATCAATGTTCAAATATGGAACGCTAAATTCCATATCTCGAATCGTTTAGCGATCCCCCGCGAGGAGCTGTGGGATTGTGACATTTAGAAAAAAAAAAGTTTTAAAAACTTACAAAAGGCATGGCCGCCTATGACGGTATTGGTCTGTGTATTTTCGGTTAGTTGGACAATATTGGCTGACCGTTTCTGAGACCGACTTTTTTTATTGTCAATATTTTCTTTATGGAAATCGATGCTACCATTCGTTTCATGGGTTTTTAGGTATCAGCGTGCCTAGCCAAGATACCAATCGCTCACGCTTGATAACGTATCGTAGCTACTTCTCTATATCACTCTTCCTTATTAGTGTGACAATGACAGTTGCGTTTCGTTAGCGACTGAGCGTGAGCGATTGGCATCTTGGCTACGCACCCAGGATCGCGTTTTATGAAGCTACAACTTTTCAAATTCGCTCTTTATTTTTATTAATAGAATAAATTCAAAAATTAACTAATGGTATGCTTGATACAATTCTAAAGAAATTAGCTAGTAATCACATACTGAGGTATAATATGTAGGTACTAGTGTAGTTTAAGTCAGGATGTTCCTCCTGTCAGAGCTATTATCTCAAGCAACGAAGTTTCCAGAACATCTCAATAACACGAACTGTCTGTTTGTTTGTCGGTTCAACCGTTTTTCAACTTTACCAGCAACTGCCAAAGAGGTTCAGTTGTTTTGAAAGACCATTAAGTGTTTATGCTTTTAGTTTAAACGTTCTTAGAAATGTTGGTGTAAGAAGGTAATAAGTGAAGTTGTTATATGACTTACTTAGGGCAATTAGACTACCTTTCTCGAAAACCGTAGACTATAAAGTTGAACAAGTCAAATTATAGGGCTTAATATATTTGAGTAATCGGTTAACAATTTGTGTATACTTTTCTCCTTAAGTAAGGAAGTTTACACATCAGTTTTAGTACTCCATATTTTATTTATTAACACACCATGTGTAACTGCCTTTATATCCATAGACAAGCTAAATAAAGCCTAGTGTACAAACAATATTAATTTAATGCAACACCTTTCTCTGATAAGACGGCGCCGTGTTATCGGCCACAAGACCAAGGGGGGGGTTATCATCGTTTGTAATTACTACATAAATAACGGGTTTCTTGACAGTGATTTGTCTAGTGACTAAACATACAAACTCACTTTACTGTCTCTTTGTAGGCTTTGCACTCCTGGTACACTAAAATTTTTATGTTAAGAGTTGGTTGATTTTTTACTAGAAGAATGACGTGAACTCATTGCCTTGAAAATGTGAGAAATAATTTTAATATCAATAATATAGACGCTAAACGTAAATAAATTATTTCTAAACGATATTAAAGTCTATTTATTGCCCAAAAAAGCTATCGATATCGTTTAACAGCAACTTTAATGTCACACGTCTTTGATGTCTTTGATGTTCAAAGCCGCCATATTGGAAAAACAACATGTTAGTCTATGCCCAACATTGTTTGGACAGTTATAAACATCTGAGGCGGCATCTTTGACTCGGGGCATATTGGCATTAAAAAAGCTGTTGAAACCGAGTTATTGTCATTTAACGGTCATTCTAGCTGTTAAACACAACATTAATTTTGGATTACCGAAAAAAAAAGTTATTCTAAATTTAAAAGCACTCAGGAGGAGTTGGACTTACTCGGCTATACTTAGTTAGGCCATAACAAAAACTTTATAAACTATATCTATCCCTCTTTTGGGGGTAGTACCTACTTGCGAAAGAAAAAGACATTGTGATCAAGTGATCATCTTTGACTTATGCACGTCGTAATAGTATTACTAAAAGACATCCTCGAGATTTCATAATTTTTGAAATTCGAACACCAACCGTCTCGACCAATTAGAAACGGAACGGCACCAAAAACGTTCCAAATCCGAAATTCAAAATGTAATCAGAATGCAAACAAGCCAATCCGGGCGGAGGTTCGGCTCAGAAATCAATCTATCCAACCCCTATTAAGCTTTAATCTGCGGAGGCTGGCTATAACTTAATCCCGACTTGAGAAGCGGAATAAATAAGCAATAAACCTACAGGTGCCTTATATTGCTTAGTGCGTTATAAGCGTGCGTATAGTTTGTACATCGTGCGGCAGGGTTCACGTTGGCGACATTTAGGTAATGACAATACGAGCCAGCTTTCTATCTCGGCATATCAACTGTGTAGCGTACGAGCTGTTGCAATGTAGACAATCGGATTGGTATTATCAGACTATAAAGTACCTATAAGTATAATTGTAACTACTTTAACGGTTCGGCGAACCAACAATCTGATCAAGTTCACAAGAAACGTTGAATAAGGGCAACGCGAGACCCGCGTGTTTAGAGCTATAGTCAATCGCATATTTGGTGATCATACCATAAACTTATAGACCTACTAAATTCGAAAATATATTACCTATCTGGTTCAAAAGGACTTCGTCATGATAAGAAAACACATCTTCGATTTTCGTGGACATTATTCGGTGATCAGATAAGTAGGTGTCCCGTGTTGCCAATTACAATTAGAGGTTCTATAGTGTGTAGGTTTTGTGGCACAGTGTAAATAGTACATGTCGCATGCGTCAAGCCGCATCCCGCAAGATGATCCCTCTGATCATGGGAACGCACAAATGTTCGCGTGCTCGCGGCAATAATTGAAATAGCTATTTTTCTATTGTTATTTTTCTATCGTTCCGTGAGGTTATACTTTTTCTATTAGCGCAATACCAGACTAATACTGCCAATGCCAAAGTCCTTATTAAAAAGAAATAAGGTTTGTTTTAGGTTGGCTAATGTGGTTTCATGTTTGGTTTTCTACAGATCGAGTATTATTGTGACAATGACAGATATATAGAAAATTGGGGAGCGATTTTGAAATAATTATGGCTGGTTTTTAAGGAGGCGCGTTTATTTAATATATTTTTACAACGTCTGCGCTTTTCAAACAATAAAAAACTAGTCTATGGCAATTAAAATTCCTTGTAACCTCTAAAAAACCATAGACAAGACGCCGTAAACCCAAAGATTATGCTTTGTTGACTCTCAAAAATTAAAAAGGCAAATAGAAATTATCTCGTGTTTAATTAAATGCATGTGATTTACATATTTCGGGGAACAAACAGTGTAATAGTAAGTATATGTATGTTTGCCTCCTATATATCAATAGAGCCTATCGTGGGCACCTGTCCCCATTTGCTTAGGCATGTTTACATAACATTTAACGAAAGTTTAGCCCGGCCCTGTCACACAGAAATTATCAACTAATTTACCTTAGTTTTTTCACTGTCGTAAAGAATTCTCGTGAGCTCTTTACTGTGTTGACACTGGCAGTTTGGATAAGGGATTCTTAAAAAAATTAAAAAGCTCATGTCAATATTATCTATGGTATAAGCCAATGGTGCGTTAGTATTTTGAATGTGTTCCATTTTCGAACGGGCCGGAACGGCTGACCAATCAATCGGTGCGCGATTGGTCAGCGGATCGAACGGGGCGGGGCGTCGCTATCGGCGGCCGATGATTTGGTTGATAGCGTCCGATTGTGACGTCATCCGATGGAACGCCTACGTGGTCATTGTTGCCTGGTATCTGGCCGTCGATCCTTTTCAAAATAAATTGGCTCATTTCAACTGTATGTTAATTTAATCACGCCCTGACTTTGACATGTGCTCGCAAGATATCAGACATCTGTTGTTATATTTCCTCTCAAATCTTAAATCTAGTTGCGGCGTCAAAGTGAAACAAAGCGGCTAACTTTCGAATTAATAATCAAATTTTAATAATAAGATACAAAATCCATTTAATTAATTCCAGTTTGTCTATTACCACGCTTAAAGTAATTAAAGAATCAGTTTCGATGTCTAGAGAAGGGCTCAACTACCTCATTTGAGGTAGTGAGTTACTCCCTTTATTGGGGACTTTGGATTTGGTCTGAGGGGGCGCTCAAAGACATATTTCTTCGTTAGGGTTCCGATATCGATTGCAACCCTTTGATGAATAAGGAGAATATTTGGCATGCCATTTGTTTGGGGATTTTGATGTTTTCTATGGGGGAGTTCTGAAGAAAGATTTGCAAGCATGATAAGATTGTCGAAAGAGGTTTAGAATGATGAGGAAAAATTGATGTAGGTACTTATTAGTGAAATAATGGTTAATTGGCTCTTAAAGCGTAAAATCAGCCAGCCCGTCTGTGACATGCACGGATCTTCTCGCAATAAGTACAAAAAATATTCCTTAGATTTTCAAGTAGGTATGTAGTGATTCCAGTGGTTAGATCTTACTACCGAGATCGCAATAGGAAAAAAAAACAGAAGATTCTATATAGAATATTCATTTTACGTAAGTGTACTAAGTATACTTACCTACATAAACATTGACTTTCGTGTATTGCACTCTTTCAAACTGTTTTCCTTAAGAATGAAACGTGTTAGTGTTTAGTAAAATATTCATTGTCATGCAAGTATTAAATTTAAGGCTCTTGCAAGACAAAGATGCTTTTAAGCTTCCGCGAACATCGAGAGCTTTGAAGTAGCTTCCGAAAGTTTACTTCCTGATAAACTCGGTGGATCGTCGAAACAAGTTTTAACGCTTTAAGAAAAATTAGCAACAGTCAACAAATTGGTCAAACGGTAACAAATTATAGGTACATTTTAAATTAAGTTAATAATATTTTAGTATAAACAAACAAAACATGTGCTTGTTTTCAAGTCATAAGCAATAGTTTGAAACGAAACAAACTCTTGCTGATCTATTAATTTATAAATTATTTCTTAGTTATTACATTTTTCTAGATGTTATGCTACGAGTATATCTACATACAATTGTTTTTCGTTACGAAGCACTGATTTTCAATGTGGACCAATCACTTTCGAATGGCCATTATAAAGATCAATGCCGAGGACCATTTTTTTATGTAAACATATGTATGATTTTTTTAACATGTGAAATTTGGTCCATAGGAGGCCCAGCCTGGCTTCAGAGCCTGACACGCGACCATTTGCCCCATTCCGGGACTCGATCCCGCGACCCGCCCACCCTTATAGACACCATCTGAGCAAGTGAGTGTTAGTTCTAACTTTAGTCTGATAGGCTGACAGACAGACGGACTGAAATGGCGAGACTTAGACGACTTTAGAACACTGTAGAATAATTAATATATTTAACATAGTATCAAAAACTTTTGCAGCAAAGGGCCTACCGTAGAAAGGATAGGACCATTTTTTCGCCCCACTCTTTTCATACAAGAGTAAACATAACTATTTCAAAAATTGAGGTAACCTAAATAAATATACACCTCAAAATTGAGGTAACCTAAATAAATATACACCTCAAAATCGTGATCAACTCCACACCACTCCTGTGCCACTCGGTATCACTTCAGTGTGTCACGGAGGGCTCCTCGTTAAACGAACAAACTTCGTCATTACCTATTGACTACGTCATAAATTTAGTCACTAAAACGACGAAGAAGATGATTAGCGAAAGTTAGTAAAATTTGCTAGTGTTAGTATTGCATTTATGAGGCACTTGGAGTTATAACGTGCCTATACTTTGTTTTTACTAATAAATATTTCGGATCAATACATTATGTCGGCTTACAGAACAAGCTTTGCTTGGTTATTGTATAGGTTGTAAAAACTGTATTACATAGACATTGCAGATGAGATATTAACGTTTTTGACTGAATTTCCATTATAGTAGTGAATCACTTCCCAGTTATAACCCTAAAAAGCGTTGATGAAACGTTTTAATACGACCTTTTCTACGAGTCTTATGCATAAACTTAATTTAAAAAAATCATTGGTAAAATTAATTATTTTTCTGTCCTCCGGCCCGCAAGTAGCCAATTGCAGGCCGCTACGCTAAACAAATGCGCCGCTTGCCGACTGCGTCGAGCAGAAAAATAGTGTACTGACCTCGGCCAGTAAATAAGAAAGCCTCAGATCACATGTTTGTCGACCTCAGCTTCGCTTCGGCCGACAATTACACGAGGTCTGAGACATTTCATACTTTACAGGCCTCGGTACGTAATCTACTATATTGACTACCTACATTAAACATTGAGAGCAACGAAAATACCAGTAATTTTGTACTTTAATCAACCCAATAGTTTAATTCCAAAATCCACCCTTACCATGTTCATAATTTTAGACAATAAAGTACCAGGCGCTCATAACTAGGAAGGTGCAAAACGCATCCAAAACTAATCGTGGCCCCAATCGACCTGGCGCCAAATCACAAAACATCTGTAAACTAGTCTTATATAACCTGACCTGCGAATCCGTGAGAACTATAGGAAATTAGAGCTCATATAATACTGGAAGCTATAGTATTTTGAACACCTCCCCTTCACACCTCCACAATGTACCTTAATTACAATTTAATATATCACCAATTAGATCCCGATCGGTGCACGACCGAATAGAGAAGACACAACCCCCCTTATAACTCCAAAAGCTGTGTAACTTCCTAGTCTGAGCGCGTTATAGAGCAATACGGTTCATTATGACATGAATTGTGTCGGTCTCTTGGCTCCTGTTAACAGGTGAACGGACTAAACGTCTCATTTCTATACATTTTGTATGAATTTAGTGCTGTTTGATTTTAGCACTTTGAACTTTGTCTTTAGTTCAGGGGTTAACGTAGTTGATTGCATCGAAGTTCGGGCAAGATTTTATAGACAGTATATTACACGTTATTTTTGTAGAAGTTTTTAGCCATATTAAGTCTTAAGTTTTAGTAGCGCATATTAAACTAGACAGCATTAAAGACTCAATTTATTTGGTGACTTTTATACAAACTAGGCTGTAAGAAAGATTGTATTATTATCGTCGACATAGATAGACATAGAGAATAGGCTGAGAACGCCGAACGAAAACATTTAAAATGTGTTCAATTTTCAACGCCTTTAAAACCACGATTCATTCTAGTTTACAAATCAAATATTCACATTTAACTTTTTTAGACCATAGATACTAAAGTATACTACGTAAAAACAGTACAATAAGAATAGTTTCCTTGGTTAAAACCAGTTTGGCACCACCAGCCAACGCCAACACCAATGTCGGGTACACATTTTGACCGATATTTACATTTCCATAGGTACTTAGGTATTAGTGTGTGGGAAATGAAAAATATACGCGTCATTTGGTGACTATTATACAACAAGTCGTATTTCAGTCTTAATAAGCCTTGAAAAATAATCAATACTCCCAAATTTAATATAAAATAGGAGCCCCGATAAAATGTGATTATCGCCATCTTGGGAGGTTCAATCTCGATAAATTCATGAAAGGCATTGCCAATAAGGGCACATCCTATTAATTACAATACTTAATTAATTCACCTAAAATGGTTTTAATCAATTCGTGTGCTCGATTTATTAAGGTGATGCTGACCCTATCTTAATTATGCCATCGGCTCTATAAAGGTATTTTAGGATAATTCACCCTTTATTGGTTACTTTGATATTTTGAACGTAAATTCGTCGTAAAGGTATTTTGTAATTTTTAATTATTATAAGAATTGGGTGTAGGAGTTGGTAATATGAATTTGTCGGTGTTTACAAAGCTCTTAAAAGACTCTTAAAGGATGTGGTTTAATAATTGTGTTTATTTTTAGTCAATTAAATAAAGAAAATGCTTCATAGCATTCTCGATTATGTGTACGTATTTAGATGATCTTACTCAGTTAAAAAAGCGGAATAAGATTTAAAACACTGAACACTTTGATAGAAATTGTATTTTTTTGAAAGTTGCATATTTAAGATCAGTTTCTAACCTGTTCACTTTGTTACAGCATGCTCCGGTCCATGGACTTACGAGATTCCGCGGAAAGAGCCGAACGCAAACCCGAACCTCTTCGATCACCCGCCGCGCCTGCGCGCGACGAGGACGAGCGCGAGCGCAGCAGCGAACGACGCGAGACAGGTGAGACCACTATACAACTCTTATACGACTAGTGGACTTAAGAAAATCCATCTAAAGGGATTGTGTAGACATTTTTATTGGGTTGGGGAAAGTCGTATAAAAGTGGTAGTTAGCTAAAAACGTGTCCGTAGCTAGTGAGTGTTCGCTTGCTGGGAACGTCGTTCCGTCTCGCAGAGGCAGGACCACGTGGGCCTAGGATCCGCGACTCCCCCCCTTTCCCTCCCTGACTAAGCTCTGTGACAGGTGGCGAGGAGTGGAGCACGCCCCCTCTCAACAACAACACTACGCATCATAACAACAACCCGCCGCTGCCGCTGCCGCCGCCGAGTCCCTTCCGCTTCGAAGAACACAGACCCTACAGATTCGCTGACGACATGGGCCCTTTACCACCGGGCGCGCTAGTTGGCCGTCTCGGAGACTCCCTTATCCCTAAAGGCGATCCCATGGAAGCGAGACTACAAGAGATGCTAAGATACAACATGGACAAATACGCAAACACAAACCTAGACACGCTTCACATCTCGCGAAGAGTTCGAGAGCTATTGTCCGTTCATAATATAGGACAAAGATTGTTTGCTAAATACGTCCTCGGGCTCTCGCAAGGGACTGTTTCGGAGTTACTTTCCAAGCCCAAGCCGTGGGACAAGCTGACTGAGAAGGGACGGGACTCGTACCGCAAGATGCACGCTTGGGCCTGTGATGAGGCGGCCGTGATGCTGCTCAAATCCCTCATTCCAAAGAAAGGTACCATTTGATGTTTATACTGTTGACAAGTTGAATAATTACTAAAGATTAAATCATGCACATAAGTGTTTAAAATCGTAAACTAAAAACGTCGTTAAAAAATTCAAATGTGTTAGTAATCATTAAACTTGTCTATGACTTAGTTTAAAACCAATTCGAATTTCACAACGCTGACCATGCGAATTCTCAATTTAAATTTCGAACGCGTGGCCAGTGTTTATAAGGCTAGATACGTATAAGCTTTTCATGTTGCCAGTGTTATAATAAGGCTAGGTACACATTCGCGTGGCTACGAAAAATTGCGTGATAAATGCAGTCTAGTTGTCAACTCTTGCATGTTTCGGGACCCATCATTCCGCCCCCTTAGCGCAATCTTCCGAACGGTTTGGCACGATATCAGGCTTGTCGAGCCACCTGACAATAGGGATCATCAATCACAGCGTTTAAACTCTCTACACAAAAACAAAAGCTTTAGCGACCTATAGCCTTATTTATATGCACTTACAGTCATTTTTCGGAATGATTGGTCAACCGCACTTTTAGGTTAACTTTTTATTTTTTTTGTTTTTATTTTCCTAACCCTGTCCTTGGTCCCCTCCCGTCGCGTGACACTATAGCGGAAAGATCTGACCTGCCCCCACCCTGAAGGGGTGAGGGGGTATACTAAATAGATATGGTCAAGCGAGCACCCCGCGCCGGCAACTGCATCCTCCCGGGGTGTCGCTGACTTCGATTTATTGTTTTAATACGTGTTTCTTTTGTTAATAATGTCCGCCATTTTGATTTTTGTAACTGTCACATTACCGATTGGATCGGAAAGTAAGCGGACACGTCTCTAGCTTCGGTCTTACACCCGTTTCTAAAGTTTAAGCTTTTAATTTATCCCTTTAAACTATATTTTACCACGACCTAACGTTGCATCTTTGCTAAGCTCAGTTTTAAATTAAAGATGGTACCTATCTAAACTAGTAGAAAATATTACAATTACAAAACTCAAACCTATCAACAAAAGATATGTTTTTAAACACCATAAACAAACTTAACTTTCAAAACATTAGTGACGCGACACCCCATAATTTACGATTCGTGAAAAAATCGGTAAAGTCAAAGCGTACTCGCCCGGCATGCCAAGTAGCAAGACGGTACGTACCAAACGCGTAATTTGCAAATCCACGGCATAAACGTCGTGTGAACGACAAGCGTTTCGCAACATTACGTACGGACGGACAGGACACGTGGGAACGAGGAAACGTAGCAAATGACATGGTATTGAGCAATCACGGTACAGTCCAGCCTATTGTATGGAGTGAATAGATGGAAACTTTAATTTGAGATTTGCGAAAATAGGGCATAGCTGACGTGCTTGAAGTAAAGTAATGTAAAGGAGCTTCTTGAACATAAATAGATTATTGTCTTGTTGTAATATGTTTTTACTTTACGTCACTGAATACTACTTTTGAATCTTGCAATATCTTCAAAATTTTCAAAGGTCACATAACACGTCATATAGGTACCTACTAAAGAAAAAGCCCAAGTCCATCGAAGGCCAAGCCGGTGATCAAGCTCTTTTTCTTTAGTATATCATAACTATTTTCAATTAGTACTGGTCAAAACTTCCAAAATACGTACATACCTAACTGACGATAGTCTGTAATGACAACAAGTTAAACGTTCGGTCAGCGACTATCCAATAAATACCACTCATAGCTCGTCTATAAATCATTGCATAAAATACTAGCGTATCTGTGGCATTGTTCCCACGGCTGATGTGTGTCTGTAACCAGCTCATTAATGGCCGACAACGGGCTCTAAACGACTATTCGATGATATTACACTAACGGAACAAGGCCCGCCCCAGTACCTACCTACGCCGTGGCTCGTACAAATTACCGCTTTCCTGACTTTCCTCCCAGCAAATAAGCATTGTAAAACCGGTATTTTTCTGAAACTGAAAAGTGAAATGTCGCAGCGAATGCCGAAGCTTAAGTAGGAGAAATGCAACCAACGTAGTATTGCTAGAAATGAAAAATGCAAGCGTAATCCGCAAAAATGCAAATCAAAACCGATAACGGCATTTAAATTTCTAAACCTCAATAAAAACCGTACAATTACGCTGGAAATAAGAAGACCGTAACCCTTCGGAATTATCTGAAATTCAATCTATTTGAGTCCATCCCTATCGATGCGGACAAAGGCTAATGCACACGGCGCTATTGTCTCCGCAGATTTATACCTCGTCCTTTGTCATTAATGTGTACACTGCTTTACAACGCGTTCTTTTTGATTCTTTCGGATCCCGTCTCTGTTTGCTCGCTCTGCGCGACTTTGTCTTTTCTAAATTTGAAAAATGAATTGAAAGCCGTGGACAGCGCACTTTTGGTCACTTTTTCGCGAGTCAACTTCTTTATTTAGGCATTTTTAAAGACCCGAGACCGGAACTTAATGTTACGTTTCAAGTTTTATTACACTAGTGCACCTAAACGGAAATATAGACTAAGAAATATTATGGAAAACATTAGGTACAATCAGCCCTCATCAATTTTACACTCGCAGCCGTGAATAACTAATAACATACCATAATAGAACCCCACGTGTGCCGTAGACAATAAAACCAATTACATTGTAACCTCACCTCACAATTTGTTATCGCACCAAGACGTTAAATCGTAAAAAAACGCCATATTAATTACCAAGGAAGGCGGGATTTGCCATGCGCTATCAACCTTTATTAACGTTTTTATTAAACTGCAAACATGAACCTTGCAACACCGGCTTATTTGACAAAAAAAAACCGTAAAGACGCTGTCGTTTTCTAAAATAGAATTCCATCGTCCGTCACTAGTGATGCTTCAGAACGATTCGTATAGTATCGTGACTGAGAACCATATCCGGATGACGGTTGCCACGAATAAATCGGTAACCCATCAACGTATATCAGTGGCGATTCGGTCCCGAGCATATAAAAATCCACTTTTTTTCACGGCCATTAAGCTTCGGTATAAGTTTACCACATATTATTTATTCGAGTCGTATCGGTCCAATTAAGTATAGTTATGGAGGCACTAATAATTGTTCTTATTACTGGTAACACGCTTCAGTGATGAGATCCGACAAACTTTATTTTTCACTCATCAAATAATAAATCATTGCAAATTCCTCCTTATCTTAAGCTGCAAAAAATACAATAACTAAATACGTTGTTAATTCAGTAGAACAGAAATGAAGCGATAAATTCTAATTATTACCTAACGGAAATCTAAACTTATAATAAAACTAATAATCGTTCGAAAAACGAACACGATTAGTGTTGGAGTGCGAGTAGTCGAATGCGTTCAAATTTGGAACGTTTGCTCAAAGTTGGGCGTTCAGAAACGCGTGAAAATCTATTTTCAATGGCCACTATCGGACGGCGCAGGCTAAGGCTTTACGCCCGAAGTTGTGTCCTCGATGCTCTTAAACCGTCGCTTAGTTTAGCGCTAAGCAAATTTTAATATTCAATTGAGCTTTCGAGCGGTTAAACGTTTCAACGAATTGGAACTTGATTGCATGGAAATTATATTCAAGGACCGTTCTTGCACACGACTTTAACTATTAATCACTCTTTCCAATCAAAAAAACCGTCTGCTATAAGAGAAAAAAATGCAAACAGCGAAGGTGTAATTAATACAGGTTAATAAAGCGATTTTCTTCTACATGCTACAGTTAAATTTGATCAATGGAAAGTCACGTTCGAAACTAGCTGTCGGAACGTTTTAAACTGTTAAGTTGGTAACTCTGGAAGTGTGTTAGCTCACACGGAGTGGGCGCAAATGGCTTCTAAACTCAAAGCAAATTTGAATTGATATAAATTCTATAGTCGTTGTTAGCCAAACTTTACTTTAGTACAAAACAACATGTAAAACAAAATAATTAGGCTTATTTAAAATGGTTACTTAACTTAACATGTTAAAATGAAACTCCATGGTTAAGCAGTAAATTAAAGCCTGTGTTGCCAGCAGGGGCGTGTCAACACCTCCCGCAGTCAACGGGGTCAATTCCTCATAAATCATAAAGTTTAAAACAAACACGAAAATCCAGCGAACGCTGATAATCACATAATAATTACCCGATCGAATGTGCCGGCCATTACGGACCCTGGCGGAAAGTTCCCAACTTCTAACGTGTTCCCAAATCGGTAATTTTGGGGAAACCGATAACTTTTTAGGACGGCGCGTCACTGGCTGTTACCAACATAATAATTATAAGCAATTTGTTTTGAGGCGTTCGGTTTTCGAATATGCTTTTCGTATCTAAGCCCGCTTTCTGCGAAGTTAACATGACTCCGCGCGCCATCTGTCGGCGAGTAGCTGAATTAAACTAGTGCAATTGGAGCTTATTCTAGACTGAAGGAAACGGGAAGTGTGACTATCAAGCGGCCATAATTGGATGCATCAAACACAGACATTTATGAAATTACAATGACTGAGCCTCAGACTTAATTTACGACGCAATTATTAGTATTATTACAAGGCGCATTCCGGTAAAAATCACTGGAGCCACTTAGAAAGCGGCTGAAAAACTAAATAGCCGTTTAAGAGTGTTTACTCCGAAGTCGAAAAAAGGGGGGAATATTTCGGTATGCGCTCAACAATGTGCGCATAACGCCATCTGACGGTGAGCGGCCGCGCTAGGCAGGGGTCAAGGAATTATGCCCGCGGAATGTCGCCGCCGGCGGGGCCTTTGAAGGGTTCCGACGAAGCAATCAGGCCTCTTTAAGGGCATATTTATGATTATAATACCGTGTCTCATTATATACTTTATGATTTTATACCGAACAGTAATTGTAATTGCTTACGAGTGCGAGCGAGAGCCCTAATCCGCGTAAATTCGAAGATAATTACGACATTACGTCTTAATTCAGGTAGTTTTATTTGTGTTTAAATTAACTTTCGGTTCTACAATAATGCCCTTCAGATACAAAAGAAGAATACGCTCTTTTTTAATTGCCAATTACTCTTTATTCGTTATTAAAAATAAATTATGTTGTTTAATTTGTTTACATTATAAATCGTTTCTTTTTCAAATTATTTTCCATACTTGTTATAGGCTACTTAGAGTTTGTCTTATTGCTGTATTCAACGCTGTTTTCTTTAATGTAATCTGTTGTTTCACGTACTCCACTTATACTGTCTATACTTAGATGAAAAAGCGCAGTTTTCATTGCATTTTGTTTTCTAAAAAAGTTTAGTATATTAGCGTGTAACGACTCCTTTTGAGCCGGCATTGTACTAAGTACGGTGACTTATCCTTCTGTTTATTTGGCCTATTAGTCACTGTAACATTAAAACAGATTAAGCAGTTCATGCTTCCTGTGACTAAACTATTAAACGGTTAGACTAAAATAGTAATCAATTAAATTATCACGCCATCTACATTTCAGCGACGGCAACATTACGCTCAAATGTCCCCAGTTTACAGTTGTTTCGCCATTCGGCCAGGAATAGACAATCGTTTAATTCCTAGAGGTGCGTATTAATTGTAAGAAAATCTTGAGATAATATTCTCATTCCGTTGGACAAACTCTAGTGTATAGCTAATTACAATTTACAGACTAGATTTCATGAAATAAATGGTTGTTTTCAGTATTGACCTCATAAAACTGTAGATGGCGCTGTCGGCTAAGGAATTTAACGTATGGCATAGACAATAAGTTTGACATTTGCCTTTCCCGTTGTATTCTAGTATTGGAACGTAAAAAATACACTTTGTAAAACATCAACATGTTAACATGTGGTAAACGTAAGCGAAATGAATTTATCGCTCGGCTAAATTGCAATAATTTAGCGCATCTTATTTTAGTTTGTTTGTAATTTCAGTTGCTGTTAAACTAATTGTTTTGAGGCCGAAGCCGGAGTTTATTTATTAATCTTAAAAATGTTTTTAATATACCGCGAATGTACACTATGGATGTGTAAATAAAATCGATTGACATCATCGATTTATGCCTTGTAGCCGGCCTTCCGCTATCAAATACCTGTTTTTAATTAATGACTCGCGTTAAGAAAAGTAACATCTGATTATAAACTTAATATTTTACTGAAGATGATATATCTAAAGCTGGAACTTTACTTGGCGTATATGGGTTATTCCTCTCTCTCGCACCAATATAATACCGCAAAGAGATAATCTGTTAAAAAAAATGCAGCGACCATAGACGTCAATTTGTAATAAGTGTAATCAACTTGGTCATGAGTCATGACGGTTAGTAATACGATATTAGTAACGTTTAGTAATGTCTGCGAGTGTTTTTCCCATAGAAAACCTAGTAATATACATGAATAACAGCGTAACACCCTTGATAAATAATACAGCTCCATAAAATCGAATCCATAAACGTTGATACCTATCCCATACGTTTATTTCCTATTTTGTCGAGTTCACACGTCGATTGACACAGCGTTTTTACAAACAAAGTCGAACAGGCGTGTATTTATACGATTTATTTAATTTTATTGACACAACCCGCACGCGATGGTGAACGGTGGGGACGTGAAATAAAACGCAACTTTCCACAAACACAAATAGTGACAGGAAACAATCACTAGATGTCACTTATTAAAGTTAATGATACCTACTGTTACTCGGAAATATTCTACTACTCGCAGTGCTTATGGCTCAGTTTCTAGTATGGTCTTATTTATGAAATTAGAAGAACAACACTGCTTTAAAATGAGTAGGTATTGTGGTCGAAATGAAAAATAAAAATATTTTTTGCAAATACGTTTGAACAAACATAATTTCGCAAGGCGCTTCTATCTCCGTTTTATCGGATTCTCATTTTTTCAAGTGCTAATAAACAATATCGAAATGTGTCAGATAAATTGCCGCAAAGCCGCTAAAAAGCGATAAAAGGGGCATTCTCATTATGTTATTCTCGTTATTAGCGGCTGGCAATTATTCGAATAAAGCCGCGTCGTCGTAAACGCGTCGGCGCATCCGTCACCCGCCCACGCGCGATCGCTTTCGACTCGATTTCGCGATTATCGAAAAACAAGATAAAATTAGCCATATACCACCTTTATCGAATTTCTCTAAACTAAACTTTAAAATTGGAACAAGAAGAGCGTTGCCACACGCACGGCTAAGTCGTATCGACCGGATTACTTTTTACGAATTTTCAAATTCGAATGCCAACTGTTTAAGATACATAAATAGAAGCTAATAAATGACTAACATTTTTTAGACATTATATATAACTGTAATGATGAGTTTCTTAGTATTTCATCAACTTATTCCATTCCTTCTATATTAATTAATGTAGCAGTATAATGAACTATCAAATTCTGACATCTATCAATTTGTGACAATCGAGAAGGTAACGGAACGCAACTTTCGCGCGGGAATCGCCATCTTGTTTACATCTAAACAGTAAAGTTTAATATGAATTTAAGTGCATCGTGACATATCATTCCTTCAGATTAATTACTCTGGTTTTCTCCGCGTATAACTCAGGCATCTGTCCGGCAGGACGGCATGTTTAACATGTCACTACGTCGCGATTTGTGGACGCCATTTTATATCTCCTTGCATAATTAGTAAAGATTAATGTGGCCTGCACGCGAGGCGTTGTTCCACAGTGAATTAGGGTTTATCCGCCCGTTGATGAACTAGAACCGTTTCTCTATTAATAGAGTTAATTGTCATGTTTATTCAGAGCACTTAAGAGTATTATGGGCAGCGAGTAACCGCTAGTCAAGTTAAGCTTTGAGTTAAGTGCTTAAGCTATATCTTTCAATCTAATCTCGTAATTATAGCCTTGCTTGGTAAAATTCCAAAAAAAATCCTTTATAAAAAAAACAAAGTGTTGGTTTTGGATCTATAAATAATATTTTTATAACCAAAGTTTTATGGATTGATTGACTTTTTAAACTGTTACATAGTTACCATAAACAACGTTTTTTTCCCGCCAACAATTTTAAACAATAAAGCAACGTTCACACGCGGCTCGCGTGCCGCGCTGCTATCCATCGCGCAATCAATAAACGCCTATCGATGCTTTAATAACTGCCGAGACTGAAAAATTACGGTAGCTAGTGATTAATTTAGGAAAAACCACAATTTTGCAAATATTGATGCAGTGTAATTATAAACAGCTAGTGTGGTTTACTAATTATTACACACGTAATACAATACACAAAAAAAAAACAGTTTAGCCAATCCCCTTGATCAGTTTAAAAGAGTTGCCACACACAAATCTGCGGGGAAAAAAAACCCGAAAACTAACAAAATCATCAATATCCCAATTCTTTTTCCCTTTTCATCTCTGCCGTAACATGCATCAACGAATTACGAAGCCGAGGCGTCTAACTGCGTTAGTACCCGAATTCGGTTATTTCGTTAAAAAACTTTCGTATCGTTAAAAGTTTCGGATCGCCCCCCAGGGCCCCGGTCGGGCATTGACTGAAGCGATTGTAACGAAAATTTCACATTTTCTATACCTTTGGGCACGTGTTTCAAGCTTTAACACTTTATTTTGGATCGGAAATTGGTAAAACATGTAAAGTAGAAAACGATAAGGAGACCCAGTTGAATTGACAGACATTTTAAGTAATTTTTATTTAATGATAAATTGTTTACATACCTATTTACAGTTGAATAAAAAAAGACATGCATGCCTAAGTAGGTACAACTTCTTTTTATAAAAACAAAAAAAATACTTTTGCAATGAATCAATAACATACCTACATTCTTGAATCTTTAAAAATCAGTCACAATTCAAATTAGATTACAATTAAATTATATGACAATATCCAGTGGTTTCATGGCGTTGAATTTTAAGTTTAGGTACATACGAGTATAAGCATACTTCTTACTATTTTTTTTTTAAATACCTACGATTAAATAAATCATCAGTCTTAAAAGTCGTTACATCTACTGATTTTTTTAATTTTTTTAAGCATAACCCAGACGTGCCAGGGCCGGCGCACTTGCAGTTGTAAATTGATTATCGAATCTAGTTAGGAACTACGGCGCACGGGGATTTTTGAGCTAAACGCGTTACCGGTAGTTGTAGCTGGCTGGTTTTATTTAAATTACGAATGATATTGTCTCTGGTGACTTTTTTTTCGATTCGATGTTGTCAGCTAGCTTTGGGACGTTTCTTTTTACGTTTTTGGCAGTTAGTCGAAATTGTGTTCAGGTTTTTCGCTATGAGCACAGTTTTATTTTGTAGATCCCGTTATACAGGGTAATATGACAACGGTTTCTAAAAACAGGCGCCATATCTACAATCTGTGCAAATTCCCAGAAATATTACCACGAAAACGTAATCTAATCTTGATCCATTATTGTACTTGTTCTGTTAGTTTTTGTGCTGTTATAAAAAATTTAATGCCACTGGCCCCCAGCGAGCCGAATGTCCTCTACTTTTATTACACCTATAATACGAGAGAAAGCACCATCAAATTGTATTTAGCGTTTGTGTTGCAACATTTTGTAACCACGGATTCAAGTCAAAAACTCACCGCGTTTCGAAAGCAGTTACGTTAAACGGAACGCATCGAAGCTCAACAGGGTTCTTAAAAAGGCGCGAAAATAAAAATAAATTGGCGCTGGAACTGACAGTTTTTGTTTTTTTGCGCGAAGGCGATGCTCATACTGCCATAACTGTCAACTACCGAACAGCCGGTTACTTGCACATCACTCAGCCTCTTGGAATCAATTGTGGTCGCTGCCCCCGGCCGCACGCGATACCGATCAACCGACCCTACGCACGCAACGTCGATACGCCGACGAGTCCGACAAAGGAAACATGCCAACCGAAACGGGAAACCGAATCTCCGTGTCTAAGCCTTACTATACACTTCCTGTAATTTCTGTGTTAGAACATAACGACGATAAAAGATCGTCGCACGCCGATTCTCTTTTGTTTTCTTTCGGAAACATGTACCTACACCTCTTTCTACCTTTGGCTACGGGTCAACTATGCTAGTAGATTATACGCGACAGTGGAAATTAATAGGGTCATAATACTCGACAGAGAGGGACATGACATCAGAAAACAGTCCGAGGTCCCGAATAATGAAACAAGCATTGACCTAGATAGTTTTAATGCATTATCTCGAACAATGTATTTAGTGCGGAAAATTAAAATAGAATGTTTGAGAAAATCGTGACTACGTGTGCCATTTGTAAGTTTCAGCAACAACATTTAGCACCTAATTTTAGCGTCTGGTTCGTTTATGCAACTATTTCTTTTGCATTGAATTAACAATTCAAATGCGGCATTTTTTCCGCACCGGGCAACACTTTCGAGCGGCCGTGACGTCCGCGCGGACGCCGCGATGCAAATGAGATCGATCGCACGTGACTCCCACACTCTCACCCCTTTCTTACAACTACCCCCACAATCTCGAACCTTTCCCATTCGATTCCGCTAAAACTAAATTACTAACGAATACGAAACACTTTTTCACTGTGTCACGGTGACACGATAATTTAGGGCACCGCCTCCCCTTTAGTTTCCAAAGTCTCTGAATATTCATACGGCAATAGCAATCAATAACAGTTACAAAGAAATAGTTTTCGCGTGCACGCACGCGATACTGTGTCGCATAAACAAATATATCACCTTTTTATATTATACCAGAATTATGGAATTATTGCTCGAATTTACACTTCGCCTTTGTCCCCCGCGGTCAGCGGCAATCAAACACTATCCGATGAATAAGGCTTCCGTGACCGGACGGCATTAATTGAGACCTCCTTTTTTAATTTTAAATATCCATCAAAAATGCACATCATAACGACTGGTAATAAAAGAGATCATAATCGGCCCATGCTTTATAGTCTTACGCCGAGATAAGGGTTCAGCCGCTCGATAACTACCTAAATGATTGTAATTGAAGCGGTCGCCATCTTGAATTGCTTGTGCACAAGATGGCGATGCAGTTGACAGCCGCAGAGTTCAAGACACGTATCGGTAATTGTGTCCGCGCCGTATGCGGAATAATAAAATAATACGAGAAGATCAAAGGCGAAATATACGTGGTTTGAAATTTATTGGAGTCGCAGCCATGTCGAAGAGTGGTTCCGAAACAAACAAATTGGCGGCACGACTGAACGCGACACGACGCACATCCTAATTCGGTCTTAATCGTAATTGACATGCCGGAAAATTTTCCACGCGAAATCTAATGTTTTAAACATAGTTTCAATGTCGCGTAATACAATGACCGCGATGGTAATTGTATTTAAAAATAAACTTTATTGCAACAATTGTTATTTATATTTGGCGGGAATTGACCATAAATTAGGCGCTTAATTTTCTTTTTCGTGTAAAACCTGGTTTAGACTATCTCACATTAGGCGAGCATTAAAAAGTAAATGCAGCAATTATAACTCCGTATCACGTATTTGGAGTTATTGTACGTTTACGAGTTGGAACTTGAGACATTATGGCCATGTTAGATTATAATCTAAAAACCGTGGCAGCCATATTTATGAATTTATTTAGATCACGTTCGCTTAGTCATAAGTCGTTAGGAGACTGTGAATGGTAAAAAACTCTATAGAAGGACATAGTCATTTCGTGGTCTTGTTACATTTATGTGGGACGTGAGAAAAAAACGCAGTTTCAATTGCAATTGATGAGATATATACTTAACAAGTAAATAATTGCTTTGTTGCCTGGTAAATCACAGCTTTATTGTGTCATGAAACTTCTAAAATAACAATGTAAGTGCGAATTAAACTCGTTAGTCATACTAATATTTGTATTAAAACAAACAGTAAAAACTCGTGTATTTTTATCACAATGGCATCATGACATATTTCGATGGCATTTGGCCGCTCACAACAACAGTCCAGTAGGTAGCCCTAGCACACTAGTGCCGCGAAGGTATCTCGCGGTCAAGAAATACAACTGTCATTGTCAATGAGAATTACCGCGAGTCGGTTTTCCGCTACGGGCGCTAGTGGAACGTGGGTCCTGCGGGAACATTTCAAACGTCACTTTGACAATTCTCTTATACTGACACAGCACCCACACATGAGTGGCGCCGCCTGGTGAGCGACAATACGAGCTACATGTCATAAAATGTCACGCCATTGTGATAAAAATACGTGAGTTTTTTTACTGTTTGTTTTAAAATAAATTAAAGTGCAGTTTGCAGTCTGATTGAAACGGGATCCAAAATAAACATGCGTTCGGGAAACGATTCTCAGCATATTGTCGGTTTGGGAATAAAACTTGAGGACGCAATTAATTCTTTGTGATCTTGGGATTAATACGTGAGTCCTCGAGCCATTCTCGGAGCCATAAACTACCGCAGAGCAAATAAGACATTGTTCCCCGAAGTCAGCGGAAGTTATATTTACACGTACTTGTACCTGACGTTTTTAACACGCCCATATGACTGTAACGAATTCAGCATTTCGAAATGTTTCATAATCGGCAAAATCGGCCACTTTTCTCCGCTCCTTAGCTCCACAAACGACACGTTGATCGCTCGCCTAAGTCCGTTGGAACATAAACGCATTATCCGAAAGCGTTCGCGAACGTTCACCCTTCCTTCAAAACTAATTAGACGCTTTAATTAAACTAATGCTAAGTATAAATCAGCATCTAAATAGTATCATTTCATTGTGCGTCCAGAGACAATATGTTGACAGGATGAACGGCCACAATATGGCGGTTTTCGCGCGTATTTCTCCTTGTTTATGGTTGCGCCGGCGACGGTTTTGGATTACGGGCTTAGGCGATGAGTGCTCGTTCCCATTCAGTGATTATCTTTAAAGCGCTATTCATTTAGCTGCATTTTAATGACTCGCCTAATTTCAATTGTACCAAATATAACTTTAGAATTTATTACTTGGCAAGCGACTGAGAATCGTCGCAGAGCTTGTAACACTTTAGTAGCAATTAAAACATGTGAGAGATCATATGAGTGTATCATATCTTGTATGAGCTGTATGTGTATGTAAATTGGTTGTGATCGAACAAATATGCCGATCGACGATCACGCAATCAATCTTGGTCACGCGATGTGCACAGCCTATGTTAAACACTTTAGTACCTTATCGTAATGAACGTCGAACGATAAGTAGGACATTTACTTGAAGCGACGTTCTACGAAAGAATAACAAGGTTCTAAATAAGCTAAACGTTTATAAAATGACCGTAGGAACACGCTATTATGTAGAAGCATTAAATATACCTACAGTAATTACTGAAGTGATTCATACTCAAGGTCTGTGACATTGGTATGAGGATTACCGCCAGTCGGTTTTTCGCTAGGGGCGCTAGTAGAGCGTGGGTCTTGCGGGAACATTTCAAACGTCACTTTGACAATTCTCTCATACAGACACAGGACAGGACCCACGCATGAGTGGCGCCGCTTGGTGAGCGATGATACGGTAGCTCCCATTGTTTCGAATTGTAATTCTACTTCTACAGAGACTGCTGAAGATCAATTTTCATTTAATTTTAAGGTCTTTCTAAGTTCAACAGTCACACTTAAATTTGCTCCATATTAATCACCAGCACACTAATTTTACCTTACATGTTGATCGGTCCGATTTTGTTGTTGTGGACTGAGTGTAGTGGACTAAACCTATGTCATTTTCCAGTGGGTTCCAAGGATGGGTCCATGGGCCCCGGTTTCGGGCGCGGCGAGGGCGAGGGAGACGAAAGACTGGCGCACATCCTCACGGAAGCCTCGCACCTCATGAAGCCTGGACAACCTAACGACGACTCACGAAGCAATGACGACTCCAACTCTCCGAGAACGCAGTGCTTATCCCCGTTTTCGAACAAGGTAGGTACAGTATCCTGCAAGTGACCAGTGGAAATGACTTTACCTTTACCCTTTACCTCGCTAAACGCTAAATGCTATAGAGATTATTCTAAAGAAAAATGTGCTGAACATCGGAAATGTGCAGAAGAATAGTGAGATTTAAAGATTAAAGTCTGACAAATAAATATTATTATACGATTCATTGATTTCAAAAGCAGTCCAGGCCCAGTATAAATTGGGTAAATCAACTATTTCTTGTGGTTATTCTGTCCCGCCAGCCAAGGGACAAATGCAGCACAGTTTGTTAGAAAGCCGTTGTAGTATATTCTACTGACATGATTGGTAGATGGCCCATAATGGAAAGGGAATATACCTAACCATAAAAAAAAATGTTTTGTGAATTTTAATGAAAGTGTGCAAAGAACCATAAATATGGCAACTAGTGACAATAAATAGTTGATAAAACCAATTATACCATTCAAATACAGTGAACTTTTCAATTCAATTTCAATTTCATTTATTTTTAAGACGACAATGGCCCATAATGCAATAATGCATCAATCATATTTGAGATGTGTTCTTCTTTTAAATACCCAACTGGTTACATTTCAGGATTCGAGTCAAAATAGAAGACTGAAAAAATACGAGAACGATGACATCCCTCAGGAGAAGGTGGTGCGCATATACCAAGAGGAGCTCGCGAAGATCATGACCAGGAGGGTGGATGACATGCGCCACAATCGAGATGGCTTCCCTGGGTATGTATCTAAACCTTCTAGAAAATCTTACTAATTAAAATGTGATTAAATGTGGATTCTAGATAAAATATTACACCTTCCCTGTAAATAAAATTCCTTTTACGATTTTAAGCTAGCATTGTTATTTTATTTGTTTTATAACTAGAAATGCAACGGATAGTGGTTTGGCCGGATACCGGATATCCGGCCGCCAAATATTCGGTCTAAGGTTTTTTTGATTTATCATATTTATTAGCACGTCTACACGTTTTTTTGGCACATGTTGCAACTTGTTTCAAATTATAGGCATGTCTTTATATAAAACTTGTTTACCTACTTAATGCCAGTGATTTTAAATACCTATTTCATACTTTCTGAGTGTTTAAAACATTATACTGACCTTGACGTTAAATACCTACTATTTGATTACTTACTTTGTAATTTGATAGGTTTTACCTAAACTTTATTGATAAAATATAGTGCTTATTCACTATCCGGTATTCGGCCGGATAGCAAAAACTAGGCCGGATACCGGATAGTGACTGGATATCCGTTTCATCTCAGCAACTCTCATTATAACTAGAATCCCAGCAACAGTGCCTAAATATCGGGTACTCAGTAAAACAAACATACAGGTTAAAAATCCCATTTTAGATAAAAATCCTTTTAGTTTGGTCATAGCACATAAATGTATTTAGCGCATTTCCCATCCCAAATGGTAGGCGAAAAATTTCCTAATAGTATGATGATCGAGAGCAGCAAGTCTAGAACTAACATCCAGAATGTTTCCTCCATTTTTCAGCAGCGGCATGCCACCACACATGGAGCGGCCGCCCGAAGACCTCCGCATGGCCCTGGAGGCATACCACCGAGAACTAGCCAAGATCCAGCCCGGCGGCAACATTCCCAACCTCCACAATATCCCTGGAATGCCACCATTCCCGAACTTGCTCGCCTTGCAACAGCAAGCCATGCAAGCGCAGAACCAACACATCAACGGCTCCGGGGCAATACAGGATTTATCCCTCCCTAAAGACAAGAATGTTAAGATAAACGGCATTATAGATAATGATAAGGATAAGCCGATGGATGCTGAAGAGGCTATAAGGCACGCGGGAAGCGCGTTCTCGCTCGTCAGGCCGAAGCTGGAGCCGGGGCAGCAGTCCACCGGCTCGTCGGCTTCTAGTCCGCTCGGGAACGCCATTTTACCCCCCGCCATCACCCCCAACGAGGACTACAGCAATTCAGCCGCGGCCAGTCCGCTGCAACGCATGGCTTCCATTACCAATAGTCTGATCTCGCAACCAACTAACCCCACGCACCACACGCCGGCCCAACGTTCCATGAAAGCCGTCCTTCCTCCCATCACGCAGCAACAGTTCGATCTCTTCAACAATCTGAACACGGAAGACATTGTCAGAAGAGTAAAAGAAGCGTTGAGTCAATACTCCATCAGCCAACGACTGTTCGGGGAATCCGTGTTGGGGTTATCGCAAGGATCCGTAAGCGACTTGCTGGCGAGGCCGAAGCCCTGGCACATGCTGACGCAAAAGGGCCGGGAGCCCTTCATTAGAATGAAGATGTTCTTGGAAGACGACAACGCAGTCCACAAGCTAGTGGCGTCGCAGTACAAGATCGCGCCGGAGAAGCTGATGAGGACTGGAAACTATAGCGGAGCACCTCGTAAGTAACATTCATGTTTGTTTCATTTTCTTTTAGATAAATAAACAGACCCAATGAAAACTGGGGACGTAAAATAAACAATCTCTATATAAAATGTGTCAATTTCCTGTACAATTCCATAAAAAATCGGGATCATTGTTTTTTTTTCTGATCTTAATCCACAGTTTGCCGTATATTTTTGACCTATAAACTCCCTATTAAAACCCTGATAGATTACTAACCAAACTGTTTTTCCTATTCCAGCATGTCCGCCAAACATGAGCAAGCCGATGCCCCCGACGCAGAAGATGATCTCGGACGCGACGTCGCTGCTGAGCAAGATGCAGCAGGAGCAGCTGCTGGGCGGCGCGCACCTGGCGCACCTGGCGCCGCCGGCCGGCCTGCTGCTCACGCCGCCCGGCTTCCCGCCGCACCACGCCGTCACCCTGCCGGCGCTCGAGCCCAAGGACCGCAAGCCTCCTCCACACGCGCCGCCGACGATGAGGCCACTCCACCAACATATTTCCCCGAGCGTCTACGAAATGGCCGCTCTAACGCAGGACCTCGACACGCAGACCATCACCACGAAAATCAAGGAGGCGCTCCTGGCTAATAATATCGGCCAAAAGATCTTCGGGGAAGCTGTACTCGGCCTCTCGCAAGGTTCGGTCAGTGAGCTCCTGTCGAAGCCGAAACCCTGGCACATGCTGAGCATTAAAGGCAGGGAGCCGTTCATACGCATGCAGCTCTGGTTGAGCGACGCGCACAACATCGATCGCTTGCAAGCGCTAAAGAACGAGCGACGAGAAGCGAACAAGCGACGGCGATCGAGCGGTCCCGGGCAGGACAACTCGTCCGATACCTCCTCCAACGACACGTCTGAGTTCTACCACTCGAGCTCGCCCGGGCCCGCCACCGGCGCGCCTTCTGCCAAAAAGCAACGAGTCCTTTTCTCTGAAGAGCAGAAGGAGGCGCTCCGGCTCGCCTTCGCTCTAGACCCCTACCCCAACATGCCGACCATCGAATTCCTGGCGGCAGAGCTCGGGCTCTCCACGCGCACCATCACCAACTGGTTCCACAACCATCGAATGAGGCTAAAACAGCAGGCGCCGCACGGGCTGCCAGCCGAGCCCCCGGCGCGCGAGGCGTCCGCTCCCTTCGACCCCGTGCAGTTCAGGTTGCTCCTCAACCAGAGACTGCTAGACCTACAGAAGGAGCGCATGGGTCTAGCGGGGGTACCACTGCCGTACCCTCCATACTTCGCTGCCAACTCCAATCTAGCGGCTCTAATCGGGCGTGGTTTGCTACCGCCCGAGGAGGCTAAGGACCAGGCTTCAGGCCTCGACTTGTCGATGCCGTTGAAGCGAGAGCCCGACGCGGACGATTTCGAGGACGACGACGTCGAGAGCAACCTCGGGTCGGAGGACTCGATGGACGACGGAGAGTCCAAGACGGAGCCGAAGGCGGCGTCCACGCCGGCGCGGTCCAGCCGCCGCAAGCCGGCCGCGCCGCAGTGGGTCAACCCCGACTGGCAGGACGAGAAGCCGCGCAACCCCGACGAGGTCATCATCAACGGCGTCTGCGTCATGCGCAGCGACGACTTCCGGCGCGAGGCGGAGGAGACCGTGCGCGTGGAGCCGTCGCCCGTGCCGCGCGACGGCTCGCCGGCCGCGCGCGAGCCGTCGCGCACGCCACACACGCCGCACACGCCACACACGCCGCACACGCCACACACGCCACACACGGCTCACACGCCGCCCGAGGTCCTGCCCGAAGACAAGATAAAGGCGGAGGCGGACGACGACCGGTGGGAGTACTAGACTGTGTGATAGACGTTGAGTGCGACGGTACACGGGTCCGACGGTAGTGTAGCGACAGTACTGAGTTAGATCATATCAAGTTGGACGGTTATTTATTAATTAGTTAAGGGCTCCATGCAATGGAGAGGCGGGCGTAGGCGTGAGTGCAAATATTATTGTGTAGTTAAATGTACTGTTTTGTTATAATTATATTGTAAGGCCAAAGACTTTGTACATAGACCCTCTATTAGCCGTCTCGTGATATGCCAGGCATGCGTCCCGCCGCGGGCGACTAAACTTACGATACAAATTATGCATTTTGCTTTAATTTTTAATTTATAGACAAAGTACCCTGACTCGGTACAAATATCTGAGTATTTTTACTTCGTTTTATATTTGAAATCGATTATTGTAAATAAATATACCAAATATGTATCGGATAGGAGCGTGTGTACATATAGAGTAGTCGGTTTTGTATGATAGCGTTGGCGGAGCGAGGTTCATTATTGTTAAATAAATTTGAAGTGCAATCTGAAGTAAATTTAAGCTATGATCGAAACTGAATCCCAGTTGAAAGTATTATTACGTTTATATGAACCGGTGAGGTTATAAATATTATAATTCGGTTACATAAGTTTACTTTAAATTATGAATGTTTTATTTTTTACTGTATACATTATTTTATACGAAGCGAGACGCTCAAGTTTGTGATTTGCGATAGTTAGCTGTCATTTTACTTTTTAATTTCCATAGGCAATAGTTCTCAGTGTAGAGCGAACTTAACGTCTTTAGAGAACGTACAAATTAAAACGAATACGATTAAGCAAATTATGTATTGCTTGCGGTTATAGTTTTATTTTATTTTAGCAATAAATTTGCTTTTAATCTTATTTCACTTTTTTGTTTTATTTTTTTTAATTTCCCGTTCCTATGATTTCCTTAGTGTATAGATTAAATGATAAATGTATATTTAAAGGAACCGTACTCCTTGCATCACAATGTACATAGTTAATTTGAGTTCTTATTGTAAATACTGAAAGGCCACATCTAGTTAGTAAATACAGTTAAGTAGGAAAATAGTCGCCCAGACGTATGTAGCTGACTATACATGGACAAGCTCATAATAATCAAAATTAATGTCTCTCTACATGTATCCGAAAAATGTATTGAATTATCTCGGATATAGTTCTAGGCCCCAGGTTTTCGAAATTCAAAAATATAACGGTTTGAAGATTTAAAAGAATCTGGTTTGTCTTAAAGTTCAGTTTTAGTATTACCAAATTTCATACATATCGATGTTATATATAAACCAGTAAGTTAGGTAATAAGCGATAGCAAGTAATAGTCAATACACTTAACATACAGCTGTCTAACAGTTTCAATTAAATCATTTTAATCTCACTGAAAATCAAACAGATTTTCGTAAAGTTGAATTTTTCAGAACGTTTTATACCTACATAATGCAAATTGAATGCAAGTGTAGTTACTTTAAATGCGTTTGATGATAATTTTATAGCTTTTGCTTTGAATATAATGACTATATATTGTTATTTATTAATTACTCTATATATTTTGGGCCATCTTATCCTTCCACGAAAGTACCAAATTACTTAATAAAAAATCAAATATGGCATTTCTACACAATAAGTATTGTAAACAATAAAATATCGTGAATACGTTATTATCCATTATAAAACCATAGACAAGATATTTTTAATCAGTGAAGAAAATAGAACAATCATTTATTTAATCTCTGAACACGTGTTGTAGTACTATTTGAAAATGGAACTATATTTTTGGCGTATACTGTTATTTTGAATGTTCCCGCCAAACGTACTTTCGTGGTGCCACCAACGCCATCTAGTATTTTATTGTTGCGTTAATGTTTGCAGGACTAGCGAATAACAATGTAAATAAGTATCGTAGCGCATAGATTATTATACGTTATCTCAATTATAATAATGAATAGTAATTAAATAGCGGTAATTATTATTGTTCATATCATATTAATAATAATGATGCTGAAACCATTGTCTTCTTTCTGAACAATTTCTAAAGTTATTAAATTTAAAAATAAAGAAATTGCTAATCAGTCGATGTTTTATTTGAATATTTTGTGGCTGCGACACTTCCTTGATATGTTATCTTTTTTTAGGTAAGTACGTAGGTATTACTGTGTTTATGTTACACGTAAATATTAAAAAAACCTAAGGCTAATGTGGTTAATTCCGTTATATGAAATGAATGAATGAAATGAAAATTGTTTATTTGAATCAACATTAGATTAAAAACACACTAAACAATTGAAAGCTTTGTTGTCCCAAAAATGAAACAAACAACATTAAACTAAAAAAGTGTGGGAGATCGTAGCGGCACAGTAGTTATCGTTATATTACGAGTAAGGTAAAAAATTAGAAACTCGATTGTACCTTGGACTGTACAAATCCATGTAGATACCTAAAACAAGCTTCGAAACAATCAAATTACCTATAAGTATGTTTAGAATATGATTGCTCTTATTTCTTACACGCGTGCGTGTTCGAATATTGATCAAATGGTCGAGGTTTAAATATAGATCGATTAAAGGATGACTCATACTAGAGCGAACGGGACGAGGCGGGACGGGACGATCTGTCAATTTCTTAATGACATAATCCGTCGGTCTCTTGCCACCATGAACGTGCCTGCTCTCCTTGAGCCGACTGGCATTTTCAGGGATGATGGCAAGAGACCTGATGGGGTGTCCTTGGTTCCTTGGAGTTTGGGACGGATGCTAGTGTGGGATGCTACCTGTGTAGACACGCTGGCACCATCCCATCTCCAACGAACTAATGTAAAAGCGGGCGGAGCGGCTGAATGCGCCGAAATTTTAAAACGTAATAAATATAAGAGCCTGGGCAGAGAGTACCTTTTTGTACCAATCGGGGTCGAAACTCTTGGTCCATGGGGTCCCAGCGCACGCAAATTTTTCGTAGAAATCGCGAAACGTCTGGTTGTTGTTACTGGTGACCGAAGAGCTGGTGGCTTCCTCGCACAACGTATCAGCATTGCGATACACTTACCTAACTTATCTTATATTTCGAGAATAAATGTTTTTACCATTTCTATAGATAGAATCACGTCCGAGCTCGTGGCGTGACGTTTTCTATAGAACCTGACACACCAACCCGGCCCGTTTAAGTTTTTTTATACCACGATTGTGGCAAACAAGCATCGGCCCGCCTGTTGGAAAGCGGTCACCGTAGCCTATGGCCATCTGCAACTCCAGGGTGGTCACACATGCGCGTTGCCGACCCAACCCTAGGGTTGGGTCGGCAATGAGTCGTCTTTAAGGTATAGTCGATGCGGCCAATTCCGTCATAGGGTAAATTTCGTCTAAAAGCGTAAGTAAGTATTTAGATAGTCATAAAAGAGGGTTAAACACACATAGGTTACGTAGTTATTGTGAGATCTATTTTAGGATGTCCTTTTTTTGTTCAAACATAGTTTAGAAAAATGTGTTTTCTAATTGATATTGCACTCTTCTAGTCCTTGCCCTTAGTCCCAGTTTATCTGGGATCGGGCCTCCTTGTGCATCGGCGCCAGGACCTTCTGTCCCGGGTTGTCTTTTTTTTTTTTATACTACGACGGTGACAAACAAGCATACGGCCCGCCTGATGGTAAGCGGTCACCGTAGCCTATGGACGCCTGCAACTCCAGGGGTGTTACATGCGCGTTGCCGACCCTTTAAAAACTTTAACACTCCTTTTTTGAAGAACCCCATATTGTAGTCCTTTGGGAAAACAGTGGCAGGGAGCTCATTCCACAGCCGGAGCGTCCGCGGGAGGAAGTTCCTCATAAACCGCACGGTACGAGACCATTTAGGCTCCAGGGTATGCGGGTGAACACCCTGCCGACGGCGAGCGGTGCGGTGGTAGAATGCAGCCGTTGGCATCATATCAAACAATTCCTCAGAGCACAATCCATTGTACAAGCGATAGAATACACATAAGGAGGCGAAGTCTCTCCTTAGACTTAAGGGTTCGATATCGCTCGTGAGTTTGGGATCGTTGACAATTCGGACAGCACGTCTTTGGATCGAGTCAAAGGGGCCCAGCTGGTATCCAGGTGCTCCCGCCCAAAGATGGCAGCAATACTCCATATGGGGCCTGACTTGGGACTTGTATAATAACAGTCTTTGCCCCGGAGAGAAGTATTGCTTAGCTCTATTGAGCACACCGAGCTTTTTGGATGCCAGCTTGGCCTTCCCTTCCAGGTAGCTACGGAATTGGACGTCACTGGAAATGTCAACACCCAGGATCCCAATACTCTCTGACATGGTAAGGACTGTGTCTTGGAACTGTGGGACCACAGTAAATGGGGTTTTTTTAGCGGTGAACGCGCAAACTTGTGTCTTAGTGGGGTTAAATCGGACAAGATTTTCCTGGCCCCACAGTGAGATATCAGAGAGAGCACTCTCGATGTCTGACACAAGCTTTTCACGACTCTCTAACACAACGGGACGAGGGATGTTAGCACGGCCTGTGTAATAGGCATCCCGAGTACTGTCGTCCGCATAACAATGAATATCGCCAATGGACAACATGTCATTGATATGCAGCAAAAACAGCGTTGGGGATAGCACAGAGCCTTGTGGGACACCAGCATTTATGTCCATGCTATCGGAGCAACTTCCGTCGACAACGGCTCGTATGCATCTGCCGGACAAAAAGCTGGCAATCCATTCGCATAATCCCCCGGGCAGTCCGTAAGATGGTAACTTTGATAGAAGACCCCCATGCCAAACCCGATCGAACGCCTTCGCTATATCCAGGCTGACTGCCAATGCCTCACCTTGACTCTCAATAGCTGAAGCCCAGCGGTGGGTGAGATACACTAGAAGATCACCAGTGGAGCGACCATGGCGAAAGCCATACTGTCGGTCACTGATCAGATCGTGATCCTCTAGGTATCCCAGGAGCTTTGCGTTGATTATGCGCTCCATCACCTTGGAGAGAAGGGAGGTTATAGCGATTGGCCTGTAATTCGACGGGTCTGATCTGTCACCCTTTTTAGGCACAGGGTGCACAAGGGCGGTCTTCCACGAAGACGGCACCTGCCGTTTGTGATATGAGAGCGTGAAAAGGCGCGTGAGCACTGGACACAACTCGGGAGCACACCGCTTGAGCACCACTGCTGGTATGCCGTCTGGCCCGCTCGACTTGTGGACGTCTAATGATAGCAGCTCCCGCCGGACATCAGTTTGCCTGAATATAATACCGGGCATGGAGAAACCGCACCGCGGGACGGTAGGGGGTGCGGTACTGCCATCATCGTCCATGGTCGAGTTCGAGGCAAAGAGATTGCCCAAGAGATCAGCTTTCTCCTTTGCACTGTGGACCAGATCACCATCAGCATTTCGCAGTGGTGGTAAGGACGACCGACAAAAATTTCCCTCGGCAGCTTTGGCGAGCGACCAGAAGGCACGACTCCCTGAGGGATAGCCCACGAGCTTCTCACCAATTCTGCCGACGAAGTCGAATTTAGCTCTGGCAATGGCTCCTTTACTGGACCTCGAAGCAGCATTTAATTTGCGTTTCACATCAGAAGCGTTAGGATCCTTATCAGTAACGGCCTTGGTCCAAGCCCTGTAGGCAGCTTGCTTATGAATTGTCGCCTCTTTACAGGGCCGGTTAAACCAAGGTCGTTTCTTAGCTCCTGCAGCTATTACTGAGTTGGGAATGAAGCAGTCCATTCCCATTAAGATAGTCTCAGCGACCTCAGCTGCACAGGAGTCAGGATCATCTGATGTGAAACACAGCCGCTTCCACGGGTACGATGCATAGAACTCACGCAATCCATCCCAATCTGCTGACCTATAGTGCCATACGCGTCGCGAGCTAGTAGGCCGAGGCATTGTCATTGGCGAAATGTCTTGGGCCTTTAGATCCCTTTCAACAGTTGACCACCACGTGGCTGGTGGCCTGCCTCTTCCCTTGGGCTGTGTTTTGATGCTAAGCACAGTCTTTACAGAGTAGCTCTCTTCCCTTCTCATAACATGATCATACCAGCGAAGTCTCCCTTCTTTCAGCTTTTCAGTTATTGGGGTTATACCTTAAAGGATCCTCTGACATATCCAGGCGTGTTACCCCACCTGCCCACCTCAGCATTTTCATCTCTGCCATATGCACTTAATGTTCGTGCTTAAGTATAGTCACGGGATATTGCACTGAAAGTTAAAATTGGAATGAAACACTTATGACGGATTAATAGCTTATTTTAACACCATGCCCTTAATTTTCGAGCCCTTTACGCCACTCGTTATCACATAGTTAAATATAGTAGTGAATAATCTAACGAGCGAGCGAGTTCTCCAATCTACTTGGATAATCCGTCGTTTGTGTGTATGTATGTATGTATGTATGTATGTTCGTCAATAACTCGAGTATCGTTGATCGAATCATCGTGAAATTTGGCAGGTAGTGAGATGAGATAAATAAAAATGTTAAGAATATACAGGGTGCTCGTGAGAGAGATTTTAACAACATACTCCTGACCATATTTTTAGTAAAAAATCTTAATTAACGTCTGCTGAATTCGGCTCGGCTTTCGAGATATTTCTATTTTCCTGTAAATCGTTGTAATGACATCTCCAGTATGAAACACCTTTACGATTGCGACGTTGCGAGACTTAACCATCTAATTTGACTGTAAACGTCAAATCCAGTTCTAAAGGCACGTTATGCGCATATATAAGGCGCATTATGTATAAAATATGAAAAAAAAAACTCGTATTTCGACCTGGTTTCACATAAGATTTATAGCCTCACTCTTTATAGCCTCAGGAATTCGTGGTTCTTACGAGCACCATGTATATATTATTATCTATCGATCGATTCGATCATATTCGTATTTAATTTTTTGTCGTGATATAAGGTTCGCAAGTTCACGTTACACTCGCACCACTTGTTAAATAGAAGTGAATAATATAATTAATACGAATAGAAGTCATTTACTTATTTAAAGGTACCTTTTTTATATTGCACAATACAAAATATTACAAAAGCCGTACGTAATTCATTTACTTCACTTATTATTCCAATACAACAAATAAACACCTAAGTCACAATAACATATTTTATCAATTATGTCTGCAACAAGATATACAAAAATGCTAACTGTACCGCATATAATTGCATACAATCTATCCAAAGCGATTAATGCGTTGAATAATAATTTCGTACAGACACCTCGAATAAATTATCACTCACTTAAACGGTATTACTGTGCTTGTTAGGCTTCTTTAATCAGTCAAGTTTTAGTTCTCTTGAACATAACATTACTTTTAAACGGCATTTAAAATTAGAATTAAAAACTATTTTGTGCGATATGGAGTTATCCTAACATTACTTACAAACTATTTAGTGACATCGGCCATTTGTGGCCATTAGATATAAAAACAAATTATTTAGAAATCTTATAACCATAAATACCTAATAAAGACGCGGTAAACGAGAAAAAACCACATTTGATAAAATACTGGCTGATAGATCGAAACTCCTTTGCCTGTTGGGCTCTCTTGACTCTTAAAAAAGTAAATTTTTAAACATGCGCCTATCATGCCTGTTGCTGTGTTTGGTAGTAGCCCCCATTACGTGTGATGAGGTGGCCATAAGTCCGGTGGAAGGATTTCTTCATACCTTTAAGGACGTCTTTCCAGTGCTTCGGGATGTCTTTAACAGTGTTTTTGGAGAAGTGGTAAGATAAAAAGTCATGTTGAAGAAGTTTTTTCATTGGTTATATATGAGTATATTTAAATAATTAAGTAAGGTAAAAGTACTATTGCTCGACGCTGCACTAGTAATCGACATGGGTTTAAATTCGATTATAGAAAAATCTTCGTTGTTCAAAAACCTATATCATTTTGATATAAAGTGCCCATGTCGAATACTAGTACAGCGTCGAGCACTGGTACTTCAACATTAGATTGGCGACTGAAGCCGAAAAGTACATGAAAACATGCATCGAATCGTCACTTAACATCGCAGGTGGACCGTATCGCATATAATTATATCGCGCTATATTACACGTAGCCTTACACGTGGGAAACGGGCCTGAAAACCGTTGCCGTGTCACACGGCTACGGGAATCCGGTTCCGGATACACGAAACCCGGATACGACCGAGAGCTCTAAATGAACACACATCAATCATGTCGACAAAGTGGTAAAATAAAATGTCGAATTACTTTTATTTTTAAGGTAACTCTCATACACGCTAAGTCAGGGGTTATTTGTTTTTCGTTTCTGCCCTAAAATGAGAGGTATCGTTGTGTAGGTATATGAAAAAGAATATATTTATTTATATTTTTATTTATTTTATTATTTATTTATAAACACTTTTTTTGATAAACTGTATATTTTCGAAAATAATAGCTCCGGAAGTTAAAAAAAATTATCCGGGCCCTCTTAACTTTTGGACCGCAAGTCCAAATAATATGAATAAAGCATGAAAATAGAGCTTTATGAAGACTAGGAAAATTATTTTTAATTTGGTCAGTTAGACCATTTTTGATTTTTGCACAAAAACGTATCTTCTCGGTTAAAAGGCCGTATCCGTATAAGTCGGAAGAGCTGCGACGATATTCCTTTTCTATTGTTATGAGCATGGTATCTATTAAAACCCTTTTTAAGTTCGCCTATTGTGACAGACGTTAACTAAGGAACCCTACACTGACACTGACATGCTCTTGGCCGGATTTTTTTTATTGTTATGAGCATGGTAGGTATCTATTAATAGTAGATTACATACCAACGCCGTTTAAGTGGGAGATGTCTCGGATTTCATGTAATTGTCGGCCGAGGCGAAGCCGAGGTCGACTAACATGTGATCCGAGGCTTTCCCATTTAACGGCCGAGGTTTGTATACTATTTTTCTGCCCGACGGAGCCGGTAGGCGGCAATTTAGTTTTGCGTAAAGTGATGCTTACCGGCCGGAGGACTGAAAAATCCTTTTTAAGTTCACCTGTTGTGTCTTTATCTATATAGGTACTATGTATTCGTTTTTGGTGATAATACTGATAATATTTTATTAATTTATAAATAACATGTCGGTGGCAAACAAGCATATAGCCCGCACACAGTAAGCGGCGCCCGTAGCCTATGGGCGTCTGCAATATCAGTAACAATGCTGACAATTGTCACACTTGTCACCGTGGTTAAAAATAGGGGCCAGTTTGTATTTTATTTTCTTATGTTGTCTTAACACAATAAGAAAATGAACTGTGAAGGTCGCCGCAGACGCGCAGCCACGTGCGAGTTCATAGATCTTGCGCCTGCGGTCGCCTCCAATCCACAGTCACACATTTTTGCGAACCTAATAACTATAATGTGTAAATAGGTGAAAAAATCTGTCAGATAACGCTAAAATGCGTCATCTTACAGATTATTTAGAAATCAGAATGTCGGTTAGAGAACTGATTCCGTAGATCAGACGAAACTAGAACCGTCAAAATTTGAATTAATTCCGGCTCTACAAGTTTTTTTTAAATACTACGACGTTGACAAACAAGCATACGGCCTGCCTGATGGTAAGCGGTCACCGCAGCCTATAGACGCCTGCAACTCCAGGGGTGTTACATGCGCGTTGCCGACCCTTTAAAAAAAAGGAGGATTCGCTGTGCTGACAGCTAAAGGGGCAAGCTTTGCTCCATGGGTCCCCAACTCCCCAGCTGTCAACTTAAAAAGTTACTTTAAAGCTCCCGAAAATCGCGTAAGTACCGGGAGTTTTTTTTCATTCCCGGTGTTTTACATCTTATCTTATTCGTTTTGAGCTTAATAAAATTATCTTATCTTATCTTATCTTTACACAGTTTAAAATCCCGGGCAATTCCGGTACTTTCGGTTCCAGTATTTTCCGGGAGCAAAACTTAATTTTAAAAGAGATGAGTAGGCCATCCCGCGAGCGTGACACTGTTGTGACTGTTGCGACACTCTTGAGCTGGGGCTACAGAGACCTGTCATGTCATGTTTTCAGAATCGCGCCGCATTCCACGCTGCGTTCACAGCAGCAGTTCGTCTAGTGGACCTGGCGTTCCCCCCACAGCCCTTACCCCCCATAACCGAACGGTGGTGGGGCGAGCACAACTACCAGGACACCAGCAGCATAAGGAGGTTCACTGTGCATTTTTCTGACGAGGTAAGACACCATCTATGAGGCACCTGGTAAACATATGAAGTTTACCTTCCCTCGTACTATCTTGAGCGCTGACGGGGCGAGCATCATAACAGGCGCTGGGGCGTAGTCAGTAACGGGTTTTTTTTTTCCGTGGTAAATTAAGACTGATAAAATATGAAATTAACGAAAAAAATAATGACGCCAAGTGGTCAAGATGGTCAAGTAGTTTTGGTTTTAGTTTATCTGTTAAATTGCTCTAAACCGTAACCGGGAACTTATAAATTCCAGCCAATGTAAAGCACTAGGCATTTACCTTTACTTTATCTCCATCTCTGTCACACTTGCATATTGGTGCGACAAAGAGGTTTTCCCGTCAATGCCAATTTTCGTTGTAGGCAATCAACTCTCACCAAGCGCGAGTAAGCGATGAGTTATCGACGATTTTCTCGCCCTAGAAACGAACAAAAGATAATCGCTTCCGTGTAAACAATAATTTTTAAGAGAAAAAACCGACGTCACTTGACCTTCCCATTAAAAGTGAAATTTTGATTTAGTTTGAGTTAGCCAGTCTACTTCAAAAATATCCAATTCACGACACGAGTCCACGACTGCTTAAGTGAAACAGTGGTACATTTGTAAAAAAATCATTTGGAATTTAAAACTTTAAGTCGTTTGCATATGGTTTCAAATGCAACAGTGACTCATTTTGTGATGCGCCACTGTTGCATATAATTGAAAATTAAGGAGCTTTCTTGATGTCTCATGGCTTCCATCATTACATCTGAAGTAAAATCAAACGGAACCTGTAGTAGAGCGGTGTCACTGGAATTCAAACATATAGCCAACTCGCCACTAATTTTTGATTCCATTACTCTGGCAGGTGCAACACCCGCTCCGTGTACCCCTTACATTTCATTAAATTGTCGAAAGAGTTGTTGACTCTGCGTGTTGGCTTCGGCTCCGCGTACGCCTCCCAAAGCTCCGGAACACCATTATTTCGTGATGGGAAAGACATACAAATAATAATAATAAAGACACATGAATTCACTATTTCAAAAGGAGGAGGTTTTGAAATAGTGAAGTCGGTTGAAAAAGAAGGATGTAAATATAATATGTATAGTTCATCTACTGGCTGTTCACACTACCGACTAGTACTTTTCCTTCGAAAATCACTCGCCAGCGTAGAAAAATCGCTACTCGCTAATCGCTGATCGCCGCTGGTGGCACCAGTATCTACTAAACTACTTACTAAACGAAATACTCATTGCATCGAGACTAGTTTCATACTTTCTGGAAGCTCGACGTATGCAGGTTTCTTTACGATGACTTATGTAAGAGAAAAGCAGCTGGTAAATATCAAATGATAAATATCTGGTAGGTATACTATCTGGGAGCTCAAAATACTTAATCAGTTGCACGTTGCAGATGATATCAGACCTCCGCCACCGCATCCTTAACCGCAGGAACCTCACGCGTGCCCTCAGAGGCGCCGCAAATACCTACGGCACCCACGCTGGGTATCTGGCACACTTCCTCGACTACTGGGCAGATGGATATAACTTCAGGGCTAGAGAGAACTGGCTGAATACCTTCCCGCAGTATATTACGAATATTCAGGGTAGGTATATCGATTACCATTCTGTTCTGGAACTCCAACAATCTTTGTGCCGTGATGCACACGGTACACTTTCTCAACTACTGGGCTGACGCATATGATTTTTGGTTAGGGAGGACTGGCTGAATAAGAATATATGAGGTAGACCATCCACCATCGTGAAAACTTCACCTATCTTTGTGGCGCGATGCATATTGTTACAAAATGACGCGGTTTTGGAATTGAACGATACACTGTCAAATGCAACAGTCTGGATCGAGCATAAATATATATACTCACCGGTAACAAACGGTACAACAAGAAAAATCAGTCCAATAGAATACCATGCAACGAACTCACCTGTAAAACAGCGGTCTTCTATCAGAGTGATTGGTTCTTCTTTCACGTCCTTTCTCCCAACACAGCCGGCCGGCGGTAAATGATTGTCAAGATAGTCTGGATATTGTTCCACTCGCGATTTAGCACTACCAGCCCAAGATCGATGGGTTTTGGACACCGCAAGGATTATTCGAACGGGATCGATGTGAACGGTGCGCGGCGTCTCGCGGTTCTCTCGCAGCGCCGACAGAGGCGCTGCCTGCTATAGGCTAGGTTCGAAGCATGAGCTCCGAGTAATTTCGGGCGTTCCTATTGGCTAAAATTTCAATGTTACACCTTTGTACAGTGCGTTTGACATTGCATCGATTGGAGTATTTAACTCGCGCGGAATTTGGTTAATTACATAAAAACTAACGTTAAGAACGGAACATTCCGCCCACCAAAATACCAATGGGATTTTCCCGAAATGAAAAGAGAGATAAACGTTAAATAACTTTGCTTAAGCTAAATTGAATTACGATACTAATCTTAAAATTAGGGAACGTTACTACTACTGTTAACTATTCGATTGGAAGAGGACATAGTTTGACCAGGGGCCTTTTAACTAAGTGGTCTCTAGCAGTTTTCACGGTAGCCACCCGAGCTACTCCATCAGGCCCGCTATGAATAGAAACGACTCGTCCTAACGGCCAGTGAAGAGGGGGTCGGTTGTCGTCTTTGATAAGGACGATTGAGTTCACGATTAACGGTGTCGAGTCTTTGGTCCATTTTGCCCGCAAGGTTAATGCTTGTAGGTACTCATTTTTCCAGCGTTTCCAGAACTGCTGTTGGAACGCTTGGATGAGTTGCCACCGATTTAATCGATTGACTTTAGCATCCGTGTAATCGGAGTCTGGGACTGCTGTTAGGGGTTCCAATGTTAGGAAGTGACCGGGTGATAAAACGTTTAGATCATTAGGATCTGAGCTTAATGGACACAAAGGTCGTGAGTTTAGAATTGCTTCTATTTGGGTAAAAAGAGTTGAGAGCTCTTCGAACGTTAGAGTCTGGTCGCCCACGATGCGATATAAGTGAGTTTTGGCGGCTTTAATCTGGATCTCCCATACGCCTCCGAAGTGTGGAGCGGACGGTGGGTTACGTTTAAATTCAATGCGTTCTGCGTGCGAGGCTTGTTCCATGTATGACGCTAATTGTGAGCTCGCACCGACGAAGTTAGTACCACAATCCGAATGTATAACGTTACAACGTCCGCGACGGGATACGAAGCGACGCAAAGCGGCGATGAAACCGTCAGTCGATAAGGTTGAGACTACCTCTAGATGCACGGCCTTTGTGCTTAGGCACACAAATAGGCACAAGTAAGCCTTGTCAATTTTTGCGCCGCGGTGAGATCCGAGTTTGATTCGAAAAGGACCCCCGAAATCAACGCCTACCACAGAAAACGGTTTAGCTTGATTGACTCGAAAGGCAGGAAGGTCGCTCATGAATGGCTGCAGAGGTTGTGGATGGAGACGGTAGCATCGAATGCATTTCGACAGTTGATGCCGTATGGCACGCCTTGCCGCAAGAATCCAGAATTGTTGCAAGATCAAATAGTGAGTCGTGTTAAGACCAGGATGAAGGTTTTTTCGATGAATAGAATCGATCACGGCAGTCGTGAGAGCACATTTCCTAGGCAACAGCGCGGGATGCTTGTGCTCAAACTCTAAACCAGAGCGAGCGAGGCGTCCGCCCACCCTGAGGATACCCTGATCATCCAGAAATGGATTCAGTTTGCGAAGACTACGAGGCAGTTGCTTTCGCAAATTCAGTTGCGTTACAACATCGGAAAAATGACGATTTTGGAAATGTTTAACAATCGTTAGGAGCGCCTGATGGCGTTCGGTGTCGGTGATAAAAAGGCTGTCAGACCGTGAAACGGTACCTCGCGCGTTGTTACAAAACCTATGAAGATAGGCTATAATGTGACAAATTTTGCCTAAAGACGAATACCTCTCGAACAACTGGTCGATGATTGACGTTGGCTTAGTTGGTTCGAGTTGACTTGTAATGAGTGTTATGCGACGCTGCTCTGACAGCACCGCGTTATCGTTAATGCGAGCTTTCGATAGGTCTGTTGGCCATTCAGACGGCGATTTGGGCAGCCATTCTGGGCCCGCCCACCATAGCTTATTGTTAAGCAATTCCTGCGGTAGTTGACCGCGCGAACATATGTCTGCGGGGTTCGTTACAGAGGGAACGTGTCTCCAACACGCGGTAGGCACGATGTCCTGAACGTGACTAACACGATTCGCGACGAACGTCACCCAGCGGGAAGATGGGGCGCGCAACCAAGCCAATGTAACGGTGGAGTCACACCAAAGGTGAGTTTCGTGGATAGGCAGTCGTAGCGAGCCCTTAACAAACTTTACGAGGTCAGCGAGCAGAACTGCGGCGCATAACTCCAAACGAGGCAAAGATTGTTTCTTTAAGGGAGCAACTCGTGCCTTTGCACAGACGAGGAAAACGCGTGCAGAGCCGTTAGAATCAGTGACACGTAAATATATGACGGCACCGTACGCCAACTCAGAGCTGTCACAAAACCCATGCAACTGATACGATTGAGCACCTTCGATGACGAATTTGCGTGGAACTTTCAGATCCCTGACTAGGGGAAGCTGCTGAGAAAAGTTGTTCCATTGAGAGACAACTTCCGGTGGAGGAGTTTCATCCCACGAAGAGCCAAGAATCCAAAGTTTTTGAATCAAGGCTTTGGCTTGGATTGTCAGAGGAGACAAGAAACCCAGAGGGTCGAAGATTCTGGCAACCTCGCTAAGAATAGTTCGTTTGGTACATGGTTGATTTGACGGTTGAACGTTAAAAACGAACGAGTCTGAAGCAGGCTCCCACTTAAGGCCTAAAACCTTAACGGTTGTGTCTTCGGAGTCGGTAAAGGTGATTGCTTCCGAAAGACACACTTCTGAGGGTAAGTCACTCAGAAGTTCAGGTTGATTGCTCACCCATTTTCTCAGCTCAAAACAGCCGAGATTGAAAAGATCGATAACTTGCGACTTGATGTCACGAGCCTCATCCAGCGATGAACTTCCGGTCACGATGTCGTCGACATATATGTCGGAAGTTAGAACGGTTTTGGCTTTTGGGTACTTGTGACCCTCATCGTTAGCCAATTGCTGGATGGTTCTGCAAGCGAGGAACGGGGCCGAGGAAACCCCGTAGGTAACGGTATTCAGGACGTATTCTTGGAGAGGCTCATCTGGGTGAGCTCGCCAGATAATACGCTGATAATCACGGTGATGGGGAGCTACGTTAATTTGACGGTACATTTGGCGCACGTCGGCCATGAAGACCACTTCGTGCTCACGGTAATGGAGAAGAATCTCCACAATATTTGACTGTAATTTTGGACCTGTTAACAGCGAGTCGTTGAGCGATTTTGAATTCGCGTCTCGGGCAGACGCGTCGAAAACGACACGCAGCTTTGTTGTCGCGCTGTCGGGGCGCAAAACGCAATGATGCGGGACATAGAATTTGCCCTGACCCATGTGCTTAGCAGGTACCAAAGACATGTGACCACTCTCGATGTAGTCAGTCATGAAGTCAACATATTGTTGCTTTAAGTTTGGATCACGAGACAGGCGTTTTTCAATAGCATGAAAACGTCGGACCGCTATCTCCCGAGAGCCTTCAAACACAGGCTCCGAGTTGTCCTTGAAAGGGAGAGAGACAACGTACCTACCAGTCTCGTCACGGTAGTGTTCATTGGTGAAACTATTTTCACACAACTGTTCTTCTGGGGTCAATCGGGAAGATTGTGGAACGGTATCGATTTCCCAGAAGCGTTGAACGATATTGTTTAAGCTATCATCGGCATTAGGAGGCAGTGCGCTCAGTAAACAGGACGATGTAAGTCGAGTTTTTCCGAGGATCAGCCATCCAAATACAGAATTTAGAGCTCGCGGTTTATTGACACAACGTGTCAAACGTTGGTCAACGAGTGACTCTGAAAATACATCAGCAGCCAACAAGACGTCGATTGGACCAGGAATGTCAAAACCAGGATCTGCTAACGGTAATGTTTTGAGCTTATCCCATCCGCTCGTATTAAGCCTTGCTATTGGTTGGTCTCCGCAAATGTTTGGCGTGACAAACATGTTTAGACGGAAATGCACGTTACGGTTGGCACCAACGTCGCATGTGACTTGACCACTCACCGATGCGGGAGCGCCTCCTAAGACACATGGAACGTCAGATGCCGGCGTTGGCTCCAGCTTTAGCTGTTGAGCCGCGTAAGACGTTAAAAAGTTGTTGTGACTTCCGGGGTCGAATAAAGCCCGGAATGTATGAAACTCGCCCGAAACGTCACGAATTTGAACTAGAGCGGATGCCAGCAGCACGATCGCATTGGAGGGTGACTTGGACGAAAGTGACGCTTTGTTAGCCATCAAGGCTACAGAATTGGAATTTTCACCCGAAGTTTCGGGATTGCTAGTCGCTTGCTCCCGGTGAAGCAAAGTATGATGCTTACGTTTGCATTTCTGGCAAGAAAATATCGATGTGCATTGTCGCACTGAATGAGACGCATTAAGACAGTTGTAACACCATTTCCTTTCGGAAGTAACGGCCATACGTTCATCCACGGACTTCGCTAGAAACGCTTCACATGACGATATGTGGTGTTCATTACCACAAAAGGAACATTTACGAATCACTTTCGTGCTTGAAGAAGCTTTAGACTTTGCCTCAGGTTTGACCTCACCCTTTGTAGGGGGGCTCGCAGTAGGAGCGAGGAGTGTGTGTGTGATATTATGACGCTTCGGTTTATGTGAGGCTCCCGGTGCCTCTTTGAATGTGTTAGCGGTTTTAGAAGTAACTGCGGTGAAATGAGTATCGCGAATCAAAGCTTCACTCTTTGAATGTAAGTATGCCCTAATTTGTTTGTATTGTGGCATCTCGACGTTGGCGTGTTTTTCCTCAAACTCGCGTCGCAGCTTTGTATCTAATTTCGCTAAGATATTATAGCAAAGGACGAAGTCCCAATGCTCAGTAGGTAACTTCAACTGTTTTAAAATAGTCAAGTTTTCATCGATCGTATCTAACGCGTGTCGAAAATCTTGAGCGTTATTAGTTTTGAAATTGACATCCAATATGTCACGCCAACACGTGAAGGCTAATTCGCGTTTGTCTTCGTAACGAGATCTGAGAGCGTCGTATGCGCTTAAATAATGTTCACTAGCTACAGGGAACGTTCTAATTAACGATAAGGCATCACCACGTAAAACAGATACTAAATAATGAAATTTCTCAATTTCGGTCAACAGAGAAGAATCATGAATAAGCGCATTGAAGGTCGCGATAAATTCGGGCCACTCCTTAATAGCACCCGAGAAGGTCGGTAGCGTAATCTTTGGGAGTCGCATGTGACTACTGTGATTTGCGTGCGAACCCGTTACTGAATCCCGTCTCGAAACGTCCGGTTGTTGAGACGGACACGGTTGAAACTTGCGCTGTAACGCTACGACCTGAAAGTACGCTTCATCGAACCGCTCCTGAATGTCGTTCTCACTGTCGTCAGCGTTATCCCCTAAAAGGTCGGAAATGATAAGATGCGACTCTTGAAAACTATCGGAAATATTTTTTATCTCCTCACAATATGAAAGAAATAACTCAACTTGTGAAGCATCGGTATTAGCCAAGGTTCCTATTTCCAAAGCCTTCGTTATACGGTTGTACGCTATGGTTCGTTTACGTCGTAAACCCGGCAAGTTGCTGACAGTATAAGCTGTCTCGGTACATTTCTTACCTACACCAGATTTCGATTTTCGCCTCGTTAGATAAGACATTATTACCAGTTAGAATAATGTATACTAAAGCGCAAATAAGAAACACTAAAAACGACCAAGTCCGTATTTGAAAATGCTATAGGTACGCTATCAACGATAGCACGACAATAACAACTTCGAAGATTGTTTGACGCGACAACTATAATTACCGAGTCAGTCAACTTGTATAAAACAGAACCTTAACACTCTGAATACCTAATTGATTTTAGAATATTCGTCTTCAAAAATAGAAATACGATGCGTTATTAAGTTAAATCTTAAAATAAATAACTATTGCAATCCGGCAAGTTAAGCGATAAAATTTAAGACGACGATTATTTATTCGAAATACGAAAACCAGCTAATGACTCTGTGACTTGGCCTCGCCCGCCGTATCGTAAACAGCGATCTAAGGGTCAAGTTACTCAAGTTACTGGTCAGTCGATACAGTACAGAAAAGACAGGCCGGTAACATTAACAAAGCCGCCCGGCGTCGAACGGACTATGTGTTATAACCAGAATGTCTTGAACTCGCACTACATACAAACACTGTGGGCACAAGGTTCTCGTTACACTGGACGATAATTCTAATACGGTTACACGATTATGTTGAATGATATTCTCTAAATATTGCGATCGATTTATTTGGAAAATATCGTAATTTCGAATGTTAAGAAGTTTGATAACGTTGTTGACTAGTAGAAAACGGTGAAATAAGTATTTGAAATGGAGATTCGGCGAAATTGTTGTGCAATTTTTATTTCGGTAAGCGGCGGGTAGCGAGACAAAATGGAACAAAGACTGATTTTAGCTTCGTAATTACGCGATAAATTGTCGTTTCTATTCGTTTACGCGGTAATGTATGGATATTAAACGAGTATTAACGGCAATGGTAGAAATCACAAAGTAAAATTGGTAAATCGTAGGCGGAATATGTTCAAGGACAAAGGACGATTCCCTGGTTTCGGCACCAAAAAGATGTTACAAAATGACGCGGTTTTGGAATTGAACGATACACTGTCAAATGCAACAGTCTGGATCGAGCATAAATATATATACTCACCGGTAACAAACGGTACAACAAGAAAAATCAGTCCAATAGAATACCATGCAACGAACTCACCTGTAAAACAGCGGTCTTCTATCAGAGTGACTGGTTCTTCTTTCACGTCCTTTCTCCCAACACAGCCGGCCGGCGGTAAATGATTGTCAAGATAGTCTGGATATTGTTCCACTCGCGATTTAGCACTACCAGCCCAAGATCGATGGGTTTTGGACACCGCAAGGATTATTCGAACGGGATCGATGTGAACGGTGCGCGGCGTCTCGCGGTTCTCTCGCAGCGCCGACAGAGGCGCTGCCTGCTATAGGCTAGGTTCGAAGCATGAGCTCCGAGTAATTTCGGGCGTTCCTATTGGCTAAAATTTCAATGTTACACCTTTGTACAGTGCGTTTGACATTGCATCGATTGGAGTATTTAACTCGCGCGGAATTTGGTTAATTACATAAAAACTAACGTTAAGAACGGAACACATATGGTACCCACGCAGAGTACCTCGCACTCTTTCTCGACTACTGGACTGACGGATATGACTTTGGGCTTAGAGAGGAATAGCTGAATAGCTTCCCGCTTGTTTAATAACAGCCTGTTACTTCAGGTCTTGACATCCACTTCATCCACGTGAAACCCCTCAACCCTCATCACAAGAAGGTGCTGCCGCTGCTGATGCTGCACGGGTTCCCGGTCACAGCCTTCGAGTTCGTCTACGTCATCCGGTACCTGATGGAAGAAAGAGAGGACTGCGACTTCGTGTTCGAGATCATCGCGCCACACTTGCCGGGTTATGGGTATTCAGAGGTTGGTAGCAAAGATTTGGAGATGATCTCTCACTTCCATACTATGAATTCCACAAATTGATGGAAAATTCCCTTTGTCCTCCACTTTGCCTTATCCTTGTCGTTGTTTGCGGATACTTTACACTAAATCATATCTTTTAACATTATGTCTTTTCATGATGGAAAGAATTGAAGACGATATGGATTATTGATTTTGTATTGCAACGCTTAGAAGGGAAAAGTGGAAAAATTCAGCGCATCGGGCGCTGACGCCTTTCGGCCACTCGGGTGACATGATAATGACTTTTTGTGTGATCCATGAACTACTTTCAAAGCTTTTTCATCGTCTAGGCGACGTACAAGATCGGCATGTCTCCGCAACAAATGGGTATCGTGATGAAGAACCTGATGCTGCGCTTGCGCAAGCCGCAGTTCTACATCCACGCGGGGGACGTGGGAGATGCAGTGGGCGACGCCATGTCTGTGCTCTACCCTAAGATGGTTCTGGGGTTCCATTCGAACTTCCCTTTCAGGTATGTATATCGAGAAAAAAAAGGGAAAGAGAGTTAGTGTACAAATACACTGAGCTCATTCAGTTTGATAATAACATGGTATCGATAATAAAACACGTATAAAACATTGACAGAGACTATAATACTGAAGCTTGTAAAGTCATATTGTTTGTTTTATTAGCCGAACGAAAGAAATTTAAGCGAGAGCATGTCGAGGCATACCTTGTGCCTTGTGCATGTTCTGACACTTACAATCTTTAAGATCTCTATTTATTTTAGCACACTTACTTAACAACACGCCACACAATGGGGTCCCTACTTTATGTATGTGTGTTGGGGTATGTATGGTACTGAGGCGAGGTACCTTTTAAAGACGTATGCTTATGCTTCCGGCCAAATCTCCTTTCGCACTAGATACTCCTTGATCAAATTCTCAAGTTTGTCAACCTTAATTCCAGTCTCCGCCCTCGAACCCTGGTCAAACTGCTGCTGGGGCAGCTGTACCCGCCGGCCGTGGTGGAGGCGAAGTACGAAGACCGGCTGTATCCACTATCGACTCGCATCGCATCTTATCTGGAGAATTTCGGGTACTTCCACATGCAGGGCTCCAAGCCGGATAACGTTGGTGAGTTTGGCCAATGAAATTCTGCGCGCGAACTCGTATTGATAGTTTTTTGTCCTGTGTCGCTAAGGCCATGTAAATAATAAATCAATATTGTGGAACAATCTTACACAAATCGACCTAGACCCACGGTAAGCTCATGATATGGGTACTAGGCGACGATATATATAATAGATATAAATACTTAAACACAAAGAAAACATCCATAACTCAGGAACCCTCTAGGCCCTCCTGGATTCTATCACAATGCAATAAGGCGATAAAGTAGATACTGATTTCTTTGTAGTTGGCTGTGCAGTAATATTCTTACTCCCAGAGTTCCAAATAAGTAATGTTTTTCATCACGTTTGTGAGGAATCTTAACCCAAAATAAGTTTCAATTACAACAAAAAAGACAACGAATGGTCTGCATTTTGAATTTTAAGACGTTAGGTACAGTTCAGGGACTCACTTCTAGGGGACGAGATGAAAAAAATACGTTCACTACTATGTTTTTCGTTCAAGGACATGGTCTGGACGACTCTCCAATTGCGCACGCCTCCTGGCTCCTCCAGAACCTGATGATGGCCGCGGACCCAGCCGCCGAGAAACTCGTCCACGGCAACCTGTCAGCCAACTACGACATGGACGACTTTTACGATTCCTTCACTGTCCACTGGGCGTGTCGGAGTATGACGACCGCTGCACGTTCGTATGCTGAAGCGATGGCGGTGCAGCAGGACCCATTGTCATTTCAAATCTCCAGGTAAGAGTAGAAGAGAGTGTATCCGACTGACTAACCACGACATGGTCATTGGTACTTTACCTTCATCATCATCATTATTAAAGAGCTCTTGTTTGTGGAGTAATCGCCATTCCTCTCTTTTCTGTGCAAGCCTTTTTGCTTCAGAATACGACACAACTGTATCTTTTAATTAGCTGAGGTATGTCATTCTTTGCCTTCCTCTGCTTCTCTTGCCCTCGATCTTACCCTCCAGAATATTCAAAAAGAAACTGTCGTCCGTCTCACGTGATCCATTATCGTGCCTCTCCTCTTCCTTATCGTCTCCAACCGGTGGCGATTTTCTCCTGTACCTCATGCGTCTTTGTTTCTGTCCAGCCAATCCTTTACTAAGGTAAAGTATTAGCTGGATAGAAAGAAAGACAAGGTAAGCCTTGCTGACTTAACTTGCCTTTTCTTTACCTTATGACGTATTTATGAGTTATTTTGCAAGTAGTCCTATGGTAACTGAGTTTTTCACAAAATTTAAACACCATTTAACCAACAGCACTCCAACACCCGTCCTCTTCGCCGCCATCAAATTCCGGCACGAACTGGTGTACCAGCCGGACGACTTCATCCGCGACAAGTATCCGAACCTCGTGCAGTCCATCACGCTGGACGACGGCGGCCACTTCGCCGGGTACCAGGCGCCGGCCGTGCTGGCTGACAGTATCCGGGCGGCCGTGGTTAGGATGGAGATGTTCCATGGCAGTGCCGAGTGGATGAACCCAGGTCACCACTAGTAACGAAGGAATTAGGATGTGCGAAACATGTGGCGATTAGTGAATAAAAATACAAGTGTGTGTGAGATACCCGTTATTTTATTATTTAATAATAACCGTAGGAATTGTTTTTACAGCAGTGTCAAGATTTCACTTGCGTGGCATTATTTATTATAGATTTATAACTAACCTAACCTACACTATACCGTCTATACCTATATGATCCGTCGTAGTATTTTTGTAACACTGAGAAATATTGAAAGTTTACATTTCAGCTGAACACGCACTTTTTCTCTCCTGTGGTCAATAGTTAACAGCTTGTGGACATCTAGTAATGATTTTATCATAAAATGCAATAGAAAGGTCCCTTTCCGGTGGACTATTCAACAGTTAAGGGCTATAAATTTTCTTATTTGAACCTTATCTACATTAAAAGGTACTCCTTTTCTATTAAATTGTATGATAAAAATCATGACCACATGTCCGCAACGTGTTAACTTTTGGCCACAAGAAAGATTGGCTCTACAGTTCAGCTACACACACACCTTTTCTTTCCTGTGGTCAATTGTTAACAGCTTGTGGACATGTAGTATTATTTTTATCATACAAAAATAGAAAAGGAGTATCAGTAATGTATGTTGTGGGTAGTTTATGTTTATAGGGTGTACCCGCATTGCTACGAATAAACCAGTTGTTGTTTTACATTGACGTGTTTCATTACATGGTGACAGCGGTGGTAGTTTTTTAATCGATTTGATTGGTGTTACGATTAGAAACAAGCTGAAGTATAGTGGCCGATTAACGGATAATTGTTAATAATTCAATTACTGTGTGTACGACAGTGTTACTTAGCCAATTGCACTATGGAACACGCCAGACCGCCACCGGAGTTAAACATGGAGGGCGGTCCCGTTACCCGAGCCGATTCGTGGAAACGGTGGAAACAGCAATTCCTACTTTTCGTGAAGGCCTCCGGTGTGAGCAGCGAGGCCGCTGGAGTACAAGCCAGCCTGCTTGTCAATCTGATTGGTCCGGAGGGTTTTGATGTGTTTCAAACATTTACATTTGGTGCGGAGTCAGAAAAAGACGACATGATGGTTATCATTAAAAAGTTTGACGAATATTTCGGCGCCAAAGTAAATACGACGTTATTGAGGTACAAATTCTTCACACGTAACCAGGAGGATGGCGAGTCGATCCAAGCTTATGTAACAGCGCTGAGGTTGTTAAGTAAGAATTGCAATTTCGGGTCTCTGGGAGACGATTTGCTAAAGGATCGAATCGTATGTGGCGTTCGGAATGTCACCGTGAGAGATAGGCTATTACGTTGTGACGATTTGGATTTAGACAAAGCTATTAAGTTGTGTCAAGCTGAAGAGGCGTCAAAGGAAAGCGGCAAACAACTAAGTGTCGCTGGTGAGGCTTCCAGTAGTGCACAGGTTCTTGCTGTGGAGCGACGAGCGCGCGGCGGCACGCGGGGCTCTCGGCGCAGCGGCGGCGGCGCGGACGGCGCGCGGCGCGGGCGCGGCGGCGGCGGCGGCGGGCGCGCGGCTGTCGGCTCGGCGCAGCGCCAGTGCGCGGGCTGCGGCGGGGCACGCTGCGTTAAACGGGAATGCCCGGCACAGTATGTAACTTGTTTTTCTTGTGGTATTCGAGGACATTTTGCTCGTATGTGCGGATCTAGGTACGTTAACAATGATAATGAGGTAAAACGTGTGTATGAAATCGAAAAAAATGATTCTTACGATAGTGATTCTGATGATCTCGAGCCATTTTATATAGATGTGATTACGTGTTCCGCCGGTAGTAGGGCCCGTAAACGGCTCTGGATGGAAACTTTGTTGTGTGAGCATGGCTCCGAGCAGTTTAAGCTCGACTCGGGTGCTGATTATAATGTAATATCATTTGATAGGTTTATATCATTAGGATTTAATGCAAACATGATAGAAATGTCTAACCTGAATCTAGAATCGTATTCTAATAATGAAATTCCCTTAAAGGGACATTGCAACTTAGCATGGTGGTATAAAAATAAATGTTATAACATTCCTTTTGCGATTGCTGATATGAAAGCTCAAAGTGTGTTGGGACGAGACACGTGTGTAGAAATGGGCTTAATAAAAAGAATTGACGCCATAAATCTTGAAGATTATTCTGATCTGTTCAGGGGTTTGGGTTGTCTGCCAGGTAAATACCATATTGTGGTGGACAAATCGGTGCCCCCGGTCATAAGCGCTACTAGGAAAATACCATTAGGTCTGAGGGATCGGCTTTCTGTTGAACTCAAAAACATGGAAGAGATGGGGGTGATAAGGCGAGTAACGCATCCCACTCAATGGGTTCATCCCTTAGTTTTGGTTGCCAAAAAGAATGGTGGCATCCGCATATGTTTGGATCCGCGCGAGCTGAACGTGGCGGTGCGGCGCGCGCACTACCAGCTGCCCTCGGTGACCGAGTTGGCCACGCGCCTGCGCGGCGCCACCTGTTTCTCGGTGCTGGATGCCAACTCGGGCTTCTGGGTCGTACAGCTGGATGACGAGAGCGCTGACCTATGCACGTTTGCCACGCCATTCGGTAGATGGCAGTTCCTTCGTTTACCATTTGGCATTAATTGTGCTAGCGAGGTTTTTCACGGAAAAATGAGGCAGCTTCTAGAAGATTTAGAAGGTGTAGACAGCTTTATCGATGATATAATCGTATGGGGGAAGACTAGGCGCGAGCATGACGAGAGACTAGGCGCACTTCTGAAACGAGCTAGAGAAATCAATCTTAAATTTAATAAGGATAAGTGTAAAATAGGGTTACAGTCGGTGACATATTTAGGGCATATTTTCGACGCAAACGGTATGCGGCCCGACAATAATAAAGTTAAGGCAATAAAAGAAATGCCGACGCCACACGACAGGAAAAGTTTGGAAAGATTTTTAGGAGCAGTTAATTACCTATCTAAATTCATACCAAACCATTCCCAACGTGCGGCGCCGTTGACAAACTTACTGAAAAAAGATAATAACTGGCAATGGGAGCAAAGTGAGCAAAAGGCTTTCGAAGAATTAAAGGAAGCTGTGTGTGGGGCTGGGGTATTGGCTTTATATGATGTGGAAGCGCCGATTTTGCTGTCAGTGGACGCGTCACGCGATGCCCTGGGCGCGGTGATCATGCAGGGCGAGCGTCCGGTGGAGTTCGCTTCACGCACGCTCACAGACGCACAGCGCCGATACGCTCAGGTGGAAAAGGAACTCTTGGCAATAGTGTTTGCATGTGAGCGCTTCCACCAGTACGTGTTCGGTAAAGAGAAGGTAATAGTAGAATCAGACCACAAGCCCCTGGAGAGTATCTTTAAAAAACCGTTAATGTCTGTCCCAGTACGCTTGCAGCGCATGTTGCTACGCTTACAGCACTATGACTTGCATGTCACTTATAAACCCGGAAAATACATGTATATTCCAGATGCCCTATCTCGCGCTTCGCTCCCGGATCTTTACAGTGACGATGTGCATAAAAACAATGTGTGTCAGATTAAGTTAATTGTAGATAATTTGCCGATGTCTAATAATAAGCTTACACATATTAAAAACGAAGCTAAAAAGGATTCAGAGTATGTGAAATTGAGCGAATATATAAATAGTGGCTGGCCAGATCATAAATCAAAGGTTGCCAGTGAATTAAAACTGTACTGGTCTTTTCGAGAAGATCTATTTATAGTAGATGGAGTAATATTTAAAAGTAATTTAGTGCTAATACCGCGAACGTTAAGAGCAGAAATGCTCACCACTATCCACGAAGGACATATGGGTATTGACCGGTGCAAGCGGCGCGCGAGGCAGGCTGTGTTCTGGCCCGGTATCTCGCAGGATATTGAGGCATTTGTAAAGCGCTGTGGCACCTGTCAGGAGAGTTTAAACGCCCCCGCAAGGGAACCACTAATGCCAATTGAGATCCCTGAGTTGCCATGGCAAAAAGTCGGTTCCGACATATTCGAGTTCAAAAAGAAATACTTTTTGATAATCGTAGACTACTACTCAAATTATGTAGAAGTATGTAGTTTACCTAACATAACGTCGAATGTAGTTATATCTAACATGAAGAATATATTTTCTCGCCATGGCATCCCAGCGACCCTTATTAGTGACAACGGGACTCAATTTAGTAGCCGCGAATTTAAAATGTTTGCTAGAGAATGGGGGTTCAATCATGTGACGTCATCACCGAACTATGCCCAATCAAACGGTAAAAGCGAGCGCGCAGTGCAAACAGTAAAATCACTTCTGAAAAAAGCAATTACTACAAACGGAGATTTCTATTTAGCCTTGCTTAACTATCGTAATACTCCTAGGGATGGATTAAGCTCTCCTGCGCAGCTTCTTATGGGTCGCCAACTTAAATGTAAACTTCCGGTCCACCCCGAGTTGCTGACCCCGCGGCCTATTGACCCGTCAGAACATTCGACAATGTTGCGCAACCAAATAAAAGCAAAAGGGTATTTCGATAAAAACACAAAGACACTTCCTTTGCTCAAGCCAGGCGACAATGTTGTATGTATCGACGGAAAGGCGAGAACTCGAGCTACCGTTGTAGGTACCGCCGACACCCCTCGCTCGTATATTATAGAAAAGTTTGGTACTAGGTATAGGCGCAATAGACGCCACTTAATTAAGTGTGAAAACAACTGTAACATCCCTGCACCGTCCTCGGATTCACTCGATCCCGCATCAGCTGATGCCTTTGACGAATGCAAGGACGCGGACAAGGAAGTAGGTCAAACGAGCGCATGTAAAACTGAACCTAACGCTATAGACAATAAGACGCATAACAGCGATAGGACTACAGTTATTATGACTCGTAGTCGAGCCAAACTTGTAAATCTGATTCAAGATATAGATTAGGTATATATAAAAAAAAAAGTTAAGTGCAAGTTAAATTCATACTTATATGTATATAAATCTAAGTTTAAAAAATAAATAGTTATATTTTTCTTTTCACATGTATCTAAGTACCTATTTTTAACAAAATACGTTCTTTAGATTACATATATATGGTACCTAGATCGTTTGTTACATCTTTGAAAATTAACAAAGATAGTACCATAACAGGTTCCTAAATTAGCAAAACGAATGCATATACCTACACTGCTAGGTAACGTATACCTATGAATTGACTGCAATAAAATCACTTGCTATCGAAGTCGCTTTAGTTTAACGGTCTGTGAGCCTTATTGCAATGAAATAAGGTCCACTCATAATCGCCTAACTGTTTTGTTGTATGTAAATAGCAAAGCGACTTGTTCATTAAATGGTCATACCTAAATGTAGTATTCTGATTATGATGCAAGGTTAGTTTTATTAAAGGGAAGGATGAGATTGTAGTCCAGTGTATAAAGATTTGGTAATCAGGGATCACAAAGATACTGTAATAGAATAATTAGTAATAGGTTTTATAAGTAAGTACTTGTTAATGTAAGCGATTCCTTTTGGGGGAGATGTTGTGGGTAGTTTATGTTTATAGGGTGTACCCGCATTGCTACGAATAAACCAGTTGTTGTTTTACATTGACGTGTTTCATTACAATGTAGATAAGGATATAATAAGAAAATTAAGCTTTATAGCCTTTAACTTTTGCGTGGTCCACAGGAAAGACTCGGAACGTTCGTTTTGTGTTTGACCCATGTGGGCTTTGTTTGCTAGTGGCTGTTTTGGGATGTTTCATTTCAAGGGATTCGGCAGTTCAAGCTAGGAGTGCGGCCGTAAGTGACCGGATCCGTCAGAACCAGCACGCCTAGCGAAACATCGAAAATTGGCATTGACGGGAAAGCCTCTTTGTCGCTCCAATATGCAAGTGTGACACAAATCGCACATCCAAACAGCAATCGTTCGATTGGCCCAGCTCGATTTTTTCAGGCGCTTGCGTCGGTGAAGGAGTCAGACCAATTCTTCAATGTTGTTTTATTTATAGATACAAATAGAATAGGTGCAAAAATGTGCAACTTGAAGAAAACATAATTACTTCGTTGGTATTATAGTTAATAACAATAATAAATAACACATCACTTGAGTCAACATTATTTAATGCGCATGCATAATTATATGCATAATAATATAATTGTTATTATAATAATATTTAACAATATTAATATTACACTTGCGTGTAGGTACTTATATACTATAACTATAAGCGTGAAGGAATAAATGTTTCATATCTTGCCCTAGGCTGGCAGATTTAGCCGTAAGTGTTGCATGCCTTTTTAGCTTAACCTATTTTTAGGGTTCCGTAGCCAAAATGGCAAAAACGGAACCCTTATAGTTTCGTCATGTCCGTCTGTCCGTCTGTCCGTCTGTCCGTCTGTCCGTCTGTCACAGCCGATTTACTCGGAAACTATAAGTACTACAGTGATGAAATTTGATGGGAATATGTGTTGTATGAACCGCTACAAAATTATGACACTAAATAGTAAAAAAAAGAATTGGGGGTGGGGCCCCCCATACATGTAACTGAGGGATGAAAATTTTTTTTTCGATGTACATACCCGTGTGGGGTATCAATGGAAAGGTCTTTTAAAATGATATAAAGTTTTCTAAAAAACATTTTTCTTAAAGTGAACGGTTTTTGAGATATCAGCTCTCAAAGTCGTAAAAAGTATGTCCCCCCCCCTCTATTTTTATAACTACGGGGTATAAAATTCTAAAAAAAATAGAGGTGATGCATGCTAATTAACTCTTTCAACGATTTTTGGTTTGATCAAAGTATCTCTTATAGTTTTTGAGATAGGTTGATTTAACTGTAATTTTGGTTAAGTTATTGTGCTTACACTGAAAACGATGGCTGAACCTTATAAGTTTAGGCTCCATTCACCAGGTGTATAAATTGACATAATAAGTTTATTATATTTGCTGCTACGGAACCCTTTGTGCGCGAGCCCGACTCGCACTTGGCCGGTTTTTTGTTTACATGTTTCCTGACCAGCTAAATAGTTTTTTTTTATATACATCCATATTTTTAATAGGTTTTGTAAATTGAATTCCCGCCAATTGAAATGTAATTCTAAACTTGTAATGGGGGTGCACTGAAAACCAGCGCTGAGGTTGGTAGCCTGCCACAGCTAACGCTGAGTGCAGTCCTTTTGTCACATAGTTGTGTTGTTTAGTGTTTATTATTGTATGAAGAATATGTGCTTGTTTTTCTTTCCTTTTTTTGTATTCTTGTGTTTGTGTGACAATAAATAATTTTCTATTCTATTCTATTCTATAAATATATTTTTCCCCACACTAGCTCGGAAACCGCTGTTTTATCCTTTAAAACTAGCGTGGAAAAACGCATTTTATCCACAAGTGGGTAAAATAATTTGACCTTGCTCTAATTTCTATCATTTACCACACGTCCAATATAAGTGTGTCCTATATGGCCATAGTAAATATGCGCAATCGGAGGTCACACCTTATATTGGTCATGTCTTATCCCGCTCTTGGTCAGCTATTGGCAATATCTAAGTACCAGGAGCGTACTCTATGTCAAACTTTAAAATTGAATTTTGAATGGTTTCTTCAAGATAACTTTCCATGTGGATAATATTTGTAATCGTATGTAGTCTTTAGCCTCGCGATAGTGAGGGAAAAATGTTGTATTACACTCGGCGGCAAAGTTTGTTCAAATCTCGTGCCTTGAGACCCTCGTAAAGCTCAAGATTCCAGTCTTTGAACCATTCGCTACACTCGTCGCTCAATTTTGGACTCTTTCGCTTGCTCGGGTCTCAAATATATGCCATGAGTTAAACAATAATATACGTGTGGCACTCGGGGACTGCCGCGGTAAAGCTATTGCATATCATTTTGTATCAACTTATGCAATTGTAATTATTTATTTATTTTTCGCAAGCACACAACGCGGTGTCGACAACGCCGTGTCGAAGACTGCCGAACTGAAACGACGTTAGATTAGACGATGCACGGCCTTCAAGCCACACCTCCGTGTCCGTCGGAGTGGGGAGCGTGAGGTTTTTTCGTTACGGAATTTCTGGATTCGGTCCCCGCGCTCAAGGCCCACCCGTCTAAATTTTGGTTATAATGTACAATGTGCTTAAGCCTTTAAAAAACATTTACTAATGTCAACTAACTACGAAGTTTTCCCTCACCATAAACTATAGTACGAATAGTACGATATGTAACAGACTCCGCAAGTCCATATAAGGTCATGCCAATGGGAGCTACCGTATTGTCGCTCACCAGGCGGCGCCACTCATGCGTGGGTCCTCCTGGAAGAATTGTCAAAGTGAGGTTTGAAATGTTCCCGCAGGACCCACGTTCCACTAGCGCCCCTAGCGGAAAATCGACTCGCGGTAGTCCTCATTGCCATACTGCAGTCGTCGTACAGGTAGTGTACAGCGTGTCCTGCGTGTCGCCCATTTGACGGGCAAGACATTATATCATCATCATCATCATCATTTCAGCCGAAAGACGTCCACTGCTGGACATAGGCCTCCCCCAAAGATTTCCACAATAACACACACAAGACATTATATATATATATATATATATATATAAGGTTGTGGCCTGGATACTAGTCCTTTAAGCCATACGGGCAAGACAGTCGCCTACGCGTAGACTTCGACTATGCTAATTTTCCTAGACTTTGATAGCACACTGTGACTGTGAAAGTGTTTACAAGATTGACGTTTAAAATAACATTTAAGTTTGACAGTAAAACACATAAAACTAAAATAAAATAAATGTTAAATTAAATATAGAGGCTTGTGGGCGCTACCGGCGACCGTAGAGCTGGCAGCTTCCTCGCCCAACGCATTAGTATTGCAATACAACGAGGAAACGCTGCCAGCGTCTATGGTATCATGCTGAGGGGGGAATATTTAATTTAACATTTATTTTAGTATTGTGTTTTACTTGTTATTGAAATAAATATTTAATTTTTAGTTTGACAGTTAATTTGCTTGTAATAGATAACGTGGTTTGACTGTAGTCCTCCGCTATTCATATTATTAAGTAGTTATTAAGTTTAACATGTATTTTTGTGTTATGCTGTAACTGTTTTTGTAATAAATAAATATTTATTAACAATAAATATTTATTATTTATTAATATATTTTTTTAAAGAAGTTTATATTTATTTGGTAAGGAAGAAATTTATTAATAAATAAATAAATATTATTTGATTCATGTTTATTAACATAATCGATGACTAAATGTACTTACTTCCATTGGGATGCTTTAAGTCGTCGCAAAGTACACACCGAGTGGTCAGGAGTGCTTCGCGTACTATATCAAAAACAAGGATACAAACAAACCTACAATATTTATTTAGACTAAATATTTAAATACAGACATTGAAGTGAATAATAAAATTCAGAGAACAACCGGCTAGTAACTTAAGTAACAAAACGGTTAAGTAATTAAAAAAAACAGTTGCGAAAGTAACAACAGATTCAATCAACCTCTTCAATCAGCGGTCCATCGCTTCCCCCAGTTTTTCCAGCCCCAGCCCCATGGAGTTTCTTCATCAACGGAGCACACACTTTGGTTAATTCTTTCAGCTTGCTTTCGTACTCGGCTTTATCGGCCAGACTATTGCTTTCCATCCAACGGATAGTGTCTTCACATTTACAACGAGCATTGGAAGCTTCCGCAGCATCCAGTTTATTGCCTGCTTCGTCCAACGCTTGCTTCACGGCATACGCATAAGATTCCAACTTGTTTCTAGAAGTAATTCGCTCTTTTTGCTTATCGTCTTCATGCTTATACTTCTCGGCTTCAGATAACATTCGGTCTATATCAGCTTGAGACAGTCTTCCTTTATCGTTCTTTATAACGATATTCTTGCTCTTGCCTGTACTGTTATCTTTCGCTGATACATTTAGGATCCCATTGGCGTCTATGTCAAAAGAAACATCTATTTGAGGGACGCCTCTTGGAGCGGGCGGTATGCCGGTCAAATCAAAAGATCCTAATAAGTTATTGTCCTTTGTCATAGCTCTTTCGCCTTCGTAAACTTGAATGGTAACAGCGGGCTGGTTGTCAGAATAAGTTGTAAAGGTCTGTGACTGTTTGCAAGGTATTTTGGCGTTTCTTTCGACTATCTTTGTCATAACTCCACCGCTTGTTTCAATACCAAGAGACAGAGGAGCAACATCAACTAAAAGAACATCTTGAATTTTGGAATGACGCTCTCCGCTCAAGATCGCTGCTTGTACCGCTGCGCCGTACGCGACTGCTTCGTCAGGGTTTATGGATAAATTAAGCTTCTTCCCATTGAAACAATTTTGCAGCATACTCTGTATTTTTGGAATCCGTGTAGAGCCACCGACGAGAACTATGTCATGGATAGAGCTTTTATCCAGCTTAGCGTCTTTAAGGGCCTTTTCCACAGGATCCAAAGTGCTTCGAAAAAGATCGGCATTAAGCTCTTCGAAACGCGCTCGTGAGACTCGGGAGAAGAAGTCTATTCCTTCGTAAAGCGCATCGATTTCGATGCTAGCTTCAGTACTAGAAGACAACGTACGCTTCGCTCTTTCTGCTGCTGTGCGCAAGCGACGCAAAGCTTTAGGATTTGCTCGCAGATCTTTCTTGTGCTTCCGCTTAAATTCATCAGCAAAGAAGTTCACGAGTCTATTGTCGAAGTCTTCCCCACCTAAATGAGTATCGCCAGCAGTAGCCTTTACTTCAAAGAGCGACCCTTCATCTATAGTCAGTATGGACACGTCGAAGGTTCCTCCACCTAAATCGAATATCAAGACGTTCCGTTCTCCTTTTAAATCTTTATCCAAGCCATATGCCAGAGCGGCTGCAGTGGGCTCATTAATAATCCTGAGGACGTTCATTCCCGCAATAGCCCCAGCGTCCTTTGTAGCCTGACGTTGTGAATCATTAAAATAAGCAGGTACAGTAATAACTGCATCTCTCACTGAGGTCCCGAGATAGGTTTCTGCTATTTCCTTCATTTTAATAAGAACCATGCTGCTGATCTCTTCAGGGGCAAATCGTTTCGACTTCCCTTTATACTCCACTTGGATCTTTGGCTTACCTCCATCGTTGACGACTTTGAACGGCCAGTGTTTCATATCTTGCTGGATTTTGGGATCATCAAACTTACGCCCTATGAGTCGTTTTGCGTCGAAGATGGTGTTGTTGGGATTGAGAGCAACTTGGTTCTTGGCAGCGTCTCCAATAAGCCGTTCAGTATCCGTGAACGCGACGTAGGAAGGGGTGGTGCGGTTACCCTGGTCGTTAGCTATGATTTCAACGTTGCCATGCTGCCACACCCCTACACAGGAGAAGGTCGTTCCCAAGTCTATACCAATCGCAGGCATTGTAGAAGTAAATAATCGCTCTTAAATATCACTTGTGTATTTGATACGCTTGTCAGGTTTGTTGTTTAAAATTTGACAGATTTTTTGACAATATTTTTTGCGTTCGCAGATAATTTGAATATAGAAGATGCAGCACATACAAGACGAGACTGCCAGCACTGTATATTTTATAGCTTCTTATGATGAATAAGTTTTGTTAAAAATGATATGTGATATCAAGAAAATTGCAACAAATTCAGTGATATTATTCGTTTAATTGAATACAAAATTATAATATTACTCAGAAATTAAAATAATACAGTATGAAAATAAAACGCGAGAACGTCAAACAGTTGTCAATGTCATTTCATTGTCACGTCACCTCACTACTTGACTTGTCACATTCTCGACAGCCTCGCAACGCATTGTTATTGTTCGTGTTGCAAAATATGTTTAAAAAATGCTTTATGATGTGTATAGTTCAAACGTGTGATATCAATTTGCAGTAAAATACACAGTCGCCTAACATCTTGAACTTTAAGTTTGAAGCAGTTAATCGTACGATTTATTATTTTTAATATAACCTCCGAGAACAAGTGTTTTATTCGTTAAATCTTCAAAATGCGATACGCACAGTTAGTAGTCGGACCTGCTGGTAGCGGAAAGGTAAGCTAGTTCTACATTTACTCACACATTCAACGTACTTACTGTGTAAAACATAAAACTTATAGTTTTTACTTCAGATAACCGCTTTATTATATATAATTTTGCAATACACCCATTGCATTCCTATTCCAGTCTACGTACTGCTCAACGATTGTAAAGCATGCCTCAGACTCAAAGCGGTTAGTGGAGGTAGTTAACCTGGATCCAGCAGCGGAGCACTTTGACTATGAGCCGCTGGTAGACATCCGGGAGCTCATACACCTTGACGATGCTATGGAGGACGAGGAGCTCCAGTTTGGGCCTAATGGTGGACTTGTGTTTTGCGTAGAGTAAGTATAAAGTTTAACTACAGGAAGGAGTATTTTCTTAGTAAAAAGTGCCAACTTGTAGCTCTCCTATAAGGTGTTATATGTATAATAAAGATTTGTTTAGAAATTAACCTTACCAACAATCAATAAAGTGGTACCTTTTACTGAAAACAAACATGTTTGTTTCTTAATTTTTTTATTTATTTATTCAAATTACAGTTCCTATTATTGTTAAAAAAAAATGTTTTTCTAATGAAATTCACACCAATAATACAATTATGTAATGACTAAAATGATTAATCTTTTATAGTTGATTACTGTTTAGTAGACAGATTTAATTATACAATAAGTACTTACATACTACTTCCCTCACTCTCCCTACATTAGAGCCCGCAAATTATGGGGCTTGTTAACAAAGTGTTTCAATGTTCAACTGACGTGTGTATAGCAATGGTTAATGTCACCAAAACCCTTTGAAAAATCTCTATTATTTATGAGCCATTGCAATGATTATAGACTTGTAATCAATTAAGATTATTTATTGAAAACAAACGCAACTTTTTGGTTCCTTTAGAAGCGTGCTTATTTTGGCAATTATAACATAATTAGGAATAATAAGGGAATTCAGCTAAACTTCAATGTATCCTTATTTTTCAGGACCCTCCTAGAAAACGTGGATTGGTTAGAAGAACAGCTCGGGGACGTGGATGATGACTACCTCCTCTTCGACTGCCCCGGCCAGATAGAGTTGTACACACACCTGACCGTGATGAGGAGGCTGGTGGACCAACTGCAGCGGTGGAACTTCAGGATCTGTGTCGTGTTCATGGTGGATTCGCAGTTCATGGTTGATGGGGCTAAATTTCTATCAGGTATGTTAATAGGACCTAGCGTTGAAAATGCTGGAAAAAATCAAATGTTTTATTCATGATTTAATCAATTTTTCCGTTTTTTTCCGAAGTTTTCGGGTTTTTTAAGAAATAAATAATGTCACTATCACTGTCACTCCTTTCATCTGTTTTAATTGTTTCTTCCTCAATGTCATGGATGTAGCCCGGTTGTAGGCGTAAATTAGACCTAATATACATTGATTTAGAGTTGAAATATAGAGCGGCAACTTTCATTGAGCATATTCCCATAGCATTTTCCCACGGAGGAATCGCTGACTGCCGAGTCACAGGCTTTGACCTAGTTCGGGAGACAGAGTCTCAATCCTGGTGATACTGTTACAAACCTAATCAGATATGTACTTTTGGTTATTTACCACCTAATTTGTTAGATAACACGCTGTACTGTATTAGGTTTATAAGTCAATAAAGATTATTTATTATTATTATTTATTATTGATTTTTTCCTAAAGAATCCGAAAAAAACGAGTCGTCTGAAAAAAAATCGGATTTTTTCCAGACATTTTCAACGCTAATAGGACCATAGGCTCCCAGAGATGTGGCAAAACAAATAATAAAAACATGATCCTTTACACCTTCTTCCCAGTTTCCTGGCTTATGCCACCTTGTCCCAAGATTAGGAACTATTTTTACGAAAGGAACTACCATCTGAATCTGATCTTTCAACCCAAAGGTAAATCTATTATGTATAACATAATGCACAAGATGTTTCGGACAATTCGGACATCTTTAAATGCCATTATCAAGCGTCAATGACTGTGCACGACGACGCGTGCGGGCGACGACTGCGTCTCGCCTCGCCGCGCGCAACCCTCTCGATAAAACAACCGGTTGAGAATGATCCTTGGCCTAATGAGGTCTTGGAACTCCGATATCGTCAAGTAACGGAGTAAACTAGTCCTTATTAGCAATATAGCATTAGTCTGGTTTCCTCATGATATTTTCCACCATCGAAAAGCTATTACATACATAAGTCTCGAAAAACTCTTTGGTACATTCGCCATCAGATATATCGGAGCGTCCGAGGTGTTCACAAATATCTGAACACGCCTCTATTGTCAAGACGTTAGAGTGCTTGTTCAGATATTTTGAACGCCTCGGACGCTCCGATATATCTGGCGAATGTACGACCCAGGGTTTGACCCGCGGCCTTCGGATTGAGTCTTCCTCATGGCTCCGCTGGGACACCGACGCTCTCCAAAATGATCCACTAACACATAAATTTATCCAATAAAGTAAATACCAAATACAGCAATACGCGATGTCTTTTTTTAGGCACAATGGCGGCACTCAGTGTGATGGTAAACCTGGAGTTGCCACACGTGAACATCCTAAGTAAAATGGACCTGCTTAGCAAATCCGCGAGGACTCAACTAGGCAGGTACGAGTACACACGAGTTCAAAAGTGCATGGGCAATTCATTCATAAACTGCCCATGCAATTTTGAATGCAATAGTACATATCTAAAATAAATATTATAGGACAATCTTACACAAATCAACCTAGTCCCACGGTAAGCTTAATAAGGCTTGTGTTGTGGGTACTAGACGACGATATATATAATAGAAAACATCCATTTCAACACAGGAACAAATAATTGTGATAAACACACAAATTAATGCCCTGACCGGGATTCGAACTCGGGACCTCCTGCTTCGCAGACAGGGTCACTACCGGCTAGGAGGCCGTTATATAAAATGGCTCAACATTTAAAATTTATATGGATCTACCCCATGCGCCAAATTCTGTAGAACTGTTTCAACTAACAGAACTGGCTTGTTAGACTTTGTTTTCAATAATCCATTAAAATTAAAAGCCACAGACGTGAATGACAAATGACCCTAACAAACACACACACAGACATACATTGCAAATTAAATAAAAGCTTGTTATATAATTTACAGTACACATGGTGCTACTTTACCGCCCTAGGGCGATAAACAGCACTTTACGTGCCTGCGTCATATATTCAAAGGGCCATATGTACTGTAAAACGTCGTACAATACACGTGCGAAGAGGTAATTCGTAACGAGTGGCGATAAATTAAAACACAATTTCCTCTTCGCCATTGTATCGTAATTCGTAATGTACTATGGATTTTCCTGTTCCATATTACACCTTATTATATTATTCTTCTAGCTCAATATTATACTAGTAATAAAATTAAATAATCATTTCTGTTCCAGTTACCTAGACCCCGACCCCCACATTCTACTCGCAGACATGCGACACTCCAAATCAAAATGGCATACAAAATACGCCAAGCTCACCGAAGCCATTGGAGAGGTCATAGAGAACTTCAGTCTAGTTCGGTTTTACCCGCTAGACATCAAGAAGGAGGAGAGCATAGACGATATACTGCTGACCATAGACAATATTATACAGTATGGGGAGGACGCTGATGTGAAGATTAGGGATTTTGATGAACCGGACCCGGATGATGAATGAGTTTAGATTTTAGTATTTTGTAATAAAATGTGAATAAACCGTGTTTTGCTGCTAAAAAAGTTTTTCAAGAATAAACCTCTTGCGTAGCCAAGATGCCAATCGCTCACGCTCAGTCGCTAACGAAACGCAACTGTCATTGTCACACTAACAAGGAAGAGTGATAGAGAGAGTTATTAAGCGGGAGCGATTGGCATCTTGGCTACGCACGCTGGACAGATACAGGTATGAAACACTTTAAACAAGGTAACGTGTAAATTGACTACACACCCTATGTATCGAGCATTACAGCACCCGAGTGACTCGAAACGTAGTCAATATACCCGGTAACCGTAGAAAATATTAAGATACGGGTAGTTAAGTTAATTCAGTATATATTTTCATCACACTTGGTCGTAAATGGTGATATTGTATTTGCATACAATATGCTATGTACATATATGTTATTTTGCTTGCGCATACTTACGACTTAATGAGGTGTATTAAGCCCAATGGCGGTAATGGATTTTCATAGTACTTTACCGCCCGCCCGGGCCTCCCGAAGGACGCTCGCCGCGCGTAGCCGGTGCTCACCGCGGAGTACTGTGGACTGCTACTACACTACCACTAATAATTATTGTTTATCTGCCTAGTAAGTTTATTTCCTCGCAAATGTGATGAAAAACATTGTATGTATCACGGGCGGTACAAGAATTACGAACTCGTGTTAAAATTAAGCCCTCATCTTCGACTCTGGCTTAAATTCACACTCGTCCGTAATTTTTTGTTTACCGCCCTTAAAACACAATGAATGTCCTACTATCGTAATATTTGTGATGAGTACCTTGAATGGGCTGACATTTATTTGATATAGTTGTATGTTACGTAAGATAAGCCATACATTTGACGTGCCCCCGCAAAAATCGGTAAACTTTTTTGTATAAAAATGACAGACAATTCCACTCCGGCTGATTTGATTATCAAAGCTTCAAACAGTTTTGCTATAAGGATAAACCACCCAATTATTATCACTAGTACCAGTCATTGGCACCGATTTTTGTAGGAAATCACCATTGTTGCCTTCAAATTTAAATCGTAAAACATTGATAGTTAAGTTTACCCTATTGGTTACTATAACAGGAAAATAATAATTACATTCTTGCGTTGTATATTTTAATAGCTTCCTACACATGCCATTATACAATTGATATATGACAAAACATAGCTATTTCCCGCGACATTGCGTGAATATTCAACCCCTTAGGGGTCGAATTTTGCAAAATCCTACTAGCAAAGATCAAACCTCTTCATTCAGTATTTTTGGCTCTGTGTTGATTATAAGTCAGTCAAGATGTAAGGGTTAAACAAGACGATGTTACACATCTTTTCCGGTGGACTTTTTCAAAAGTTAACCCTTAAATGCATGAATAAACAAATAAAACAAATTAATTTCAAATTAAGAACTTACGACGATATGACAAAATCTACATTCCAAGAGAACTTGATTGTCACTTGTCTCGTTTCTGTGTCATAAATGCATCATCATGCATTTAAGGGTTAAGGTTATATTATAAAGGTTGATTTTCTTACTGAACCCACATTAAAAGGTACTTTTATAATAAATTGGCCACACACACTTTTCTTTCCTGTGGTCAATAGTTAACAGCTTGTGGACATGTAGTAATGATTTTTATCATACAATGCAATAGAGGAGTGCCCCGTAATGCATTTTTTTAATACTACGACGGTGACAAACTAGCATACGGCCCGCCTGATGGTAAGCGGTCACCGTAGCCTATGGAGGCCTGCAATTCCAGGGGTGCATGCGCTTTGTCGACCCTTTAAAAAAGGGTGATTCGCTGTGTTGACAGCTAAAGGGGCAAGCTTTGCTCCGTGGGTCCCCAGCTGGCAACACAGTGAATCCTCTTGGAGCTCCGACCTTACTCACCAACAGAAACACAACACTATGAGTAGGGTCTAGTGCTATTTAACTGCGGTTTTCTGTAAGGTGGAGGTACTTCCCCAGATGGGCTCTGCTCCAGATTTGAGTGAGAAGACATTCGTTGTGCTGTGCCCTGCCACACTAAACGATATGCATCCGCTGTGCCCATACCTCTCTTAAGGATTTAATAAGAAAATCAAGCTTTATAGCCCTTAACCTTTGAGCAGTCTACCGGAAACACTCCGAATATCGTTACGTTTGACCCATAAGCAATATATTTACATTATTTATATTGGCGTCTTCAATTATAGGTAACCAATATACGATTTTAAGCTAACATGGTCATTTGCATTATAACTAATACGATTACTTAATACGATTTTAACTGAAAACTCGCAGCTCATCAGTTTACTCCGTGAAGATGACGCTTGCAACAGTGTCGAAATATCGGGTGCTCAATAAAACAAACATACATGGTAATTTTCCCGTTTCAAATATTAGTTATAGGTTATTAGCTATTTGTTTGATTACTTATTAGATCTTTTAGAGTTATTAGTCCTTTTAAATACGATCATGATTTTAGTATTTTTTCGGTTGATATTGCATATTTCATGGTTCGATAATTTTAACACTAACATTAGATTAGTTATATTAGTACCATATTGAGAATAAGCTGCCTAATGTTAGTACGATGTGACTGTAAGAATTATTTAGGACACATTTTCAGTCTGTATGTATATTTATTTTCACACAACTTAATCTATTTAATGCGATAAGCTACACAGACAATAGATCCCATTTACAAGCTTTAAAAAAACCTACCAGTTTTTTTTTATATATATTAAGTTTTGGGTTTTTTTATAACCAGGAGTACTATTGATTTAAAAAAAGAAATAAAGTGCCCAGTTTTTTTCGTCAGTTTCGTAACGCATTATTTCATACATTTTGTATGGGCCGTTACGAAACAGATTTTTTTTTGTATGGAAAATCGAGGACCCATTTTTTTTTAATGGTGCACTTTTTTCTGAAAATGCCCTTACACTTCAGTGGCAAACAAGCATACGGCCTGATGGAAAGCAGTCAACGTAGCCCATGGACGCCAACTGTAATGGTGTCTCATGCGCGTTTCCCCCTTTTTTGAGAATTACAATACTGTAGTCTTTCGGGAATACCTAGACATAGCTCATTCACAGCCGGAGCTTGTATGCAGGGGGATTTATTATCTTTGCAACTGATTATACTATATCGTAGTCTTCCTTAGGGTTCTCTTACAATAGGGTTTTTTGCTTGGTGACATAAAATACCTAGTACCTGAGGCTTAGACCATTAAACCAACCGGATTGGGAATTAATAAGTGTTCCTTTCTGTCGAAATTCGTTGACTACATTGTGTGGATTGATGTTTACGGGCATTTTAGCGAGAAGAGATCCAAAAACTTGATTCAAAACACGTAATTCTTTTTTTTACTTAGAATCACGAACTCTTTCGATCTTACCAGGAGAATAAAAGAGTCCCATATCATTTCTGTTCCGCTACCATTTTTCAAACACTTTGTACAGCGGTTACAAAACGGAGTAGGTAAAATGTTTGACAATTTTGAGACCCTTTTTTCTTCGTATTTTTTAATTGGATTGAAGTTTTGTAGATTGAAAGAGCTCGTTATTTTAAGTAGGAAAAACATTAAATATTAAATTTACTTAGGTACTAAAAAAAATTTTTTTGGATTTTTTCGCGCGAAATTGCTTTTATGTGACTTGTACCTTATGTATGAACTGTTTTGAAGTGCCCTTTCTCCAAAAATTGGCAATATTTTTGTATAGAAAATTACAGACAGACAGTCTGGTTGGTAAAATGGTCTAAGACTCGAGGTATCTAAATTTTAGTTCATTGAGAGTTAAGATTTTAAACACTACATTTATATAATTTTACACTTTTGGTCCATAATTCTATCGTTGCATAGTCAGTTCTGTTCACATGGTTTGTCAATACATAATAAATAGATTGAGAACACATGTCGCTAATGTAGTATTGATAGGAATCCATTGAGGATGTGTTTATGCCACATGGCAGTGTTGATAGGAATTCATTGGGGATGTGTTTATGCCACATGCAGTGTTGATAGGAATCCATTGGGGATGTGTTTATGCCACATGGCAGTATTGATAGGATTTTTTTTTTATAGTACGACGGTGACAAACAAGCATACGGCCCACCTGATGGTAAGCGGTCACCGTAGCCTATGGACGCCTGCAACACCAGGGGTGTTACATGCGCGTTGCCGACCCTTTTAAAAAAAAAGGAGGATTCACTGTGTTGACAGCTAAACGGGCCAAGGGCTTTGCTCCGTGGGTCCTTAGCTGTCAACACACCGGATCCTCTTGGAGCTCTGGCGACCTTACTCACCAACAGAAACACAACACTATGAGTAGGGTCTAGTGTTAATTCATTGAGGATGTGTTTATGCCACATGGCAGTGTTGATAGGAATCCATTGGGGATGTGTTTATGTCACATGGCATTGATAGGAATCCATTGGGGATGTGTTTATGCCACATGGCATTGATAGGAATCCATTGAGGATGTGTTTATGCCACATGGCAGTGTTGCTAGGAATCCATTGAGGATGTGTTTATGCCACATGGCAGTGTTGATAGGAATCCATTGAGGATGTGTTTATGCCACATGGCATTGATAGGAATCCATTGAGGATGTGTTTATGCCACATGGCAGTGTTGCTAGGAATCCATTGAGGATGTGTTTATGCCACATGGCAGTGTTGCTAGGAATCCATTGAGGATGTGTTTATGCCACATGGCAGTGTTGCTAGGAATCCATTGAGGATGTGTTTATGCCACATGAAGTCTGTGGCACTACATGGCGGGGTGTTCGTTGGGGGTGTCATAGGGGAAGGGTTTTGCGTCGGGCACGCTGAACACGAACATGAGGCAGCCGAACTGCAGCAGCGCGCCGTGCGCCACCAGCGCCGAGCCCTCCCACGCGGCGCCGGCCGGTGCCGGGGCCGGGGCCGGGGCCGGGGCCGGGGCCGGGGCGGGCCGGGGCGCGGGGCAGCGGCACGGCGGGGCGCCGGCGTCAGCACAAGCCGAGCGGGACCGCCCGCCGTTTACTCTGAAACATTACGTCACTAACTACTACCATGTCTTACCACCTAACAATTCAATCAATCTATTTATTTATTTTATATTATAGAAAACTAGCGTATCCAACAGCTCATAAATGGTGCTTAAAACTTGAAGGTCTATTATTACATGTACGGCGACCCTCAACTTTTAAGAACCCTTATTAAATCACTGTTACATAAACTACCATTGTGTCACCTCTTAACTTTAAATAGTGTACTAATTTAGTTTAACTGGAATATAGCCTAAACTACAAAACAATCTAATTAGAACATCTATTAAATTATTAAAAAATATTCAAAACGTATTTTTGCTTTTATTCATCACATGAATAATGACGAAAATACAAAAATTCCGCATGAATTGTACCTAATTGTGAAATTAGGTACAATTCTTACCTAGTAACGTCATCTCTTCATCTTCATCAATTTTAGTTATCTTAAATTTAGTCAATTAACTATTTCTTATCACTAGCTGCCATGATTACGGTCTCCTGAGTCACTTTTGACACCATTACAATTCACAAAACACGATTTTTCTATAGTTATATTCCCTTTCCGTGATGAGCCATCTAACAAGCATGTAAGTAAAACGTGTCATATTGGGTTACCTAACTAAAATATATTCTTATAACAAAAATAATGTTTCGATACATAATTTGTTCCTATGTATACATTTATGAATATTGTACCGTAGCACCTGAGACCATGGTGACTACCCTAAAGCCCCTCATTCACGGCAGTCCGCCGGCGCTCCGGCATGGCCGGATGTAGCGCACACACGGTGTGCAAGCGGCCCAGCCTGGCAGTCCAATTCGCACTTATTCGTTGTAAGATGCGCAGCGCTGCGTTGTAGCGCATACACTGTACTCGAATTTTAAAAATCGCCGCCATCTCGTATGTAATTTTTAATAATTAAATATTTTATGCATTGCCGCAATGCTCAATTGTTTATTACAGTAATTTGGTGCAATTCGGACTGCAAGATGGTGGGCGGAGCTAGCAGGATGATCCCGTACGGCAAGCATCCGGCGACGACATTCACGGTACTTTATTACGTGCCGGAGGTGCCGGCGGACTGCCGTGAATGAGGGGCTTAATGCCTATGTATACCTAATGTTAATGTCATCTTGACGTTTGTATGCTTGGACGAGCTAAACGTCAAATGTACCTGTTGGTAGCCGTGCCCGACTGCATCCGGTGCCGCACGACGTCCCTGACGGCCCGGGCGCGCGCCTCGCCGTCGTCGTCCGGCACCGGCGCCTCCCGCTCCGACACGTCCATGGTGTACAGCACGCCGTCCACTCGGGAGCCCCATTCCGAGTAGTTGATCAGCTCAAAGTGGCGGGTCACCTGGAAAAATAGAGCATTTTCCTTATGTTACGAAGTTATTTAACCCTTAGACCGCCATTATCGGCTGTGACCGTCCTCGTGGTATTGCTATGGACGCCAATGACGGCGACAGCCGAAAGCTTCACCAATGGAGTTGGGACTCCGTAAAGTTAAATTTCGCTAAAATAATAGAGAGCTTATTCCTTCGCCGTTTGGCGTATAATAGTGGTTTATGCAACAGTTATATAATAAAAGTTAAGAAACAATTATAAACTGTTGCATACACTAGTTTTTCTCCGACAGTTAAAATAACGAAAAAGTAAAAACTAGAAAGGTGGCAAAATGTGGATAATGTTGTACGCCCACTAAAGAAATTAAAAGACCGCATGCTCAGTGTAGGGTTCTGTAGTTTACCGTCCGTCACAATAGGCAACCTTGAAAAGTGTTTGCATGCTCAATATGCTTATAATAATTAACAATTTGTGATGGTCATCCGTCGGGACGGCCATACATATCCCTCGACCTGAAGGGTTGTGCGAGGGTTTCGGTCTAACTCAGGGGATGAGGGGAGGGTTAGCTATATAAAACACAATGTAAGTTTAATAAATAGGGGTCATTTATGCCCTTTATTAAAATATGAAAGTAAACCTAACTTATACCAAGTATCGCGAGATGTTTGGCACGGGCCCTAACGGCTATTCCGCGAAGGGGGTAGGGGGGGTGTGTTCCCGCCAGGGGAAAGGGGATGGATAGGGTACCCTGAAGCCCTGGTCGAATGCGTAAGACACGCGCCGACACCGGGGCAGCGGGGGGGTGCAAGGGGTAACCTGAAGCCCTGGCCGAATGCGTCATACACGCGCCGACACCGGGGCCTCCGGAGCAACCGCTGCTCTCCGAGCGGGCGTCGAGCAGCGACTGCCTGCCTGTCCGCCGCGTTTATTCCCTCCGCCGCGGAGTAGGTGGCCGGGGACGCCTGCCGCTGCCGCCGCCCCGCGCGTCTCACCCCGAGCGCCGCGCGCCGCTTGTAGCCGGTATGTGTTAACGTCGCTCGTGTGACGTTACAAATTATATCCCGACCCCATCAACTCGGGAAAAATCTTAACAGCGCGAAGTAGACCACGGTACAGCGCCATCTCTCAGGAAATTGGGTTACTAATTTATACAAACTAGACGGGTTATGTATGTTGGGTTTTCGGGGGTAACTTTTGCTAACCACCAACCAAGCTCGCGCAAGATAGAAAGGCGTGGAAGTATCGCGTGGAGGCCCTACGCACCTTAAGTGCAATGTCGCATTTGTACCTTGAACACTTAAGTCTTCAGCTTCAATTATGACTTACCTCATCGTAGAAGATGGTGGCGTGTAACCTGGACACGTATCGGCACTGCGAGGGGTCCAGCACCACGTCGCAGCCGGAGTCGGCGCCGAAGGTCAGGCGAGACAGGCGCATGGGGATTGGTTGCCCGAAGCCGTCGCCTAGACCCGATCTGGAAGAAATTCGTTGTTTTCTATATTAAGTGGCACACAACAGCTAAATCATCCCACACTCCATTGGTATCGCATTAAAATAGGACCGCACTATCATCACAGCGTAAGGATGTATTTTATACAGTGGGTTAACTCTACCGATCCCTGGGTCATCGATGGGGGGCGCGCGGGGAAGGAGACGCCGCCGAATTTCTATGAAAATTCAGCGGTCTATTTTAAGGGGTGTCAAATGGAAATTAGTTTGCCAATTAGAATGTAATATCTTTCGCATAGTTTTTGACAACCCTGAGCCTCAGCACGACCACCGAGCCGAGCCGCTGGCCGTGTATGAAGCTATCTCACTGTACGGAATAGGTTACATCCCTACGCTGTGCTATCACTGACCGGCGCATGCGCTCCCGCTCGGCGCGGGAGAGCAGCTCGGACGGGAGCGCCACGTGCTGGCAGCTGTGCTACAGTACCTGCTGGGCCGCAGCACGGGGCAGGCCGCAGCCCGCAGCGTGGGCTCGGGCGGGCCCTGGACGCGCGGCACGGGACGCGGCAGGGGTGCTGCGCCCCGCTCGGCGCGGGAGAGCAGCTCGGACGGGAGCGCCACGTGCTGGCAGCTGTGCTACAGTACCTGCTGGGCCGCAGCACGGGGCAGGCCGCAGCCCGCAGCGTGGGCTCGGGCGGGCCCTGGACGCGCGGCACGGGACGCGGCAGGGGTGCTGCGCCCCGCTCGGCGCGGGAGAGCAGCTCGGACGGGAGCGCCACGTGCTGGCAGCTGTGCTACAGTACCTGCTGGGCCGCAGCACGGGGCAGGCCGCAGCCCGCAGCGTGGGCTCGGGCGGGCCCTGGACGCGCGGCACGGGACGCGGCAGGGGTGCTGCGCCCCGCTCGGCGCGGGAGAGCAGCTCGGACGGGAGCGCCACGTGCTGGCAGCTGTGCTACAGTACCTGCTGGGCCGCAGCACGGGGCAGGCCGCAGCCCGCAGCGTGGGCTCGGGCGGGCCCTGGACGCGCGGCACGGGACGCGGCAGGGGTGCTGCGCCCCGCTCGGCGCGGGAGAGCAGCTCGGACGGGAGCGCCACGTGCTGGCAGCTGTGCTACAGTACCTGCTGGGCCGCAGCACGGGGCAGGCCGCAGCCCGCAGCGTGGGCTCGGGCGGGCCCTGGACGCGCGGCACGGGACGCGGCAGGGGTGCTGCGCCCCGCTCGGCGCGGGAGAGCAGCTCGGACGGGAGCGCCACGTGCTGGCAGCTGTGCTACAGTACCTGCTGGGCCGCAGCACGGGGCAGGCCGCAGCCCGCAGCGTGGGCTCGGGCGGGCCCTGGACGCGCGGCACGGGACGCGGCAGGGGTGCTGCGCCCCGCTCGGCGCGGGAGAGCAGCTCGGACGGGAGCGCCACGTGCTGGCAGCTGTGCTACAGTACCTGCTGGGCCGCAGCACGGGGCAGGCCGCAGCCCGCAGCGTGGGCTCGGGCGGGCCCTGGACGCGCGGCACGGGACGCGGCAGGGGTGCTGCGCCCCGCTCGGCGCGGGAGAGCAGCTCGGACGGGAGCGCCACGTGCTGGCAGCTGTGCTACAGTACCTGCTGGGCCGCAGCACGGGGCAGGCCGCAGCCCGCAGCGTGGGCTCGGGCGGGCCCTGGACGCGCGGCACGGGACGCGGCAGGGGTGCTGCGCCCCGCTCGGCGCGGGAGAGCAGCTCGGACGGGAGCGCCACGTGCTGGCAGCTGTGCTACAGTACCTGCTGGGCCGCAGCACGGGGCAGGCCGCAGCCCGCAGCGTGGGCTCGGGCGGGCCCTGGACGCGCGGCACGGGACGCGGCAGGGGTGCTGCGCCCCGCTCGGCGCGGGAGAGCAGCTCGGACGGGAGCGCCACGTGCTGGCAGCTGTGCTACAGTACCTGCTGGGCCGCAGCACGGGGCAGGCCGCAGCCCGCAGCGTGGGCTCGGGCGGGCCCTGGACGCGCGGCACGGGACGCGGCAGGGGTGCTGCGCCCCGCTCGGCGCGGGAGAGCAGCTCGGACGGGAGCGCCACGTGCTGGCAGCTGTGCTACAGTACCTGCTGGGCCGCAGCACGGGGCAGGCCGCAGCCCGCAGCGTGGGCTCGGGCGGGCCCTGGACGCGCGGCACGGGACGCGGCAGGGGTGCTGCGCCCCGCTCGGCGCGGGAGAGCAGCTCGGACGGGAGCGCCACGTGCTGGCAGCTGTGCTACAGTACCTGCTGGGCCGCAGCACGGGGCAGGCCGCAGCCCGCAGCGTGGGCTCGGGCGGGCCCTGGACGCGCGGCACGGGACGCGGCAGGGGTGCTGCGCCCCGCTCGGCGCGGGAGAGCAGCTCGGACGGGAGCGCCACGTGCTGGCAGCTGTGCTACAGTACCTGCTGGGCCGCAGCACGGGGCAGGCCGCAGCCCGCAGCGTGGGCTCGGGCGGGCCCTGGACGCGCGGCACGGGACGCGGCAGGGGTGCTGCGCCCCGCTCGGCGCGGGAGAGCAGCTCGGACGGGAGCGCCACGTGCTGGCAGCTGTGCTACAGTACCTGCTGGGCCGCAGCACGGGGCAGGCCGCAGCCCGCAGCGTGGGCTCGGGCGGGCCCTGGACGCGCGGCACGGGACGCGGCAGGGGTGCTGCGCCCCGCTCGGCGCGGGAGAGCAGCTCGGACGGGAGCGCCACGTGCTGGCAGCTGTGCTACAGTACCTGCTGGGCCGCAGCACGGGGCAGGCCGCAGCCCGCAGCGTGGGCTCGGGCGGGCCCTGGACGCGCGGCACGGGACGCGGCAGGGGTGCTGCGCCCCGCTCGGCGCGGGAGAGCAGCTCGGACGGGAGCGCCACGTGCTGGCAGCTGTGCTACAGTACCTGCTGGGCCGCAGCACGGGGCAGGCCGCAGCCCGCAGCGTGGGCTCGGGCGGGCCCTGGACGCGCGGCACGGGACGCGGCAGGGGTGCTGCGCCCCGCTCGGCGCGGGAGAGCAGCTCGGACGGGAGCGCCACGTGCTGGCAGCTGTGCTACAGTACCTGCTGGGCCGCAGCACGGGGCAGGCCGCAGCCCGCAGCGTGGGCTCGGGCGGGCCCTGGACGCGCGGCACGGGACGCGGCAGGGGTGCTGCGCCCCGCTCGGCGCGGGAGAGCAGCTCGGACGGGAGCGCCACGTGCTGGCAGCTGTGCTACAGTACCTGCTGGGCCGCAGCACGGGGCAGGCCGCAGCCCGCAGCGTGGGCTCGGGCGGGCCCTGGACGCGCGGCACGGGACGCGGCAGGGGTGCTGCGCCCCGCTCGGCGCGGGAGAGCAGCTCGGACGGGAGCGCCACGTGCTGGCAGCTGTGCTACAGTACCTGCTGGGCCGCAGCACGGGGCAGGCCGCAGCCCGCAGCGTGGGCTCGGGCGGGCCCTGGACGCGCGGCACGGGACGCGGCAGGGGTGCTGCGCCCCGCTCGGCGCGGGAGAGCAGCTCGGACGGGAGCGCCACGTGCTGGCAGCTGTGCTACAGTACCTGCTGGGCCGCAGCACGGGGCAGGCCGCAGCCCGCAGCGTGGGCTCGGGCGGGCCCTGGACGCGCGGCACGGGACGCGGCAGGGGTGCTGCGCCCCGCTCGGCGCGGGAGAGCAGCTCGGACGGGAGCGCCACGTGCTGGCAGCTGTGCTACAGTACCTGCTGGGCCGCAGCACGGGGCAGGCCGCAGCCCGCAGCGTGGGCTCGGGCGGGCCCTGGACGCGCGGCACGGGACGCGGCAGGGGTGCTGCGCCCCGCTCGGCGCGGGAGAGCAGCTCGGACGGGAGCGCCACGTGCTGGCAGCTGTGCTACAGTACCTGCTGGGCCGCAGCACGGGGCAGGCCGCAGCCCGCAGCGTGGGCTCGGGCGGGCCCTGGACGCGCGGCACGGGACGCGGCAGGGGTGCTGCGCCCCGCTCGGCGCGGGAGAGCAGCTCGGACGGGAGCGCCACGTGCTGGCAGCTGTGCTACAGTACCTGCTGGGCCGCAGCACGGGGCAGGCCGCAGCCCGCAGCGTGGGCTCGGGCGGGCCCTGGACGCGCGGCACGGGACGCGGCAGGGGTGCTGCGCCCCGCTCGGCGCGGGAGAGCAGCTCGGACGGGAGCGCCACGTGCTGGCAGCTGTGCTACAGTACCTGCTGGGCCGCAGCACGGGGCAGGCCGCAGCCCGCAGCGTGGGCTCGGGCGGGCCCTGGACGCGCGGCACGGGACGCGGCAGGGGTGCTGCGCCCCGCTCGGCGCGGGAGAGCAGCTCGGACGGGAGCGCCACGTGCTGGCAGCTGTGCTACAGTACCTGCTGGGCCGCAGCACGGGGCAGGCCGCAGCCCGCAGCGTGGGCTCGGGCGGGCCCTGGACGCGCGGCACGGGACGCGGCAGGGGTGCTGCGCCCCGCTCGGCGCGGGAGAGCAGCTCGGACGGGAGCGCCACGTGCTGGCAGCTGTGCTACAGTACCTGCTGGGCCGCAGCACGGGGCAGGCCGCAGCCCGCAGCGTGGGCTCGGGCGGGCCCTGGACGCGCGGCACGGGACGCGGCAGGGGTGCTGCGCCCCGCTCGGCGCGGGAGAGCAGCTCGGACGGGAGCGCCACGTGCTGGCAGCTGTGCTACAGTACCTGCTGGGCCGCAGCACGGGGCAGGCCGCAGCCCGCAGCGTGGGCTCGGGCGGGCCCTGGACGCGCGGCACGGGACGCGGCAGGGGTGCTGCGCCCCGCTCGGCGCGGGAGAGCAGCTCGGACGGGAGCGCCACGTGCTGGCAGCTGTGCTACAGTACCTGCTGGGCCGCAGCACGGGGCAGGCCGCAGCCCGCAGCGTGGGCTCGGGCGGGCCCTGGACGCGCGGCACGGGACGCGGCAGGGGTGCTGCGCCCCAGACGGCGCGTGCGATGCGCTCCCGCTCGGCGCGGGAGAGCAGCTCGGACGGGAGCGCCACGTGCTGAAAGCCGTGCTTGGCGAGGCGGCCGCGCGGGATGGACCGGTGCACGGCCGCCTCGGCCTCCGCGGACAGCGGCAGCCGCGACCACGGCCCGTAGCACTGCTCGCCCACCAGGATCTGACATGTAACAAATCCTGTCCTTAACCCTTCGACCGCCAAGAACGCCTAAAGGCGTCGTGTGCTGTCGTACCCACGACGCCAGCAACGCCTAAAGTTGTCTCAGTTAAGGTGTATTTCGATCATGAATAAAATCTATTTAGAATCGTTTTGCACAGCACTACGAGATTCGTCATTTTTGGTTATCGTAACGTGCGGCGTCTAACTGATCACTTCATTCAAATATGAATGCGGTCAAAGGGTTAAACTCTCCCTCAGAATACAAATATAAGCTCCAAACAAAACTGTTCCACGCAACTCAACAGAATATTACCGCATATTGCTATTATTTCTAAAAAATGCAATCTCGATTTCGCAAGGTCTCGAGTGAATTTTCGATCATTCTCAACGTCAGGGAATCTCGATTCTTCTAATCTCAGTCGAGATCTCGACGAATGTTTTCAAGATATAGAACGAGATTGCAAGACTGATGCATGTAAATTAATTGGTATTGATTCACACGCAATACTGTTAAACTAATGCACCACGTTGTGAAAGATGATATTAGAATGGCCAGCAGCGTCCTGTGCGCAAAAATCCATATAAATTATACGCTAGACGACGAAAAAAATCGAATTAGTCCGTCTGCTAGATTATTAAAAAAATATTCTACACGTATTTTTTTTTGTTCGTCAAATGTAAAATGACGGAAATACAGTGCATTAAAATTTCACGTGACGTCACATTTAGGTACAATTCTAACTCTTTATCTTCGTCAATATTAGTTATCTCGTAAAACGGAATATTTGTCTAATAATTGTTTTATTTAACCGACAGACAGAATAATAGTTTTTCAACCTAGTCGTCATCCCTATTGCGTTAAATAACGCATTATATAACGTTAGGTTTTTTTCGGCTACTTTTCAACCCCCCTTTGGTGATCTTTTTAGGGTTCCGTACCAAAATGTTAAAAAAGGAAGCCTTATGGTGTGACTCAGACAGACTCAGTCTGTCTGTCACATCATTAATTATCTCGAGAACTATTTAAGCTACCGATTTGAAATTTGGAATAGTTATAAACAAAGTTAACGCAGACACATTGAGGGAAGATTTATCACATATTTCAATTTATTTTCAACAACTATGCCCGATAAAAGAGGGGGCAAAAATGTAAAGTTTAGTGGGGTATCATTTGAATGGGCCAGATTTGCACATTCTAAAACAATTTCTTAATTTGTTTTAATGAAAAATGTTTGATTTTTAAACGAAAATATAAAAATAAATACCATTCCCCACCACCCTTTATCTTCGAAGTTTATGAAGGAAAAAATATGATGTTTTTACACAACGTTAATATTATCATAAACATTACAGGAAGAATATACTCGTAATATTGCCCCTAACTTCATTAAATTCTTTTTAAATAAAATAAACATTTCGGAACAGAAGTTGAAATTTAACCAACAATAGGCTATATGCACTTGAAATAGATAAGGCTTATATTTTTTTCTCAGAAACTATGTTGGTTCAGCATTATATCCCTATCAAAATTTCTTAATTTAATTTAATTTTAGCTGTGAAAATAATTATTGAAAATTGCAAAAAAATGTGTGAAATTACAAACGGTTAAAACGCTGTGACGTCGAGTGTGACGTCATTGGATAGGGGCGCCTGTACACCAAACATTCGAGACGCCAAGAACGCGAATGAAACAGAGAGCCGCTGTAATCTCGCGTCTCGGTTTCTCAAATGTTTGGTGTACAGCCGGCACAGAAGCACTAGTATCCAGATCATTAAAAAAAAGCGCGCGAATCGTGAATCATAAGTGTCAAATTGTATGTAATACATTTTCTCGGATGGAATTTTCTTCTTAAGAAATATAGTGTTTCTTGTTCTGCTACTAATATTTTTGCATTTTGGCAAAATGCAATACACATCCCCATCTTTAAAGCGATTTTATGATTTGTATGTCGTTTTCCACTGTAAATGTAAACACAATCGGCTGAACACACTACAAGACTAAATAAATAATAAACAATTTTTAGGTTATGTTGGGCCGGTCAAACACGTTCATAAATCATAATCTTAATTCACATCAATTGATCTGAGAAATTTATTATATCTGAAAAAATCAGGATACGTGTGAGCAATATCTAAATTGTTTGTAATTTTATTTTATTTTATTCACAATATGAATTACAATTATGAATCGTAATCTGATTCAGACTGTGTGCCGGCCTTAGATGAACAATGACGTCACGGCTCAGCTTGCCGGAATGGCGGGCGTTTCAAACGCCCGTTTTTATTTGGAGTTTTTGAAAGAAGATTTATCTACTAAATTTTAGTTATTATGCGCTGAAAATTGTTTTACAGTATTTTTATGATAAAAGCTATCATCCAACAGTATTTAAAAAAATAGTGAATTATGTATTATTTTTTTTTTATGTTTTTTTTTTCTTTAAATTTATATGATATCATGCTGAAAGAAAGTACTAAAAATATATTTAAAAAATTGGTTTACGTCATAGAAAAACAAACCCAATCTGTCGACACATGTAGCTGACGTTAAATTTCTACTTATTATACAACGTGTCCCAAAAGTCAACCACCACAGGATGGACATGCTTATGATTAGTCAAGAAAAAAAAAGAAAAAATATATATCTCCATTATTTTAGAAATTACAGTTAAAAAGAAATTCATCGAAAATCGACATCCTTAATGGTATTTTTAACGAACATCTCTACAAATATTCAAATATTTCTGTGTTTCTTTTTTGGAAACTAAAGTAAAATTAAAAGTTTAGTTATTATTAGTTTTTTTTTTAAGTTCTTTTGTTAAGTTAAGGTAGAAATTAAGAATGTTTTTGTAAAACTATTTTTCATTGTGTAAAATAAATTAGATTGAGATTATACCTAATAATTTCATTTAATTACTTTGACAATTTATAAATTTTCTTTTTAATTTAAATTTATCAGTGCTTTTTTTAAAGTATTTTAAACACTATTATGCTTGCTAATTAAAACATTAATGACATCACTGGGAAAATTGTTCAGAGCTTTAGGTATGTACGAACTCCACACTCTGTTGCCATATTCATTGATGTTTGTGTAGTTAGCCCTGCTATTTAACCCAGCCCTTAAAAATACCATAATACATGTAGTTTTTACATAAAATCAGTTGGATTGCCCAGAACTGGTGGAAAGGCTTGTGAGGCTAATTGTGCCTGATATTAAAAAAATAACCCTTAGGCCACGTGTGCGGCCCTTGTTAGCGGTGCCGGCAGCGCGGACGGTGGCGCATACAAACTCGCCGATCCTAAGAGCCCTGACTCTGCTGAATGCGCTCCTGGTACCAACACCTAAATGTGACCTGCTTGCATGGCGATGGACGGCTGTGTATCAGGAATATCTCAGTTTTTGCGAGGTGATGGATAAAAGGCAATCCAGTGTATTATATTAACATTAGTTTCATCTGTAATTTCACAGTGTATTAGTTGTAACTGTAATGCTGTGTAATATTAGTAAATAAACAAATAAAAATACGCATACGCCCTCTACCAAAACCGACAGAAACAACACTATCCGCCAACCTCACTGGAAAAGCATTAGAAAACCAACCTGCTGTAATCGCTGCCACGCCAGCAACTTGATCAAACTCTGATCCAACTTCTTCAGCTGCTCATCAACCGCTGCCCTCAGCGCGTCGGCCCCGCTGGGCGTCTCGCGTCTCCGCTTCACTGGCGATTCGTATTCTATATCCGAGTCGGATTCGCTTTCTGTTGAGCCCATTTCCTCCTGAGGACGAAAGAACGTTATTCAATGAGGGCTACCGCGAGTCGATTTTCCGCTAGGGGCGCTAGTGGAACGTGGGTCCTGCGGGAACATTTCAAATATCACTTTGACAATTCTCTCATACTGACACAGGACCCGCGCATGAGTGGCGCCGCCTGGTGACCGACAATACGGTAGCTCCCATTATAGTAAAACCAGAGAGTGTCACATTGTATCAAACTCAGTTTATTTACTTACAGATAGGTCTAAACATGTCACGGATGCAACGCGCATTACCTTACGATTGCATTCAGATTATATTTCAAACAGCGCATACTAATTTATACCAAAACTGAATATTTTATAAAAACGTGTTCTAATAATATTTATTTTCATACACGTTAATTAGGCATAATAGAAGTGTATTTTTCCATCTTCATTTTCATGAAATGTATTTTATTCATACCCGAATAAATACATTTATATATACATTGGATAATATTCTAAAATTTGCTTTAGCTAAATGTACGTTTTCTCGAAAAAATATATGGTGGAAAAAAGCGCTACATTTATTCCTTAGACGACTCATTTTCCAACACATATGTATAACTTACATACCGGTTTGATATCATAATTATTTATCTATTCGATCAAAAATCGCGAAACAGCCCTCGGATCTAGGTACATTATTAAAAATCTAAAAACAAAAACAGAAAAGTAGTTCATACATTCCATTTTAATTCAAATGATCTTTCGTAATATAAATATGCTAAAAAAGTAACAGGATTCATGTTAGTTGCTCCAATATCGTATCATCAAGTTGCGCAAAATCGTAAAAAAATTATAACGGGTTCTTAAAACCTTATAATTATAAAATACAACCCAATTTTTCTTTCCTCATATTCGATATGAAAAGTAGAGTGTGAAACTGGGGTGTTTATCACACAGACAGAATGGTCAGTCTTTAAGAAAAGTATGTATATCTTACTTTAGGCTGCGTGATGGCTTTGAGGTCATCAGCAGCGTCCTCTTCGCTGGCCCCCTTGAGGTCTGTACGTTGAGGTCGGGGCTCCCCATTGTGTTTGGTACAAGACAGGTTGAGACAGATGGTGCGTTTGGGAGCGTCTTCGTCTTCCGACGCTTCGTAGTCGCTGGTCGCTTGTAGGTTTTTTAGCACTGAAAAACAAAAAAATATAGCAATGTTGTAACATAGAAAAATAGCAGTGTTGTGTGGAATGTAGCAGTGTTGTATACAAATGTAGCAACGTATGAAAAAGTATCAGTTGTATAGAATATAATAGTGTTGTATAGAATGTAGCAGTGTTGTATAGAATGTTAGAATGTAGCAGTGTTGTATAAAGTTTTACTACAATGGGGCTTATTCGCGTAAAACATTGAAAACTAACCTTCAACGTTTCGTTAACCTTCGACGGTTAGTTTGCAATGTTTTACGCAATTAAGCCCCGTTGTTATAATGTAGTAGTGATGTATAGAATGTAGCAGTGTTGCATATAATGTAGCAGTGTTGTATACATATAATGTAGTAGTTAAATAAATAAATAAATAATTTAGTGGTGTTGCATAGAATGGTAGTGTTTTATAGAATGTAGCAGACTGTTTTATAGAAATGTAGGAAAATGTTTTATTGAAATGTAGCAAACAGTTTTATATAAATGTAGCAGACTGTTTATATAAATATATCAGACTGTTGTATAGAAATCTAGCAGACTGTTTTATATAAATGTAGCAGACTGTATATAAATGTAGCATTGTCGTATAAAACATAGCATTGTATAGAATGTAGCAAAGCATTGTACAGATTATAGCAGTGTTGTGTAGATATGTAGCAGAACTGACCGTTCCGGCAGCGCACGTACTCGCGGCGGCTGGGCTGCAGCGGCGGCGGGTCCGCGTAGTGCTGGCGCACCATGCCCGGCACCACCACGCGCCCACGGATCCCAACTGGTACCTTTACCCTACACAGCACCAAAACCCCATTAAGAGTCCACATATGCGAGCAAGAAAACCAGATAGAGAGCGGGATAGACCTAATTGCAAGAGCACGCGAAATGAAACGGCGATAGTAGGCGGGCGCGTCAAAATACACTGCATAATCAGATAATTGCTGTTTACACGTTAACTACAATTTCTGTAGATAAAAGCTTTTACCAGATTTAAGAACTAGTTATTACTTAACTATTTAACTAAGAATCATGTTTATAAATTCAAGGGTTTCGACGTTCTAACCAAAAACATGTAAAAAAGGACCTATGTTTGAAAAATAAAAGTATCGAAGCTTTTGTTAAAAATCATGTTTTCACGTTTACCAGTTTGAAGGAAATATGTTGAAGTTTTATGTGTATGAATATCAGATACCTAGTTGTTATCAATATTAAGATCTAGACGTCTGAATGATAACAATTTGGCCACTGTGGCCTCTTAACATCTTGACCCGACCCATTAACACTTTCGATACCGCGGCACTCGTAAACTTTACTCAGATGCCGGCGTACCCGCTAGTCGGGCAAGAGCTATAAACATACACGCGACGCCAAAGTACCCGCCAGGCGGGCAAGCATTGCAGCTTCGCTACGTCCGCCGCTTGCCCGCTTAGCGAGTACAGTCACTTGCAATAGTATATGACGCTGTGAAGGCCGCAAAAATATGTGACACAGTCTTGTTTGTACCGCCATAAGAGCGTGTCACATATTTTTGCCTTCACAGCGTCATATACTATTGCAGGTGACTGTACTGTCGGTGTCTGGGGTATTGGTCGAAATTTTGCCTAGTTTCGAAAAGCCTTGTAGGATTGGCGGAACGTACCTTAAAACGTTTAAAATAAGAAAGGATTGCATATACTTAGGAAATTTCGGACTCTGGTCGCCTTGATCGGGTAGCCCAGTGGTCAGGGTGTCTGCCGCGAAAGCAGGAGGTCGCTGGTTCGATCCCAGCCCTGCTCACCGGGGACCTTGGTCACTTTTTCTTTAGTATATGACATCTCTTTCAATTTATAAGCCTGGGGTGCCATAGTCTGCAATATTTACCTGAAAGGCGGTCTGTAGGCCCTGGCGCGCCGGATGAAGTCGATCTTGATGGCGTGCTGGTCGGGTGGCGCGGAGAACCGCTCCCACAGCGCCACGCGCTCCGTGGCCGAGATGGAATTCACCAGCTTCCAGTCCTGCGCACACGCATTACAAATATTCTAACTAATATAGTACATTACTGCAGAGGCCGTGAAGTAAGAGATTGCAGGACGAGTTTGTGGTAGACGGATTAAACAAGTCCTGCAATCTCTCTTCCGGCCGAGGCTTGTATAGTGCTTTTCTCAAACATTGTAAGGAAATATTAAATTTAAAACAACTACTAGGTAAATAGGTTAATAAGGAAAAAAAAGTTTAATTTGCACCTTTTTTATTTTTTAAATATGCAATTTGAATTAGCTATTCGAGCACCATGTTTAACCGCACATAAATATACATAGAAACATAGAATTTGTTTTTTTTAATGTCGCAAGTGGTCGTTGGCTGTATGTAATTTTTCCTTTGTCAGTTTAATGTTAGTACGCAAATTTAAAAAGTTAGAGCAGCGGACAATAATGTTTCGTTCATACTTACGCCATACATTACTTCATGGCCGCCGGCCAAGAAGTAAATCCTGAAGAAGGAATCCTGGTAAGGGCATTTATTTGTGCGATGAACACAGATATTTGTTCCTGAGCCATGAATATTTTTTATTTATTTGTATATTATATATATCGTTGTCTAAGTACCCGTAAGACAAGCCTTCTTGAGCTTACTGCGGGACTTAATCAATTTGTGTAAGCATGTCCTATAATATTTATTATTATTTATATTAAGACTTACAATATATTGCTCCACATGGTTTGGGCACATCCAACGCCCGGTCGGTAGCGCGGTCAGCGGCGGATCCAGACAATCCTGCCCAATGAAACACATATCAACTATAAAACAAAAGAAAGTACAGTGGTCTCGGCGCCGAATATAATTATGTTCCTTTCGGCGTCGAGACCTTTGGTCCGTGGGCCCTAGCTCTCTGAGTTTCTTCAAAGACCTGTCGAAGAGACTCAGAGACGCCACAGGAGACCCAAGAGCTAGCAGCTTCCTCGTTCAACGGATCAGTCTAATAATCCAGTTAGGAAATGTTGCCAGCGTCCTTGGTACCATGCCGCAGGGGGCTGTTTTAGATTTATTTTAGTTTTTATTTTAGTTTTTATTTCGTTTTATTTTAGTTTGGTTACCTATACTTATAGATTTGAATTTGTTTTTTAATATGTTTTAGTTTATTTTTTCACTATAAAATAATTCAAAATCAAACCCGAGCTGAATAAAAACTCAAATGCGATACTTCTGAAAACGCTTTGTGTCTGATAATGTCTTATGACGTGGCAATCAAGTGCAAGGTAAGCAAGAATCGCTAGCGCACCGCACCGTGGGTCCTACGAAAAGACGTTACAAGTCATTTTCAGTACATTTCTCATTGGTTTTTAATTAAAGTGTTTATTTCAATAAATTCGTAACGACCGCGACCGCGTACCGGAAGGCGCAGCGTGGGTAGGCCCCCCGCAAGGTGGACTGATGACCTGGTGAAGGTGGCAGGAGTCCGCTGGATGCGGGTGGCGCAGGACCGGTCATTGTGGAAATCTTTGGGGGAGGCCTATGTCCAGCAGTGGACGTCTTTCGGCTGAAATGATGATGATGATGATGATGAGACGGCGCCACTCATGCGTGGGTCCTGTGTCAGTATGAGAGAACTGTCAAAGTGACGTCTGAAATGTTCCCGCAGGACCCACGTTCCACTAGCGCCCCTAGCGGAAAATCGACTCGCGGTAGTCCTCATTAGGGTGGCTTTGGGATCTCGATAGAACTCGCCAGTGCCACCCTTGCGTCACGCCGCTGGAGGTTCCCCCTTGTTTTAGGAAGCTGTCATCGTCCCCGAGGACTCCTTTTAGTCGCCTCTCACGACAGGCAGGAGATACCGTAGCCGTATTGTAATGGCCGAGCTACAGGGCGCAAGCTGGCTGTACCTGGTGGAACAGCAGCGGGCAGTAGTCGCAGGCCAGCAGCGGCGCCTGCCTGCACGTGCCGCGGCACACGAAGCACGACCTGGCGGGCAGCGGCACGCAGCCCCACGCGTCCACCGTCACCAAGCCATTGCCGTTCTTGCCATTGCCGTTTTCTGCAACAAAACTTTATTTTTCAGTCCTCCGGCCGGTAAGCGCCACTTTACGCAAAACTAAATACTATTTTTCCTTCAAGAAAAGAGCGTACTCCCACCTTAAAGGCCGGCAACGCACTTGCGACACCTCTGGTGTTGCGGGTGTCCATGGACGACGTTAATCGCTTACCATCAGGTGATTCGTTTGCTCGTTTGCCCCCTATAGCATAAAAAAAAAAAAAAAAAAACCGCCTCCCGGCTCCGTCGGGCTGAAAAATAGTATACAAACCTCGGCCGTTAAATGGGAAAGCCTCGGATCACATGTTAGTCGACCTCGGCTTCGCCTCGGCCGACAATTACATGGAATCCGGGACATTTCCCACTTAAACGGCCTTGGTATGTAATGTACTATTAATATACACATCGATAGGATAAAGAACTGGATACCCTATCAGAAGGAAATTAAGTGCGCTGGGAACCCATTGGACTAGAGTTTCGACCCCAAACGGTACAAAATGGTACTCTCTGCCCAGGCTCTTATATTTCAGGCTCAGCCGCTCCGCCCGCTTTTACATTAGTTCGCTGGAGGTGGGACGGTGCCAGATTTTTAGGGACAATAGACATTTTGAGTAGATTTTTTTCATTCTTTAACCTATAGGAAAAGGTAAAAATACGTGTTAAATCATTTCGGAGAATCAAACTGACGGAATAAATAGAATTGTAGTTTTTCAACCTAGTCGTCATCCCTATTATAGACAAGATTTATAGATTAAAGGAAGAATTATTAGACGGAAGAGAAAAGATAATGGTCAGAAGGTTTCAGCTCGAACCTAACACCAGCCTGCTAAGGCAGCAAAAAATGATTTCCCATATGTAGAAACAGCCAATATATCATATATTTATATCATTTACCTTTATCAGTCCCCGGAAACGGACACGGTACGCGCATCTCTCTTGGCAACTCAAACTGACGCGGGTTCATCACTTTAGCGGCTTTCACGAGGATCTCCATGGGAGTCAGTTCCTTATCTTCCTTCTCTTTCTCTTTGCTGTCTTTGTCCTTTTCTTTGTCATCTTCTTCAGTCTTCTTGGTGGAGTTGGAACGGTTGCGGAGGGACCTGTTAAAGGATTTCAATTAAAGGCCATCTAGAATCAAGAATTTATTAAATACAGTAGGCGCTCATTAATCTGGTGCTCGTCAATCCGGCATCCACCAGTTAGCCCGCTGTAATCCATCAGTTTCACAGTTAAATTACAGAGTGGTTGTATCAGTTTGTTAAATAGGCTAGATTACATATATTATATTTCCCACACGAATAGGGAAAAATAAAGGTGCTAGATTACTGAGCTCCAGAGGAAGGTAAAATTTGCAATTTTTTTTTGTTTTGTTTTGCTTTCGGCATTTTAGCCATCTCCTCGTAATCATCATAATCTGATTTATTTATTTTACCTGTATTGCACAAAAGAAAATCATGATGTACAAAAGGGTGACTCAAAGCCATAAGGCATTCTCTACCAGTCACCCTTTAGGCAATGCAGCGAGATTGAATACTGATTATTTGGTTTAAATTTGTGTCTTTTTTACAGGTGGTGGTGGATTAACCACCATTCCTTTATGCTTATTTTATTTTATTTTGAGCCTTTAATTGGACATTTTATTCATACATTTCTTGTTTGTTTCATTTTTGTTTGTCCGTTTGCCATCTGGTAGAGGCCTCCTCCAATCTTGTCCATTCTGATCTTCCCATTGCCACTCTACCCCTTCCTTCTTTATGTTACTTGTGTTCAATATTAATATATTTTCAATAAATTTACAAGTTCTTTACTCTTTGCATCTCTTATTTTACAATGTTAGGCCAAAAATATTCGTTTCCAATATCTATCTACCTATCTAGTCTAGTTTTTGCATGTTAAAAATGAGAATGAGATCAGCAAGGAGTAAAAGATGGTACAAAAAAAAAGATAACAGTGATGATTATCCTGTCAAAAAACAAACCAACCATTCCTCAATGTCTAGCTAAATGCTTGCCTGGTCTTCTTCTCCGAGGTGCTGTCTGCTGGCGAGACCGCGCGGCTGCCGCGCGAGGATGGCGGTTGCTCCGCATCTGCGCCCTGGCACTCGCGGCAGAGCCACAGCCCAGCTGGGATGTCATTCTCGTCCAGTGGCGGATCACTGAGGGCAATTGATAGATCCCAATCTTCAGCATTCTCCCACCAACAAAAACGGTGTCAAACTCCATTCCATCATTTCCAAGGTCTACCTTAACACTGGTTTTGTGTTGTCTATGGGACCAGCATTTTTTTTAAATCCTATAAGTCTTCCAGCATATGACATACATTTCCAGCCCAGTCCCATCATATTGATTGTCTATGAGTAGAACTAGAAACAATTTACTTATTCTAATAAAAAAATATTTAATAGAATCATATGGGAAATTAAATGAAGCAAATTTTGAACATCTTTTTCGTCATTGTCAATGTAGGGCTTGGAAGCCCTATAAATACAGAAACATGCAGGTCATTATATTTTTTTATATCTACTTACTAGCACCCAAGATGAAAGCTGGCCGGGCAGCGGTCGCAACAGATCAAGTCACCCCCTTCCCCGCACGCGTCACAGGAGTCGCGGTTATGACCTTTGCCGGGCCTCTTGTAGTACGGGTGTGAAGGCTTCTTGGTCTTCTGGTTACTCGCTTCTTCATCAGGCGGCTTTATCAACGCTTTTATAAGCTACAACAAAAGAAAAACTTGTCAGAAAACAAGCCGCACATCTAATTAGAGTCTGTCTACCATCTACAATTTATAATGTTGAATTTAAAATGGCGCCAGAGTATCATAATACCAAACTTGTGAACTCGTAGAATTTGTTTAAAACTACTTACCGGCATAAGACCGCCTGACGTATCGAGATCATAACTCACGTTAGACATTATGAACACTTATTAAAGCTGCAATATTGGCTTTATATGGAATTATCTCGTAAAATCGCACAGTAAAAAAAGAAGTTCAATGGAACACAAAATTGTCACATACACAGTAATACTAAAGTATTTAGGAGTACATTTTGAATTATATGATTATTTAATAAATAAAAAATTAATTTGGATGTCAAATATTCACTAGAAAGCCTAAAATTTGCTTAAATATACAATCAACAATACCGACAGATTTCGATATTAAAGATTAAAGATGGCCGCCAAGCGTGTAGTTTGACAGTTGACAGTAGTAATGTTCGAAATCGGTAAAATTCCGGTTAATATTTTCATTACATAAACAACGAATCATCCAAAAATTAAGAAATAGTATAAAATTGTTGTATAAGAATATTAAAGAAAGTAGTTGATAAAACTTTTTAAATTTTTTTAATTTGTTTTACAGTGACATCTGAATTTTTGTCCTTGGCTACACTTTCGATATTGCAAGACATACTAATTTCTACTATATTAAACATCTGCAAGTTTAAAAAATAATAATAATAATGTGTATAGAAGTTTCATCTTCTTAGTAAAATTTATTTACGTATGTAAAATAATATTTTGCAAATAAAAGTATATGTACTAGAACAGTATGAATTTATGATTTATATCTGGTGCCTACTTTAATGCTTGCATGCAGTTTATAAGAAACCATAGTATATTCTTGCATTTTGTGAGTTACTATAAATATCTGTTGATATGCTATAAAGTTGTGTAACAAAACATAAAACTTCCTGTATGAAATAGTAGTATTTGAATCAAAAACCTGGCAACCGTTTTAGAACGGAAGTTGCCATTTGAATGACGTCATGGGCGGAGTTTAGTTGAAGATCGAATTCGGATTCGGTTGGCGGGCGCGGCCATCTTGGTGAATTAGTGACCTGGCGATTCGGATATAGTTAGTGAAAAATCATTTGTCATCCACAATGTCGGAAAGGGAAGATAATGTGTATAAAGCTAAGTTAGCCGAGCAGGCTGAGCGTTACGATGGTGAGTACTTATTTTTGTGATATCTTTTCGTAGAAGGGCGAAAATTCTCTCTCAATTTCGCCGACAGTTGAAAGACGATTTTGTGATAGTCTGAAAAAATCATCACTTGAACAATGATAATGTCCCCTATTAAGTCCATTTAATGAAGCCTAATTGCTAATACATTCGATGAAATACATTTTTCATTAGAAACTGAAACAAATTAATGGCATTCTTTAGGCTTGGTCAGCGATCGATGCGTCATCCGCCGGTGGGATGCCCTTTAGCTTTTTCCTTTGAGAAATTCATGAAAAACGTTACTCTAAAGAAAAACTAGTCGCTTTACCCATCTTTAGTCCTTGAAAGTACCATAATATGTGCAAATAGTACTGTTTTATTCAAATTGAGAGCGAAAAGTTCGAGAAGAAAAAACTGTCACCTATTTTCCCATCCCAAGGAAGTTAACCACGATCGATCTTATTGAATTCGTTCATGCATGTCGCAGCTCGATGGAAAGCTTCATTAGTGGTCGCGAAACGTTCAGGTTTTATTGGGGTTTTGCATTCGGAGCAGTAATTTCAACGCCCTCCGCGGTTTCACCTAGCTATTGTTCGGATTTCGCTGAGAAACATGTTATCGCATTCATCTTTTGAATTAAGAATATAATGCCATTGTACAGGTTATCTGCTTGATTTACATATGTACGTAGTTACGTTGATAACGGCTTTGAATGAAAACTGTAGTACGACGGTCGTGCCGTTCTGCGACTATTCTTGATTGATTTTCTTATCACGGCCGCCTGTTATCGGCTCGGGGCCGCTAGGACGCGATGGCGTGACGAATTCCGTGGCTGTGGGTGACATTTTAGGGATTTAATAAAACAGGTGTCATATAGAAAGTGCACTGACTTCACTGGAACTGAATATGGAAGCATGCACCTGTTACATAAAACTCCTAAAAGAGTAGCACTTGTCACAGCACACCCTTCCCTAACACAGGGATGGTATTAAAATACTAGCTACCGTAAATGGATTGCTGAAAATGGTCAAAAAGGCTAGTTTCAATAGCTTACATCAGTCTTAAATTAACAGCTTTATCAGTTGATAATGTCAGTTGTTCACCCTTGACCATGACAGTTGACAACTCGTGATAAACATGATGAAACCGGCCCCCTGGGACTGCTAGGAGTAATTAAACGAAAGTGTGGCTTGATAACCTTTAGTACTACTAATCAATTTCACATACCAAGTAATGAGACCATTACTTATTTTTGTATAAATTTCATATTAACTGACAATTAGATACAATTAAAACATCTTTCCTCTTAAAATATTCAAATTACGATCATAAAGTGTTAATGTATGTCAAGTGAAAGCTAAGCCATATAACTATTGTATTTCAGAAATGGTAGAGGCGATGAAGAATGTGGCCTCCCGCAATGTTTCTGACAATGAACTAACAGTGGAGGAGCGGAACCTTCTGTCCGTGGCATACAAGAATGTCATTGGTGCCCGCCGTGCCTCGTGGAGGATTATTTCTTCCATTGAACAGAAGGAAGAAACAAAAGTACGTATTTTTCAGTAGTGGGGCACACATAAAACCTTATTTCTATCTATACAAGACGCATTGTACAATAATGAAGTTCAATTAGTGTGTAAAATGTTTTAGAAAATACTAATGAAGTCATGATAGGCTTTAGTAGTATAAATTTATTAGAAAAATCTTACAGAGGTAGTGCATTATGCCTCGGAAACATTTGTATTTGTCATGCTACTTCAATGGACCTCTGTACTTTTGGTACCGACACTGAAATAGCATGACACGGGTGTTTCTGTAAAAATACGAAAGAAAATTAACCACACTACATCTGTACTCATTGATTGATTAATAGAAAAGTATGTGAGGCCTCAATGCTGACTACTTTATTGTTAAGAAAGATAATTTGATGGCTTTCAAGGAGGATGAAAACTTATGGAAAGTCACCATTTACAATGACAACCACACACAATGTGTATCATGCAGTTTCAATCGTCAAGTGCCAGCAAGTATTGGTAATGCATGCTGAGAGTATTAGGCCTTATTTAGTTGTACAGCTTTTGTGAGGGAAAAGCTTTCTTTTTCAGAAATTCTCAAATGGTTTATCCTGATCATAATTTTTTACATACAAAAATGTACCAAATACCAATACAATTGGCACAAGAATTATAACCGTCACCCGTTGAGCGTTGTCACTTGCGTAGAAACTGAAAACTGAAGAAATTCTCAGGCAAACGTGGCTGTTGCATTGAGAAATTGGCTCTTTGTTGCTATGAAGCCCGATTTACTGGCTTGATAAGAAGTACTTGATACTTTGATTTATGATTGAGCTAATTTCACACTAATTAAACTTAAACACATTAAATTAAAAGTAAATTTACACAGGTTTATTTGACTCTCAGATAGTGGGACACTATAATAAGCTAAGATTGTTTGCCTAAGTACTCTTTAACAGGGTACCCTCACAGCCAGATTTGAAAAATATCTTTTCATCACACTTGCTCGTTAATGGTCTTATAACGCGCAGGCGTATGCTAGCGGTTAGAGCCGATTTAGTCCCCTCGGGAGTTATGGATTACAAACTCGAGTCATTAAAGGCCTTCTAACAGACTATCGTAAGTAATCCTGTACTTACCTCCCTAGATGCACAATGTACTATTTTATAGCCGTAATTCAAAAAAACTGCACTGTCAGAATTAACCTATCTTCGAATCCAACTACTTGAAATATTTTGGTGCCCTTGTGACTTATCAGATCTCGCTGGATATGATAAAGGAAGAGAAATGAGTTTATCATTACACTGTTGAGACAATAGTGAATGATCATTGAACAATCAATCAATCAATGTTTTATTTGCCAGAATACTTAAACGTAGGTGTGGTGCTGTCATCAGATACATCGTTGCTGAGGTGCTCAAAAATATTTGAACACGCCTCTTGTCAAAGCGTTAGGATGCATGTTCAAATATTTGTGAACACCTCGGCAGCTGCGATATATCTGATGGCGACTGTACAGGAGCTATCTCTCTCCTGGTGAGAGAAGTGCGCGGTTTGGGAGCTAATCACTCTGGAATCTGGATATACTTCTCTCAAAAGTCTTTATAGTCCCAAATCACACACCCACCACGTAGGTCTTAGATGTAGAAGTCGTGGAAGTACTCTACTAAATGGGACCCACAGGGTGAACTGGGAGAAAAGGATTCCATTTTGTTTTTCCAGGATTTGATTTACCTATGTGCCAAATTTAATGTAAATCCGTTTGTAAGCTTTTGCTTTCAATAGGAAAAAACTTTTAAAAGTACAAACTTTCGTTTTTATAATATTTGTATGATTTGACAATAAATAAGCCATATTTAGGGTTCCGTAGTCAACTAGGAACCCTTATAGTTTCGCCAAGTCTGTCTGTCTGTACATCCGCGGATAATCTCAATGACTGTAAGTATGTCAATAGCCATCAGGTGGGTGTCATTGTATCTTATACAACCAATAGCCGAAGCTTCTAGAGGTATTTTTTAAGGTTCCGTACTCAAAGGGTAAAAACCTATTAAAGACTGCTGTCTGTCTGTCTGTCACCAGGCTGTATCATGAACCGTTATAGTACAGTTTAAATTTATACCGATGTTTTTCTGCTGCTGCTAAAACAACAAATTAAAAAAAAACCGGCCAAGTGCGAGTCGGACTCATACGGTTCATGAGGACTCGGACGCACAAAGGATGCCCCCCCCCCCCCCCCATTTATTACATTAGTTAGGTACTTAAAAATACTGGTGGCACGAAACCGTCAGTGTGCGGCAAGTATACGGTTTTCGGATTTTCTCCTGTACACAAGTACATTTTTGCTAAATTTCGTGATTCTAAGTCAACGGGAATACATTTTGATTCCCTTTGCAAATGTATGAGAAATGAGTCGTAAACGGCCGTATCTTTTGATTGCGTTGACGTAGAGGTTTGGATCTTTCACAGCTTCAGGGGACTGCAGACTTGTGTATGTGTTATTCATTTCAACTTGATACCTTTACGCGTTCCCGAGATATAGGGTCTTGACAGACAGACGGACGGACAACAAAGTGATCCTATAAGGGTTCAATTTTTTCCTTTTCAAGTACGGAACCCTAAAAATAGAATAGAGTAAATATTTAAGGGGGCTCCCATACAACAAACGTGATTTTTTGTCGATTTATATAGAATGGTACGGAATCCTTGGTACGCAAGTCCTCGCACTTGGGCAGTTTTTTAATATAGACCAAATAAAAAAAACTGCACTGCCAGTAGTTTGATTAAAGAACCGTCTCGCAATCACCTGCACGTCGGATCAATACCGGACAATGACTAGACGCGACTATTGGATCTAAAGAGCCTCTGACACAATGGAAAGGCTGACGTGCGAAAATACGGGTGGATACCACTTCAAGTGCGGCGTCCAGAGTAGCCAAACATTAGTTTTTGACGGAGGGCGGCGTTCTACGTCTTGTATGTGTTAGGGGCGGTGCCCCAAAAAACATTGTAAGAGAACCTGGTTTTCCTTTTATTGACCGAGCGACCGAAGCGTCTCTGCTTTCGTGTGTCTCTCCATTTGTTCTCCTCTACAGGTCGCATGTATCAATCAACCAGTTCTTATGAAAATTTGAAAGCAAGTTCGTTGATATATTTTTTTTGGCGAAAGAGTTTTTGAAAATGTTCAAAATGGCAGTAATTGGTGCAAAGGTCCTAAGCGCCATAGAACCAAAGGCACTTAGGACCTTTATACCAATACCATATCTCGAGGTCTGCAGCTCACTGACCCATGATTTGAAGTAAAATTCCTCATCAGTTAATTAGGCGAGTCGGCTGGTGGTAGCGAGCCAACACTTTCGAATCGCCAAGTCGCTATAGATTACGGTTACATAGAACTCAAGGCAAGCACATAGGTATCCGATTTGCAGTTTTCCCTTTAGGACTGTCATTGTATTCAAAATATCCTAGAACGAATTAGTCAGCTGGATCGATGACGAAAAGCGTCGTTTGTCATATTACCCAAGTCTAATGTAGAATGATTCACGACAGGATACAAGCGTAGTCGTTTCCTGGACTATTTATGCTAGTAATCGTTGTTTGTGTAGTTACACAAATGTGCGACTTAGTATAAAAACAACTGCTGGTTACTTGACTACTATTAGGAACATGCGTTGTTCACTCTTAAAATACAAGTCTTACTGTTATACGGTTTATTGTTATAGTCTAACGGCCTCCTACTCCTAGCCTAGTTGGTAGTCGCTGCCTACGAAGCAGGTCCCGGGTTCGAATCCTGGTCAGAGCATTTATTTGTGTTTATCACGATTATTTGTTATTTTATGGATGTTTTCTATGTATTTAAGTATTTATATATATCGCCCAGTACCCATAACACAAGCCTTATTGAGCTTACCGTGGGACTAGGTCGATTTGTGTAAGATTGTTCCACAATATTTATTATTATAGTCTTAGTGTTGTACAGTATTGCAACATTTTCAACCCTGGTAGGTACGTAGTTTGAGATCCTCAAATTGTCTTAAAATATGGAACTTTCTTTCTCGAAGAGATTTACATTAATGTTGTGTATTAGAGCTAATTACGAGTCTTAAACTTAAAACCTCTAGGCGTGAGGACTCGCGAGTCTTCAAGACTCATTTATAACTGTTTTTGTGTTTTCTTCACAAGTTATGACCAATATTGCTAGAATTCGCGGTCACAGCCTTTGAATCGTGAAGATTGCAGTCATCACGCCTCGAGGCAGGCTTTAACCCCTGGAAAGCCACTGTCCAATTTTTGCTGTTGAAACAATGACCTTGAACTTTACATTTAAAGGCCAAATAGCTTGTGACGGATACGGGACAAGGCATTCGAAGGGTTAAAACTCAAAATTAGCTCTAATGCCTCTAATTCAATACTAGTTTACATACATAATCCTCTTGAGACTTCTAAAAGGTTACTAATACTTGAAAATACCTATAACTTAACAAGCAATTCAACTGAACATGTGGGCCGTAATACATATGGCATTTTGGTCCTTGAGCAATATTAGATTCCCCAGTGCTTGAGATTACATTTCTAAGTCTTAACCGAATCATACAAATGATTGTATGGTAATGAATATACCGCGAGAAGGGTACCGTAGTAGATATGAGTAGATATGGAAGCATATTTGCAAATCTTTAAACATTGATAAATAGGTACTCTTATCTAGTGTGAAATTGTTTTTGTTATCGCCTAGATTTATGACGTAAGAACTTATACGCGTATGTATTTCGTATGTAGTTGTCCTATATGGGCATTTTCAAAAATAGGGTACCATGCCTTTTTTTTTAATATAGGAAGTTTTGAGTTTTTTATAACCACGAGTACTGTTGATTTAAAGAAAAAGAGTGTCCCGTTTTTTTGGTCAGCTTGGTTACAAAACTGACAAAAATTTTTGGTATGGAAAGTTCAAAGACCCATTTTCATTAAAATGGTGCAAACCTTTCTGAAAATGCCCGTATACGTCAGTAATTCAGTGTCCTGACAGGATAACTGGAAAAATAATACTTAAGTCAGATCACACGGGTTTTCAGGTCAAGTACAAACAAGGAGAGGAACTCCACAACCCTCCTTAACTCGTTGGGGTGCCCAACCTCCCTACTCCCCTAAGCTCTTCTGCCTCCTGTGCTTTGGACGTTTTCTTACATTTTTACTGTCATTAATCGGCAAACTTAATCTAGACAGACTTTAATTTCTATACGTATTTTTTTCATGGCCGACATAGATATAGAATAAAAAACAGGATACTTGAAAAAAATTACATGATAAAAGTGCTGCAGTTGCAGCACTTTTTCATATAAGTAGTCTTGTTTGGAACGTGACGTTTCGTTAAGTGCCAAGGGCCTATATAGTTTTTACAGTGTTTGTAGTAGGTATTGTGTATGAATTTGACACTTAATGCTTACGTTAATAAGCACTTTTTCGTACGAAACACTCGTTTGTAAGCATTGCAAAATTGTTCGTATGTGATTCTGACCCACATTTTTTGACGTTTTTGTTCCACTTCTTTAAATAAGTCAATGTAGCCAACAGAAAAAGGTAGAAATTAAAAAGTGGCAACATTGTAGTGTCGTCCCGTTTTCTTACATTTATTGATTTGAAAGGGACAACACTACTATGTAGCCACTTTAATTTTTACCTTTTTCTGTCGCACTGTACGGAACCTTTCATAGCGCCAGCCCGACACGAATATGGCCTATTTTTCGGAAACCGCGTATCTTTATAACTTCGCGGGGGCATTACCGTGTTCTTTTAACTCGTTTAATGACAAAGTTAATTATACATCCAATGTAATGCGTTTGCGGGATGTTAGTTCGAACTCATTGTGGCTAGGAACGCGTAAAACGCACATTCCCCCCTTCATTGTAATCTGACCCAGAATCTAATAATAAGTAACTAAGCCCCCCATGATCTACTAAAGTTACTAGTGCCATACCTAGTGTCACCGACCTCTATAGTAGTCGGGACATGCAATGTCACAGCGACATGCAAGTAATTTATTCTCGATCGATAATTGAAAGGCCAATACCTACTACAAATTAACTGATGTATGTCTTTTTCAACAATTTCCTTTATGGAAATAATTAATTGTTATCAGAATTAGGTAAAACCTTGCGGCGAAAAATGAAATGCTTCTTTCGTGAATTGTTTTCATGTTGCTACCGTATTTTTAAGCAATTTCGCGTAGCTTAGTCTGCCGCTACAGAAAAATCGGCGACAGATTCGGCCAATTTCGTTACAGCTCTTACATAGGAATCCCACACCGTTACCTCAACTTAGGCCTCGTTCAAAAATCGGGCTTCCAATATAATATGGTATTCGCGCTAGTCCCAACAGTGTCCTGGCCATGATTGGAAATAAATGTTGTCCATATATTTCATTTTGCTGCGGACTTCATGCGCCTGGTGGTTAACACAGTGAGAGGAAGATGACGGTGGTCAAAGTCACTGTTTTAACCACGAGTCCAGTAGAGTGGAATTTTAAGTAATTGTTTTATTTGTATGTTTGTATCGTGGTAAATGTATATTGTGTTAATTGTGTGTAAATTGTGTTAATTGTGTGTAAATTATGTATGAGTCTTGTTACTCGAAATAAACAGATTTTAATTTAATTTAATAACGAGACCTTACGTAAACTGAAGTAGGTACCATGGTATGGTACCATCGTAGTCCAAAGCTTAACTCAACCAGCGTACTATGTCCTCCACCTCCGTAAGAACTCTTAATTAAAGAGCTAACCATCGAGTAGGCTAGTACAGTCGCCATCAAATACATCGGAGCAGCCGAGGTGCGCACAAATATATAAACATGCTCTGTAACGCTTTGAAAATCAGGCGTGTTCAGATATTTATGAGCTTAACTGACCAAATTGAGTGTTAAAACAAAAAAAAAACATTAATATTTGAATCTATATATTTATTTTGCTATCGTTACCGAGTGCCATGAAATTCGAACGTTGATACCGATGTTTAGCGATTACACATTAAGCGGCAATATCATTGTTTACAGTCACTGGATATTCCTAAACTATATTACAATAGCACAAGGGCCGCAGCTAGCCGTGGCTGCCCGGAACGGTGTGAAATACAACCAAGGCCGCTTTTTGCCGTCTGCAGTCTGGCGCTACTAAAAAACAACCATTCTAATGCACATTTTGTCCGTAATTAGTTTTTTAAACTCCATTGATCGTTCTTAATTTGAAAGTTTACTTTCGAGAGTTCCTTTTTTTATACTACGACGGTGACAAACAAGCATACGGCCCGCCTGATGGTAAGCGGTCACCGTAGCCTATGGACGCCTGCAACTCCAGGGGTGTTACATGCGCGTTGCCGACCCTTTAAAAACTTCGCACATCGCAAATATTAGACCTAGAGTCATAAATATATAATAGAACTGGATACGCAATCAGCCGAACAAAAATGACGCAAAAGCCAACAACCTATAAAGTTTAACAGTGTTGGTAGTTCTGTGTATGAATTTGACACTTAACTCTTACGTCAGTAAGCTCTTTTTCATGCGTAACATTTTATTAATATTAAATTGTTCGCTAATGTCACATTTTTGAAGTTTTTGTTCTGCTTTGTGATAAGTGGCTATTCCATCCAACAGACCAAAGACAATGTGTGGGAGCCCTATAATATTTAGCATAAAAAACAACGAACGGAACGTAAGCCCTTAATCAAATGCAGTAGTTCCTGTAATTCCTCCTGTTCCTCACCTCGCCAGGGTCCTCGTATGCTTATTTATAGAGGATCAGTATCAGTATTGATCATAAAACATCCTAAGTGACAACCAAATTAATTTCAAATTAAGAACTTGCGACGATATGACAGTCTCCATTCCAAGAGAACTTGATTGTCACTTGTCTTGTTTTTGTGTCATAACATAAATCCATCATCTTGCATTTAAGGGGTTAAGCAATTCTTAGCTTTTTTGCGTGCATTTAAATACCAGTCAATACCTAAATGTCCCCAAAATAGCTAGTGAGGTCTAGGAATCCTACTTTTGAAACTACCCGAGTAGATAAAATAGATATGGTCTAATAGTAGATTTTTTTTTCCAATAAAAGGAAGCATATAGTTTCTTTTTTCACCCCAAAACGTATAGATTAAAAAAAGGCAATATTTTAATAAAATCTTCAGTGCATCACCACCTGCTTTCATTATTTCAGTCTCGGTAATCTCTAGAATATTAAAATTTATAATCAGTATTAGTGTTTTGAGGAAAAAATAGTACATTACTGCAGAGGCCGTGAAGTAAAAGATTGAAGGACGAGTTTGTGGTAGACGGCCGAGGCGTAGACGAGGCCGGATTAAACAAGTCCTGCAATCTCTCTTCCGGCCGAGGCTTGTATAGTGCTTTTCTCAAACATTGTAAGGAAATATTAAATTTAAAACAACTACTAGGTAAATAGGTTAATAAGGAAAAAAAAGTTTAATTTGCCACCTTTTTTATTTTTTAAATATGCAATTTGAATTAGCTATTCGAGCACCATGTTTAACCGCACATAAATATACATAGAAACATAGAATTTGTTTTTTTATATGTCGCAAGTATCTAGTGATCGTTGGCTGTATGTAATTTTTCCTTTGTCAGTTTAGTGTTAGTACGCAAATTTTAAAAGTTAGAGCAGCGGACAATAATGTTTCGTTCATACTTACGCCATACATTACTTCACGGCCGCCGGCCAAGAAGTAAATGGGGGGAGCCGTAAACAAGGAACTTCATGTCTTCATTTCGTGACATAAATGCATACATTTACGATCATGTTTGAGAAAAATAATATACAGATATGTCAGCTTATACATAGTTTTCCTTTAAATCGCACGATAACGAAGTATAAATTACTCATCTAATCAAGTATGCGCAGACATTCTAACCCAGTCTGCATTTCAGCCTTATTATACTTAATTATCATATGACTAACCGGCGAGTAATTCAGAATACTTTCCCAGCGATTGTCGAGTCGTCAATGAGATCGTAAAGTTACCGTTATATCATTGCACCTACCTACGCGTCTATTAGTTAATTGACAGTACGTTCGACGTCATCGATTTAAATGTGGAAAGTTAGTCATACGAACTTGTTATTTCCGGCGTTTTAATTCTAATAAAGTTGCTCAAATAGTGTATATAAATTTAGTAGATTTATTGTGCACAAATTAAGTTAGATTATCTGTACTTGTCATTTACTCAAATCTGATTTAAAAACACACATGCGGAAACTCTTCTAGAACGTCGTTCGAGGTTAGTTTTACAACAGAATGGTCAAATAAAAAGTTGTTACGCCCTGCTGGTTGCTTTATATGCGCGTTTTGTAACTTACGTTAAGGTCACTGAGAACTGGAGACGGAAAGAGATACGTTAAATGGGCGTGGTCTGATAGTATTCGTTGCCAAACCTGTCTAGGTTTCTGACTTGTCACTGTAGTATTGTTAATTTAATGGAGGTTGTAGACGGGCCATTGTTGCCAAAGCCAAAGTTGGCGAAATCAAACATTGTTATTTGTCCAAACGTGTCTAAAGGATAATTTTTTCAGCATCTTACGCTCTTTAGTATAGAAGTCGTAAAATTCAATTTTTTTATTTTCAAAAAGCTAGTACAGATAGATCTTTAAGATATCGCTCTTTAGCGATAAGGCCGACTGTTGTTCACCTCTACTTTTAATCTTATTTAATATGTTGTGTTGTAATGTATCGATAAATGAGAAGTCCCTAAGACAATATTGTTTTCGGTTGGTAAAGTGTTAAATTCATTGAAATTAAACACTTTAGAACGGATTAATCGCGTTTATTGACACCATGACCCTACGTTTCGAGCCCTTTACAGCACTCGTTTTCACAGGGTTAAGATGATGACTGAGAGCTCAAAATTGCTACGAAAATTCCGGCCTCTGGACGCTATAAATCAGATTGTAAGACATGACTTACTGCTTGTCATTTCTGCTGGTTCCAATTGGTTGAAATAATTTTCTCGCGTCTTCATAGGTTCTTGGCGATTCTTTTAGAATTCAGAGTATGATATACTAAAGCGTTCGCAATTTTGCTTACAAAAGAGCAATATGCACGGATAGGCTCTCTTGCTTACGTCGCTCAGAAATTCAGCAAGTAGGTCTTGCGTCGCAGCCTTTGTGCTCAGACCTAGATCGACTAGCCGTGGGCAGTTGGCCTACTGCCGTGATCTAGGTTATCAACCGTACACCTAGGCTTCGTACGGCTATCATTAGAGTGAACTTGGTCATAAATAGCATTTTCACGGGTTATTAACCTCTGCGTATTAACAGTTTTGACGCTCCGTGCGTCACATGTTATTCACTATTGCGACGTGTGGCAAGTATGTGTTTGTAGTATACTTACGAGTATACGTCAGACGTCTGTGCATTACGTAAAATGCACTTTCGTTGACTTGATATGGTGGACAAATAAATAGTTAAATATAACGAGTAAGATGCGTAGAGTTGGCGTCTTAAGATTATTAAAATGTTAGTCGGTTCGAATCCTGGTCAGGGCATTTATTTGTGTTATCACGAATATTTGTTCCTGAGTTATGGATGTGTTAGTAACCACATCAAAAGCACTATTGAGCTTACCGTGGGACTAGGTCGATTTGTGTAAGATTGACCCACAATATTTATTTAAGGCGCGTTTACATAAAGTCACATTCGTCGTGTGACAACGCCATAAACCACATGAACCACGGTTGAGTAAGTCATGAGCGCCGCGAGGAATAAAATCAGCCAATAAGAACACTAATAAAAGTTATACTTGATATGGAAATGGAACTGCTGTGGGTCCTAGCATACGTCTGGTGCTCATATTGCTCATCTTTACATTGCTAGTTTAACACATTGTAATGTAACGCGTCCTAAGACTCGTGACGTCTTTGTTGCTCTAAATAAAAAATTCTATTATTGATCTGATAGGTACTTTATTACCGAGTATCACACTTCTCATTCTTCGTCGACCGATTCTCTAAAGTTTATGAAACCTGGTTATATTAAAAAAGTAAGTCGAAACAAAAACTCCGCGTAGGCAATTTGCTGTACTGTACAGTTTGCCATGTTTAGGTAATTTAGTAAAGTGCCCCTAATTTGTCGCCTCGATATGGCCGGGCGTGTGAAAACTTTCGCGAGGTAGCATAGTTGCGCCGGTAATTAATTTTTATTACCATTTCTTCTCAGTTATTGTCGGATTAAGGATGATTATTCTGAGGTTAATTAACTCTCAGTCAAGCAATTCTAACTTGTGTCAAAAGCAAAGTTTTGTTTTAACACTAACGACAATATAATCTGTAGGTACAGAAAAGTTGCCTATCCCTGTTTTAATTGAATTTGGCGATACTTTCGCCTCTTGCGGGGTGACCGCGAATGTAGAAAATCGAAGTATCGTTATCCGCTATCGCTCTCGCATACTAGAGCGATTAGGCCCCCCTGATTAGTCGTTTCTATACTCAGCAGCCGTCTAGAGCAACGTCACGTATTACCGTCACAATATAGATCTAAATGCGTGATATTGCAGTTGCATTAATTACTTGAAACTGTTGTGGATGTCAAAAGTTCAAAATAAATTAAAAGTGGTATTATCATTAATTTAAGTGATTTAAGTCTCCTGCTGATCGTGACGGTAAAACTTGCCGTTGACTTCCAGGGAAAGTATTAAAGCTTTTTTAGGTAGCTTTTATATTTGTTTCGGAAGTCAGAATTCTAAGATAATGAGCGTAGTTTCCTTAAGTCTTATTCTTTACACAGGGACTAGAAAACGGCACTCACTCGCACTCATGATATCATGCAAAACAACCTTAGAATTAACATTGTTTAAACAATTGTTTGTCAAATTTTGTTTTTGTGTTATAAAAGTTAAATAGCTGTAGTGTCTACTATCTACTACGGCTGAAAATCTTCGTGAATATCTAAAAATATAGATAACGAAAACAAATCCATTAAGTAATAGTCAAGTCAAACTTAACCCACTTTAAAAATTTGTTTGTATCACAAGTATTTGGCATCTTTTATTCATCACTCCATTTTGCCTGGCTCACCGCATATCCGCAGCCAGCCTCTACGTAAGCAAATACCCACCTAGATACTAATTGATTTGCGGGCGCGTCCACACATGTCAATGTACTTCAGGTAAAATAAGACTGTATGGCATTTTGGCGACAAATTTTGTACAGCTTTGAAACTTGTTTATAACTATATCTTGGCACTAGGAATTAAGGATCTACAGAGTCCTAGGAAAAAATAGGCGTCCAAACCCTCCCAAGAAGCTTGAGGGCACTTGCCTAGTTTGTAAAATGTCCATTTATAAAAAGCTACCCCCTGCCCTGGAGCCTCTGGGACGGGTTGAACGCCTAAATTTTCCTAGGACTCTGTAGATCCTTATTTCTTTCTAGTGCCAAGATAATAAACAAAAGTTTCAAAGCTATACAAAGTTTGCCTACAAAATATTTTATTTTTCCTGCAGTATTGTCAGAGGTGAAATGGCTGCAAGGAATATTGTTCTCGACTTTAGTTCTAAGTTCTATTACACTAATTTATAATACCTATTATACAAGTAGTGCGCACTAATCTGCACAACGTCAGTCTCTAATACGTAAGCAAATAGTAGTGCAAATAACCCACATAGGCACTAATTGATTTGCGGGCGCGTCCCGCGCGTCATGTCATTGTCAGAGCCAGTCGGAGGTGAAATGGCCGCAGACGTACTCTAGTTCTATTTCATTAATTTATTCTGTTGCCAAGTCATAAAGCGGTTTATGGCTTTATTTTATAGTTCTAACTTGTTCACTTTGTTCAGATGGTTATCTGTTGTACAGTTTCTGGTAATTTAGAAAGATCTCAATGTAATGATTGGTCACAAATCAATCTAGTATGAGAATGACTACAACACTGGGTTTCTTAATAATTCAGGCTATATCTGTTGCGTACGGTACCACGATAGAGCAATTGCCTTAACTTGTATAATAAGCTTAGCATTAGGTCCAGCGTTCAGCTACATAAAATTTGAGAACTGTCATTTTCCAACTAACCTGAAGGTTTAGCAGTAGCACGTATCTTATGCTCCAAGACCTACAAATCGTTCCACTAGCAAAAGTTCTTAAAAAACTTCTTTTGGTGAGGGAAACTGTTCTTTTTACAAACGAGGGATGTCACCGCCAAAGGGTTAATTTAAAAAACAAGTTATCGCCACAGCGCGAGCACGCGTGCCGCGAACTGCGGCGTTTGTAAAAACAAAAGTAGGTCATCGATCGTCAGAAATTGCCTTCATTTTGGGTCCATGGCTATGGCGTCCTGTAAATGCCCCCACGACGCGGATTCTAATGCAATTGACTGGTTATGGATATTGCTTGTCTCTTATTGAAATGTAATACACGCCCGAAGTAATGTGTTTAGTAGGCGACAGATGCACCGACACCTGCTATATTTACGCAACGAAACGTAATAAAATATCTGACACTATATTTATTTGTACAACCGTGTTTGTAAAAGAGCTTGTCGTATTTTGCGGCTTTTGTGCAAAATTTAACTGCAGTTATATTCCGACAGTTCATAAGAGAAATCGTCTCGAGGATATGATGAGAATGTTTCCATGCTAGACTGTTAGTGCTCTGAAATGCTCCAGTTTTGTCAGTACGTAGTAATCTATGTACTATAGCGTTCAGAATTGCATGGACAATTTATGAATGAATTTACGTAGTCTGCGTAAGAACGCGCACTATTGTTGGTGAGCCGATATGTCCCGAGCGGCCGTCTACTAAACAAGACTAAAATCGCTACGTATCTGCATCGCACAGCAGCCGTAGACTCGACCATACGCAATAGCAATACTAGCGATCTATAGTAACGTTAATGTGTTTGTTAACAGGGCGCGGAAGACAAGCTGAGCATGATCCGCGCATACCGCTCCCAGGTGGAGAAGGAGCTCCGCGACATCTGCTCCGACATCCTGGCCGTGCTCGACAAGCACCTCATCCCCGCCTCGCAGACCGGCGAGTCGAAAGTCTTCTACTACAAAATGAAGGTTCGTACAGACACAATATGTATACACTTCGCTACTTATTACTGGGGAAGAAGGCTCAAAATGGGAGCTACCGTATCGTCGTTCACCAGGCGGCGCCACTCATGCGTGGGTCCTGTGTTAGTATGAGAGAATTGTCAAAGTGACGTTTGAAATGTTCCCGCAGGACCCACATTCCACTAGCGCCCCTAGCGGAAAATCTACTCGCGGTAGTCCTCATTGAATACTGATGCATATATATTTATGAAGACGGCCGTAGGTACTCTAGCCATAACGTAAAAGATATTCTTCAGTCACACCTCGGATCTTTACAATACCTTTATACTTCAGAGACTTCGCCACACAAGGTCACGGATATGTTGGGATCCGGACTTCACTAAGCTAGATGGGTCGTTCAACATTTATCGTTGGATTGTTCTGGCGATGCTCTTTAAGAGAGCTCCATGATTTATGGGATAGCACGAAACTTGCTCCCGCTGCACTCCCGTTAAGGTAGCGTTCTGATCTGTGGCGATTCGAATGTTACCTTTATACTCAAGTCAATATTTATAATTAACTAGCTGGTGTCCGCGACTTGTAGCCTAGCCTATGTGTTATTCTGATGTATAAGCTATATTATTGTAAAGTTTCAATCAAATCCATTCAGTAGTTCTTACGTGAAAGAGTAACGAACATCCATACTTACAAAGTTTCGCGTTTAATATTAGTAGGAAGTAGGATCTATAACAAATAGTTGAGTCACTTCTGGATGAGGTAAGCTCAGGACTGGAACCAGTAGCGTACATGAAGAGAGGCCCATGTTCAGATTACTCAGCAGTGGGTGATTAACGGTTGAAATGATAATGAACTGTTTGTCAGTAACATTACAAGATAAGAAAATAGCTATCTCTTTTTGGCTGATACTTAACTGTTGTGTAAGAAATACCGTATGATTCTCTCTGTCTATGCACTGGCATGCAAACCTGGCCAAACTATACTACACATATGACTAACACTGTCACATTGGCGCAACGAAGATTGCGCGTGATTCGACATTGACCACGAACAAGTATCACTACGTTCCAAATAATTTTAGCCGGCAAACAGTTTCTATTCTCTATTTACGCACTCCTTCTACTAAGTTTTTGTTTGATAATTCATATCATTGAGCTCCACATGTAAAAGTAAGGTGTTCACTTTGTCTTTTCACTTGTTTTTTATTTATTTATTTATTCTCAAAAAAAAGTTTTGTATAATTACATTATAATCTTAAATTCGCCAAACATTAAGTTTAACGGCGACTGTTGCACTCACTTTTTGTATTTGTACATATCTATTAGTCCTATATTCTTATCTAAACCCTTACAATTTTTTAATGATACTGCAGGTTTGAACTATGTATTTACTAATTTGAACACTGCTCCTCTTGACATACGGTATACATTAACATTACTATTTCTATGAAACCAGTTTGTCACACAATCCAAACTACTGCTTTAGGTTTATTATTATGTTATATATAAACTAGCCCAAGTGACATCTATAAATATATATATATATAAATATATATAAATGTACATATATATATATATATATATATATATATATATACATATATACATTTACACACACACATACATGTGCACTGTTATTATTATTTATACATATACTACTATATTATTCTTACTTCGTTGTATTCGGTACTTTGCCATAATTACCTACTGCACACTATATACACATAAAACTACGCGCAGTTACTAATGGACAGCACAGAATAGTTTTAAGTTATTAAATATGTAGAGGTTGCATGAAGTGGGTCAGCGTTGCTCCACTTACGAATGCATTGGGAATTCACCAAAAACTAGCGGCATAATGACTCACCATAGTAGCTAGTTTCTTTTTATAAAATATGAATTCAATAAAGCGTTGATTCACAATTTTTCATGTTCTCGTTAATGCAGGAAAATTACTATTTGACCAGCTGAAACATCGAGATGTTAATTCAAAATATGAGGTCCAAAATCATTTATAAATACGTCAGGGTCTTTTTTACATATCCACAGAATCACAACCGTTTACACATGTGTAAGTCCCAAAAAAGGATCCATAAAAATGTGTCGTCTACTGTCACTGCCAAAACTGGTTTGCCGAATTATTAATTCAGCATTATAAGGAGACAAATCTTCGAATAGTTAAACGAATAGGTATGGATAGTGCTTAGCGACCAGCGAGGACATAAAACATCTGTAAACGCGTTATCTCACAAAATATTAGGCGTGTCCTTGACGCGTTCACGGTGCTCAGGCTGACAAACAGAGATAAGCTTACATAGTTTACTACAAAATTAATCTACGTAACCATACGTATGTTACATTTCATATTGGCAAGTTAAGTCGTTTTTTTTTAATTATAGGCTACGAGAGCCACTTGAGAGCTCATGACTGACACTTACCTGGAATACAGCAGGCCTACCACGAACATCGAAAATTGGTATTGACGGAAAAACCTCTTTGTCACTCCAATATGCAAGTGTGACAGAGATGGAGATACAAATCGGCAATCATTCTATTTTCGTGGTAGGCGTCCAGTCGCCCTCGTCGAAACCCAGCCAGAACCAGTTGATGATGATTTCTAAAATACTTGCCGTGCAAAATGTTATAGAAAAATACAGTTATAGGCGACTCAACTTATCTCTGACGAAGACATGCATACATTAGGCGTTATTAGTAATATTATTATGAACATAAAACGGGTCTATCGCGAATGTAGTTAATTTACGTTAATATACCGACGTTTCGACACAATTTCATGTGTCATCGTCTCGGCTTGACTGATGAATCAGCGAAGTGTCAACGGCGATCTTGCTAGAAATGTTCACCTACCCGGCGGAAAGTCATAAAACGCGTGGGTAGGCAGAAAAAGTTAGGTCTACCCTTTTACTAAATGTTATCGGCACGACACAGCAATCACAACATCGGCGCATCGATCCGAAGATAGATCTCGCGGTTTGAACTTCTGAATCAATAGTCCACAAGTAGTCTGTATATTAAGGTAAATTAACTATATTCGCGATAGACCCATTCTATGTTCATAATAATGTGTATAAATCGCGAAACTCTTAACGTGTTATATGTCATTAGTAATATATATCAATGATCATTATAGAATTATGCTACTGTATAGAGTTAAATAACAAAGGTTTGAGAAAATTGACTAAAAGTGTTGGACATTTTGTGATTGGCAAGCTGAAATGCCAATCCCTCGGCTGTGAAGTAAAACTTCAAGTTAATAACATTTAACATTGTCATTAGATTAATTAGCACCAGTTACTTGGTAGGAGCGAGAGAACAGGCTCTGATGTTTCATTCCCACTAATAATAGCTGCTGCATGCTGATGTCATGGCCTTGTTTTGAATCAAAAGGGCGGGTTAGGATTTCTCTTATAATAACCTAGCCGGCGATTGACTCTTAGTCACCTGATGGAAATTGAAGTTCACCGCTTTAGTAATAGCTTCTGCTTCAAAGAAACCGAGATTGTAATTGTCAGGGGATATAGAAGAAGGTTGGAGCATATTCCATTCCTTAGCAGTCCTCGGGCGCATTCTCTTTTCGTCCTTCGTCCATTAAGACTGACTTTACCAATTATGAAGAGCATTGTTGGTAACCATTGTACCACAGATTTTGTAACAGATGTCCATACAATAGAAAAAATCAACTGCGAAAGACTGGTAATCATGGGATTCGAACCCACTGCCTCTGGATTGCTGGTCCAACGTGCTTCCAATTACACCAGACGACCTGCCCGTCACAGCGAATTTTGTCATTGTATGGTGAAATACATCACTAGCGACATCTGTACCTAATGTATTGAAGGTTTACAACCTTTAGCCACTCTAAAGATGTGCGTCTCCCGCAACCATCTCCAAACTCCACAACGCTCCGTTATGTTGAGTTTGCTATAGAGGGCGTTGTAATCAGTTTCATGATTACTTATATAATTAATAATAAATAAATAAATATTATGGGACAATCTTACACAAATCGACCTAGTCCCACGGTAAGCCCAAGGGTTTGTGTTGTGGGTACTAGACGACGATATATATAATAGATATATATAAATACTTAAATACATAGAAAACATCCATAACTCAGGAACAAATATTCGTGATAAACACACAAATAAATGCCCTGACCAGGATTCGAACCCGGGACCTCCTGCTTCGAAGGCAGCGTCACTACCAACTAGGCTAGGAGGCCGTTAATTAGTTTTATATCAACATACTTTTATTTTGTTTTGGTAAGGATTGTGTTTGTATGTTCCAGGGTGACTACCACCGGTACCTGGCAGAGTTCGCGACGGGCAACGACCGCAAGGAGGCGGCCGAGAACTCGCTCGTTGCGTACAAGGCCGCCTCCGACATCGCCATGACGGAGCTGCCGCCCACGCACCCCATCCGTCTGGGGCTCGCGCTCAACTTCTCAGTGAGTACCCCCCCCACACACACACACACACACACACACACACACACACACACACACACACACACACTCTTTCCTTTTTTTTTATACTACAACAGTGACAAGTAAGCATACGGCCTGCGGCCAAGCGGTCACCGTAGCCTATGGACGCCTGCGACTCCAGGTGTGTCACATGCGCGTTGCCGACCCTTTAAAATAGGAGGATTCGCTGTGTTGACATCCAAAGGGGCCGAGGGCTTTGCTCCGTGGGTCCTCAGCTGTCAACACAGCGAACCCTCTTGGAGCTCTGGCGACCATACTCCCCAACAGAAACACAACACTATGATTAGGGTCTAGTGTTGTTAAACTGCGGTTTTCTGTAAGGTGGAGGTACTTCCCCCGATGGGCTCTGCTCCAGATTTGAGGGAGTCGACATTCGTTGTGCTGTGCCCTACCACACTAAAGGATATGCATCCGCTTTCCTGGCTTTGTCATGCTGCTGGCTATCCTACACTTGAGTCTTACCGATAGTGACATCTCCCCGTTCCTGCGACCAGTGTCACAATCACAAGGGGCTTGTTTCTCCAAAACTTTAAATACAAGCGGAAGTCTGTGTTTAACATCTTTGTATTACAAGTTTTTAGCTTTCACCTGTTAGAATCGCCATGTTTTTTTTTAAATACCACAACGGTGACAAACAAGCATACGGCCCGCCTGATGGTAAGCGGTCACCGTAGCCTATGGGCGCCTGCAACACCAGGGGTGTAACATGCGCGTTGCCGACCCTTTAAAAAAGGAGGATTCGCTGTGTGATGAGACACAAGAACAGAAAAATGTCTGAACATGCACACTATCGCTTTGACAATTGAGGCGTGTTCAGATATTTGTGACCACCTCGGCAGCTCCGATGAATCTGATGGCGACTGTACCTTGTTAAGACTAGCGTTAGTGGCATTCGAACAGGTGCGGGCGTAACCCTGACCCGACCTTGCGGCTAATGGGTTTGTTAACGCCCGAACTGGAGATAACGACAAGCAGATACATCTAGGCTGGTTACGTAAAACACGAATAACGTTGCCTTGTTGCGCCTGGTAAATTGTCTTCTAAACATACCTGAAATGCCATTATTTAAAAATAATTATCAAACGGGTCTAACGCGTTCACTTATTTACCTTATTTACCGACGTTTCGACACAGGTTTCACTGGTCATGGTCGCGGCTAACTAGCCAACCAGTGAAACCTGAAAACTCCCGAAAGTTTTAAATCTTAAATGCCATTGCTAGATTTTCTCTGTCTATCCAAAATTCAAAACGACGGGCAACTTGCAAATTTCATCGGCTTTTGTTACTTGGAGAATAGTCTTGTGAGCTAATTTAAAGTCTTAAAGCCTCGAGGCGTGAAGACTCGCGAGCCTTCAGGACTCAAAGCCGTGAATGCGAATCCGTGTAACACTAGTCACTTGTGAAGAAAGCACAAAAACAGTCATAAGTCTTAACCCTGTGAAAACGAGTACTGTAAAGGGCTCGAAACGTATGGTCATGGTGTTAATAAACGCGATTAATCCGTTCTAGTGTTTAACTTCAATTAATAACAATCGCGGTAACAGAAGACAATATCACTAATACAATGTTTGAACTGACGTAATAGTTGTGGGGAATTTGTGAGATCCTTGCGAGAACTTCAGCCAATTAGGGTTTTCCAATATGCATGCATGACATGTATCATACGTTACAAAGAAACTATTTGAAAATGACATCGTTGATAAGATAACCATTAAATTTAACTTGATATTTTGATAAATACACAGAATATGTAATGGCAGCATTGTCTGACGCTTCAATGCCATCTAGTAGTAGTTTCAATGCTTTAATTCATGATTTTACAAGCATCTATTCGTGGACACGTAACATCAGCATATATTTGGGGTTAAACATTGGTCCACCCCATAGTAGATTACCGTATGACCGTACAAAACTGTTAGTCATTCTCTTATTACTTATTCAAGTTGCATCAGAATCTTCATCCAAATTCCCCATTAATATCTCTTTGAAACTAGCAGCATTTGATTCGTCGTGACACATTGTGAGTCATATGAATATTGTTTGGTAAACTGTCCCGCATACCGGTAGATATCCGCCGCGTACGGATAGTTGGTGACGTCACGCGTTTACGACCGGTTTAATGGCCGTTTGTCTTGTCGAAATAGAACGTGGCGGTTACAGACGATGGTGTAGGGTTTCAGGAAGCAATGCCGATTTTGATGGAAATTCTGATATGTTAAATATTATTTTTATTAAAATTCACACTTAATCACTGTCTGTGTCTCACTGTATGGCTCGCTTTAATAAAACCGTAAGGTTCACACGTCAAATCAGGACAGTGAAGTCATAATCAGGGCCCGTAATTTTCATGCCAGATTCGTCATAATGACGTATATAAACACAGGATGTTACGAGGATGGATACGAAATGAGTTATGACAGATAGTCTTTCAACGTTCGACACTATACAATGACAGCATTATTCTTTCAAACGTAAAACCTAAAACATGATGTATGAAGCTTGACGTCATTTGTCTGTCATCGGCATGAAAATTACGAGCCCTGGTCATAATAATTCGACTGGCGGAAATAATAGACGATTCATATTCGTTAAATTTTGATCTGAACAGTTACTTCATTGTAGTTTGATAATAACTTAAAGCAGCATACACTGAAATGAGTATAAAAAAAATTACAATGGGAGATATGGTGTTCAAAATTAATAATAGATCCTTCTAGCCACTGATGACTGACACGTGTAACTCAACTCTTCTTATCCTTTAAGCCGGTATATTGTCTAATCCCTTAAGCTCTCCAAAGGGGGTTTCCAAAATGTTGATCTGAGTGTCATGATCAAACCTCCATCATTTCCTTACCATTCCCATCTCGCGGGATTGTATGGTGTTTGACTCGCCTCGTTTCACGTGAGTCAGTTTTCTGGCCAAGATTTAAAGTAGAGTTTGCAGTGTTTCCAGTAGGGCTCCTTAATAAACACTTTCCTATTGGCTTACCTGCGGTAGAGTTACCCGCTCGGTCTTTGAAGGGAGCCCTCCCATCTCGTTCAATCGGTCAAAGGAACTAGTTCGGTCTTTAGTTCGTTTAGTTTAGTGCGAATTTTGACGTCTGGGAATGAGTACCGGGGTATACAGAGCGCGGAACTAAAGATTCGTATGAACGTTTTAATGGTTTTCGCTCCGTCTGAACTGAACTAAAGATCGACCGATTTAAGTTTTTGGCGAGGAACTAGTTCCTTTCGGTCCGTGATGGGATTTCATTCCTTTTAGTTCTTAGTTCCTGACCGACACAAGCTTAACCTGCGGAGCCGTTGTAGAACTGTGTATGGGTTGCAGGTATTCTACTACGAGATCCTGAACAGCCCGGACCGCGCGTGCCGCCTCGCCAAGGCCGCCTTCGACGACGCCATCGCCGAGCTGGACACGCTCTCGGAGGAGAGCTACAAGGACTCCACCCTCATCATGCAGCTGCTGCGGGACAACCTCACGCTGTGGACCTCCGACATGCAGGGCGACGCGGAGGGTGAGCATACCACACGACACTAACCCCACAGGGGAGTAGGCTGCCCTGCAGTAGGAACTCACTACGGCGACACATTAGTAATCCCAGACTAGTAGACTGGCCTGTGGAACTCACTACGCCGGCACATTTTAGTAATCCCACAGACTAGTAGACTGGCCTGTAGAAATCACTACGCCGACACATTTTAGTAATCCCACAGACTAGTAGACTAACCTGTGGAACTCAATACGCGAACTCGAATTGATTGTCTTTTGTCATGTCTGTAACGACATAATATCAACGGGCTGCCCGCACAACCCGCGCCAGTATTGTATTAATATTTGTAATCGTAGGCAAATAGGCAACCCTAGTGTTTGTGCGGGGGCCGAGCGTCAAATGGTTTATTGCGTAGTTTTCTAAACGGTATTCGCTTTTTCTATGAGCGTTAAATGCGTGTTCTTAACAATAACATAATCTGTGTTGGAGAGAAGATACAATAATTTGGGTGTGTCTGATGGGTAAAATTGTTTAGTCAAAATATACATACATACCGAAATGATCTCATCTAGTTTGTCGATAAGTATAATTATTCTCGGAAGGATACATTTTAATACAATGTTATAGTTTTGTTCCCTTTTAATACTTTAAATGCTTGGTTTTTAAGTTATTATTGAATTATATTCAAAGAAAGTTGTCATAGAGATGTAAATTTAGTACTAATAGTCTAATATATGTTTTTTATGAAGATTTGTAATTTACATTTTGCTACCATGCCTTAATAAACTAAATGAATAAATAAATAAAATGTTAAATAATTAATTTTTGAAGAAATTATTGGAAAAGAAAGCTACATCCATAGTTCAATGTTATATCTTTCATATATTATGAATCTTTCAACTATTATGGTGATAACCATTTTAATAGCAGGCACTCATAAATTGGACTGGTTGATCCACCGAACCTCATTACCATGGGTTTTTCATAACGCTGGCAAGAACTTTCTGGTAATAGTTGGGAAAACCCACTTCACCTAGCTATAATATCACGGCTGTTGCCTCATGTTTGGTTTTGGTAATGAGCGTGCCCCGATTACAAAATAATCAAACACAATTATGTTGTACATAACATTTCGTTTCTCAACTATCAAATCTGTCTCATGACAGTCATGACGCACAGAATATAAGACGTTGCCTCTTCGTAAAGAGATAAACTAAGCCAACTTTAATACTAAGTACACAACATTGTATTACATGTGACGTCATTTCCTAAGAATACTGTACACATGAGCGTTTTAACGCCTCGGACGTGACCAATGTGCCTAGTTTTAAACTTCACACACTATTTAATTTAAACTATATGACGTGGCATGTTGATAAGTGGTGTCTCATTCGCGTTAATTACACACGTCACAAAAATCGCACAACTTCACGAATCAGCGGTGCAAATAATCAATCGGTTCGTGCTAAAATGACGCTACCTGAATCAATTTCGCATCATTTAAGCTAATAATAGTACATTACGATACAACGGCGAAAAAGTGGAAATGGAAATGGGCGAAAAATACTAGGGAAAATCATTATGCTCTACAGTCAAGTGTAAAAATATGGTGGTGCACATCTTACTCAAAAATATGTCCCATAGCACCTTATGCCGGTGTAATAAGAGCGTAGTACCATATTTATGAGTCGATTATGTCGAACCATATTTTTGCACTTGATTGTACATCTGTAGAGAAGTTGATCGCACTTTAGAAATATCTTTGCATGAATATATCTTGAGTATTGCTATTTTTTCGAGTCAGTCCTAGTTTCTATATCTGTATATTCAGGAAAACATAATCCCATTGCCGCGTGTAATGGAGCGTCCCACTTAAGATACTTGTAGAATATTTACTGATTGTTGTATGTTTGTTTGCAGGTGAGGCCGAACAGAAAGAGCAAGCACAAGATGTGGAAGACCAGGACGTGTCGTAATACCTTTCAGCGTTCTATTTAAATATAATAACAAAAATAAATATAGTACGATGTAAGAGCCAGCCCTCGATGACAACCGGTCGTGACCTCTCGCTCCCACCCCTCCCCGTCCCGCTCCCACACACCACGCCCCCACTATCTATACGATCGTCATTTTCGTTTATGTATTGTGTCAAATTATATACGAGTAATATTATGAATATGTACTTCTTTTGATAAATTTGTTTTCGATTACGATGAATAATGTTAAGGAAAGTACTTTGGTATTGCATTTTAACCATACGTTGTCTGTTAAGAATGTATTTTCTTAATCACTTCGGATGATCTCCGCGCTCGACGCGTCACACATTCTGGTTCTCATTAAGGTGGGAATTGTAAATTTTCTAAGTATTTTATACCGCGTGTAAAGTATTTACCTCCGTTGTGACTTAGCACTGTAGCGGCGATTAACGATACATACGAGAGCATTTAATTTGGAGTATCGGGACAAGCGCGTCGCGGAGTATGCACAAATATAGTCGTTTTATACGTACGTCCCGTACTGTGCTGGCAGGCGGCCGACCCGCGCGGCGGGGCCACCGCCCGCTCGCCTCGCCCCGCCCCGCGGGACCCGCCGCCCGCTCGCCTCGCCCCGCCCCGCGGGACCCGCCGCGTGTTCCCGCGCTCCCCTCAGCATTCGAGTCGTTCATTACATAACATATATTTTATCTGTATCTTACATTATTAGGGTGGTATTTGTAGTGACTTGCAATATTTAGCTAAGTGATAGTGCGTCACCTGTCGGTCTTCATGTATCGTATCTCGTACGAGCGTACCGCGTTACATACATTACATACCTCCTTGTGTATTTATTGCGACATTTTAATGCGTTTGTGTAAATTGTGACTACTGTGTAGTACTGTACTGGTGTTGTTGAACAAAGACGCGCCGGCCCGTCCGCCGGACGGTCCGGTCCGGTCCGCCGGACGGGCCGGGCGCCGCCGGACGGGCTGCGCTCGCTAGATAAAGACATTTTCGATGTACCCGCTTCGTTCGTATTACAACTTTTGGAGTATTCACACTGAATTGCTTTAATTACTTACGAGTATTGTGATAGAGATTTTGTATATTTTAATTTATTTTTTTTAATTTCGCATGTTTCTCGGAAATATTTCGCCGTAGCGCTAAATCTCTTACAATTTTTACAGGACGAACCGTAGTTCTAAAAGTTGTGCTAGGATAAGGTAATGCACTTGGGAGAAATTATTTATTTGAAATGAACTGCCCCCGGGGCCTGCGGTCGCTCGGCCCCCGGGCGCCGCGACCCCCGGGCGCCGCGACCCCCGGGCGCCGCGACCCCCGGGCGCCGCGACCCCCGGGCGCCGCGACCCCCGGGCGCTCGGCCCCCAGGGCGCCAACATTCCATCCGCGCGTCTCCGCAGACGAACAAGCGTGGGAACGAGTGCGTGCCCGAGTAAGATATTAGCGTTATTTTTAATTGAATTTGTAATATTGCATATATTTTTGTTAATTTATCCACAAAAAATACTGATGCAATTAGCCTTAGTGTTATGCAATATTGATTTATGTCCTACCAACTACATTGAAATTTATTGTAAATGACAGTGTAAATCTAATAATAAAAATTCAAAAGTCCAGCAATTTGTTTTATTGATATAAATAGGTTCCTGATAAGTTGATATAGATCACAAAAGCAATATGCAAAACATTGCTATCATAGATAGCTATAACCCTCTTGTACAGTCAACCGATTGAAACCCTAGGCCACTGTCACTGACATAGTCCTACAAGGACTATATCATAGTGACGCTATAAATCAGATGTAAGAAATCTCTTACTGTTTGTAATTTTGACATGGTTCTAGTGTGGCCTAGAACTCCAATTGGTTGACTGTACGGAATTATTTCTGATTCGTCGAATTCCTGATTCGCTTGATTCATAACCCTTTGAATGAAGTGATCAGTCAGACGCCAAGCACGTTACGATAACCAAACATGAGGAATCTCGTAGTGCTGTGCAAAACGATTCTAAATAAATTTTATTCATGAACGACAACTTTAGGCGTTGCTGGCGTCGTGGGTACGACAGCACACGACGCCTTTAGGCGTTCTTGGCGGTCAAAGGGTTATGAAATAAAACCATGCAATTACCGTGACTGCATTTTTGATTTTAATATTTAAAAATAAATATTTACAACACCAACAATTTGAATTTCTTGTTCTACTGGAGCCCCCATTTCTCCTATTTCTAGGCAGTTTGCGCTTCAAGCACAATACTAACTAACCTACCTAAACCTGTAATTTTTAGGTTAGGTATTTCTATTTAAAATAGTCACAGGATGTCCAATAGCGAAAAGTTGTATTGTGACCCGAATTCACAGTGCTTTACGGAATTAAATAGATAATTTCCGTCGAAACTAAAATACTACAATGAAATAACCATTAAAATAATGAGCGATTTTATTAGGACTAATAAACTTAGTTACCAACAGTACAGATTAAAATACAAATACAGCCAAAAATAAATAATTAACTTCGAGTTACGATCGTTGGTCGATAGTTATGTACTTATGTGTGACCCTAGGAGTCCCACGATTCAGTGAAAGCAGTGATGAAATGGAAACTTATTTTACATAACTCATAAAGGTCTTCCAATATAGTAGATGCAATACGCGCACAGTGAGCAGATGACGATCTTAGCAGCCCAGTCCAAGTAGTACAGTCTGAAACAATAATAGTATCATAATTATGGCGAAGGCGAACAAACAGGCGGGACGACCCGATAAGTCTGGACCACGCCGGAAGATCCGATATCGGGCACTGTTATTGAAGAGCTATGTTCCATCTTGTACACGACTGTCGGGATCTGAGCGTGTAACGTCCATTCATTCATTCGATAATGAAATACTTCAGAACGGATTATATGGCCCGGAATAGTTTAACACCATGGCCCTACGTTTCGAGTCCTCACTACATTGCTACTTTTTTTAGGGCCACTTGCATAAACCGGGGTTAGCAGCGAACCCTGGGTGGTGCAAGGGGACTTAGTGGACCTTATTCATCATCTTAACCCTTTGAAAACGAGTGCTGTAAAGGGTTCGAAACGTACGACTGTAGGACTGCTATGAAGGTGGCAAAAATATCTGACACTATCTTATTATGCCAGATATTTTTGAGGTCTTCATGACGGAAAATGCTATTGAAAGTGACATTGCATCGATATCTGCCACGCTCAAGAATCAAGACGCAAAAATGTTTATTCCAGAGCGTAGTTAGGGATTCAAGTAACGTTTAAAATAAAACAATTTTCATTGCCGCGTCTAGGACAGAGCTTAGAGAATGCAATTGGTATGGAAAAAACTTGGGTCTTTAACCGAAACCGCGGTATTTTATACAAAAACAGATTTCCTAATAGTGCTCACCGTTTCTGCTGTATCCTCGCTTGTGGTAGGGTGCTTGGGTCCTCCCCGCAGCAATACGTGCGGGCGCCGTATATGTAGTCGCGGATGTAGGAATTCCACTCCACTATCTGACAATTCCAAAAGTATTAGAAAAATACAATTGTTATTTGTAACAAATGAATAAATAAATAATAAATATTGTGGGACAATCTTACACAAATCGACCTAGTCCCACGGTAAGCTCAATAAAGCTTGTGGTGTGGGTACTAGACGACGATATATATATAATATATAGATACAAATAAATACTTAAATACATAGAAAACATCCATAACTCAGGAACAAATATTCGTGATTAACACACAAATAAATGCCCTGACCAGGATTCGAACCCGGGACCTCCTGCTTCGTAAGAAGGGTCACTACCAACTAGGCTAGGAGGCGTAACAAATGTTTTGATTCCTGTTTTTTAAGTAGTCACACTACTATACATAAATTACTAGCTTTTTTGGCTTCGCTCGCGTTAAAAAGACACAAAAAGTAGCCTATGTAGCGTCTCCATCCCTTCAACTATCTCCACTTAAACAATCACGTTAATTCGTCGCTCCGTTTTGCCGTGAAAGACGGACAAGCAAACAGACACACACACTTTCCCATTTATAATATTAAGTATGGATAAATTGAAGATGTCATATACTACTGAAAAAAAGTGACCCAAGGCCCCCGGTAAGCAGGGCTGGAATCGAACCAGCGACCTCCTGCTTTCAGGGCGTCTGCCGCGAAAGCAGGAGTATTTTTTTAATACTACGACGGTGACAAACAAGCATACGGCCCGCCTTATAGTAAGCGGTCACCGTAGCCTATGGACGCCTGCAACTCCAGGGGTGTTACAATGCGCTTTGCCGAACCTTTAAAAACAAGGAGGATTCGCTGTGTTGACAGCTAACGGGGCAAGCTTTCCTCCGTGGGTCCCCAACTCCCCAGCTGTCAACACAGTGAATCCTCATAGCCAAATTTGAACTTTTACGGAACGCATAGCGACTTTGACGAGGTACCTACTTACCACATTCGTACGTCAGTGATTATTATTTATTTATTTGTAAAAAAAGTGTATAAAAGGCGGACTTAATGCCTTTGGGCATTCTCTACCAGTCAACCATAGGGCCAAACAGAAATAACTAAGGTGGGTGCAGTGAAAATAATTAAATTACACAACTAAGGATAAAAAGACAAACTACTTAATATCACTACTATATTACTACCAATATATACAACAAAATATAATTACATAGGAATACTAGTATTTAATATATTAATTTTTATCTATAATATACATAAAATTGCATGTGCGTTAAGGGATCCTTACTAATCCTACTAAACCTGATCAAACAGGTGCTTGAAAAGGTTACGTTTGAAAGCTAATTTGCTTGGGATGATGTAAGGGTTAATTATGAAGCATACCTAATTCTCCGAGAATGAGGACAGGTAGAAGCAATTAGCAACCTATTTTTTTTTTTTTTTTTTTTATGCTATAGGGGGCAAACGAGCAAACGAATCACCTGATGGTAAGCGATTAACGTCGTCCATGGACACCCGCAACACCAGAGGTGTCGCAAGTGCGTTGCCGGCCTTTAAGGTGGGAGTACGCTCTTTTCTTGAAGGTTTGAAGGTCGTATCGGTCCGGAAACACCGCTGGCGACAGTTCGTTCCACAGTTTAGCTGTGCGAGGCAGGAAGTTTCGGGAAAAGCGCACAGTTGAGGACTGCCAACCATCTAAATGGTGAGAGTGGAAATATTGTCGCGTAGGGCGATGGCGGAAAGAAGCGGCAGGGATTAATCCGAACAATTCCTCGGAACACTCCCCATAATACATGCGATAGAAAATACAGAGTGAGGCCACATCTCTACGCAGCGCCAAGGGATCAAGCCGATCAGAAATACGTTGGCAGTTGACAATTCGAGCTGCTCTCCGTTGGATGCGGTCTAGAGGAAGAAGCTGGTACTTAGGTGCCCCTGCCCAAAGATGAGAGCAGTATTCCATATGCGGGCGAACCTGCGCCTTATAAAGCTGTAGGCGATGGGCCGGCGTGAAATACTGCCTCGATCTATTGAGCACACCGAGCTTCTTCGAGGCCAATTTGGCCTTACCCTCTAGGTGGCCGCGGAACTGGACTTCACTCGAGATGTCAACGCCAAGGATTCCAATACTGGCTGTGGCAGATAGGGGAGTGCTCTCAAAACGAGGTGACGCGACGAACGGAAGTTTTTTTGCGGTGAACGCGCAAACCTGTGTCTTTGTAGGGTTAAAATGGACCAAATTAAGTCGACCCCAATCTGAGACTTCTTTTAGGGAGGTCTCAATTTCGGACACAAGTTTGTTCCGGCTCTCAATGACGTTTTCCCGGGAAATATTGGCGCGGCCGGTGTAGGAGGCATCACCCGTACTATCATCAGCATAACAATGAATGCCGCTAGTTTGCAACATGTCATTGATATGCAGGAGGAATAGCGTGGGTGATAGCACACAGCCTTGAGGGACACCAGCATTCACAGACATTGAGTCTGAGCATTCACCGTCAACTAGGACCTTAATGCTTCTGTCTGCTAGAAAACTGCTGACCCATTCGCATAATTTCCCGGGGAGCCCATAGCATGGAAGTTTCGAAAGAAGTGCTTTGTGCCAAACGCGATCGAAGGCCTTCGCTACATCCAGACTAACTGCCAGTGCCTCACCTTTACTCTCTATCGCCTGTGCCCAGCAATGTGTCAGGTAAACTAAAAGATCACCAGCCGAACGACCCCTACGGAAACCGTATTGTTGGTCACTCAGCAGCTGGTGATCCTCTAGGTACCAGAGGAGCTGACGATTGATGATGGACTCCATAATCTTAGAGAAAAGGGAGGTTATAGCTATCGGCCTGTAGTCGGATGGATTTGAGCGGTCGCCTTTTTTAGGGATCGGGTGCACCAAAGCTGACTTCCACGAAGTCGGGACTACGCCAAAAGAGTAGGAGAGCCGAAAAAGACGCGTTAAGACCGGCGCCAACTCAGGAGCACACATCTTGAGAACAATTGCAGGGATTCCATCAGGCCCACTGGACTTATGGGTGTCGAGGGAGCGAAGAGCCTTACGCACAAAGCTTTGGCGGAACTGTACATCTGGCATACAGCTCTCGCACCGCGGTATAGTCGGCGGCGCTTGTCCCCCGTCATCCAAAGTCGAGTTGGACGCAAAAAGCTTACCCAGTAGATCGGCTTTGTCTTTTGCGTCGTGGGCCAACGAATCATTTCCCGTGTGCAGAGGTGGAAAAGACGGCGTGCAGAAATTCCCCTGGATAGCTTTGGCAAGAGACCAGAACGCACGAGTTCCCGAGGGGAGACGCTCTAGTTTCTCGCCAATCCTACCAATGTGCAACGACTTTGCTCTGGCAATGGCTCTTTTGAAGGACCTGGAGGCAAAGTTAAACTCCTTTTTTAAAGCGCTGGTCTTTACATCCTGTACCGCCGCTGCATTTACCCAGGCTTGGTAGCACTCCAGCTTTCGGCGAGACGCCTTTTTGCAGGAGCGATCAAACCAAGGCTGGGTTTTGCCACCAACAGGTACCGCAGAGGATGGAACGAAAAGTTCCATTCCCTGAAGCACCACGTCAGCAACAGAGTCAGCAGCGATATCAGGATCATCCGGCGTGAAGCAAACCTGCCCCCACGGGTAAGACGCAAAGAACACCCGCATCCCGTCCCAGTCTGCTGACTTATAGTGCCACACACGGCGGCTACAAGCAACTCGCCGACGCGGCGGGCACGTGAGAGGCACTGTACTCCGGATGAGGCAATGATCCGAGGAACCGAGAGGGGCTGCAACGGATACATCATAGCCAACCGGGTGAGAAGTCAGCAGAAGGTCCAACAGGGAAGGTTCCTGGCTCTCCACATCTGGGATTCGCGTAGGCGCAGTAACCAGTTGTGTCAAGCCGTAGGTCAGAGCAAAGTCGTGAACAGATCTCCCCGCATGATCAGTCTTGCTGGAGCCCAGCCATTCGGCATTATGGGCGTTAAAATCGCCAAGAACGATGATCTCAGCGGATGGGATCTGCTGCTGCACTGAATCCACAGCCGTTTGAATCTGCTCCAAGAGTCGGTCAGTTTCGGCATCACCGCTATGGGACCTATAGAGGCACGAATAGACGCGAGGATGATCATCACAATCAACACGTAGCCATAAGGTGGAAAGGTCCCTACCTTCAAGATTGCTGAGGCGACGAGAACTGATATCGCCTCTAACGTACACACACACTCCAGCCCTAGGCAGAAAGGAATGCTCTAGTTCGTACCCAGGGTAGGAGAGGTATTTTGTGTCCGCTGGAGACGATATCTGCGTCTCTGTCAGAAAAAGCAAGGCCGGCTTAGCTGTCTCGAGGTGATGATGGACAGCATTAAGATTAGAATGCAAACCCCTGATGTTGCAGAAATCCACAGCGAGCGTGGCAGGGGCTGCCGTAGCCGTCTTGCTCTTGCCTCGGGAGGATGGCGGATGGCGGAGCGCGGATTTGCCCCCCCCAGAGTACGAAACGGGGCGCTCTCGGCGTCCACGCTCAGGCACGACAGTACCTGAGCATGGAAGCCCAGAAAGGGATTCTCCAGCGCTAGAGCAGCTGGTACCCTCCTGGGGTAGCTTATTAATCTGCGCTGTCATCGTCATTAAGGGGGAGGTTGGGGGGATTGGAGCTCTGGAAACCTTACTCACCGTGAGGAACACAACACCACATACCTACAAAGTAAGTAGTGATGTTATTATGGCTTCGGTATTCTGTAAGGTGGAGGTACTTCCCCAGTCAGGCTGCTCCAGATTCAAGCGAGATGACGTTTCGCTGTGCCCTACCTCACTTGTTGGACGTAGTTTAAGGACATACCCGGGTCCAAAGGACATACCCGGGTCCACCTAAAAAAGATGCTACGTTTTGTAGAGGAGCTATGGTGGTTAGAATAGGGCTACCTCGTTATCACGCAAAAAGGCACAATAGATGTCGAGTTACGGAAAAGGCCCAGTATAACAAACTAAGGGTTAATGATCTAGTCGGTAAGGTCCACCAACCTTAATATCAGTGTAGAAGGTGTCGTCGTCCTCCTTGGAGACTGCTTGCCGAAGCGCGAGGAATTTGTCATTGTGGAAGTGCCATTCATGCTGCCAGTAGTACTGGACCACCGCCAGCCCGGCGCTGATGCGCTGCTGAATCTTCACCATGCTGGAAACAACAATAGGTTACTAACTGGTTCGCCCCGAATCTCTCGATCTTGGAAGACGCAAGGTCTTTTGGGAGCCGCCGGCGGCCGGGGTACCACAGACAGTGGTAGAAGGCGACGTGGAACACTTACAAAGTCTTCTGGCCCAGCAGCAGGTACGCAGGCAGCAGGTGCAAGAGAACAGCGAGCTGGTGAGACGCGAGGTCTTTTCGGAGCCGGGGTACCACAGACATTGAGAGCAGAGGAACTCTTGCACGAGAGATGCTTACAAAGTCTTCTGTCCCAGTAGCAGCAGCAACAGATCCAGCAAGTACGCAGGCAGCAGGTGCAAGAAAAGAATAGCGAGCTGGTGATGGAGACGCGAGGTCTTGTGGGAGCCGCCGGGGTACCACAGACATTGGGAGAAAGGAAACTCTTGCACGTGGATTCGGCCTGCAAGAAAGTTTAAATGTGAATGTGAAACTTGGGAATCAGAGTCAGACTACCGGTTTTACCAATGGCCTTTCTGTGAATGAAAACATCGTGAAGATTAGATGGCAGACGCTTTAGTTAAACAAGGGATTAGCGCTACGTCAAATCTTGGCATTCAATTGAATAGGTTGCCAACGGGGACCCCAGGTTCCCTGAGCCAAGACATAAACATAAGCAGGGCGTTAGAAATAAGCTATTATTTTTAGTTTCGAAAACTGAGACTGAGTATCGTAAAATTGTTACCCATATCGATCATTGCTCCCAAAGTGATTGGGTTTCTTCTGGAGCCTGTCAAATTCACCACCTGGACTTCTTTTGACCTGTAAAATAAAACATCTTAGGTAGGTACCTCGATTATCAGAAATCAGAACCAATTGGGACTGAAGTTAGTTCGGAAAATCAAAACCTGGGGTTGTCGGGACAAAATCTAAGACAACAAAACCTTTGAATATAGTAACAGTACGATAAGTCGGTAAAAAAAAAAGAAAATAGCAGAATTGTTTTTTTTAACTTTGTCCAGTCCAGTGTGAAATTCGGTGATGAAAGAAATTGCGTAGTAGGTAGTTAAGTATCAAGTACTGTTATTATTGTTAAGTTTCATTAAAATCCATTCAGCAGATTTTACGTAAAAGAGTAACAAACATCCATACAAACTTTCGCGTAAATATTATTAGTAGGATAAACTGTCGAACTTACTTTGCCAGTCCGGTGTTATAACCGGCCAGTATGCAGCCATTCACCACAAAGTCCACGGGAATGAGGTCGCAAGTGAGCTCTTCTTTGGTGAGAATGGTCCGTATGACACCCTTGCCGGCGCCCACGAGCAGTCCCGTGGGGCCGTTGAGGTTGTCCACCCAGCCTGGCATCGGCTCTTTCAAGGCTGCTGTCACTAGAACCGTAAAAACCATGTGTTTAGGAGTACCGACGAATTTTACAAAAAGGCCGACTGCCGAACAACATCGCCCAAGTGGCAACGCGACCCCGGGACTATCGGGTGATGACTGAAGAGTGGTTAAAGGCGTTTCATTATTAATTCTTTATTAGCTGCACACTTCTTCGTTAATTCACTACATAATAACCTGTCAATATTCATCATCATCATCATCATATCAGCCATAAGACGTCCACTGCTGAACATAGGCCTCCCCTTTGGACCTCCATATGTACCGGTTGGAAAAGACCTGAATCCAGCATATCCCGGCAACCTTCATAAGGTCATCTGTCCATCTTGTGGGTGGACGTCCTACGCTGCGTTTGCCAAGCCGTGGTCGTCACCCAAGCACTTTTCGACCCCATCGGCCATCGGTCGGCATTCTGCTCTGCGTGCAATGTGGCCTGCCCATTGCCACTTCAGCTTGCTAATCTGGAGGGCTATGTCGGTGACTTTAGTTCGTCTACGGATCTTTACCAATCAATATCTGTCAATATTACCTATACATTAAGCAACATTTAGCGAATAAATACAAAAAACTATTCTAGAGCCATCGTCACCATCTTGAGTATCAACAGGAAGTCGTATGGAGGTTATCTAAGTAGGTCCTACTGCTACATCTACATCTTACGAGTTGGTATTAAGAATGCGTAATAGTTCGAGCTACTCACCAATAGAGGGCCTCGCTATGACGATGGGGAACTTGCCTTCGTACTGCGCAACCACTGACTCTGACAGTGCTTTAGTATAGGCGTAGGTATTTGGTTTAGGTTCTATCAATCTGAAAAAAGATAGGTAGGTACACAGTGTTAATACTGTAAGGGCCACTTTGCCCACCCGCGCGGGGTTAGCCACACACTCATAGTCATTTATTGATCATACTGAAATATATTACATGTCATCATAATTACATGTCAAATTGTATGTCAAAAGTAAACAATTCGTAAACATTCTTAATAATTATTTTTACATACGTCATAGAATTCGTCCATAGTGTAAAATGCATTACCAATTAGACATTTTTTTAGTGTGTTTTGGTAAACATTGCAATCTTCTAATATTCGGATCGGATGTCAATTATAAATGTTTGGACCAGTTGCATTGTCTTGGAAGACTTGGTCAGTCTGTGGCATGTGGGCAGCAGCCGTACTTGGCTACCTAAACGGGTGCGAGTGGGTTTGCTTACCTCGAGGGTGTGTGTACGTGTTTTGCTATATTGAAAATATATTGTACGGGTAGAGTGAGTACTTTGGTTCGTAAGCATAACTTTTGTAAGCGTTTTTTGTATGTAATTTGACAGCTAACTCCGTAACGGCTATAGGTGGTGCAAGTGGGTGAACTATTTGCCGACCTTATTACAAGGAACTAAGGTCTACCCATAACCAATTTACTACATACTTGGGTTGCAAATGTGCCAGCAGCTCATCATCCATCCATTCAGTACAAGCTATGATGTCTTGTGGTTTGTGAATGGTGGGGTACACTCGCTCCTCCAGCTCGGGCAACTCGCTGTGGCAGTACGCGGTAGACACGTGGACAAATACCTGTGGAGGGGTGTTCAAAAGGTGGACTTAATGAAGGTAAGCATTTAACCAGGCCAAACAGATACAAAAAGTTTAGGTAAAAGTATAAAACAAGATAGGTAAATTAAAACAACGACTATCAACAAACATACAGTGATAAAAACGCCTATACAAATTAGCTCTATAAACATACAAGTAGGTACAGATTGGGGTGTGCAAACCGGTTTTTATTTGTATGAAATTTCGGTTAATAACCGGTTTGCACACCCTCGTACATACATATTTATTTATTTAAGGAGATCCAACAGCTAGTTACACAACAGTCGAACTTAAATAGAGATACAGAGCCAATTACAGGAACGCACAAATAGATATGGTACTTATAAAAAACAGGCACTAACACATACTCGGTTAACGGCCTCCTAGCCTAGTTGGTAGTGACCCTGCCTACGAAGCAGGAGGTCCCGGGTTCGAATCCTGGTCAGGGCATTTATTTGTGTGTTTATCACGGATATTTGTTCCTGAGTTATGGATGTTTTCTATGTATTTAAGTATTTATATGTATATATCTATTATATATATCGTCGTCTAGTACCCACAGCACAAGCCTTATTGAGCTTACCGTGGGACTAGGTCGATTTGTGTAAGATTGTCCCACAAATATTTATTTATTATTTATTTATTATACTCAACGACGCGAAGCACACAAATACAAAATATAAAGAAACTAACTAGGTAGCAGACCTCGCTTACTCTCAAATATGCTACATCTAACTACCTATGAAATCGTTGATCCACCGTACTTCTCTGGCTTTGGTTACATTCCTTTAAATTTAAATACAAAAAGCATATTCGTCTCTTTCATTTTCATTTGTCTACGGGAGTCTTTTTTGGCTTCTCCGCCCCTTTATATAATTTTGTTGTAACGTGGCTAACCGCTAATTACAATAAGCTTTTGAGGCTGTTGATGTTGATTTCAGACTTATATAAAAGTAAATACATATGTAAGTTATATTTATATAAAAATAAGTGCATAGGTACTTGTATATTTCATATTTGTTTGTGTAACTTGTCACGTTTTCTTGAAAAGGTTTCTACGGAGGACCAGTGTCAAGGTACGTAAAAGGTACCTTGACATAAGCCTGAGTAGAAACCTTTTCGGTGACGCTATTGTTTTAAGCGTATAGTTTAAAAGTGCTATAGGTATTTTTGTGCATTGAAGCGTCCCGAATAAACGTGTTTCTTTCTTTCTCTGGCTATTATTGGGGATTTTCGAGTAGAATTAAGGTAGCTTAGTATATACCTACAGGGACTGAAACCAGTTTAAATAACCACTAGAGTTTTCCGTAGGTTGTTCCACTCGTAAAAACTAAACTGGGCGATATTTTACATGATTAGTGGGTACCTATTGCAGAAAAATACGAAGAGTTCCAGTTTTATGGCGGTGAAGCTCGAAATCGTGGCCGATTTTCGGTGACAATACGAAGCTTTCGACTTTTATTTATACTTTCATATTATGTTTGCACCATCTCATCTGATGAAGCTTAACTTTGTGAATTAATGTTAAATATTTTGCATGGATATCGGTTATCATACCTCCAGCTTTGACATGCCTTCAGCTAGTTGTAAGACACGCTGTGTTCCACGTACGTTGAGAGCGGTGGCATCCTTGACAGGCATGTCGAATCTAAAACAAAAACCGTTTCAAACACAACAATAATTTACAAATCGATAGCTGTTAAAAGTGTTGAAACTGACCACCAGGCCTTACCAAGACGTCTTAACGCGATTCAGTTGACGACCTAAACTAATAATACCTAAGTATTATTATAATATATTTATTGTTTTTTTTACTATGTAGGTATATAAATATTTTTTACATAAGTATTCAAAGAAAATTAAATTAATTACAAATAACTTTGTTTAAAAATACCTATAAAACTAACAGCCCCGGCCCCCGGGGCATGGTCCCAAGAATGCTGGCAGCATTTCCTCGCTGAATTGCTATAGGCACTTATTCGTTGAGCGAGGTAGCTACTAGCCCTTCTTATCCCCGGTGACGTCGACCAGTTGTTTGGCCAGGTCTTGGTATAGACCTTGGGCCGCTGGACCCAAAAGCAACTCCAAAAGCGTCAAAGTTATAATTGGCGTAAAGACCCCTGTATTTGCGACCATACCATACCATCCCATCCCATCAGGCCTCTTGCCATCATCCCTAGCTAACCCAGTCGGCTCGAATAACGCCGGCACGCTGGCGGTGGCAAGAGCTCGTCGGATAATGTCATTTAGCGCGGCGTCACATCACGAGTGAAGCGGCCAGCGCTCTGTGGGCATAAAAGTCCGTGATGTCCCAACTGGTCAACGTCAGTGCCACAGAGGCATTTGTGCAATGCACATACTGTTTGTGACCCCCAAACGCAACCCAACTGCTAGTCGGAGAGTTAGGTACCTGTGTTGGCCGAAGGGTAGGCACTCAGCCAGTGGCCAGCCTCTCTACAACCAACGGCGGTTAAACGAGCGCGTTCAGCTCTGGCTTTCTGGTTTAAGAGGGCAGTGTACGATAATTTGGAAAGCACGTACATCATCCCAGCTCCTCGCAGCAGCAGCTCAGTTATTTCGTGTGATGTCGCGGAAGGGCCCTGGATTTTTCCCAGGCTTCCGTCCTACTTAAAAAAAAGCGGTGCAATCCATGGCACGGAAAATGGTAAAGCTAGTAATCTTACCTCACGCAAGCGGCACAGTGGAATACAATCTGGCATTCCTTTGTAAGTTCCTCACGGTGCTCATCCGAGATACCCAACCCGGCAGCCAAAATGTCCCCCGGAACCAGGCGCAGTTTCTTGAGGCATTCGGGCTTATTTTTGTGGAGACGGTTGAACACCTGGAGATGAAAAATAGTTAGACCAGCCGACCTAAGATGGTTATCCATGAATGTCATCTAATAATGCTATAAGTTGATAAACGGGTCAAACACAAAACGATGTTTGGATTCTTTCCGGTGGACTTTTCAAGAGTTAAGGGTTATGAAGGTTGATTTTCTTATTGAACACTTATCCACATTAAAAAGTACTCCTTTTCCATTGAATTGTATGATAACAATCATGACTACATGTTCGCCTCTAGCTTGCCTTAACTGGCCGTCCAGAGTGGGTTCGCGAGAGCTGTGATCTCGAGGGTAGATGTGGAAACCTAAGTGGCTACTTGGCTATATGTTTAAAGTCCAGTGTCCAGATCGCGATTATTTAAGTGCCTTATTGCTTTGGCGAAGCTATCAGCTGTAACCGTTATTGTCGTCAGTGGCAAGACTTCCGACAACCGATTCAATTCAAATTCAAAATATCATTTATTTAAGTACTATGGCGGTCACAGGATTAACCATACTCACAGGAGACTTCAGAAACTCTTCCAGCCTCTGGCTGCTGCTCCGACCCTTCTTCTCCCTCATCAGCAAGTACACCGTGTTCAGATCTGGACAGCATCGCAGTAGCTTCTCAACGAGGACCTTGCCAAGGAGCCCGGTGGCTCCAGTGATGAAAATGGATTTGTTCGCGTAGTAACCAGCTACGCTTACGGGAGGCGCCATAGTGAATTTCTGGTAGTCTGAAATAGTTTAGTTTGTAATATAAGATTAATAACTTAATTAAAAAACCGGCCAAGTGCGAGTTGAACTCGCGCACCGAGAGTTCAGTCCAAAGGACGCGTATTGTATTTTTTTACATTTTCGTTTATAATTAAAAAGTTTTGTACTGTCTTAGAATGTGCAAACTAAGCCCTTTCAAACGATACCCCTTATGATCCAGTAACCAAACTTTTGTTTCTTGCCCCCTCTTTATCGGGCATTTTTCATCGAAAATAAATTAAAATATATCATAAACTCTCTTTCAATTTGTCTGGATTAACCTTGTTTATAACTGTGCCAAATTTCAAATCGCTAGCTTCAGTAGTTCTCGAGATATTTCGATGTGACAGACAGACATACCATAAGGGTTCCTTTTTTAGCATTTTGGTATGGTACCCTAAAAACGTGATTGCGATTAGTAATTTGCACAGAATTATATCGAGATAGAACCAAAATGTTTATTAATGTGTAAGTGGCACTGAGTATGAGGTAATATTTTGCATAAGTAGGTACCTATTAGTACCTAGTAGGTAGTAGGTACCTACAGTATTTTATGAATCAGTGCCTACAGTCGCGTTCAAAAGTGCATTGCACGTTCGACTGTACATACAATGAAAGAAATACCGCGATCTATAGAAATATCTAACTTTATTGGAGATATTTGAGCAGTTAATTGTTGAACGAGACATTTTCAGTCAGTCAGTCGCGAGCGGCTTGAAGTTGGCGGAGCCGTTTTTTGGCCTTTATTTTACATTGCCAATATTGACAAAACATGTTTTTTTTTGTAGTTAGGTGTACATATTCCCTTTCCAAGACGGGTTATCTACCAAGCATGCCAGTAGAACAACTACTACGTTTCTTGTAACAAACTGGGCTACATTTGTCCCCTGACGGCTGACTGACGGTACAAATAACAACAAGAAATAGTTGATTCACCCATAATTGGAAGGCTTGTGGGCCGGTATGATGGACCCCCCGGTTTTTGTCATGCTATCTTTTGTCTGTTAGTCTATAGATAGGCGACAATTGAAAAGATATCAGACTTACCTAATAGTTAACCGGAATTAAACTCCTTGAAATCACACGTTTTCATAAAAAACAATTAAATATCGTACGATCGTGATCAATGTGGTCACTTATTCTCGCAATAAGACTAGTTTATTAGAAACAATAGAGTAAGATATTCTGCTTTTGAACACTATTCCGTAAGTTCCGAGGGTAGACTGAGAACATGATATGCATGTCAAACACAATTTGAGCAAAATACCCACAAAAAATAAGCTAAGCTACGGTCTACCGGAGCGGTATAACTGTGCAGGTACGCCTGCGCAGGAAGACATGTAAAGGGTTTTTTACCTGTGCAGGTGACTGGAGCAAAATCGAAAATTAATCTTTTCTGTACCATACACGGCGCAAACGCAGATGGTTATCCACGGTGTCATCTGATAATATTATAAGTTTTAAATTGAAAAAGATGTCATATACTACAGAAAAAGTGACCAAGGCCCCCGGTGAGCAGGGCTGGAATCGAACCAGCGACCTCCAGCTTTCGCGGCAGACGCCCTAACCACTGGTCTACCCGATGACGGCCGTTGCCGACATCGACATCCCTGTCAATTTATTTATATATAGTAGTGTGACTACTTAAAAAACATGAATCAAAACATTTATTACATTTAATAAATGATTTGATTCGTGCTTTACAATTGTATATTATAAGTTGATAAACAGACACATCGCTCGGATAAAAAGCTGATGATTGCTGTCTAATGTGAATACTTAACTGTTCAAAATTATCAGGAATTGTTGTCTTATCGAGCAAGTATCCCTATTTATCCCTTGGCATCTTAGCCCTGCTTGGTTACGGGAGCAACGTGGGCTCTTAAGAGTTACACATTGTACCTATATTACTTTTGCAAGTGTACCTACATTATTTTTTAGCAATTAAAATTGTTTCTAAAATATTTGGAGCATATATCGAACGTATCTGTTTCTTTTTTAGTAAACTTATTTAAAAAGCAGTTCAAGTTGTAAACATTCTTAGACTTAATTAGCTGTATTAAGCCCGTGGCCGTAATGGATTTTCATACTATTTTACCTGTCGCCGCCCCGCGTAGCCGCCACTCACCGCGGAGTACTGTGGACTGCGCTACTACACTACCGCTCATAAGGGCTTGTGCACAAATCACGCGAGGTTTTTTGGCTACTTTTTGACCCCCCCCCCCCCCCCTCCCCCCTGGTGATCTTTGGTGAGGTTCTATTTAAGCTACCCCCCCCTCCCCCACCTAACCTCACGTATATTTATTGAATTTTTTTTTACTCGACCTAATTTTGAAATTAAATAGAGGTATTCGAAAATCTTGTTTATTTTTCTATTTTTGCAATTAATGTGATGTTATATTTATTTGCCATATATTTAGTACCCGTTGATGCACAAATGTATTTGTGTAATTTTTAAGGTTCCGTAGTCAACTCTTATAGTTTCGTCCGTCCGCGGATAATCTCAGTGACTGTAAGTACTAGAAAGCTGTAATTTTGTACGAATATGTATATCGGTCATGCCAACAAAGTGATAAAATAAAAACCGGCCAAGTGCGAGTCGGGCTCGCGCACAAAGGGTTCCGTAGCAGCAAATATAATAAACTTATTATGTCAATTTATACACCTGGTGAATGGAGCCTAAACTCTCCCGATATTTTGCCTTGTACTTTTATGTATGAATATTAATTTTAACTTAACCAAAATTACAGTTAAATCAACCTATCTCAAAAACTATAAGAGATACTTTGATCAAACCAAAAATCGTTGAAAGAGTTAATTAGCATGCATCACCTCTATTTTTTTTAGAATTTTATACCCCGTAGTTATAAAAATAGAGGGGGGGGGACATACTTTTTACGACTTTGAGAGCTGATATCTCAAAAACCGTTCACTTTAAGAAAAATGTTTTTTAGAAAACTTTATATCATTTTAAAAGACCTTTCCATTGATACCCCACACGGGTATGTACATCGAAAAAAAAATTTTCATCCCTCAGTTACATGTATGGGGGGCCCCACCCCCAATTCTTTTTTTTACTATTTAGTGTCATAATTTTGTAGCGGTTCATACAACACATATTCCCATCAAATTTCATCACTGTAGTACTTATAGTTTCCGAGTAAATCGGCTGTGACAGACGGACAGACGGACAGACGGACAGACGGACAGACGGACATGACGAAACTATAAGGGTTCCGTTTTTGCCATTTTGGCTACGGAACCCTAAAAAGTAGTTAGTATAATTTTTTTAGGGTACCTCCCGTACATGTAATTTGGGGGGGTGATTTTTTTTTCGTTTCAACCCTAGAGTGTGTGTGACGTATCATTGGATAGGTATTTGAAAAATAATGAGGGTTTTTTATAAACAGTTTTTAATAGTTAATATTTTCGGAAATAATCGGTCCAGATGTTTAAAAAAATGTGTCCCCCCCATCTAACTTTTGAACTATGAGTTCAAAAAATATGAAAAAAATTACGAAAGTAGAACTTAATAAGAACTTTATTGGAAAATTATTTTGAACTTGATTGGTTGAACGGTTTTTGAAAAACTTTACAAAATAATTACTGAATAAAGTTTGTAATTTAACCGTATATGCAAACATCTCTTTTTATCTTGAGTACTTAATTTATCATCCCGCACGTATCTTCCTTCTACTAAAAAAAGAATAATTCAAATCGATTCACGCGATCAAAAGTTACCTTCGAAAACCCAACATACTGAACCCGTCTAGTTTGTATAAACTAGTAACCCAATTCCCCGAGAGATGGTGCTGTACCGTGGTTTATTTCGCGCTGTTAAGATTTTCCCGGTGATCGAAAGTACCGTCGAATTGTTAATTATTGAGCATGGTATCTATTAAAACACTTTTTAAGGTTGCCTGTTGTGACGGACGGTAAACTACGGAACCCTACACTGAGCATGGCCCGACATGCTCTTGGCCGGGTTTACTATTATCTCTGAAAAGTTGAAAGGTTTCGTTCATTATAAAAAATACACGTGAGGTCTCCATGTACCCCCCCACCCCCAACGTGATCTGTCGTGATTTTTTCGGGACCCCCTCCCCCATTCGAACCTCGCGTGATTTGTGCACGAGCCCTAATCAGTGTTTATAAAATAAAAAAAATATTTATTTATCTGCCAGTTGAGTTATTTCCTTGCAAATGTGATGTAAAACATTGTACGTATCACGGGCGATACAAAAATTACGAACGAGTGTGAAATTAATTTACTCGTTCGTAATTTATGTTTTACCGCCCTTAATACACAGTGTAGGTACTATTATAAAACCTAAGTTTATTTTGTATTACTTACTCACCTATGTTTATAACTGAGCATTTTTTTGCAAATATTGCTGTGGTCACTCCTCCAATAGCCTCCGTTAACTTCTTTTCTTCGACAATTTAAAATACAATGAACAATTTTGTTTATTATGCACAGTCGCGAACCTGGAATGCTGGGTAGGTACCTACCGTGTTATTGTTTAGAACAATTGTATTAAGACAGAAATAAAAAAATATTACAATTAAAATAACACACCTAGTAAAGTTAATTTATGTAGGTACCTAATAATTGAATTCATTGACTGAGCGGAAGCGAAGTTCTACGTTTCAGCTTAAGGCAAAAATGCTTTCGTATGTCCGATTGTTCACACCCCCAGGATTGTTGACAGGTCCCATTTCTAAACCGATTTTTGTACAGGAATAGGTTTGTAGATATTTTTAGTTTCATGTTTTGGAGCATGTTTGAGATTGTTGGCCCAAAGGACTTAAGCGGGCCACACATCTATGGCGCTTACGACCATATGCTCGCGAGGTCTAAACAGGCTTATTACAAGGTAAAGAAATGTACACATATGAATGAACTCTTCTGTACCAAGGAATCAAAAACCATGGGGATGTTTTTTAGAAAGAAATGAAAAATGGAAAAACTGCCAACTGAGACACACCCAGTAGCCCCGAATAGGCTAGACAAAAAAATCTAATTAGTCCGTCTGTTAGATTATTAAAAATATACGACACGTATTTTTTTCTTTTGTTCGTCAAATAAAAAATGACGGAAATACAGGGCTTTAAAGTTTCGCGTGACGTCACACCTGAGTGCAATTCTTAATCTAAGGTCACCAGCCCCCACCGCGGAACTTTGACGCTCTTCATATTCGTCAATTTTAGTTATCTTGAAAAAGGAAAAAATACGTGTCTAATAATTTTGGATAATCTTTCTAACGGACTAATTAGAATAATAGTTTTTCAACCTATTCGTCATCCCTATTTCTCCAGCATACTCATATACGCCTTAACGGGCGCTTAGCAACATCTACCGTAAGACAGTACTTAAGTGGAGTTTCAATTTATATTGAGAATTCACCATTACCAAGCAGAACCACGTGGATATTGTAAGGGAAATTAAAAAACTTGTTATATAAGAAATTGTTTATTGCACAGGGATAGGTATTTACTTAAATAACAGGAGAAACAAGCTCAGTATATACTCACTAACACTGTACAAGGGAGCACGGATATCCAAACTGCACTATACTATACTATTGTAGGCCTAGAGTTATCCGCGACAGTATATCGCGCGCGAGATAGATTTCGCCTCAATTTCTAGTTAACAAAGTCAAATTGTGACAATTTATCGCGAGATACTGTTACAACATACTTGTGCTCGGCCTTGGTTTTTAAAAAGGGTCCCATTGAACCCCGGGTTCTACGGAACCCTCTTTTATCTAACGGACACTTAGAAGTCACAATTCGGAATGTGTAATAAATCTGCATACTTTCATTCGATAACTTTTAGTTCATTCGCAGATTTTTTATTCCATTAACAATATGTTTAAAAAAAAGCTGTTAGATTAAAGTTATGAATAAAAACTTAATAAATTAAAACTCTATGAATTAACTCATTTAAAGAGTGTTTCCTCAAAATTAAAACCGTATTTAATTTTGTATTTGTAACATATTGGTTATATACAATTAAAATTGTTAAGTGCTAAAACGCTGCAAGTGACAACTAATCCTGGCAAGATATATCATAAGAAAATCATAAGGAGCAAACATTTCAACATACTTTGGTATAAAAGTTCGAATTTGATGGCATCTCATAAGATAAGGCATAATTTATTTAAAATAAGCATTTACGCACCATTATACTACCAGTCCATACAAATTCCCAACGAGGAATTTCACCTATGTCTATAATAAAGCAGCATTTTTCGAAATTATACAAATTGTGTACTACTTTAGCTAAGCATGTGATTTCAATGATCTCATTCAGAGTGTACAGTCAAGTGTAAATATATGGTGGTGCACATCTTACTCAAAAATATGTCCCATAGCACCTTATGCCGGTGTAATAAGAGCGTAGTACCATATTTATGAGTCGATTATGTCGAAACATATTTTTGCACTTGACTGTACCTCATGGTAAAAAGTCAGTTTTCATGACAATACACAGTCGCGTTCTGAAATTGATTGATTCTCCTAGATTAGTTCCGCAGCACCGCATGTTAAAAGCAAGTCGAGTTGTATTAGACAGACGTACATTCAATAATTACACTTCAGTGGAACACGACGTTGTAATGTCAGTCCTCCTGATTCAATTGTACATGAAATTAAACACTTTAGAACGGATTAATCGCATTTATTAACACCATGACCCTACGTTTCGATTAATCCGTTCTAGTGTTTAATTTCAATTAATAACAATCGCGGTAACAGAAGTCAATTGTAGCTTAAAATCTGAATCGTTTTCCAACTCGTGTTTTCTAAGTTTCAAATACTTAGATGTTTTCCTACTTAGATGATAATTGTAAGACAGAGATGGATGAAACCCAGTTATATTCATAACTTAACATGTTTAACCAACGGATCTATATCGGAAACCCTTAAGTTTTATATCCTATTTTTGCATTCCCTAATACTGTTTGACATAATGATCATTTGTCCTAAATTCGATGTGCTAATATTGTTTGTTATGAGTAAAGTCGTTTTTGGACAATAATTCGATTATGGCAAATAATAGCTAGGACAATTGATCGTTAGAGATTATGAACATTATGACAAAACAGTTAGGGTTAGTGATTTTAGGACAAACGATAGGGATGTCGAGGGAGACCCTTACTCGTAACCAAAATATGATCGATACAGTTATCAACATGATGGTTATGACGCATTATGCAGTGACTATCACATGAATAACCACGTCCATCACGCAGCTCAGACTGTAAACGTGATCGTTTTAAGTAAAAGTTACCACTTTGCAAATAGGGCGCTAATGACATAAGGATTCATTTAGAAATTAACCTTTTCAATAATCGACAGTGGTACCTTTTACTTAAAACCAACACAAATAATCATGCAGCATGCTACGGCTCAAGACAGGCCGTGCCTTTGTCTTTTACAATAATATCAGCTCGTATCTAATACTTAAACACGCCTAATCACTAGAATTCGTTCCGAGGTACTGTCGTGTGGGAAAATCGAATTATAAACAGTTAGCAACCATAACGGTTAATTTGTAATCCCTGTTAGGTCTCTTTTGGGTTGAATACAGGGAGTAACAAAAATACTCGTGGTCCGTGACGGGGACAATCAATATCGTCGTCTGATTAGGAAAAAAAGTTTTATTGACAAAAAATTTTTTTTGGGGCAGGCAGTACGTCCTTTTAGACCCTAAACCCTCCAATATTTACAAAAAAAACTATCGCTGATTGTTCTTATCCGGTCCTTCGAGCCGGATACGGTGTACATGAAATGACGAACTTCAGAACAGAACTTCAGAACAGAAGTTCTAGATCGTAACACTCAGTTACATACAGTTCATGGTTGATCAGTTCATTACACAAACATAGGGTCCTGATGCTGTATCAAAAGACCAGCCATACAAAGGGGGGGAGCATACCCTATTTAAATATCGACTTCATTACAATAGGATACAAGATTGAGATAAGGTATAAAATCACAATGATGCCCATTCCGCGAAGGTGACAACACCACTCTGTCCGACGATGACTGCCCGATGCAGTCGAAACATGTTACGCCTATTTTGATAAAAATACGTGAGTGTTAACCGTTGCAATTTAATGTCAGTATGACTCACGAAAGTTTAAATTATAACAAAATCAATTGTTTAATCCTTTAAACGCCAGACGGCGAAGGAATACGCCTTGCCCCAGACGCCAAGTGATCGCGATTATTTAAGCTAAATTGAACTTTACGGAGTCTCGCGTAAGTCCTTATTACATTGGCGCAGCGGCTGAAGCCGTCATTGGCGTCCGTGGTACTTTCCAATGACGACTACAGCCGACGCGACAATTCTACGAGTATACTAGGGTAAACTATACCATAAGATCGTTGTAGTCTTACTAATTCCCCAACTTTTGCTCATTGGCACATAGTTTAATTTTACATATTTTTTGCTTTATCACCTAAACGGCAAAATAGCATCCATACTAATATTATAAAAGGGAAAGTGTGTGTGTTCGTTTGTCCGTCTTTCACGGCAAAACGGAGTTACGAATTGACGTGATTTTTTAAGTGGAGGTAGTTGAAGGGATAGAGAGTGACATAGGCTAGGTTTTGTCTCTTTCTAACGCGAAGCCGCGGGCAAAAGTAAGTAAAAATATGAAGCAAAAATAGTACAGTAGCTAGTAGTTATATATAGAACTGTGCCATATACATCAAAAGTTGGGGAATTATTAGGACGACAACGATCTTATGGTGGGGTATAGAGAAATCGAATAGTTTATTAGAAAACACAATCGGCCCCCTCTTAAATATCACTCCTCAGTCACAAAATATTGTTCGCAATCTGTATAGCTATTAAATTCTCCCACGACAGTATAAAAGTTGTACGACATTAACTCCTCGACCGCGTTAGCGTATCGAGGGGTCAAAATATGAAAGTTGCCGGATGATTTAAATAAACGGCAAACATAATTTTAACTCCCGATACGCTAACGCGGTCGAGGAGTTAATGTCGTACAATTTTTATACTAGGCCTTCAGAACAACATTGTGCCCAGTATCGTTAGTTATTTTATACGGCTTACCGTATAAAATAACTAACGATACTGTTATGACTTAACAGAAGTATTTGTGCATTTAAAAACGAGCGTAGTGCAAAGAGGAAAGTAGGTATTATTAAAACAGAACCTAACCGCAAATAATAATGTGTAGAAACAGTGAAAGTTTAAAGAAGTTCAGTAGAGGAAAGTAAATGAATTATTTGCCAAATTAATGAATTATTTAACGGCCTCCTAGCCTAGTTGGTAGTGACCCTGATTATGAAGCAGGAGGTCCCGGGTTCGAAACCTGGTCAGGGCATTTATTTGTACGAATGTCTGTCCCTCAGTTATGGATGTTTTTATTTTATCACGAATATTTGTTTCTGAGTTATGGATGTTTTCTATGTATTTAAGTATTTATATGTATCAATCTATTATATATATCGTTGCCTAGTACCCACAACACAAGCCTTATTGAGCTTACCGTGGGACTAGGTCGATTTCTGTAAGATTGTCCCACAATATTTATTTATGGATAAAAACACAAATTCGTACGCAAATGTGTAGCCGATTCGCAGATTTTTCAGTTTACAAATTCCTTGTTCCCAATTTTTGTCGTTTTTTAAACACATTGTCATATTACCCACCCATTACTTAACAGTTCATGAAACGTATGTGTTATGTTATATACATATACACATACACACACATATACTTCTGCTAATAATAATTGAGCCCCACATGCCAAATAAAGCTCCTGCCGTAAAAACAATAATTATATTAATTATTTAATAACTATGACGAAAACTAAAACCGCCAATAACATATTAATATAAACATTACATATACTTACATGTTGCATAAGATACAGGGTACCTATTATGTATATATTTATGACATCTGACGTATTTTTAGCAATGAAAATTTACAAGTACATAGTAGTTTTACACCGATATAAAACACGAAAAAATTGTAGTCTATGTGACCTTAGAATTATCACATGCGCATTGCCATCTCTTTATGTTAGCAACCCAGCTAAAAAAATAATTGTCAGATATTGGACAGAGTATTTTTTTTTCATAAATATATATATAATATTAACACTGACTAACCTACACATAATCGATTAAAAAATAGATCAATGAGTCGATATAGCACATCACATTATATTACATCACATCAGTCTCGGTTACTATTTAAAAAAATAACCAGGCGCGCCCGCGCCGAGCGAATATTATACATTATCACATAAATAAAATCTAAATTACATCACTTTTGGTACAGCTATTCTATAGCGTAATGGCGCGGTTCTATTTTAACTTTTTGCAGCTATTTTTTTCAACCGACTTCAATATTTCTAAAGGAGGAGGTTCTCAATTCGTCTGTTTTTTTATACTAATTCGACCGACTTCCAAACTTTATAATTGTGACGTGACCCATATTTTTGGGACTGCGGACCATAAGTACAAAATACTTAAGTAGTAGTGAAATAAGGGCAATAAAGCAGATATAGATAATTAGACAACAATTGCCATTGGCAATTGGCAATTGTCGTCGGTCGTGTTGATCACAAAGTCTGAGACAAATTAAAATGACAATTGCCACCTGACACTTCGCTGTTGTATGTTGCTAATTGAGTCAAAAGGCAACTTAGAAATGTAGAATTTAACGACCATTTTTTTTATACCACGACTGTGGCAAACTAGCATACGGCCTGCCTGATGGAAAGCGGTCACCGTAGCCTATGGACGCCTGCGACTCCAGGGGTCACATGCGCGTCGCCAACGCACTAAAATCTTGTACAATCCTTTGAAGAATCCCATACTGTAATCTTTCGGGAAATCCTCGGCTGAGCTCATTCCACAGTCGGAGCGTCCGCGGGAGGAAATTCCTCTGTAACCGCACAGTGCGCGACCATTTTGTAGCTAGTTTGAAACCATCAGGTAACAATTAACGTCTCAATCAGGTAGTTTATCTTTGTGGCTGCAAAAAGCTTAATAAAACACATTTTTGACTTAGCTGTTCTTAAACTCATCGCGATAATGTTTTTTTGGTATAAATTGAAGCTTTGTACCAAGCGGAAATAAAAAATACTATAACGAGCCCTCGGAGTCGAAGGAATGTATCAACTTTAGAGAATAAGCCAACTTCAACAAGCGGTGGCGAATACAACAATAACAATTTTGAGAGGGAACATACATAAATATTTTATCTCACATATTTCGTTACTCATTATAAGTTTACTAAAACGGGGATTAAACGTGTTAAACTTTCAAAACTAACCTCCGACGTTTCAAGGGCGACATTACCCCAGGGGCCCCGCAGAAAGACTAAAAATACGTCGGAGGTAACATTCAGTTTACACGATTAACCCTCGTTTTAGTAAACCTATAATGTGTGAAAATCGTGAATAATACGTAATATGGAAGCAATTATTTAAGAATCAAGACCATAAACAACTTTAAATGGAGGCTAAAACAAAAGCCAACAGAAAATAAGTAGACAAAAAGACCTATCAAATGAGATAACTCTCTTGGACTAATTTAAAACATTGTCAATTTTAGTACATATTTCAAAATTAGTTTTGTAATATGTTCTAAAATGTTTTTTACGTAATCAAGTATAAGTGTATTTATGTATGCTTCTCTAAACTCCCGTAATAACTCAAGATTAATAACCTTTAAAAAATTACATTAATAAAACCCAAACATGAATTCCATCATTCCATCATATGATCAATTTAAAAAATAACTATAAAATGCTGCCAGACATATTGTCGAGACTAAAAATATGGACACATTCAACCTTTTCAAAAATATCTAACCACGAGAATCCATATTTTTAAACTCGATTATGTGATGTCTTCAAATAAATAATAAATATTACACCAATTTCCTTAGGCACTGTACAGCAAGATATATTTCGCATCTAAAATATACCTTAATTTAACAGAAATTAATTAGGAACATTACATTATTCCTTTATTAATAATTATATACATTTGACAGTTCATTTTTAGGTACCAGGCAATCAGCATCAAATAGAGACAGCCGGGGCGGCCATATAAATCTCACCGCAATATTCCTATGGCAATATGAGATATATTTGGTCACTTTGACAATCACTCTAAGTGCCGCTGTATCAAGTGTAAAATAAGACACTTTTTAAATTATTTTTGTTCTTTAAAACGGTACGCGTTGAGTATTATTTCTGTGCAAGTTACAAAAGTGTGTAGTGTGCCGAACTGTCAATAGTTTTTATATTAAAATTATTGAATATAGATTATATGGTATAGTTGTGTGTGTCACTCGTATTGACTAAAACCTCGGGTGCGTTCAGTTCTCGACGATACATTATATTATATTACTTTGATAGCGGTAACAGTATGAGTTTATAAATAGGTTTTTTTTATAACAAACGTAAGGCGAGGAAACCATTTACAGAGATTTAAATTCTTTGACATAATCCATATACATTTTGACAGAAGAATTAGGTAGTTAACGAAAATCAAAATTATGATCACAGCCGTTTTGATGCGCAATTTGTACCATCCGGGGTTAGCGAACCCAGAGTTAAGCGTTTTAGGGTTCCGTAGTCAACTACCGTCCGTCCGTCTGCGGCTTAGCTCAGTTTTAAGTTCACCTATTGTGACAGATGGTTGACTACGGAACCCTACACTGAGCATGGCCCGACATGCTCTTGGCCGGTTTTATTAGTATGGATTCTGACAGCTAACGTCAGGTTAGTCTGCTAATACACCTACAATATCATGCTATATGTATAAGTAGGCATAGGTTTCTCCTCATTCAGGAGAGGAGGTATACAAAATTATTTCATCACACAATCAATAAAATAAATAAAGATGAAGATTTTTCAACAGTCTTAAATAAATGAGGCTGTATGGTCCCGGCTAATGTAAGCTGCGGTAGGTTTTGGCAATCTGTCAGATCACAAATTTATCCATTATTGGCAGATCTGCTAGATATGCCCGAACGTTTTCAAATAATTGAGAGTGACTTGTTGTTACATAGACCTGTTTATAAACTCACACAGGCACCGCACCCCGAGCGCGCGAGTGGTTCACTTCACGCTAAGACGCACATCTTGCGGAGGTCGCTCTCGTCCGGGTCCAGCGTGTCCGAGTCTTTGATGACCGGCTCCTTGCCCTTCATGTCGGGTAAGTACCTGGAAAGATACATTAATATCAAATTATTATTGGACATTCTTACATAAGTCGAAAGACAGGTATGGGCGCAGCGGATGCATATCGTTTAGTGTGGTAGGGCACAGCACAACGAATGTCGTCTCGCTCAAATCTGGAGCAGAGCCCATCTGGGGAAGTACCTCCACCTTACAGAAAACCGCAATTGCGCGTTGCCGACCCTTTAAAAAAAGGAGGATTCGCTGTGTTGACAGCTGAAAAAGGAAGCTTTGCTCCGTGGGTCCCCAGCTGTCAACACAGCGAATCCTCTTGGAGCTCCGACTCACCAACAGAAACACAACACTATGAATAGGTCTAGTGTTGTTAAACAGCGGTTTTCTGTAAGGTGGAGGTACTTCCCCCGATGGGCTCTGCTCCAGATTTGCACGACACGACATTCGTTGTGCTGTGCCCTACCACACTAAACGATATGCATCCGCTGCGCCCATACCTCTCTTAAAGTCTATCTTAGTTACAAGTGATATATAAGAGTGTTATATGTACCTTTCATAGTCGAGTCCCTGCCGTTCGTAGAACAACAGATAGGCGCTGGCGGGGTCGATGGGTGGCCTAGCCCCAAGCTCGCGGCACATGGAGTCGTTGTAGCACAGCCACGTACCCGTCGGGTTGCGCGCGTAGGCTACGTAGTGCCCGCCGCTCATCTGCCCTGAGTGCGACTGCGGAAAAAGAAACAACTCGTACGGAAAAAGTCGATTTCTACCCAAGTGTAGGCATAAAATGATGTACCTAACACGTGCGGTAGTAAATAAAGCCCTTGATCGCATGTTTACGTCCCTCGCTTGCAGCTCGGGTCGCAAACATCTGCAATCTCGGCCTTTCTTTGTTTTACCGCACTAGTTAGGTAATGTACTATTATCACAGAAGTATAGGTGAAAAACTTAAGTAAGTCACCTGTTGTATGTAGTAGTGAGCTATTCGAAAAGATCCGATTTTTCCCTGACGACTCGTTTTTTTCAGATTCTTTAGGAAAAAATCAATGAAAGTTTCCGCTCTATATTTCAACTCTAAATCATATTAAGTCTAATATACACCTACAACAGAGCTACATCGATTACACTGAGGAAGGAACAATTGAAACAGATGAAAGGAGTGATAGTGATAGTGACATTATTTATTTCTTAAAAAACCCGAAAACTTCAGAAAAAAACCCAAAGTTTGATTAAATCATGAAAAAAACATTTGATTTTTTCCGGCATTTTCAACGCTAATCAGTACTCACCACGACAGCGTAAAGTCTGTACTTGAGCTGGAATGGGTCCTGGTTCTCCGACAGATGGTGCTGGTGGTAATCCACCAGGTTATCATCGGTGACAGGGGTGGCCAGCAGACTTGTGGACTCCAACCGCTCCCGCCGTCGGACTTCGCAGGACTCCCGTCTCTTGTTGATTTTCACTCTGCACACAAACAAGGAATTATCACTTATGGCATAGGCATGCAATCAGCTGGATTGCATACAGCCGATGCAGCGGAATGTATAAAGATGAGTACCTAATAGAAATGCCGAGCATTCCACAAGGTCGACCAAAGTCCAAGGTCTCATAAACAACAAAGGAAACATATTAATATTATTACTCGTCTTTAACATTCCAAGACCAACATATGGCAATAAGGTAACAGATGTAAGCTAGTATAAATATCAGTGGTTCTAGTAATAAAGCGCCCATTACTTAACCGATTTTGGTGTGCCTACTTTCTACCCCGAACGTCCAACACTATACACTAACATTTCTAAAATTAAAGGAGAATTGAGGAGAGAGATTGAGAGAAAACTGAGTCATCATCTTAACCCTGTGGAAACGTGTGCTGTAAAGGGCTCGAAACGTAGGGTCATGGTGTTAATAAACGCGATTAATCCGTTCAAAAGTGATTTTAATGAATAACAATCGCGGTAACAGAAGACAATATTAAAGGAAACTTTTAGAATTTATTTTATATGCATTGTAGCTTCGAGAATGCATCAAAAATTAAATTACGGAATTTAAACTGTCGTGAGAAATATTAATATTATAACACTAACGAACAACACTAACGTATTTTTAGTCACTATGCGCGGCATGCTTCGGACACCCCGTGATGACATTATCGAGTATCGTGGGCAACGACGCAAGCGGGCGTATCGCGATAGTGTTAGTTCAAAATACATTATTTCTTATGCACATGCCATATTTCTCTCAGGTAAATTCTAGGGACCATCATGCTATGTTGTTTTCTCAATTAGTTCATATTGAATCTCATTGCCATAGCTATAGAGTCGTAATTCAAGAAACGCCTAACGTGATCGAACCTTTTTTTCTATGCAGGCAGTAGCGCTTGCGGTTTGCTAACAATAAACTAAGGCGATTTGGTAGAGGCTTAGTTTAAAAGGGAAATACTTTACCACATTGGTAAATTATCGATTAATATACACTATTACCATTTCAGCATCTTTCGTAATAGTATTTTCTCATGTCAGTAATTTCAACTCACCTTAATTTAGGCGGATCTTTGGTTTTGACGGTGGGCGTGGCGGGCTCCGCCTCTTCTATCTCTGTCTCGCTTTCGCTCTCGCTCTCCGAGATGGCGTCTTCCACGTCGACGAACATTGACGATCTCCGCCTGGACACGTATTATCGTAAACAGATTAATCATGATGACAGACTAAAATGTCTAAACCGTATGTCATTCGACTTTAAGGACTGTGTAAACAAACCGCCATATTGAAATTGTCTTTGAATGATGAATTTACTAGAGATGGGGAAGTGCTATTTTAAGTCAAAATAAATCGATTACTAAAATACCGAAAGAAAAACACATCTCATCTTCATATTTTTAATTGGTTTAATCTTCTGAAAAATCGGTGCTTGAAGTTTTACTAGAGTCACCAGTATTAATTAGCAAAGGTTGCGTTACATCATCGGTATACCCTATCGATGATGCCGTCTAAATTTTTCATTTTATGCTCTTCTCCTATTACATGATCCACGCATTTCTTCCACTGCATGCATCCGCATCTGAATTTAGGTATTTATTTAATTTTAAGTATATTATATCTTACGATACGATCCTTTATTCATTTACTTACCGTGTAGTGTACACTATGCCTATATCAGGTAGATACCGTGAGTACCGGCATTACAATGTCACTAACTTTAGTCACATCCCTAAACGTCATAGACAAACGTAGAATATAAAAGAAACAAAAACGTCATTGCATTTTGTCGAAATAACGTAACTTTTAAATCGTATGGAATTTTCAATGAAATTTCCAAGATTAAGTAATTTTGCCTATATTATTTGTTTTTTACGAGAAAGGTTATTTTAATACTGTATGTTTTCAATGACTTTTGATGAGGTGGTGTGAAACTTTAAATTAAAATTAAATTAAATTAAATAATTATTTATTTCAGAAATTTTTTTTTCCATAAATTATTAGCATCTTATTATTAGTTTTTTTTTTTTTTTTTTTTTATATTATGGGACAATCTTACACAAATCGACCTAGTCCCACGGTAAGCTCAATAAGGCTTGTGTTGTGGGTACTAGGCGACGATATATATAATATACAGATACATATAAATACTTAGATACATAGAAAACATCCATAACTCAGGAACAAATATTCGTGATAAACACACAAATAAATGCCCTGACCAGGATTCGAACCCGGGACCTCCTGCTTCGTAGGCAGGGTCACTACCAACTAGGCTAGGAGGCCGTTAATCGTTTAGTCTTAACCTATGTTAGTATGTAACCTATGTTTTAAGGAGTAACAGTGATAAATCAAAGTGACGCGGTTTGTTTACATAGTCCTGAAAGTCCAATGACATACGGTTTATGAATAAAATTAGTACAATCGTGACATTTGTGGTAGTTTGGCGTTCGAACGAAGTGAGAAAGGGTAAAGCAGTCTACTTTTCATTTCGAATGTGAGGAAAAAAAAATAGAAAGTAGAAAGAAAACTACTCTTTTAAACTTTTTTTCATGAGACATTACTGTAATAATGTACAAAAACATTTTTCACACGTGCTTTAAAAAAAATGCGGCTTCTTGTTGTATTAAAAAACTTGTCTGGCGGGAAACCTTCCATCGACAAATGGTTATGCACCAAATAAAATTTTGACACAAGACCCACGCATGAGTGGCGCCGCCTAGTGAGCGAAAATGCGATCCCATTGCACTATCTAACATCAGAAACGGTATAGATGTATTAAAATTCTTACATCGGGTTACTAACGTCAATAAAGTCGAAAATAGTTCGACATGTCCATTCCATCCATCCATTCGGAACAGTCCGTGTCCCTTATTTATGAGTCATGCGTCTAGCCGCGGCGGCTGCTCTACGCACACTGCGAGCCCCAGCGCGGTCTGATTTCGACACATATCATCTGTCATGGTATAGATTTACCTGTAGATGTTGTTGAGCTCCATGTGCCTCGCGATGGTTTCCTGCGGCACCGACGCGAGGTAGGGGGACGGGTCGAAGTCCTGGAAGGGGAAGTTGACCACCTTCTGCGATTTGATCCATTTGTTGTTCACGTATTGGAAACGCTTTAGGTGGATGATCTGGAAAAAAAATGCTGGACTTAGATAATGCTATCTAGTATTGGTTTTAAACTGCAAGGATTGACAATCATTTTATGTGTGGATTCATATTCTTACCAAAACTAGGTCAACTAACGGAAAGTCGAATCTATACTGTTGTTCTATTTGTATGCTGTATTGTAGAAGTGATTCCACTTCGTCGACGACGCCGTATAAAATAAAAACCGAAGATTTTACATGAAATCGGAGTCGAGTTTGAAATTAAAAATACAGCTGGGTTTCGATTTTTAGTGGCTATTTGACTGCATCAAGAAATAGACCAATGAAAATAATGAAATTGTCAATTATTCGTTAGTTGACCTACCTATTTTTGGTAACAATATGAATCTGGGAATTGAATGATGTCTATTATTTTATTTTGTGTTTAATAATCATATGAATATTATTATTAGATTATTAAACACAAAATAAAATAATAGACATCATTCAATTCCCAGATTCATATTGTTACCAAAAATAGGTAGGTCAACTAACGAATAATTGACAATTTCATTATTTTCATTGGTCTATATGGTCGGTGGCGCAGGCACGACGCCAGGTGCCTCATGTATACTGACCAGTATAGGCGGCAGGCGCCATATCTGCAGCACTTTGGTGGCGGGCTGCGCCGCGCGGCACCGTGCGCAGTGGTAGCGCTGCTCCAGCCGCTCCTGCGACGTGAAGGCGCAGGCACGACGCCAGGTGCCTCATGTATACTGACCAGTATAGGCGGCAGGCGCCATATCTGCAGCACTTTGGTGGCGGGCTGCGCCGCGCGGCACCGTGCGCAGTGGTAGCGCTGCTCCAGCCGCTCCTGCGACGTGAAGGCGCAGGCACGACGCCAGGTGCCTCATGTATACTGACCAGTATAGGCGGCAGGCGCCATATCTGCAGCACTTTGGTGGCGGGCTGCGCCGCGCGGCACCGTGCGCAGTGGTAGCGCTGCTCCAGCCGCTCCTGCGACGTGAAGGCGCAGGCACGACGCCAGGTGCCTCATGTATACTGACCAGTATAGGCGGCAGGCGCCATATCTGCAGCACTTTGGTGGCGGGCTGCGCCGCGCGGCACCGTGCGCAGTGGTAGCGCTGCTCCAGCCGCTCCTGCGACGTGAAGGCGCAGGCACGACGCCAGCTGCCTCATGTATACTGACCAGTATAGGCGGCAGGCGCCATATCTGCAGCACTTTGGTGGCGGGCTGCGCCGCGCGGCACCGTGCGCAGTGGTAGCGCTGCTCCAGCCGCTCCTGCGACGTGAAGGCGCAGGCACGACGCCAGGTGCCTCATGTATACTGACCAGTATAGGCGGCAGGCGCCATATCTGCAGCACTTTGGTGGCGGGCTGCGCCGCGCGGCACCGTGCGCAGTGGTAGCGCTGCTCCAGCCGCTCCTGCGACGTGAAGGCGCAGGCACGACGCCAGGTGCCTCATGTATACTGACCAGTATAGGCGGCAGGCGCCATATCTGCAGCACTTTGGTGGCGGGCTGCGCCGCGCGGCACCGTGCGCAGTGGTAGCGCTGCTCCAGCCGCTCCTGCGACGTGAAGGCGCAGGCACGACGCCAGCTGCCTCATGTATACTGACCAGTATAGGCGGCAGGCGCCATATCTGCAGCACTTTGGTGGCGGGCTGCGCCGCGCGGCACCGTGCGCAGTGGTAGCGCTGCTCCAGCCGCTCCTGCGACGTGAAGGCGCAGGCACGACGCCAGGTGCCTCATGTATACTGACCAGTATAGGCGGCAGGCGCCATATCTGCAGCACTTTGGTGGCGGGCTGCGCCGCGCGGCACCGTGCGCAGTGGTAGCGCTGCTCCAGCCGCTCCTGCGACGTGAAGGCGCAGGCACGACGCCAGGTGCCTCATGTATACTGACCAGTATAGGCGGCAGGCGCCATATCTGCAGCACTTTGGTGGCGGGCTGCGCCGCGCGGCACCGTGCGCAGTGGTAGCGCTGCTCCAGCCGCTCCTGCGACGTGAAGGCGCAGGCACGACGCCAGCTGCCTCATGTATACTGACCAGTATAGGCGGCAGGCGCCATATCTGCAGCACTTTGGTGGCGGGCTGCGCCGCGCGGCACCGTGCGCAGTGGTAGCGCTGCTCCAGCCGCTCCTGCGACGTGAAGGCGCAGGCACGACGCCAGGTGCCTCATGTATACTGACCAGTATAGGCGGCAGGCGCCATATCTGCAGCACTTTGGTGGCGGGCTGCGCCGCGCGGCACCGTGCGCAGTGGTAGCGCTGCTCCAGCCGCTCCTGCGACGTGAAGGCGCAGGCACGACGCCAGGTGCCTCATGTATACTGACCAGTATAGGCGGCAGGCGCCATATCTGCAGCACTTTGGTGGCGGGCTGCGCCGCGCGGCACCGTGCGCAGTGGTAGCGCTGCTCCAGCCGCTCCTGCGACGTGAAGGCGCAGGCACGACGCCAGGTGCCTCATGTATACTGACCAGTATAGGCGGCAGGCGCCATATCTGCAGCACTTTGGTGGCGGGCTGCGCCGCGCGGCACCGTGCGCAGTGGTAGCGCTGCTCCAGCCGCTCCTGCGACGTGAAGGCGCAGGCACGACGCCAGGTGCCTCATGTATACTGACCAGTATAGGCGGCAGGCGCCATATCTGCAGCACTTTGGTGGCGGGCTGCGCCGCGCGGCACCGTGCGCAGTGGTAGCGCTGCTCCAGCCGCTCCTGCGACGTGAAGGCGCAGGCACGACGCCAGCTGCCTCATGTATACTGACCAGTATAGGCGGCAGGCGCCATATCTGCAGCACTTTGGTGGCGGGCTGCGCCGCGCGGCACCGTGCGCAGTGGTAGCGCTGCTCCAGCCGCTCCTGCGACGTGAAGGCGCAGGCACGACGCCAGGTGCCTCATGTATACTGACCAGTATAGGCGGCAGGCGCCATATCTGCAGCACTTTGGTGGCGGGCTGCGCCGCGCGGCACCGTGCGCAGTGGTAGCGCTGCTCCAGCCGCTCCTGCGACGTGAAGGCGCAGGCACGACGCCAGGTGCCTCATGTATACTGACCAGTATAGGCGGCAGGCGCCATATCTGCAGCACTTTGGTGGCGGGCTGCGCCGCGCGGCACCGTGCGCAGTGGTAGCGCTGCTCCAGCCGCTCCTGCGACGTGAAGGCGCAGGCACGACGCCAGGTGCCTCATGTATACTGACCAGTATAGGCGGCAGGCGCCATATCTGCAGCACTTTGGTGGCGGGCTGCGCCGCGCGGCACCGTGCGCAGTGGTAGCGCTGCTCCAGCCGCTCCTGCGACGTGAAGGCGCAGGCACGACGCCAGCTGCCTCATGTATACTGACCAGTATAGGCGGCAGGCGCCATATCTGCAGCACTTTGGTGGCGGGCTGCGCCGCGCGGCACCGTGCGCAGTGGTAGCGCTGCTCCAGCCGCTCCTGCGACGTGAAGGCGCAGGCACGACGCCAGCTGCCTCATGTATACTGACCAGTATAGGCGGCAGGCGCCATATCTGCAGCACTTTGGTGGCGGGCTGCGCCGCGCGGCACCGTGCGCAGTGGTAGCGCTGCTCCAGCCGCTCCTGCGACGTGAAGGCGCAGGCACGACGCCAGGTGCCTCATGTATACTGACCAGTATAGGCGGCAGGCGCCATATCTGCAGCACTTTGGTGGCGGGCTGCGCCGCGCGGCACCGTGCGCAGTGGTAGCGCTGCTCCAGCCGCTCCTGCGACGTGAAGGCGCAGGCACGACGCCAGGTGCCTCATGTATACTGACCAGTATAGGCGGCAGGCGCCATATCTGCAGCACTTTGGTGGCGGGCTGCGCCGCGCGGCACCGTGCGCAGTGGTAGCGCTGCTCCAGCCGCTCCTGCGACGTGAAGGCGCAGGCACGACGCCAGGTGCCTCATGTATACTGACCAGTATAGGCGGCAGGCGCCATATCTGCAGCACTTTGGTGGCGGGCTGCGCCGCGCGGCACCGTGCGCAGTGGTAGCGCTGCTCCAGCCGCTCCTGCGACGTGAAGGCGCAGGCACGACGCCAGGTGCCTCATGTATACTGACCAGTATAGGCGGCAGGCGCCATATCTGCAGCACTTTGGTGGCGGGCTGCGCCGCGCGGCACCGTGCGCAGTGGTAGCGCTGCTCCAGCCGCTCCTGCGACGTGAAGGCGCAGGCACGACGCCAGCTGCCTCATGTATACTGACCAGTATAGGCGGCAGGCGCCATATCTGCAGCACTTTGGTGGCGGGCTGCGCCGCGCGGCACCGTGCGCAGTGGTAGCGCTGCTCCAGCCGCTCCTGCGACGTGAAGGCGCAGGCACGACGCCAGCTGCCTCATGTATACTGACCAGTATAGGCGGCAGGCGCCATATCTGCAGCACTTTGGTGGCGGGCTGCGCCGCGCGGCACCGTGCGCAGTGGTAGCGCTGCTCCAGCCGCTCCTGCGACGTGAAGGCGCAGGCACGACGCCAGCTGCCTCATGTATACTGACCAGTATAGGCGGCAGGCGCCATATCTGCAGCACTTTGGTGGCGGGCTGCCCCGCGCGGCACCGTGCGCAGTGGTAGCGCTGCTCCAGCCGCTCCTGCGACGTGAAGGCGCAGGCACGACGCCAGCTGCCTCATGTATACTGACCAGTATAGGCGGCAGGCGCCATATCTGCAGCACTTTGGTGGCGGGCTGCGCCGCGCGGCACCGTGCGCAGTGGTAGCGCTGCTCCAGCCGCTCCTGCGACGTGAAGGCGCAGGCACGACGCCAGCTGCCTCATGTATACTGACCAGTATAGGCGGCAGGCGCCATATCTGCAGCACTTTGGTGGCGGGCTGCGCCGCGCGGCACCGTGCGCAGTGGTAGCGCTGCTCCAGCCGCTCCTGCGACGTGAAGGCGCAGGCACGACGCCAGCTGCCTCATGTATACTGACCAGTATAGGCGGCAGGCGCCATATCTGCAGCACTTTGGTGGCGGGCTGCGCCGCGCGGCACCGTGCGCAGTGGTAGCGCTGCTCCAGCCGCTCCTGCGACGTGAAGGCGCAGGCACGACGCCAGCTGCCTCATGTATACTGACCAGTATAGGCGGCAGGCGCCATATCTGCAGCACTTTGGTGGCGGGCTGCGCCGCGCGGCACCGTGCGCAGTGGTAGCGCTGCTCCAGCCGCTCCTGCGACGTGAAGGCGCAGGCACGACGCCAGCTGCCTCATGTATACTGACCAGTATAGGCGGCAGGCGCCATATCTGCAGCACTTTGGTGGCGGGCTGCGCCGCGCGGCACCGTGCGCAGTGGTAGCGCTGCTCCAGCCGCTCCTGCGACGTGAAGGCGCAGGCACGACGCCAGCTGCCTCATGTATACTGACCAGTATAGGCGGCAGGCGCCATATCTGCAGCACTTTGGTGGCGGGCTGCGCCGCGCGGCACCGTGCGCAGTGGTAGCGCTGCTCCAGCCGCTCCTGCGACGTGAAGGCGCAGGCACGACGCCAGGTGCCTCATGTATACTGACCAGTATAGGCGGCAGGCGCCATATCTGCAGCACTTTGGTGGCGGGCTGCGCCGCGCGGCACCGTGCGCAGTGGTAGCGCTGCTCCAGCCGCTCCTGCGACGTGAAGGCGCAGGCACGACGCCAGCTGCCTCATGTATACTGACCAGTATAGGCGGCAGGCGCCATATCTGCAGCACTTTGGTGGCGGGCTGCGCCGCGCGGCACCGTGCGCAGTGGTAGCGCTGCTCCAGCCGCTCCTGCGACGTGAAGGCGCAGGCACGACGCCAGCTGCCTCATGTATACTGACCAGTATAGGCGGCAGGCGCCATATCTGCAGCACTTTGGTGGCGGGCTGCGCCGCGCGGCACCGTGCGCAGTGGTAGCGCTGCTCCAGCCGCTCCTGCGACGTGAAGGCGCAGGCACGACGCCAGCTGCCTCATGTATACTGACCAGTATAGGCGGCAGGCGCCATATCTGCAGCACTTTGGTGGCGGGCTGCGCCGCGCGGCACCGTGCGCAGTGGTAGCGCTGCTCCAGCCGCTCCTGCGACGTGAAGGCGCAGGCACGACGCCAGGTGCCTCATGTATACTGACCAGTATAGGCGGCAGGCGCCATATCTGCAGCACTTTGGTGGCGGGCTGCGCCGCGCGGCACCGTGCGCAGTGGTAGCGCTGCTCCAGCCGCTCCTGCGACGTGAAGGCGCAGGCACGACGCCAGGTGCCTCATGTATACTGACCAGTATAGGCGGCAGGCGCCATATCTGCAGCACTTTGGTGGCGGGCTGCGCCGCGCGGCACCGTGCGCAGTGGTAGCGCTGCTCCAGCCGCTCCTGCGACGTGAAGGCGCAGGCACGACGCCAGGTGCCTCATGTATACTGACCAGTATAGGCGGCAGGCGCCATATCTGCAGCACTTTGGTGGCGGGCTGCGCCGCGCGGCACCGTGCGCAGTGGTAGCGCTGCTCCAGCCGCTCCTGCGACGTGAAGGCGCAGGCACGACGCCAGGTGCCTCATGTATACTGACCAGTATAGGCGGCAGGCGCCATATCTGCAGCACTTTGGTGGCGGGCTGCGCCGCGCGGCACCGTGCGCAGTGGTAGCGCTGCTCCAGCCGCTCCTGCGACGTGAAGGCGCAGGCACGACGCCAGGTGCCTCATGTATACTGACCAGTATAGGCGGCAGGCGCCATATCTGCAGCACTTTGGTGGCGGGCTGCGCCGCGCGGCACCGTGCGCAGTGGTAGCGCTGCTCCAGCCGCTCCTGCGACGTGAAGGCGCAGGCACGACGCCAGCTGCCTCATGTATACTGACCAGTATAGGCGGCAGGCGCCATATCTGCAGCACTTTGGTGGCGGGCTGCGCCGCGCGGCACCGTGCGCAGTGGTAGCGCTGCTCCAGCCGCTCCTGCGACGTGAAGGCGCAGGCACGACGCCAGGTGCCTCATGTATACTGACCAGTATAGGCGGCAGGCGCCATATCTGCAGCACTTTGGTGGCGGGCTGCGCCGCGCGGCACCGTGCGCAGTGGTAGCGCTGCTCCAGCCGCTCCTGCGACGTGAAGGCGCAGGCACGACGCCAGGTGCCTCATGTATACTGACCAGTATAGGCGGCAGGCGCCATATCTGCAGCACTTTGGTGGCGGGCTGCGCCGCGCGGCACCGTGCGCAGTGGTAGCGCTGCTCCAGCCGCTCCTGCGACGTGAAGGCGCAGGCACGACGCCAGGTGCCTCATGTATACTGACCAGTATAGGCGGCAGGCGCCATATCTGCAGCACTTTGGTGGCGGGCTGCGCCGCGCGGCACCGTGCGCAGTGGTAGCGCTGCTCCAGCCGCTCCTGCGACGTGAAGGCGCGCAGGCACGACGCCAGGTGCCTCATGTATACTGACCAGTATAGGCGGCAGGCGCCATATCTGCAGCACTTTGGTGGCGGGCTGCGCCGCGCGGCACCGTGCGCAGTGGTAGCGCTGCTCCAGCCGCTCCTGCGACGTGAAGGCGCAGGCACGACGCCAGGTGCCTCATGTATACTGACCAGTATAGGCGGCAGGCGCCATATCTGCAGCACTTTGGTGGCGGGCTGCGCCGCGCGGCACCGTGCGCAGTGGTAGCGCTGCTCCAGCCGCTCCTGCGACGTGAAGGCGCGCAGGCACGACGCCAGGTCCACGGGCCGGGCCGCCAGGGCGCTGCTTTCCGACACTGATGGGTGAATCACCCATGCCTACAAGAAAATATATGACTCCATACAGATTGTAAAGTCTATTTTCGGGATTGTCAAGTTATAGTATTTTGATAGCTGAATTAATAACATAGGTAGGTACGCCATTGTAAAACGTGACTTGTTAGTTGTCATTTCTCAAGAAAACTGTATTTGTGACTGCGAAGATTTCTTATATTGTATGATGTCCTGTTTCTATATTTCGACCATACTATTGTATAAAGCTGACGCCATCTTGGATTTTATAAGATTTACTCCGATTTGTATAAAAATTGATATCTGACGATCCGGCGGAATCCTTAACATGAATTCAGAGTCAAAATTGTAAAAAGCGACGCCATCTTGGATTTTATAACATTTACTCCGATTTGGATAAAAAATTATATCTGACGATCAGGAGGGGTCCTTAACATGAATCCAGACTCAAAATTGAAAAAATATTGTAAAAGACGACGCCATCTTGGATTTTATAAGATTTACTCCGAATTGGATACAAAATTGATATCTGACGATCCGGCGGGGTCCTTGACATGAATTCAGTGTCAAAATTGTAAAAAGCGAAGCCATCTTGGATTTTATAAGATTTACTCCGATTTGGATAAAAATCGATATCTGACGATCCGGCGGGGTCCTTAACATGAATCAAAATGGTAAAATATGAAACCTACTTCCGCACTTGTTGCGTAAATCGCAGTTTCTTTGACATTCCTTGGCACAAGTGTTAGATGTTAAGGATTTTCGAAGGTACACTAACTTTGTTCTTTTAACATTTTGACGGATGAAGTGGCGCGTTTTTGGGATGTCAATGGCTGTCAAAAAATGGGCATGGAACATGAACGTAATGGGATGAGAACTTAATGTGTTTAACTTGATTGTTGTATCTTAATAGGATTTCTAGTCATAATAAACTATTGTAAACTTAATGGGTTAGTGTTTTACTGGAAATATTTATTACAGGTTAGGCAGACCGACCTTCTCCCTGGTGGACTGGTACCGCAGATGCAGCGCCGTGGGGTCCCAGTCGATGGCGAGCTGCGCGCCGCGGCGCCCGCGCAGCTGCCGCAGCACGCTGAAGTCCAGCCGCGTCAGCGACCCACGGGACTCCTGACGACAAACGACAGGTATAATCATTATCAAACCAACATGTCTCATATTAAAAACAGTACACCATTTGTTATATTGAAACCAATAAACATGTTTAAGCAGGATTAATTATGTACGCCATCGACAAAGAAGTCAATAGAGTGATAAAGTCGACCAAAAGATGTTTAAAAATGTGTTTCACTTTATCGCCCTTGAAATCATTATTTATTCTAGTTGACCAGACAAATATGCACACTAGACTCATTCAGACCACGGGAACTAGATTATACTACCAAAACCATAGTATTTTTTTTTTTGGCAAGATTTTCATTAGCTACCTAGTTTAGGTTAGGGTTGCGATATGATATTCCGCGAAAGATACGGTTGCGAAATGATTGGTTGGGTAATGAATACGTGTCCCAAAACTCAACGCCGTATATCGCTATATTTTTACACCATGATGATAGAAGAAGACTGGAAGAAAAATATTTTCCAAATTGTAGGGACAAAATGAATTTTGATTATTTTTTATGTATAAACTACATGTGTAATGGTATTATGGTTATAAGGGCTGTGTTAGATAGCAGGGCTACTTCAGTTTCCAAAAACAAAAAAAAAACAGAAATATTTGAATATTTGTACACATGGTCGTTAAAAATACCATTAGGGACGTCGATTTTCGAAAAATTTCATTTACTTTTCTGTAATATCTAAAATAATTGAGATATATTTTTTTCTTTTTTTCTCATCTAATCATAAGCAGCTCTATCCCGTGGTGCCTTATCGTTGAGTTTTGGCACACTTTGTATATGGGGAACATGTGTTTTGGAATAATTTTTTTGGGAAATAGGAAATTGTTGGCGATACATTAGTACCCCAGGTGTTGGCGATGGTGCATCATCAAGGAGTTACCTGGTCCTCTCCAGCCCTGGCCGTGTTCTGCCGCAGCTTGGCCCTGGCGATGGGCGAGCTGGAGTCGGGGGTGTCCGCGCCGATGTGAGGTTGCGTGCACCGTTGCGTGCAGGCGTTGTTTCCTGAACAGATATACAAAAAGGTACAATAGTAGATTACGTACCGAGGCCTGTAAAGTAAGAAATGTCTCAGATCTCGTGTAATTAGGTTTTATAATAAACTCCCAGTAGAAATAATTGCACTATCTATTAATCAATTTAAGAATTTTGTAAAGCGTAAACTAATGTCTAAAGCTTATTACAGTACACAAGACTGCATGAATCAGCACCATGGGATGTTTTTTTTTGTTTTGAAACAAAAAGTAATTATTAACTGTAATTTTAAGTTTAATCTTAATTATATTCTTATCATTTTTATGACATTTAGATTTCATTTTAGAAACTTCTAGACAAGTATTTTTTTATAATTTTTTACTTTTAAGATGACGATCCTATTGTGAAATTATTATTCTTAATTCGGATATCTGTGTGTACAGCATCAATAAATTGCTCTAAGTAATAATTTATAATTTGTTGAAGATTCGAAAGTGCTTGTTGCTAGGTCATTAATGGAATTGAATTGAATTTAAAATTGAACTGAACTGAATTTTTTCAAATTAATGCATCTGTAGCTTTATTTATTTCTAATTTGAAGTTCAAAACATGCCTACTTGAAAAATAAATATTTATATTTTTTTGATTGGCGTAGCGAAGCTGAGGTCGACAAACATGTGATCTGAGGCTTTCTTGTTTACTGGTCAAGGTCGGTACACTATTTTTCTGCTCGACGCGGTCGGCAAGCGGCGAATTTGTTTAGCGTAGTGGCCTGCAATTAGCTGCTTGCCCGCCGAACGGCAGAAAATGATATTTCGAAGTTTTGTCAACAGTATTTTTCATATGTTGGCCCAGCGGTAACAGCGACTCGGCTTGTACCAATGAGTTTTTTGGAACTTATGTAAGAAATATCATTTGATATTTACCAATCGCTTTTAGCTAAAAGAAAACATCGTGAAGAAAGCGGACTAACCCCAAACAAAGTCTAGTTTACGCTTTGGGTTGGAAGGTCAGATGGTAATGGCTTTCGTAAAACTAGCGCCTAAGACAAATGTTGGGATTGGTTGCTAACGTGGACCCCGGGCTAACTGTGCCGTGACAACTGACAATCGTGGCATAAGCCGGGGAAAACGCTAGGATTAGGAAGCAAAGATGGCGCCTATTTAACATATGCTTTTTTTATACTACGACGGTGACAAACAAACATACGGCCCGCCTGACGGTAAGCGGTCACCGTAGCCTATGGACGCCTGCAACTAAACGGGTGTTACATGTGCGTTGCCGACCCTTTAAAAAAAAGGAGGATTCAATCATCAATCAATCATCATTTATTTAGTATGTGGGAGTCAGGTTACAATGCCAAACATCGATCGATTCGCTGTGTTGACAGCTAAAGGGCCCAAGGGCTTTGCTCCGTGGGTCCCCAGCTGTCAACACAGTGAATCCTCTTGGAGCTCTTTTTAAAAATAGGTACATAATTGGCATACAAAATATTTTTTATTAAGGAAACTTAGACAAATATCTTTGTAGTCTCATATTTCTTATAATTTTTATATCCCATTGTTATAAAATTCAACACTTTTAAATTAGACCTATTAGATTCTACCGCCTACCTCATAATCAGATGAATCGGTTTGATTTCGTCGAGAAACATCTTGCGTAGTACATAACATTTAGAGTTTTTAAACCATCCAATTCCAGGATAATAAAAACAGTAAAAACGTAAAAATATAAAATAGAATAATAAGAGTATTATCTGTTTAAAAAGCTTTATTTCAAACTAGAACAGATCTCATAAAAATCTTACAAACCACAAACTAATTGAGAAATATCAAAAGTCGATTACTTTTAAAACAAAATTTAATAATTTATTCATTCAAAAGGGTTCTTAAAACTTTAGGGTCACCGTTACAAAACCAGACGAAGTCAAGTTTTGTAATAGTAGACCCGAGAGTTTTAAGAACCTATTATGAGCTGCTGCATACGCTAGTTTTTATCATACGACAGCTAAAATAGCGAAAAAAAGCAAAATCTCGAAAGGTGGCAGAATGTGGAAGATCTCGGTTGTCCTAAAAAAATATAAAAAAAACAACAGTGCAACAGTAGTAGTATATTGCATGAAAATCCATAGGAGCATTGTTTAGCAGTGTTCTTATGGAATACCATAGACAACGTCATCTAATTGTCAGCTAGAAGTACTGGAGTAGACAAAAAAGGGTTTTATTAGACAATTTATAAAAAAATACTAAAAAAAGAAGTATTCATTTCATTTCAAATTTGGCAGACGACAATGGAGATAAAAGACTGAAGAACCGATGGTCGTTTGTATTATAATTGTAGTATTATGATTGTTGTGTGTAGTGCAAATTTAGGCATAACGACTCAAAACTTGTCAAAAATCTATGAAAACCTCGTCTTCAACGGACCATCTAATCCCTGTTGCGACAGCATAAGGTCTATGAAACATTAAGGGTTTGTCTGCACATTTTCCTAATTTCTTCCCGTCCGCACCCCGGCACGCCGCATTCTCTCCAAATCCATCACCGTGTAGTCGGATAACGAATCGATCATATATTTCGTACCCCCCGGCGGCGCCCCCGCGTTCCTCCTATTAATATTAACCAACTCTTCATGAAATGCCTTGTAATGCTTCATCTTGTTGTTCGGACATCTGTAGTTCTTGTTGTATTTCTTGAGATAATCTTCGTACAGCTGCTTCGAGTTGTTTGTATCGATAACTTCTGCTCCGTTCAGGTATTTCTCAGCCGCGACTGCAGTCGCTAGTAGTAAGAAGTATAATGTTTTCATGTTGCGAAATTATTGCGGTATAATTTGTGTACTTATATAGATCGGATTATGTATGCTTGTCCGTTTGATTTATATGATGCGACTAATCGTTAAATGGTATGAAAATATTTAATAGTGACCATAATAGAACATTAATGTAAAAAGGGGCCAAGTTTTTAAAGTTTAGCTCAAATGGAATCCGTTCTATTAAGTTACAAAAAAATCTTTAATTGTTTGCGTTTTTGATCTGAATAAGAAAGACGACTAGGTTGAACAACTATTATTCTATTAATCCGTCAGTTAGATTATCCAAAATTATTAGACACATATTTTTTCCTTTTTCAATTTAACTAAAATTGAGGAAGATAAAGACCATCAAAGTTCCGGGGTGGCTGATGACGTCACTACTAGGTAAGAATTGTATCTAATAGTGACGTTACGCGAAACTTGAACGCACTGCATTTTCGTTATTTTTGATTTGACGAACAAAAGAAAAAATACGTGCCAAATATTTTTTTTAAATGTACAAGATGGACTAAATAGTTTTTTTAGTTGTCTAGACTATTGTCAAGGCGAAGGACTGAATAATAAGAATGTGCACTAGCTTAACCATTGCAGAAATAATGTAAACTGAAAGATAATATATTCCACTAGATAGATGGACATACATCCAGTAGGGTTTTTATACAATTTAACTAAAATTAGCATTCGGTAGTAATCTTAGTTTCTTCAATGAAATTCCTTAAATTCAAGAATTTTTAACGTTCCCCTCGGGAAAATCAGCAAAATCATTGATCTAACTCGCCGTAGCCTTTACCAGGGACCTGCTTACTCGTATTTTATTTATTAATGTCAACTATATGATTTTAAGCTAACATGATCATTTGCACGGGATATTTACCATGTCTCTTTGTTTTAGTGAGCACCCGATATTTCCGAAATATACGGTTCGTTTACATTGTTAGGAAGTTGGATTAACCCTTTGACCGCCAAGAACGCCTAAAGGCGTCGTGTGCTGTCGTACCCACGACGCCAGCAACGCCTAAAGTTGTCTATAATGAATGTTGATAAATATGAAAGCGGTCAAAGGGTTACGATTTTACTAGGTTTTCTCGAACTTGCCGGGTACACTAAGTTTATACTTGTAATAATACAAGAATCAACTGTAAAATAAAGTGGAACGAAGATAAATAATGCCAATCACTGTAACAGGCAGCTTTGACAGGCTTTAAACACGACACTTGAATATTTACATTCCCAAATTAGAATCGGTCTAAATGTAAATTGTAAACATTGATTAATTTTATTATGACATGTATTAAAGATAAATTTCAATAAGATTGTGAGTTTTGTATCGATAGGAGAAACAATTTTTATCTACGCACATTTCTTTAGTGTTTTTAAATGCGTTCAGAAACCATAGGTAACCAGCATTACCAACCAGCAGGAATTAACGGAACTGTAATTTTGACATTACCTACTGAAAACAGTAGGTTACGAGTTTAAATTTGGAACAGCTGTCAAATTCAAATGGGTGTATATTCAAGTTCAAACACCGCCATTGCGAGCTGTTTTTTGTTTGTTGGCTTTTTACTATTTACGAGTGAAAACTTTGTTTTTGTTTTTGTATGTGTTAAATTTATTTTTTATAGCAATTTGTTAATTTTCCAAGCGAGCGAAGCGTCTCCATTTCAGCTTGGCTTGGGCAACAAGGTTTTCGTGTGTCCGGCTGTCTGTCTTGTGAAATTTGACTGTCTGTTCACGCGCCGCCGCCGGACACCAGCCGCAGCGTGAACTTGTATGTGGCACTGACCTACGGTGCAGAGCGGCGCGTCGTCGCTGGGCAGCGCGCAGCCGCGGCACAGCGCCGGCCACGGGCACAGCGCGCACCACGCGCCGCCGCCGGACACCAGCCGCAGCGTGAACTTGTATGTGGCACTGACCTACGGTGCAGAGCGGCGCGTCGTCGCTGGGCAGCGCGCAGCCGCGGCACAGCGCCGGCCACGGGCACAGCGCGCACCACGCGCCGCCGCCGGACACCAGCCGCAGCGTGAACTTGTATGTGGCACTGACCTACGGTGCAGAGCGGCGCGTCGTCGCTGGGCAGCGCGCAGCCGCGGCACAGCGCCGGCCACGGGCACAGCGCGCACCACGCGCCGCCGCCGGACACCAGCCGCAGCGTGAACTTGTATGTGGCACTGACCTACGGTGCAGAGCGGCGCGTCGTCGCTGGGCAGCGCGCAGCCGCGGCACAGCGCCGGCCACGGGCACAGCGCGCACCACGCGCCGCCGCCGGACACCAGCCGCAGCGTGAACTTGTATGTGGCACTGACCTACGGTGCAGAGCGGCGCGTCGTCGCTGGGCAGCGCGCAGCCGCGGCACAGCGCCGGCCACGGGCACAGCGCGCACCACGCGCCGCCGCCGGACACCAGCCGCAGCGTGAACTTGTATGTGGCACTGACCTACGGTGCAGAGCGGCGCGTCGTCGCTGGGCAGCGCGCAGCCGCGGCACAGCGCCGGCCACGGGCACAGCGCGCACCACGCGCCGCCGCCGGACACCAGCCGCAGCGTGAACTTGTATGTGGCACTGACCTACGGTGCAGAGCGGCGCGTCGTCGCTGGGCAGCGCGCAGCCGCGGCACAGCGCCGGCCACGGGCACAGCGCGCACCACGCGCCGCCGCCGGACACCAGCCGCAGCGTGAACTTGTATGTGGCACTGACCTACGGTGCAGAGCGGCGCGTCGTCGCTGGGCAGCGCGCAGCCGCGGCACAGCGCCGGCCACGGGCACAGCGCGCACCACGCGCCGCCGCCGGACACCAGCCGCAGCGTGAACTTGTATGTGGCACTGACCTACGGTGCAGAGCGGCGCGTCGTCGCTGGGCAGCGCGCAGCCGCGGCACAGCGCCGGCCACGGGCACAGCGCGCACCACGCGCCGCCGCCGGACACCAGCCGCAGCGTGAACTTGTATGTGGCACTGACCTACGGTGCAGAGCGGCGCGTCGTCGCTGGGCAGCGCGCAGCCGCGGCACAGCGCCGGCCACGGGCACAGCGCGCACCACGCGCCGCCGCCGGACACCAGCCGCAGCGTGAACTTGTATGTGGCACTGACCTACGGTGCAGAGCGGCGCGTCGTCGCTGGGCAGCGCGCAGCCGCGGCACAGCGCCGGCCACGGGCACAGCGCGCACCACGCGCCGCCGCCGGACACCAGCCGCAGCGTGAACTTGTATGTGGCACTGACCTACGGTGCAGAGCGGCGCGTCGTCGCTGGGCAGCGCGCAGCCGCGGCACAGCGCCGGCCACGGGCACAGCGCGCACCACGCGCCGCCGCCGGACACCAGCCGCAGCGTGAACGGGAACTCGTAGCCCAGGCTGTCGTCACTGTACACAAAACCAAAACAGGTCTATGTTAGAATGCTTGCGAAAATCTGACGGACTCTAACTGGAAGATTAAAGCGAATTAAGAATATGCGTAATAATAGATTAAGTACCGAAGTGTGAAAAGTAAGAAATGTTTCAGATCAAATGGACATTCTAGTTATTCATGTGAATTTGAACCATAATCCCATAAAGATACAGTTGCTATTCAGCTACATAGTTACCTTGAAGCGTGGCGTAAAAATATACAAAGGCCACTGTTTAAGGAATTAAGACTTCATAAAATAGACCTGAGAAGATTGAAAGTACAACTCACCAGTCCGTGGCATGGTTGGTGGCGTCGTGGTCGGGCCGCTTGGTGAGCAGGCGCGCCACCTGCGCCCACACGCGCGCGTACACGCCGCGCCCCGACAGCCCGCCGGCCACGCCCACCAGCAGCGGCACGCCGAACAGCGCCGGCTTGCTGCGCTGCGAGGGCAGGAAGTACGCGTCCATGCGCGTTTGTTTCCTGCACAAGTTTCACAGTGGTCAAAGCTAGGCCGACGCTTGCCGAAGCAAAAAAGGAGTGTTAAAGTTTTTAAAGGGTCGACAACGCGCATGTAACACCCCTGGAGGTGCAGGCGTTCATAGGCCACGGTGACCGCTTACCATCAGGCGGGCCGTATGCTTGTTTGTCACCGTCGTAGTATAAAAAAAAATTTCTGTAAAATAGGGATGACGACTAGGTTAAAAAACTATCATTATATTTAGCCCGTCAGTTAGATTATCCTTAGACACGTGTTTTTTCCTGTTTCAAGTTAACTAAAATTGACGTGGACGCAGTGTTGGCAAAAATTCGAATTAACGATTGCCGAAACTAATTCTAAATACACTGATTGAAGATTGACGATTACTAATCGTAAATTCGAAGTGATCGGTCAATCGTCAATTCAGATTGACGATTACTTTGTATGTACCTACCTACCTAATGTCCCTTTTATTTACGCCATTTTTCGAAACTGACCAAATACGTTCAAAAGCGGTGTCTGAGCTGAGTTTACCGAAGGTTCCGAAACATGTTTCCGACGGATATTGATGAAGGATGTCCTTTTTGGAACATTTTCGGGACATTCCTTGAAATTAACCAATAACGTTCAAAATCGATATCTGAGGTGCCCATAGGTTTCGAAACTTGTTTCCAAGGGAAATATTGAGAGATGTCCTTTATTGGGACATTTCTACAAATTACCCGATTGCGTTTAAAATCGAAAAGTCTTGATATTTGCGTCACAATTTCGTATCACAATTTTATTTGAAAAAGAAAAGTAAAAAATAAAATGTGCAATAAGAAATGATATTTTTTTATAAATTATAAAAAGAAACTTTAATACACTGTATTTCCGTCGTTTTTCATTTGACAAACAAAAGAAAAAATAGGCGTCGAATATTTTTTAATAATCTAACAGACGGACTAATTTCGTTTTGTCGTCTTGCCTGTTACTATTTCTTACTGAAATAGTTTTCAGAAGACTTGGCTGTCACGTTTTCTGTTCAGAAGCGATGCTACCTTTTTTCGTAGCACTGAAACTGTCAACGCGTGCTTGTAACTGGGCATTATTATTTTTTGTTGTTAAAAAATCATTTTTTGCTAAATTGGAATTGTTTATCTCTATTCTACTCGGAATCGCTAGCTCTTTCAATCCTAGTAGGAGAAAAAAAAGTGTCCTAAATTTTCCATACTGTATGGGCCAGTTAGCCTATACACTTGAGGTTAAGTTATAATGATTACAAGTTAATAAGTTGGTTGACTATTCCTTCAATTGATGCGTCTCGTATGCTAGTTAGGTATATAATGTCTTATGAATAATGTGTTTAAAGGTAGCCTAAAGTAGGTCGCAACGTAAACGGAAAATATGTACAGTAGTGAACTGTACACATACATTTTTCAAACTTTCCATTGCGCTACCGCCATACTAAATCTATTAAATGGTAGTGGCGAAATGGAAAACATATCTAGGGACACTCTTTTTTCTCTTACTGGGATTGAAAAGCTCGCGATTCTGAATAGAACACAATTAAATATTGTCAAATTTTCAAAACATGATTTTTGTACAAGAAAAAATAAAAACGCCCTTCTGCGAACATGGTGGGTGCCCTACAGAAACATGACAGCCTCAGCAGCGCCCTGAAAGCGTTAGCAAGGCCGACGCTTGCCTATAATCTTAGATTTCCTTTCGTTCAATGCCCAATACTACAATATCTTACAGTCATTAAAAGGTAATAAACAGGGCCTATAGCCTGGTGTATATAAACACACAGGATGTTTCAATACGAGTTAATGACATATAGTCTATCAACGTTCGATTCTAACGTCGAACGTAATAGTTTTGACACTATTCAATGACAGCATTATCTTTCAAACGTAAAACCTAAAACATGATGTATGAAGCTTGACGTCATTTGTCTGGCATCGGCATGAAAATTACGGGCCCTGGTAATAAATCATAAATTGCAACATTTATTTTTTTATCTTAAATTAAAAGAAAACACTCACCTATGCACAGCCACCAAATACTGTATCCTGCCGGACCCCGGGACGACCGTCTCCTGCGTCTCATTCATCTTGTTCATGTTAGAGGGGGACGACCCGAACTTGACCTTCCCGAGCCTCGGACTAGACGGCTTCAGGTTCAAGCTCTTGACAGAGAGAGTGGGCGAGCTGTTGCCGTTCCTGTCCCGCTTCGGCAACGTTCGGTAATCTTCGTCGGAGCACTTGTAGAAGGTGTTCGGAGGGCTCTGAGACATGAGGATCTCGGACTTGGAGCGCTGTAAAGGTTAGGTCGCATGTTGCTTATTGTTAGTAGCTATTTACAATTTGTTAGTGTTATATTATTACTAATTATTGCCCGCGACTCCGCTCGCGTTAGAAAGAGACAAAAAGTAGCCTTCGACTATCTCCACTTAAAAAACCACGTCAATTCGTCGCTCCGTTTTGCCGTGAGACGGATAAATAAACAGACACACACACTTTCCCATTTAATATTAGTATGGATTTGTTGAGTGAATCAACTATTTCTGGTTGTTATTCTGTCCCGTTAAACTTGTTAAAAAAATATTGTAGTATCTTCTATTGACATGCCTGGTAGATGACGCATCATGAAAAGGGAATAAAACTACCAAAAAAATTACGTTTTGTCAATTTTATTGCAGTAAAAAAAAGTGACCCAGGAGACTGCAACCATGGTAACTAGAAACAGGAAATACTTGATTAATCCTGTTTTTGGAAGTGCGAGCGACAGTCCTGCCTGTCTTGAACACATTACTTAGTTGACAGAATGTTCATTATCTTCCAGTTTTTGTCTTTTTGCCACAGGCCAGGAAACTTAATCCCAAAATATAAAATAAATAAAATAAAATAAATTTATTTAGCAGAAAAAATATGGCGCTGGCATAAGTTTTTAAGGGAGGTAAACGGGAAAGTTGTATTAAAACAAGACTTTTTTTTGTTCCATTCGGCGATAGGTTCTACCAAGTTTAGAAATTTATTTTAAAGTATTCTACAGGTTTCAAAGAGCCAGTCTAGGCGCATGTGGCACTCATGACGTTGAAAGTGTTTAAAGGAATTAGACTAACTGCCTATCATCAGGCGAAACAAAAGTAGTTTATTTTAAATTGGCTTTAAAAATGTACTAGTCGCCACTAGATACATCGGTGCTGCCGAGGTATGATCACCTGCTCACATTTTTTATTTTATTTATTTCCACACTTAAAACTATTGTCAAAGCACACGCCTCTATTATCAAAGCGGTAGTGCATGTTCAAATATTTACGAGCACCTCTTCAGCTCCAATATATCTGATGGCGACTGTACCATATCACCCAAAACCCAAAAAAACACTATAAAGTCAAAGCTACGTAGCAATGCTAAGAAACCTTTAGTACTACACACAAACACATAAACACAGATGGGACTACATTGATGAAACCCTTCTAAACACTACGTGTAATGAGTTCTAATGATGTGATGGTTTAGAAATACTACTGAGTGAACTAGGTTTTCGTTTAGCTGTTGAAAAGCTGAATCTAGAAATTACGAAAGAATCATTTTTAGAATTTATATACCGGGTGTTGCCTGTAACAGGAGCAATAATTAAATCGCATGTAGTACTCCTCAAACCTAACAACTTTTATAATTACTATTTAAAACGAGATATTTACCATATTTATACATGGTAAATATCTCGTTTTAAATAGTAATTATAACGTTAATTTTACATGTTAGCTTAAAATCGTATTTTGTTCAACAACTTTTAAACATGACGTATTCTGTAGGTTTTCACTTTTTCATACAAACTAAATAGTATTTTCAATGTACGTTAACACCAGGCTAATTGACGTCTCTTCTCATAATACAAAAATGACGAAATTCGCAGTACATTGCGTCTTCTAACAACCTTTAAAGTGTCAAAAAATAAAAACATTGAAATTAAACACTTTAGAACGGATTAATCGCGTTTATTAACACCATGACCCTACGTTTCGAGCCCTTTACATCACTCATTTTCACAGGGTTAAGATGATGACTGAGATAATGCGAATTATCCCAGTCAATCAAAAAAGTTACTTGTCCAAAGTGTTACTTGTCAAAACACATGATATTTATAAAGTAGCTGAACAAACGTCGTTCAGTTTGGCGAGGATTACCTACGATAAAATTTATTGATCCTGTTACAGGCTACACCCGGTATACCCTGACTAGCTCTGTCAGTAAAAAACCGCGTGAAATTCAAAATTTGTATGGGTAAGGGCGTGCAAGCACCACTTCTTTAATTGAAATAATAATAAAAAGTAGCTAAATAGTTAACTATTAACGATATTTTTACGATGCATGCCAAAAAAACATCTTTTACAATGAATGTTTATGATTCTTACTGTTGACGTTACGTTTTAATTACCTCCTCCTCTTAACATCTGTTACAACAACAATAAACAAAACACAAATATACAGAAAGGTTAATATGTACAATTGTATACATGTTAGTGTTAATGTTTTAGTTGTGTGTTAGACCCTTTACCGTGACATTCTTGGGAATATTAGGCATTTTTAATTTTCAGTTTTACATAAATTACGAAATGTGGGCCGAGGTGACGATATCATGTTTATAATGTAGTTTGCAAATTAACTACTTACGAGGATTTCATTACAATTCAGAATACAAATATTTCAATACTCAGTCTTAAGAGTCCGGTGCATGTTCAAATACGCGCAAGATACGACTTATGCACAATAACGCGCGAAAATACAACATTTACACGTTATCTTCATAAATAGGCATACCAAAGGATCACAACTATACAAGGGACTACTCAGTCACCCAATATCTCGATATCCACTACTTACACGTTCCTCTGTACTCTCTGTCTCTCATCTTTGTAAATATTGTCAAAGCGCGGAGCGACATTACCTCTCTCTGCGAGCCCCTCGACGACTAAAGCCCGTTTTACGTCGCATATTTTATAGCGATATTTAGAGCAATTTGAAGGACTGTTTAAGAAAAAAAAAAATACTAGAAATAGGCATACAATATTTGCAGTTTTTAAATAGAGTATGACCTAAACTTTATAATTGCATATACATTTAGGTAAAAAAGTGACTTATTTCTACCAAAATTTACCACATTTTACATTTTTTTACTCAATAATTTTGTGTTAAAATTTTCAAAAGAATTTCATTTATTAGCCTATGGACGCCTGCAACTCCAGGGGTGATGCGCGTTGCCAACCCTTTTAAAAGGATTCGCTGTGTTGACTACGAATAGTTAATAGTTCGCATTACATCTCTACGGACAAGTAACCGCCACCCCGGCCCACGTGTTTGTGTGCGTGTGTGTGTGTGTGTGCGTGCGTGTGCTAACCTTGAAGCAGAAGAGTGCTGGCATGCAGAGTGAGGAAGTGTTAGGCGCGCGCGCACTCACCTCCGCCCGCGCCGCCCCCTCCGCCTCCGCTCCTGTGTACTCTACAACAAACGCAAGGTTAATACACCCAAAAAGAGATACGGCCGTTTATATAGAATTTTCCATACATTTACAATGGAAATCAAAATATATAAGGTACTTCCCGTTGACCTATATAACCACGAAATTTGGCAAAAGCTTGTGTCTTCACAAGTACACGAATTAATCCGAAAACCGTATTTTATATAGCCTATTTAGGCTAGACGACGAAAAAAATCTAATTAGTCCGTCTGTTTGATTATTAAAAAATATACGATACGTATGTTTTCTTTTGTTCGTCAAATGAAAAATGACGGAAGTACAGGGCTTTAAAGTTTCGCGTGACGTCACACCTAGGTACAATTCTCACCTACTGGTGACGTCACCAGCCCCCACCGCGGAACTTTGACGCTCTTCATATTTGTAAATTTTAGTTATCTTGAAAAACGAAAAAATACGTGTCTAATAATTTTGGATAATCTGTCTGACGGACTAATTAGAATAATAGTTTTTCAACCTAGTCGTCATCCCTATTGCCGTGCACTGAGAGTTCCACGCTGTAGGGAGCATCCTTTGTGGAACCCTCGGTGTGCGAGTTCAGCTCGCACTTGGCCGGTTTTTCCACTAGCAACTACTAGTAAAGTGTACCTTGTTGTTGATCGCAGCCGCACTCTTCTTCAGCCGTCTCTCTCGGGGTTTCATACGCGTACAGTTCCAGCGCGCTGGCCGGCGAGATCTTCGCGTGGTCGTCTAGCACCCGTCCTATCGTCGCGCCGTTCAACTCCACCATTAACATCCTGTTGACAACATGTAGTGTACAGGAGCAAATACTAACTCCCAGCACATTAAAGGAGGCAGTTTGCAACCTTAAAACTTTGCAAACTTAAATGCGACGATTTCTATGAGTGTTACCGTGATGTAGCAGTAATTAAAACATCATCATCATCATCATCATTTCAGCCGAAAGACGTCCACTGCTGGACATAGGCCTCCCCCAAAGATTTCCACAATGACCGGTCCTGCGCCACCCGCATCCAGCGGACTCCTGCGACCTTCACCAGGTCATCAGTCCACCTTGCGGGGGGCCTACCCACGCTGCGCCTTCCGGTACGCGGTCGCCACTCGAGAACCTTTCCGCCCCAACGGCCATCGGTTCTACGTGCAATGTGCCCCGCCCATTGCCACTTAAGTTTAGCGATTCGGAGAGCTATATCGGTTACTTTGGTTCTGCTGCGGATGGTCTCATTTCTGATACGATCTCGCAGAGAGACTCCTAGCATAGCTCTCTCCATTGCCCTTTGGGTGACCTTGAGTCTTCTTATGAGGCCCATTGTAAGCGACCACGTTTCAGTACCGTATGTCATCACTGGCAACACACACTCAGGTACAGGTAGTATACAGGAGCAAATATACGATTTTAAGCTAACAAGGTCATTTGCATTATAACTAATATTTGAAACAGGATAATTACCATGTATGTTTGTTTTATTGAGCACCCGATATTTCGACACTGTAGCAAGCGTCATGTTCACACACAAAATAAGCGAACCCGTAAGAGGGTAAATCGCTATGGCGTGTGGGTAGATCACAACTAAAAACTCGCAGCTCATCAGTTTACTCCGTGAAGATGACGCTTGCAACAGTGTCGAAATATCGGGTGCTCAATAAAACAAACATACATGGTAATTATCCCGTTTCAAATATTAGTTACAGGAGCAATTAGGAACTCCCAGCACACTAAAGGGGGCAGTTTGCAACGTTACAACGATGATAGATTCGTGGACGAACTAGGGTGGTTAGAGTAGAGCTACCTCGCTGTCACGCAAAAAAGGCACAACGGATGTCGATTTGCGGAAAAAGCCCAGGAAAACTAACTAACTAACATCCTGTTGAGAATGTTCATTAAGTATACAAAAATAATCATGAATCATTATTAGTGATACAGGGCAAAAGCACCTAGGCACTGAGTAGATCCGTATCTTATATTTATAAGACTCATTTCTCATAGAATGGTAACCCTACAAAAACCAATTCTTCTGACACTGAACTTTAAAAATTTTGTTTTACGACAAAAATCAATTAGTTTATTAATTGGCATTTTCAGAACAAAGTGCACCATTTTAAAGAAAATGGATCCTCGATTTTCCATCCAAAGAAGATCGTCAGTTTCGTAACGACTCATACAAAATGTATGAAAAATGCGTTACGAGACTGACAAAAAAAGGGACACTCTTTTTCTGTTTTTAAATCAATAGTACTCGCGAAACAGGTTATAAAAAACCCCAAAACTTCCTATATTTTCAAGAAAAAGGAAATGGTACACTTTTTTTCATGACAAAAATTAATTTAGTTTATGACAAAAATTAATTTAGTTTATGACAAAAATTAATTTAGTTTATGACAATAATTAATTTAGTTTATGACAATAATTAATTTAGTTTATGACAAAAATAATTTTAAAAATGTTGAACTCACGATTCAGGAGCAAGCCCGCACAGTTCCGAGAGTTTCTTCTTGAGGTCCAAGTATGTGCCCTCCGAGTTGACCAGCACGCCGTATTTAATAGGCACCGAGCCGTCCAACAGCATTACTGCAACATTACAGAAGATAATAATAGGATAGAGAATATGGGTGATGATTCCGATTGATTTTATTTTTGTTTGAACGTTATTTAAGCCTTAAGTGCAAGACTTGGACTCCTCAATTGTTTGACATGACATGAGAATTGACTGACGCATGTAACACCCCTGGAGTTGCAGGCGGCCGTATGCTTGTTTGCCAGCGACGTTACCTATGACTTGAGCCCGGAGTGACTGCTCCACCGGCAGCGGTAGACTCAGCATGTTGAAGGCGTCGAAGCGCGTGGATTCTGCGGAGCAGACGTCGCAGCGGACCCTGGACTTGAGCTGTCCGTAGAACAGGTCGGTGACGATGGAAGCGTTGCGCGCCGCGTACGCGGCCCACGCCTCCGCTGCTACTTCCTGGGCATAAAAACAGTAGATTACGGACCGAGGCCTGTAAAGTGAGAAATGTTTCAGATCTCGTGTAATAGTCTCTTTGACAAAACATCGCACCAATGTATCAATTCTCATAGAACTCCATATCACCACCCGGCTTACAACTACATTCGGAGAACTATGACATTATTTGGTCAGGCACTTCAAGATGATAGTAGCTTTGAAAAGCTTGTTATGGTTGGCTGCGTCGAAGGACTGAGCAGGGGGAGGGCACCTATACGATGGTCATATGCCATCCGCGACGTCACAGGCGTCAACATCTAGGGAGCTATTCAGTTAGCCCAAGACCGAGAGGCTTGGAAAGCAGTAGTGACAAACTGGGCTCCTGATAGTCACGACCCTCAGCCCTGAGGAACCGACGAAGAAGAAGTAATAGTCGGTCGAAGCGAAGGTCTGAGGTCAACAAACATGTGATCTGAGCAATTGTAAACCACCAATCAAATATTATTTGTGATAAATATTTTGATTATTAATTGAAAGAGATATCATATACTACAGAAATTGTGACCAAAGCCCCTAGTGAACATGGTTGGGATCGAACCAGCGATCTCCTGCTTTCGCGGCATACGCCCTTACCATTAGGCCACCCGATCACGGCAGCCAGAGCCCGAAATTTCCTAAGTATATGCAATCCTTTCTTATTTTAAACGCTTTAGGTGCGTTCCGCTAATCCTACAGCTCAGACTAACGTCTAGTGCTGCCTTATAGACAATCATTGACTGATTATTTTCTATTATATTCATAACATTAGCAAATATATATAGGCTCAAATAACTTAGCACTGCATCAATTTCTATTTAAGTTAGCTTTATGCTCGGACTAGCACTATGTCATGTCGGTTATCGTGTTTCAGCTTTCTCGAGGTATCGCCCGCCCAGTCGCTTGGACACTAGATGACCTAGTTGATCACGGTTGACGGTCAGTGGTCACTGAGATCGTGATCTTGGGGTTTATCAGAAAATGTAAGCAAATATTATGAGTGTAAGTATTACAGCTGACGTGGGTTTTGTTATTATTTTGTAATTATATAAATCAATGTATTAAACGACCCTACAAACAATGAAGTTGTCGAAAGAATATGAAAACATGGCAGATTAATAATTATATAGGTTTAAAAATTCTGTTTCTTCATATGCTTTCGGAAGATTACTTGGATATCTGTGTCTGGAAATTGCTCAAATCGGTCGAATCAAGGTTTTTGGATACCGGATATTACTACTATTGCATCCGAAATACCGTATAAAATAGTGCCTATAGTGTACTTCTAACGGATTCGAACTACGAATTACTAACAATCAGTACGGAACAGTTGTTTCCTTTTAGTGAATACCACAGACGGCACAGACATATATCTAAATAATATGCGATTTGTACTTTCGATTTATTCCAATAAATCAAAAGTCCAAACAATGGTACATACTACGTGGAACAACATTTTCTCCTTAAATTAGGTCAACTCAACTATGATAGTGTTTAATAGCAGAATCTGTGGCACAACCGCAATATTAGTTGTAAAACCTGAAAGACGTGGTCAAAGCCCTGTCCTGTGTTGACGCTGACACTAATATACACTGCAAAATATCTATTCAAATCTGCTCATGTCAGTACAAATTAAAGAAAAAACCACAAAACTCTTCAACAATATCTTAAAAATTCTAATTGCATACGTACCAGTAATCACCTTTATCTTCAGATACCTCTAAAGGTGGAGACAGACGTGAGCATTTGCTCGATGTGAGCACGCGTGCAATGCTCACTTTGATCGGCGCTTGTTTTTGAGATGTCCATATAATCTTAGACAGTTTTATTAAAAGGTAATGAACAGGGCCTATAGCCAGGGGTATATAAACACAGGATGTTTTAATACGAAATGAATTAATGACAGACAAAGTCTATCAACGTTCGATTCTAACGTCGAACGTAATAGTTTTGACACTATTCAATGACAGCATTATTCTTTCAAATGTAAAACCTAAACTAGACGAGACTAAATTAGAGGCGAGGGTGGCGTCACCACACTGTACACTTGTAAACCACGAATCAAATCATTTATTATTTGTGATAAATGTTTTTCTTTTGAAACAAATTAAACTAATTATATAATTACATATTTTAATATACTGAAATAGATGTTATATAGGTACTAAAGAAAAATATCAATTTCATTGTCAACTTGGGGATCGAACTCGGGTCTTCAGCTTACGCGGCTAACGCCATAATCTCTAGGCCACCCGGTCTCAATGATAACTGGCGGATTTCTCGAGTATAAGCAATATTTTAATTTTTTTGACACGCCAGACGCCTCTCTACTCTAAGTACAAGCTTCATCACTTAGGCTGCGTTTTACCAAAATTTTTATTACGAGTATAACGCTTATTCTCAGATAGTAACATCAAATTACTATGGGATTTTGACATTAGTATCCAAGAGTAAGCGTTACTCATGGTTAAAAAGTTTGGTCAAATCCAGCCTTAGTTAGGTACAGTCAACCAATTGGAACCCTAGGCTACCATAGAACCATGTCATAACGACAAGCAGTAACAGATTTCTTACAATCTCATTTATAGCGTCACTATGACATAGTTCTACAGTGGCCTAGGGTTCCAATGAGGACTACCGCGAGTCCATTTTCCGTTAGGGGCGCTAGTGGAACATTTCAAACGTCACTTTGACAATTCTCTCATACTGACACAGGACCCACGCATGAGTGGCGCCGCCTGGTGAGCGACAATACGTTGACTGTACGCCTGGATCTGTCTGGATTAGTTATAGTCTGACCTGGTCGGGGCGGCCGTCGCTGTCGCGGAGCGGCGGGGCGGGGGCAGCGGCGCGGTTGAGGTCCTCGTGCAGCGCGTCCAGCAGCCAGGCCAGCAGCTCCTGCGCGTCGTGCTGGCCGCCGCCCGCCAGCGCGCGCGCGTGCCGCGACACGCACCAGCGCACGCGCAGCGGCGCCACCGAGCGCGCGCTGCACGACCACACCTGCACCACAACACACTACAGTAGAATCCGATATTACGACTCCGCATAAAACAACCAACCGGTTTTAACGACGTAAATATAGGCATCAAGATGGTTGGTTTTCATACAAACCACTGTGAAAGTGCATCCGTATAGTACGACTGCTTATATCGACAGACCGCTTTTAACGACGGGATTTCACACGAAATTGTTCGGTTACAACGATGACGGTGCATTGTAACCAAACAATACATTCTAAAACTTAAGCTCGTAAGGGTTTCATCTAGTGTAAAAAAATCTCCGCAATTGCAATGTAATGTAATGCGTAAGGTGCGGGGCAGTACCAACAGCATCCTGAGTACGCTTGCTGAGCGGGTGGACTGCCCGATAATGCGGCATTGAATGAGGCTCACGCTCCGGCGCGTGCCCCAGCCCGTAGTTATTAAATAGATATTAAATATGTCTAGCTTTAAACATAATTATTTAACGGGTCTAACGCGAATTAACTTGTTTACCTTGTTTACCGTCGGTAAATAAGGTAAACAAGTTAATTCGCGTTAGACCCGTTAAATAATTATGTTTAAATATGTGTTCAAATCGCGAAAGTTTTAAATGTTATATGTCTAGCTTTGTTACTAACCCTAGTTGTAAATTTAATTTTGTTATTTTTTGTTTTGGTTACTAACAAATTATGGATCCCAGTGTCCGAAATAAATGATATTTGAATTTGAATGTAGTCGGGAAGTACGGGTAAATACCATACTTCAACAATTTATGTCGCTAAAAAGCAAAACTTTATAATTTCGATTATTCGGTGAGTTAAATTGAACCATTATGAATTATAAAGCAAGTGTGACTATTAAAATCGATAAACAACTTTATAATTGACGGTTTGTTTATTACGACTTCCGGTTAGTACGACGTGATATCGTCGATCCCCTCGACGTCGTTATAACCGGATTCTACTGTACTTAATAATCATCTGTGTTGCCCGACGGTTATTATTATTTATTTATTTATATATTTATGAAACCGACCGTACCGGGGTTAGCCGAATTTTAAATAAATAGTAATTAATTATAATGTAAATGACCTCTTCTTTTTCTTCATCTTCCTAGCATTTTCCTTATGACATGGCTCAGGGAGCCTGGGATCCGCTTTAGCAACTTATCCCAAGACTTAACGTAGGCACTTCTTTTCGACTAAAAAGCGACTGCCATATAACCTTCCAACCCAGAAGGTAAACTAGGACTTATTGGGATTAGACCGGTTTTCACCAAAAGGCTATTGTAATCGTACATAAGTCTCAAAAATCTTCAATAAAGAGTACCTTACCTCCTTACACAGTTCTCCATAACGGACGGCCAGGGCGCCTTTCGTTCCCAGCGGGTTGGTGGTGTTCACTTCGTAGAGATGCATCCCGGAATTGAAATACCGGGTCAAAGGTCCCGTGTTCCAAACCTACAACAAAACACGTGATCTTTCAAAATTATACAAGATGGCCGCGGAAGGGAAATATTTCAACCATACAATCCTGAGGCTAAAAGAACCGAAAAATGTTATAAGACTTTTTTTTTACAATACAATACAATACAAATACTCTTTATTGTTCACCAACAAGGAAATAAAAACAATATACATTAAACACTAAAATATATATTTTTTTGTATTTGGAATGCTATTATATTACTACATAAAAAATATTTTATTAGTAAAATCATTGCAAAAAAACACGGGTAAGGTTTCGATAAAGTATTTTGACTTATGTCAATTATATATTGTTCCTTCGTTTAGAGCTCAGTTTTGAATGTAGGTGCGGGGAACACAGAAAAAGACATGTCTCTTCGATGTAGGTGTAATTGCAACTAAAACTACTGACCTACTTACTGTCCTATATATGTGAAGCTATGCATGCATCGATACGTTTAAACATACCGGCCATCAAAACTAACAGTTTTCAATTAACTTATACAATCAAAATATATAGCATGCATATCTATTTACAAACATGATGAAAATATACCTTATCATCATTATAAACATTTAGGTACAGTACACGTATTCTATCGCATATTCGTTAAATGTACGAGTATCACTACACTATAATATAACACATGCAAAATCACATCACTCACTAATCTCACTTTGCACTTAATTAAGTTTTACTTGAGTACTTAGTATTTAGTACTCTTTAGCTTTTGGCAGTAATATTAATTTAGACAAAGGTCTTTTAAGCTCGTGGTCTCCCTTGCACTGTACCGTTACCACTCTTACTAGGTTGTCTGATCCAGGATGAAGATGCTTGACTCTCCCGAGTAACCATTTAGTAGGTGGTGTAATTTCATCTTTTATAATTACTAGATCTCCAGTGCAGGGTGCTGGTACAGTCACTTGCCACTTATGTCTTTGCTGTAGCGTATTAAGATATTCAGTTTGCCATTGACGCCAAAAGTTTTGTGTCATCCTTTGCACTAACTGCCATCTGGTAAGTATATTGATATTTTTGTGCTTGTAATCTAAGTCTGGAACGCTAACCAACGGTTCACCCACTAAGAAATGTCCCGGTGTTAGCGGGACACCGGTAGTACTGTCTATTTCGCAAAGGGGTCGAGAGTTTAGACATGCTTCTACTTGCGTCAACAAAGAAGACATTTCTTCGTAAGTCAGTTTAGTATCTTTATTTACTCTGGCTAAATGTCGTTTAGCAGACTGAACTCCTGCCTCCCACAGGCCTCCGTATGATGGCATTCTTGGGGGTATGAAATGCCACGTTGTTCCTTCTGTAGCCAGTAGTTCTGCCACTTCACTGGCCAAGTTCTTTTTGCCTGCTTCGAACATGTACTTCAAATCTTTGGCGGAGCCAGTAAAGTTAGTCCCGTTATCGCTCCAAATATCTTTACAATGGCCTCTGCGTGCAACAAATCTTCTAAAAGCCGCTATGAACGCTTGTGAAGTCAGATCTGATACAGCCTCTAGGTGAATGGCTTTAGTAGCCATGCATATGAATAAACAAATGTATCCCTTGGTTGCGTGATGTCCCCGGCCTTTCGAAGTTCTTAATAAAATGGGTCCAGCGTAATCGACTCCACTATTCTTAAACGGTCGATTCTGGTTAACTCTAACTGTTGGTAGCTGGCCCATAAACTGATTCTTGACTTTAGCTTTGTCTATGAGGCAGATTTTGCAATTGTGGATGCATTTTCGGACAGATGACTTTAAGCCGATAACCCAATATTTGGTCTTCACGTAAGTCATCATTAACTGATTCCAACCATGAAGTGTTTTAGTGTGGGCCTCGTTGATAATTAATTTAGTAATATGTTGATTGCCTGGGATAATAATAGGGTGCTTGGTTTCTTCAGACAATGATGCATTGTGAAGTCGGCCTCCCACTCTTAACAAACCTTTCTCATCCAAGAAGGGTGCAAGTGTGATTAGGGAACTTCTTTTCATTACTCCTCTCTCTTTTTTCAAATCTTCTATTTCTTTTCCATATACTAAATTTTGGTAGAACCTTATGCACTCTTCTTCCACCTTGACCAATTCTTTAGCCGTTATATGTTTACTTTCTTTTAGCTCTCTTTTTTGGCCAGTCAACATTCTTCTACAATAAGCTAGCACTCTCTTCATTCTAGACATAGTTGAAAATCTCTCCCATATCGGCTTTTCATCTATAGTTACGTGATGTGTGTCATGCGTGTTCTTTGATTCTAATTCTGTTTGTGTGATTTCTGTTTTATCGTATTCTAAATGTTCTTCCTTAAGCCATTCTGGCCCATTCCACCATAAAGTTTGTGTTACTAGATCTTGAGCTTTTGTTCCTCTAGTTGCGATGTCTGCGGGATTTTCAGCAGATTGCACATGTCTCCAACGATCATTATCAATCAATCGCGTAATATCTGCTACCCTATTCGCCACAAATGTTTTCCAGCGGCTAGGCTGAGATTGAAGCCAAGCCAATACCACCATCGAGTCCGTCCAGAGAAATATTTTGTTTCTGGGGATGTTCAGTAGTTCTACGACATCATTAACCAGTTCGGCTAATAAGGCTGCAGCACAAAGCTCCAATTTTGGAACTGAAAGTTGTTTTAATGGTGCCACCTTAGTTCGAGATGCAATGATCGAGAAGTGTACTACACCATTTCTAACGACTCTCAAGTACGTCACAGCTGCATACGCCTGTGTAGATGCATCCGCGAACCCATGTAACTCAACCGAATCATCGTTTTGTGTCATGTTTAACCAGCGTGGAACTTTGATGTTTTGTAGATGTATCAATTCTTCTCTGTAGCATAACCACTCATCTGTCAAGTCTGTAGGTAATTCATCATCCCAGCCCAAATGACTTAACCATAATTTCTGAATCAAAACCTTGGCGACTATTATTACAGGTGCTAGCCATCCAAATGGGTCGAACAGGCGAGCGACATCAGAAAGTACAGATCTCTTGGTTATAGGGCATCCCCTTTCAGGTAAGTTTACTGTAATTTCAAACGTATCTTCTTGTCTATTCCAGGTCAAACCAAGGATCTTTATTATTTTGTCCATTTTTATTTCCATTGTTGTGTCTCTTGTAGTATTATCTTCTTTTAAAACTTCTAAAACCTCGTCTGAATTGCTGGACCATTTTTGCATTTGAAATCCTCCTCTTCTCAATATTTCTTTAATTCCTTGACACATTGTTTTTGTTTCTTGTATGTTTTCGTTTCCTATCATTAAATCATCCATGTAAAACGATTTCTTTATTACAGGTGCGGTCTCTGGAAATTCGTGTGCTTCATCGTCGGCTAATTGATTTAATGTACGGACTGCTAAGTATGGTGCTGCAGCGGTACCAAAAGTTACGGTTGTCAAATCATAACTCTCAAACTCATTTTCAGGTCGATCCCGCCAGAGGATGCGTTGCAGACACATATGCTCTTTCGTCATGTTTATCATTCTATACATTTTCACGATATCTCCTACGACGCAAATCTTATTTTTTCTCCAAGTTACTACAAGGCTCCGAAGATCGGGTTGTAAAACCGGTCCAACCATCATAGTGTCATTGAGCGAGTGACCATGTGAGCCCTTAGCCGAAGCATCATAAACTACACGAACCTTACTTGTGTCTTTATCCTCTCGAACTACAGCAAAGTGAGCAAGGTACAGTGCATTGTTATCGTCTTTACTTTCAGATCTTCGCAAGTGACCCAAGTCTTTATATTCGTTTATGACCTTTTCGTATTCCAATTTCAATTTGTCGTCCTTTCCAAATTTTCTTTCCAGACTCTTAAAACGATTAATAGCCTGCTGTTTCGTATCACCACAAAGATCTATCGTTTCGGTCACACTTTGTTTTAAGGGTAAGTGCACCGTATACCTTCCGGTTTCATCTCTTGTCGTTGTTTGTTTGTATATCTCTTCACATTGTTCTTCTTCTTTTGTTAGTATTTTCTTCTTTGTATACAAATCGGTTTCTATTTCCCAGAACTTTCGTAGTAAGTTGTTGTCTTCAGCTACCATCCTTGTTATGTGTAGTGAGGTTACATTATTTTGGTCGTTGTGTGCTTCTATTAGTTTTCGACCTGTTAGTATCCACCCCAAGATAGTTTGTTGAGCTACTAAGTCATCTTTTATTCTGACAAACCCTTCTTCCATAATTTGAATATAGACATCGGCGCCAAGCAACAAATCGACCTTGGTTGGTATGTAATAGGTAGGATCTGCTAACTCCAGTGTTTCAATGGCATAAGAATCTATGGATATATGTTTCGGTGGCATATATTTGGATACTGACTTCAAAACGAAAGCTGAAAGTTGAACATTGTTCTTATCTTCATATCTTGATGCAATTGTAATGTCCACAGCGTGCTTTAGACTTATTGGTATGCTGTCTTCCAACCCGGACACGATTCCATTGACCTTATACTTTGTCAAGCCCAGCAGCTGTACTACCCTTTCTGACACGACTGAAATCTCTGAGCATGGGTCGATTAGAGCCCGTACTATATGTGTTTCACCATCAACTGACTTGACCTTGACTTGCGCAGTGGCCAGTAACATTTTCCGAACCGGTTGTAGTTTAGAAACGTGCAAAGTTGTAAGCTTTGTATCCGGTTCTGGTTGTGTTTGTGGTTCTGCAGCTACTTCCTCGGTTGACTCTCTGGCTTGATGCAAAAGCGAGTGATGTCTCCTTTTGCAGATCCGGCACGATGTTTTTTGCCTGCATTGAAAGACGGTATGGTATGGAACAAGACAGTTGTAACACATTCTGTTCTTTCTCACAAAATCCTGCCTGTCCTCCACCGACTGCTTAGCAAACTCCTTGCATTTGAATATGTAGTGTTCACCTTTACAATAGGTGCAGGTAGCTTGTGTAGGTACGCTGGCATGTGCACATTGGAGTAAACTCTCTTCATCTTCTTCTTCCTGCTCAGCGATGTGAAACGTTTTGTGAGATTGTGGCTTTTCTCGAGTAGGTATTAAAACTGCTGCAGCCATTTCTAATGTACGGAATTTAGCCACCAGAAACTTCTGTAAATCTTCCCACTTTGGCATGTCTTCCGAACTATCCTTATGAACAGATTGTTCCCATTCTTTAACTGACTCTGCATCCAACTTCTGTCCAACGAGAAAAATAATGATTGGATCCCAATAATCCGTCTTAATGTTTAAATTATTTAAACTGTTGATACATTCCACAGTGGTGTCAAGTAGATTTTTCAGTTGAGCCGCAGATTGGGTTTGAATCTTCTTTTGTCCAAACAACTTCTTTAGCACAGAATTAACAATCATCTTTTTGTTGCCAAATCGGTTCTTAAGTAGCTCCCATGCCTGTGTGTAATTATTATCTGTTATTTGTACATGGCGCAATAATGTCTCAGCTTCACCAGAGACAGTTGTTTTTAAATAATGTAATTTTTGTACATTAGTTAATTTTGTATTATGCACGAGAGCTGTGAATAAATCTTGATATGTAGGCCAATCTTCATATTTCCCTGAGAAAGTCGGCAATTGGATTTTAGGTAAATTTACAAACGGCAACGGCTGGTCGTGAAACGATGTTGACATGTTGCTCAGTTCCAATGACTTTTTTTGAGTCTCCCAATTGGTCAATAAATCTGTTAAATCGGCTTGCAAACACAGATAAAGGTCCTCCACGGAATAATAATCCTCATTAAGAAAATACTGGATATCTCCTCGCTGTTCACGTGGTGTGCAAACCATAAGGTTATTGTGTGCTTGCTTAAACAGACTCCAATAATCTTCAAGCAATTTCATTCTTTGTTTAACATAACCTTCGGTCAACCTTTGTTTTGGGCACTTTTTTATGTTTGTTTGCGTCTTTTGTATCATGCCGGCGACGTCTTCTAACTTGGTAATTAATTGAGTTTGTTCGGTTGTTAACGGAGGCATTGTAGTAATTTATTGCACTTATTTATTCACTTTAAAGTTATATCATTAATTTTCACTACGTATAAAAGTTAATAGTTACGCCACACTACGTTATAATTGTACGAAATAGTTAGTAAAACACATTTGCAACCACTTTACTCTTCATTTGAAATCAATAATTATTTAACGTAACTTAAATTTGCACTTAACGTTGTAAACATCTCCGCTTATCTCGTAAGGAATGCGCTCCCTATTGTGCTCGCCGGCCGGCCGCCTGCATCGCTCCCGTACTTGATCCGGTTCGATTTAGGACCATATGTTCCTTCGTTTAGAGCTCAGTTTTGAATGTAGGTGCGGGGAACACAGAAAAAGACATGTCTCTTCGATGTAGGTGTAATTGCAACTAAAACTACTGACCTACTTACTGTCCTATATATGTGAAGCTATGCATGCATCGATACGTTTAAACAATATGACAAGACTAAAACAATATCGTATTCAAAATGCGTTAAAAATTTCATAACGATGATTAAAAGCTTCCTCATGTTTTAAGAACCGATTATGAGCTTATTAGCATACGCATTTATCTACGACAGCTAAAAATAGCTAAAAAAAGCAAATTCTCGAAAGGTGGCAGAATGTGGATCATGTCGCTAAAGAAATTAAAAAAAAAACAGTGATGATATATTGTATGAAAATACATAAGAGCATTGTTTAGCGGTGTTCTTATGGAATACCATAGACAACGTCATAATGAATACTCTTTAATATCGTTAGTCATCTAATTGACAGATAGAAGTGCTGGAGTAGAAAAAATAGTACTTACGGATTGCAGAGCTGCATTCATATAACAAGTGTTTCCTAGGTTATGCAACCCCGTTGCTCCGGGGAGGTTGGGTGGAATGAGAGTCTCCCGACGCTCCATGGCTCGGTTTCCATTGCTCATACTACAAAAAAAGAAAGTTAGTAACACTTAGTGGTTATTGAATGCCAGAGACATACTTCCTATTGGAAAGCCCGCGCTTGCCAGAGGAGAATGAACCTTACAGCCATGAAATAAGACTCCAAATTGTACAAACCAGTTTTGGGCGGCCGTCTTCCCATTAGAATCCACCGCGTGGCAAAGGATATATGCAGTGCAGTGGGCAATGTGTGCGTAGAGCAGCCGCCGCGGCTAGACGCATGACTCATAAGGGATACGGACTGTTCCGAAACATGAGCTATTTTCGACTTTATTGACGTGAGTAACCCGATGTAAGTATTTTTCATCACACCTGCTCGTAAATGGTGATATTATATGCAAGCATACTTAGACTTAATGAGCTGTATTAATCCCATGGTTTTAAAGGATTCTCATACTACTTTACCTTTAGCCCGGAGCTCGCGGAGCACATAGTCACTCCGGAGTACTGTGGACTGTGCAACTACACTACCGCTAACCATTATTGTGTCTTTACCTAGCTGTCTAGAAAGTTTATTTATTTCCTCGCAAATGTGATGAAAAACATTGTGTGTACCACGGGCAGTAAGGGGATTACTCACTCGGGTCATTTAAAGCCGCTTCAATAGACCCTCGTAAATAATGCCCTTCATATCGCCCTACGGGTGCGAAACGTGGAAGGTTACAACGGCCATCTCCAACCAGCTCCAAGTCTTCATAAACCGATGCCTTCGCCGAATCCTCGGTATTTACTGGCCCGAAACTATCTCAAATGAGAACCTAAGAACGCGTTGTCACGAAACGCCGATCGAACAACAAATCAAGCGTCGCAAGTGGAACTGGATTGGCCACACGCTCCGAAGGGGTCCCGATCATATACCCAAACAGGCATTTGACTGGAATCCTCAAGGAAAGCGGAAGCAAGGCCGTCCTAAACAATCCTGGCGCCGCACGGTGATAGGCGAAGCAAAGAGGATCGGAAAGACTTGGAGTGAAGTCAAGAGGGAAGCTCAAGATCGACCGACGTGGAAAATAACTGTGGACGCCCTCTGCCCCATTTAGGGGACATAGGATCATAAGTCAAGTAAGTCATATCGCCCTAGATGCACAATGTACTATTAAAGGATATATGACCTTACTTTTATGAAATAAGACTCAAAATTGTACGAACCTCAGTGCTCCAATCTCTTCAGGCCACGTGAGGTCCGCGTTTCTAACTTCAAGAAGCAGCCTAGTCCTCTCATCACAGCGTAGCTCGGCTAGCGTCCAGTTCTCGTCATCCAGGAGTACTGCGTTGGTGCCCAGAGACCAGAGGCGGACATCCTCGCGTTGGAGGCCTAGCGCTTGGCAGAGGAATTCTGACACCTAGAAAAGTCGTTTTAAAAATTAAATTAGCTTTAACTGCGAAGAATTCGATACCCATTCATAAACGTACGAAATCACGTAAATTTAATGAAAAATATATTTATATTTTTACTTTTGTATGTAAAAGCTGAAGTATGCTTTTTAATTACGAATACAGAGTAATATAGTGATCTGTTTAACTTCCGAGAAAACTTACAAGGCCTAGTTTGAAGCGACGTGGTATACACATCGGAAGTGCACCATTTTAAAGAACATGGGTCCTCGATTTTCCATAAAGAAAAAAAATATCAGTTTCGTAACGGCCTGTACAAAATGTATGAAAAAATGCGTTAAGTAACTGACCAAAAAAAGGGACACTTTTTTATCAATAGTACTCGTGATTCTGGTTATAAAAAACCCACAACTTCCTATATTAAAAAGAAATGTAATGCACTAAAATAAACCTTATTTACAAGGGGATAAGTCGTTCGGGGTATGATTGGCGATAAAAACCAATCAATTACTTGACAATTATTTGGGGGAAAAATCGTGTGATTCGTGTTTCTTTGTTAAGCGTTAAGCCGTAAAGATCTAGCGTGCGTACCGAAGATGCCAATCGCTCACGCTTAATAACGTGTCGTAGCTACTTCTCTCTATCACTCTTCCTTATAAGTGTGACAATGACAGTTGCATTTCGTTAGCGACTGAGCGTGAGCGATTGGCATCTTGGCTACGCAACCAGCTACGAAGCTAACGGATGTGATCGTTGTATACCTGTTTAACAGTAGCCAGCCTGGAGAAGGCGGCCGTGTACGCCAGCTGGCGCTCCGGGGGCGCGGGGGGGGCGGGGGGGGCCATCGGCACGCTCGAGTACATCGACACCCCGCCCACTGCCGACACTGAGCTCATTCCTGACAAGTGTTATCATTTTCCAAGTTTAAAAACATACATAAATGTTATACACGGAACGTATAACATCACACGTGTGTTTATTGCCTAATTATTTAGTTACATACACTGCTTTATAGATACACATATCATGTGCTATTTATGATGCGTTCAAGCCCTATATTTCGACCGCCGTTACGGCTTTCATGTATAAATGGAACTTCTATAGCATTCGATCCTTTTTTTTTTCAGAGATAAACCAGAATTGGTCCCAATTTTTATATCGTTGGACATCGAATAAGTGCGACTTACGCACGACATTTAACACTTCGTTTGGAATAAACGTCGTCTCCACTGATATTAGAATAGAGGTTAAATCATATTTCTTTGTTTTTCAGATGTTCGAAATTTAAAAAAGTTACGTTATCGAAGTCAATGTTATTATTTAGCTCCATAATAACATTTTCGCAGGAAATAAATTTGTTGCAACAAAAAAGTTTATTATTATTATGGGGCTAACGACATGTGGGTATATACAATTGAATAAATCCATAATTATGTAAATTAATCTAAAACAAAAGATTTACTTACTTTGTGGGACTGCGACGTGCCGTAATATCTTCAAATTGAGAGGATACAATTCTAATTCCACTTCTGAATTGGGCGGTCGAATAACCTGAAAAAACAGAATGCTAATGTTCATCTTTCTGTGTGTGGTTTAACCTATGTTTAATTGATTGAGTGTTATAATGGAATAATGAAAATAATAGAAGTCAGATGCATAAGGCGGTAAGCGTCACGTTCTTGCGGAGGTTGCTGCCAGCGTCACGTTAGCGTGCGGACCTGACCATACATCCGTCAGCAGTGTGTAGCAGACGTACCTGTCTGGGGAGAGGCTCGGCGCCGCCGTACCACAGCGCCAGCGTCACGTTAGCGTGCGGACCTGACCATACATCCGTCAGCAGTGTGTAGCAGACGTACCTGTCTGGGTAGAGGCTCGGCGCCGCCGTACCACAGCGCCAGCGTCACGTTAGCGTGCGGACCTGACCATACATCCGTCAGCAGTGTGTAGCAGACGTACCTGTCTGGGGAGAGGCTCGGCGCCGCCGTACCACAGCGCCAGCGTCACGTTAGCGTGCGGACCTGACCATACATCCGTCAGCAGTGTGTAGCAGACGTACCTGTCTGGGTAGAGGCTCGGCGCCGCCGTACCACAGCGCCAGCGTCACGTTAGCGTGCGGACCTGACCATACATCCGTCAGCAGTGTGTAGCAGACGTACCTGTCTGGGTAGAGGCTCGGCGCCGCCGTACCACAGCGCCAGCGTCACGTTAGCGTGCGGACCTGACCATACATCCGTCAGCAGTGTGTAGCAGACGTACCTGTCTGGGTAGAGGCTCGGCGCCGCCGTACCACAGCGCCAGCGTCACGTTAGCGTGCGGACCTGACCATACATCCGTCAGCAGTGTGTAGCAGACGTACCTGTCTGGGTAGAGGCTCGGCGCCGCCGTACCACAGCGCCAGCGTCACGTTAGCGTGCGGACCTGACCATACATCCGTCAGCAGTGTGTAGCAGACGTACCTGTCTGGGTAGAGGCTCGGCGCCGCCGTACCACAGCGCCAGCGTCACGTTAGCGTGCGGACCTGACCATACATCCGTCAGCAGTGTGTAGCAGACGTACCTGTCTGGGGAGAGGCTCGGCGCCGCCGTACCACAGCGCCAGCGTCACGTTAGCGTGCGGACCTGACCATACATCCGTCAGCAGTGTGTAGCAGACGTACCTGTCTGGGGAGAGGCTCGGCGCCGCCGTACCACAGCGCCAGCGTCACGTTAGCGTGCGGACCTGACCATACATCCGTCAGCAGTGTGTAGCAGACGTACCTGTCTGGGGAGAGGCTCGGCGCCGCCGTACCACAGCGCCAGCGTCACGTTAGCGTGCGGACCTGACCATACATCCGTCAGCAGTGTGTAGCAGACGTACCTGTCTGGGGAGAGGCTCGGCGCCGCCGTACCACAGCGCCAGCGTCACGTTAGCGTGCGGACCTGACCATACATCCGTCAGCAGTGTGTAGCAGACGTACCTGTCTGGGGAGAGGCTCGGCGCCGCCGTACCACAGCGCCAGCGTCACGTTAGCGTGCGGACCTGACCATACATCCGTCAGCAGTGTGTAGCAGACGTACCTGTCTGGGGAGAGGCTCGGCGCCGCCGTACCACAGCGCCAGCGTCACGTTAGCGTGCGGACCTGACCATACATCCGTCAGCAGTGTGTAGCAGACGTACCTGTCTGGGGAGAGGCTCGGCGCCGCCGTACCACAGCGCCAGCGTCACGTTAGCGTGCGGACCTGACCATACATCCGTCAGCAGTGTGTAGCAGACGTACCTGTCTGGGGAGAGGCTCGGCGCCGCCGTACCACAGCGCCAGCGTCACGTTAGCGTGCGGACCTGACCATACATCCGTCAGCAGTGTGTAGCAGACGTACCTGTCTGGGGAGAGGCTCGGCGCCGCCGTACCACAGCGCCAGCGTCACGTTAGCGTGCGGACCTGACCATACATCCGTCAGCAGTGTGTAGCAGACGTACCTGTCTGGGGAGAGGCTCGGCGCCGCCGTACCACAGCGCCAGCGTCACGTTAGCGTGCGGACCTGACCATACATCCGTCAGCAGTGTGTAGCAGACGTACCTGTCTGGGGAGAGGCTCGGCGCCGCCGTACCACAGCGCCAGCGCACGCCACAGCGCGTCGGGCAGCAGCTCGAAGTCGCGGTGCTGCGCCAGCGTCACGTCCTTGCGCAGGTGGCCGCCCTCGCCCGTCAGCGTGCGGACCTGACCATACATATTGGAATTAAGAGCGGACGCAGAATAGGCATTTAGCGCGCCGAGTGTGGCTCGCTATCTGTGTGCGTGCGCGCGCACACTACTACGCCATCGGCCCATCGTCAGTCTCATGTTAAAAGTCGGTAACTTAAAATTCGACATTTTTGTTTATCCTGCGATGCCAAATATGCATAAATTTACCAAATATTCGGTTGAGAATTTGAGATTTCTAAAGAAATTGGTAAGCTAAAAAAAGTACATGTGCGTTTTGGGTTTGTTAGATTCATTTTGATGAGAACTAGGATGCAGATGGTATCGAAGATCTGATGATGGAGCAGAAAGGTTAGTTGACGTAATACCCCCGTGTTTGGACTAGTTAGTTTTGTTTTGGCGAGCACTTGGCCTGTAAGTGGTGTCCAAGGTCTGATTATGGAGCAGTAATATGGCCACCGGAACTCAGGCAGTAGTTGATGTAATACTCCAGTGTATGGGCTCGTTAGTTTTGTTTTGGCGAGCACTTGGACCGTAGATGTTGTCAAAAGTCTGATGATGGAGCAGAAAGGTGGCTACCGGAACTCAAGAATAAGTTGATGTAATACCATCGTCTTTGGACTCGTTAGTTTTGTTTTGGCGAGCACTTTGCCTGTAAGTGGTGTCCAAGGTCTGATGATGGAGTAGAAATATTGCCACCGGAACTCAGGAAGTAGTTGATGTAATACCTCAGTGTTTGGGCTTGTTAGTTTTGTTTATGCGAGCAGTTGGACCGTAGGATGTGGAGCAGAATATGGCCACAAAAACTCAAGAATTACATCAACTACTTCTTGACTTCCGGTGGCCATATTTCTGCTCCACCCTCAGACCTTGGACAGTTGGACACCACGTACGGTCCAAGTGCTCGCCAAAACAAAACTAACGCGCCCAAACTCGGGGGAATTACATCAACTATTTCGGGTGTTGCTCACGTGTTATACGTCAACGATCAGATTTCATAGTAATTTTGTATGGCGGATTTTAAGGGCGTTTTAAAATTCATAATTAATTAATTAATCAGTATTATGTAATAAGACTTCTGTAGCTTATATATTTGAGATTGGATGGAGATAGTTTTTAAAAATAAAGCAATGATTTTTATTAACTTTTTATTAAACGCTGACACGCGTTTTTGCGTAGACATATTTACTAAACTGTACATTGTTGTAGATTATAAACATAAGAATATATGTGGACACACTCTTTGAGATAGTAATTACAAGCATCTTGTACATCTTTGCAAAGAATGGTGGACGTCACACATTTAACCGTAACTGTCGTTTTTATTGAATAAACTCCACGCCCTCTTAACAAAACAGAACTTAAAACAAAGCTATTCAGGTATGGATATGGATGAGCGCCCCAAAACATGTTCAGTAAACCCCCCATAAATAGTTAACAAAGCGCTTGCGCGTTGCCTATGACTACAACCATTATTTAAATGATTACCTAGGTTACTTATAAACAGAACTCAAAGCGCATGTGCGTTGACATAACAACGTCAATGTTGATTAGTTGCCCCTAGCTACATATCAACAGTACGCAATACGCATGCACTATCAAAAATCAAAAACGTAAACAAACCCTATAGGATGTTACAAAAACCATTAACCGACTGCGAAAAGAAGGTCCTCGAGTAATTCATTTAGTAATGTTATGCCATAAAACAGGTATTTAGGCACGTGAAATGCACGTCATTACATTGTACTCGAGTTCCCCGTCAACCAGTTTTAAAGTTTGCTCTTCGTTGTGATACCAATGATACCATACTGTATAGGCGGCTAAAGTCAGCGTGGTGAAGGAAGCCAGATCTTAAATTGCAACGGTTAACACTCACATATTTTTATCACAATAGGCGTGACATCTTTCGTCTGCGTCGGGCAGACAACGTCGGACAGACAGAGTGGTGTTATCACCTTCGCGGCTCGGGCATCACTGCCCGAGACCGGCGTAGGTAACGGGTCGCGCGCGACCAAGCGGGAGCGGGGTGATTCGCGCAACCCGGCGGTGAGTGTTAACCGTTGCAATTTAATATCAGTATCACTCACGAAAGTTTAAATTATATGAAGCCAGATCTCTTCAGCACTTGAGGGTAGAAGTAGAGAGGACAGTGTTACCTTGAGTGGGTTAGGGGCCAGAAGCCTCCTGTTGTCGATGGGGCCGGGGGCCCGCGGGCGTGCGCCTGCGCTGCCGACGCCGCTGCTGGCCGAGCCCATCGAAGCCGTCTCTGCTCTCCATAATAACGATCCCATCGATTCTACAAATCAGGTTTAACTCTTAAATGGATGAATAAACAGTATTGATCCTAAAACATCCTAAGTGACAACTAAATTAATTTCAAATTAAGAACTTACGACGATGTGACAAAGTTTACATTCCAAGACACTTGTTTGTCACTTGTATCGTTTCTGTGTCATAAATGCATCATACATTTAAGAGTTATATACAACAAATACTATAAATAATTCGAATGTCGATTAAAAACCATTATGACGCGCGACATACGATTTTATACGTTTGGGACATTCAGAACACAATTTAGAATTCGCAGCCAGAAATCATGTAATAAACTAGTAGTTTATGCAACAGATATATAATAAGGGTTCTTAAAATTCAAGGGTCGACGTTACAGAACGAGATTTAATTGTGTAATAGACCCGAGTATTTTAAGAATCAACTATGGTTTGTGTAAACTTTCGTTTTTCTACGACAGGAAAAAATAGATAAAACAGCAAATCTCGAATGGCAGTAGAATGTGGAAGTAAATAATCAACAGTATATTATATTGTATGGAATACCATAGACAACGTTATAGTGTGTACTTTCTAATATCGCTGTCAGTTACCTAATTGACAGATAGAAGTGCTGGAGTAGCAAACATATATAAGACTAGCTTTTTCCCGCGGCTTCGCTCGCGTTAAAAAGAGACAAAAAGTATCTTATGTCACTGTCCATTCCTTCAACTATCTCCATTTGAAAAATCACTTCGATTCGTGGCTCCGTTTTGCCGTGAAAGACGGACAAACAAACACACACACTTTCCCATTTATAATATTAGTATTACCTCAAAATTTTGACGAAACGGGACAATTTGTCGACTTTTTTTGTTTTCACAGTTGTCGATTTGTCGCTGGAGGGATTTGAAAATGGCTCGGTCTAAAATACGCTTCCATATAACAGTTGTAAAGAGTACCCGTGCTAGTGGTGGTAAAGGAGTCGTCGCACACGGCGTCGTCCGGCCGCGCGCGGCAGCACGGCCCGTCGCCGGCCGCGTGCGCCGCCCACGCGCTCCACCACTCGGCCGCCACCAGGTACCAGAACTGCCCCACGGAGTACCCGCGTTGCACTGAGCGCCGCAGCCAGCCCAACACTGCAAAATTACTTAACATTAATTATCCAAAAAAAATATTTTATTCTTCTCGAGAGTAGACATGGAAACCTAAGTCGGCTATATGTTAGCCGAGTGACAGCTCTCTACCCCCCGCTTTCATGTTGCCTTTGAGCCATCTTAGATGTCGCTTTAGTGGGGACCCATCTTATGTAGGCGAAACACCGTCAGCCGGAAATAAAATTGCTTACTTTATTTTCTCGTCTCGGTTTTATTCTCCATAACCCAGTATTTAATCCACCACCTTCACTTAATACTCCAGTATATTTTAGATACTATTAAATCTTAATAGTCCATATACCCTGGCGGATGCTGCATGCATCCCATTATTCATGCAAGTGCAACATCTGCTACGTGTACCCCTGACATTTCATTAAATTGTCGAAAGGGATCTGCGTGTTGGCTTCGGCTCCACGTACAGATTGTTCCGTGATAGCAAAAACTTAACAATAAAAAATCACAACAAACCTATCTAATATTAAAAAAAAGAAACAACTCAAAACGGTCACTTCTGGACTGTCGTCGTAGGCCAAAAAAACACCGCTTACATATCTGCACTCTATTATTCTGATCAGGAGATCTTTCTTGAGTTAACCACTGTCGTGTAACTGTCGAACTATTTACCTTAATACATCCTACCCCATCTCAAAACAACGAAATCCAAGATATTATAAATATAGTTTACTCTCAAGTTATTATAAGGTTGGTCTTCTGTCTTAGAAGTGGCATGCAAGTGTTACAGTTAGGCCCGTGACCAGGATATATGATTTCTTAATATTAAAAACGCTCATAAATGTATCAAATCATTGTGTTTGCTGTCTTAAAGGCTATTGTGGTCTAATTGCATACAATTTATATGTATACTAGGTGGTGCCCGCGACTTCATCTGCGCAATATCTTTACAAATTGTAGCCTATGTGTCATTCTGATGTATAAGCTATATTATTATAAAGTTTCATTAAAATCCATTCAGTAGTTTTTACGTGAAAGAGTAACAAACATCCATACAAACTTTCGTATTTATAATATTAGTAGGATTAGAAAAAATAAATTGAGACATATTACTTAGAAAATAACTCGAAATTGGCCAAATTTTAACAAAAAATCGTATATATTATTACATGAAATAAATTCAAGTTTTGGCTCTTTCACTACCTAAAATTAAGATCAGAGTATCGCATACATGTCACAGTTGGTTAAAATTACCTCGTAGTAGAATATATTATTATATTGGTTGTATTACCTATTAGCTATATCTGTCTCAGTCACTCACCTATATCCCTCTCCTGGTGTTTGCACTGCGGCCGCAGCCCCAGCACGATATGGCACACCTCGAACAACAGCTGTAGGAATGGAGCCACCAAGCTATCAGCACTCTCCACTGCCCAGATTAAGAAATCTTCTTGTGTGAGAGCGGTATCTACTGCTATCAGGTCCATGCTGTCTATCTTCTCGGTTTTGTCCTGGAAGAAAATCCACGTTTAGAACTTGGAAAAAGATGATTTTTACCACTACTTTTTAATATCCAGTCTCTTGATTGATATTTCTCATTGACCTAATTATCAGGTGAAATCAGGGTGACAGTAGCTATAGCTACATTAATCATACCAATGGATAAATAAAGTAGAACTTGCCTCTACTTTTAGAAAAGAGAACACATCTTTCACATATTTGTATAAATCAAAAAGCGATGGTACAGTCAAGGAATTTAATTTGTGACCCACTTAAGGCTGATAGTCCTGTCAACTGTATTGAAATACAACGGAAAAGTTTTCTAAATGGGTCGCAATTTAAATTCCTTGACTGTAACTTGAAATCGTGGGTTCGAACCGCAATAATTTTCTCAAAAGTGATTAGTAGTCAAAACAAATCTGCGTGATGAAATCAGACTACTCCTAACTATAAAATTTATCGACAAAGTAAAGTCTGCTACAGGTGATGTTAAAGATTCAACAACAATCACTACTATAACTAAAATTGTACCAACAAACTTGTTGTCGTGGAGAAACGCTGACAGCAATCAAAGTCGCAAACATACCGGCTTCTCGCCATTAGCTTCGGTCCCCGGCCCCAACTGAAACACCGGCTTCTTCCCGTTTTTAGGCACGTTCGTTATCAGCTTATCTCTCAAATTTAGCAGGATCACCTGGGACAAAACAGAACATGAATAGTGACATACAAGAATAAAGAAATAGACACACAAAGTAGAACAAAAACGTCTAAAAACGTGGGTCGGAATGACATTTGCGAACTTGCATTGATGATGATACAAAACCATAACTGTGTCGTACGAAAAAGAGCTTACTGACGTAAGCATTAAGTGTCAAATTCATACACAGAACTACCAACACTGTTAAAAGTTTATAGGCAAGTTGGCACTTACGGAACGAAACGTTCCAAACAAGACTATATGAACAAAGAGTCGCAACACTTTTATGGCGTAATTTTTTAATTATCTAGTTCTTAATATACCGACGTTTCGTTTCAAGTGCCATGGTCTCGGCTTGACTAATGAATCAGCAGAGTCAACGGCGATCTTGCTAGAAATGTTCACGTACCCGGCAGAAAGTCACTTTAAAACACACGAATAACGCGTTAAGGGTCCAATACAACAACATTTTCAGGATGTTGTTTAAGTTGCCTCGCCACTGTAGTGCGTCCGGCATGTTTGCTGAGGCGCACATAGATGGATTCCATGCCATCAGACGCAAGAGGGTAGCTTCACTGCTGAGACGAGTGAGAGGCAGCGAGAACAGCATCCTGAGGATGGTGGCGGAGCGCCTCGACTGTCCCATACTAAAGTACTGGGTCAGTATTGTGACGGGGCGCGCAAATTAAATTAATTAATTAACCTATTCGTTCCTATATGTGTCGTTTATATGTGTTATAATACCTAGTGTGTAGAATAGTTAAGAATAATAATGATAATTTAATATAATTTATAATAATTTTTAATTTATAATGTAAGTACTAATTTATTAACCAAATATGGATTATGAATCTGAAATAATATTTTTTTTTTAAAGGCTACCCACGTTAATTTTAAATAAAAAAACTCCCGGAGTATTAGATATATTAATATACAACCAATCGCAACTGCGCAGAGCAATCGCCGCAAGCGCTTCTCACTCATGATTATGGGACACGGACCGTTCCGAAACATGTCGAGCTATTTTCGACTGTATAGACGTGAGTAACCCGATATAAGTATATTTTCATCAGACTTGCTCGGTAATAGTGTTATAACGCGCAGGCATATAGAGCGGTTAGAGCCGATTTAGTCCCCTCGGGATTTTAGTACAATATAACTCCCGAGGGAGTTATGAGTTTAGTTTTAAAATATCGTACGTCATTTCACTTCAGACTAAGGAGGTTTTGCATCAGCTAAGACTTATTTCAAATTTTCAAACTTGGCTATAAACCAACTTTACTGTGTATTATTCAACTTTAATAAATAGATTCATTTGTATATTTGTTTTTTTTCTTACAAGTGTGATGAAAAACATTGTATGCATCACGGTCGGTAAGAGGATTACAAACTCGAGTCATTAAAAGCCCTCCGCCTGCTGCGTCGGGCTTCTAACAGACTCTCGTTAGTAATCCTGTACTTACCTCCCTAGATGCACAATGTAATATAATATGCGTGGGTAAGTACGCCTGAAAAGATGTCGGCCAGTGGAAAAAGGGTTAAAACCTCACCTCAGGGTCAAACCCCTTATCCCCATCATCATCAGAAGGTGTAGAAGCTCTGGAGCTCTGATTCTTGAGGTGTTCATTGGCGACCGTGCAGAGAATGTCCGCCATATCGATCAGCTCCTTCTTGTTTAGCACGCCGTCTCTGTCTAGGTCGAAGATCTTGAAGCAGACTGAAAGAGGGAGAGATATTTGAGATAGGAATTATGATAATAATGTGTTTCATGGAGCCTAGTGTCCGCTTTGGAGACTAATCGGAAAAATTTGGCGTAGGCGCTAGTTTTGCGAAAGCGACTGTCATCTGAACTTCCAACTCAGAGAGTAAACTAGGCCTTCTTGGTTTCCTCTCACGGAAAAGCAATTGGTAAATATCAAATGATATTTCGTAAGTACATAAATTCCGAATAACTCATTTGTGATTATTATTACGGCGAAAGGCAAAGCCAAATATTTTCCGCAGTTGCTATAAAGTATAGTTTGTTACATAGATCATTAACCGACCTCAAAAAGAAGGTACTCAATAAATTATTTAAGTGATTTTAAACGATATTTCACTTAAGCACGTAAAATGCACGTCCCAAGTTTCAAGAGACGCTTTTCGTTAGTTTACATACTGTATGTAGTTTCAGTTCACATATTATATCATTCTTACTTGCGATTAAAAAAAAGGTTAGTGAGTTCAAATCTCCTTGGCGCTCAACCGTGGTAATTCAATAAATTAAAAAAGGGATAAGATCAAATATTTCTAAACGCCGATTTTCGCATTTACATTATTAGGACCCCGAAAAAACTTAAAAAATCTTTAATAACATGTTTATTTATGTCGTAAACCTAAACAAGTAGGAGAAGAAACATTGTTTTGTAAATAAGATAACTTATAAGGTTATATTAAGAGTGCACCATTGCGAGCCGTCTGGAGCGATTTCGGATCTAGCGCCACTCCCCCTTAATTAAAGATCTAATAAATAGTGTGGGATAAATACATATTCTGGGACAATCTTACACAAATCGACCTAGTCCCACGGTAAGCTCAATAAGGCTTATCATGTGGGTACTAGAGGATGATGTATACCTCTATAATAGATAGATATAGGTATATAAATACTTCAATACATAGAAAACATCCATAACACAGGAAGTGTGATAAACACACAAATAAATGCCCTGACCAGAATTCGAACCCGGGACCTCTTGCTTCGTAGGCAGGGTTACTACCGATTAGGCTAAGAGGCCGTTAATCTCTCTAATTGCAGGAACGCGCAATAAATGAAGTGGCGATAGTAAGCGGGCGCCTCAAAATAAACTGCGTAAGCGCCGATACAGATAATTCCTGTTTACAACTAAACATTTTTTTATAGATAAAAGCTTCTACCAGATTTAAAAACTAGTGAATGTTCTTTGAATTTACCTACCGCTTTATGTCGACGAAATTATCATTGATTTGCTATTTAGAATTTCAACCTTTTCGGTCAGACATAAGGTCCACTTTTAAACAACCGCAAGAACAAAAGGTATTTAGTAAGGTAAATCTCGATGGTACACCGACCGATAACAAATAAACTACATAGATAACGACTATCGATGCAAATTCGAACTTTATCGAATGATTATTGATAATTTTGCATTACAATTACAGCAATGATGTTATTTGAAATAACATCAATATAAATAGATTTGTGCTATTCTGTTTTTTCGACAGTTTCATGTCAAACGTCAGAATTTTTCATCTATTTGATCGTTTCGAATTAGTTCGGAATGAGACACCAAAGTTGTGGACATCATCCTATATGTAGAACATCATATGTACATTTGTATGTAGGAAGCTGTAGTCGCAGTGGGCCGGCTACTTCTATCCTAGTAAGAGTAAAAGGGTTCTCGAATGGGCATGCCTTGGCAAACGTAGTGGGGGTCGCCCTTCTGATAGGAGGGCCGAGGTACCTGGTAGTGGTTGGATGACGGTCATGCATGACCATACTTTGTGGCGCACCCTTGGGGAGGCGCAGGTACGTTAAGCAGTATTACAAGTACCTGGAAGCCAGCATTTCGATTTATAACTCTGTCGCGGTGTTTTGTGAAAAACAATCTACGTACGTCTACGTACCATCGGCATCGTCGATACCATAGAACTATATCGAGATATAACAAAAAACTTCATCAATTTGTAAGCTCTTATCGCTGGGCCACTAACAAACTCTCGCTCTATATAATAACCTAACATCTAACATTAAAGACATTCAATAAATTTAAACTTTTTAATTGGTTACAGGAAAAGACATTTTATTCAATGAAGGAATATAAAGATAGTTGACTCTTGACATATTTACTGTGAATAAAATAAGAGATTTTATTGTATACCATGTTTGTGTACTAAAATTATTTTATTTAATTTCATTTCACAAGCTTGCGCCATCCCTTTCTCTCTTCAGCGACCCTTCTAGCCTCGCTACAGCTCAGTCCAACCGCACGTAGCTCGCCCTCGACGGACTGGTTTTTTTAGGAATTCGTTGACTGCACATCAAAATTAAAGGAAATACTTTATCCCCCATCTCCATATTATTGATGTTGTTTGAGCAGTTATTTATTGGACGACGAGTAATTTTCTGTTTTAAACCTGACGCCGCACGCAGTCCGTAGTTGGGAGCGGCCTGAAGTTGACGAAGCCGTCTTGGCCTCTTTTGCCACTCGTACACTTTTTATTTCTGTCTTTAAGTATACATTTCTGTGATTCGACTCGTACTTGTTTTTCAATATTAGACTACTCAGAACCGTAGTCAATAATAAACAATGTACGATTATCATACGACGTAAATGCAGTAGATGGTCAGCCAACGTCAAATATATGTTAAAACTTGTGAACCTTATTACAAAGCAGTAAGGTGCTAAATTGTACATATACTTTTGGTTGGCTGGTCTAGTGCAAATGACAGTTTACACATAAAAGTAGATTACCGTCCAGTGCACAATACTACGTCATAACACTTACCTGCATTGTACTAAAGGCTTACTGCTAGCATAATCATAAACTAGTGTGACCTGTAAACCTCGCGAGTATAAAGTCTTAACCTGTGTGGTGCTTAAGACCTTATTGCCAATTTCTACAATTTACCAAAAAACTAAAAAATCTACGAACATATATAGAACCTGCTTACAAAAATTCACGAGAATTCGTTAAGAAATACGCTCGATCTTCTAACAAATTGATGTTTCTTTGGTTCTCACATGTATTCAGTTAGTATACCGTTTAAGTTTAAAACAACACTCACGCAGTTTCTAATAAAAATTCGTTGCCAACTTAGCTTGGTCTGACTCTTGAACCCCAATATAACCCAGCAGCAGAAATAAGCTTCGAAGACAATTGTAAAGCACGAATCAAACATTTATTACATTTATTAAATGTAATAAATGTTCCAGCCCTGCACGCCTACCACGAACATCGAAAATTGGCATTGACGGGAAAACCTCTTTGTCACTCCAATATACAAGTGTAACAGAGATGGAGATACGAAGCGCAATCGTTCGATTTTCGTGGTAGGCATGCTGCTCACCGGGGGCCATGGTCACTTTTTTCTGTAGTATATGATATCTCTTTCAATTTATAAGCTTCGAAGAACTATGGTGTCTTTTTCAAACACAATGTGACTCTTAAAATTTTCCAGAAGTGTTAAAATGCAGACAAAACTATTCATACACGATAAACGTAACTCTTAAATTAATGACTTTGACAATTCACAGTGGGACATAAATATAGTATAAAAAGTTAAATACCGAAACCGAAATACCCGTCATTATTAACAAACAAAAAACAGGTATTATATTAAAAAAAGTGTTGTTTTAACCCATAAGTAAGTACGACTAATATGAAACCAGTTGATCGGATTGGCAACAATAACTATTTGAGTATTGATGTTTCCTTTTCCTCTCTATTAGCAATCAGCACAGCGTAGGGATGTATTCCATACAGTGAGGTAACTTCATATACGGCCAGCGGCTCGGCTCGGTGGTCTTGCTGAGGCTCAGGGTTGTCAAAAACTATGAGAAAGATATTACAGTCTGATTGGCAAACTAATTTCCATTTTACACCCCTTAAAATACACCGCCGAATTTTCATAGAAATTCGGCGGCATTTCCTCCCCGCCTTCCCCGCGCGCCCCCCATCGATGACCAAGAAATCGGCGGAGTTAACCCACTGTATAGAATACATCCTTACGCTGTGCTATTAGTGACACAATCTATCACAAATAACAAGACGAAGAAAAAACAATAGACTTCCCTCGTTTGTGGTTACGTAAGTTACTCGCGAGACAATAGGCGAGTGACCCGCGGCCGTGACCGTCAAAACAGGCGTGTGTGACACGTATTTTAGCGAAGCGACAGTGTTAAGTTGATAACCAGGGCCCGTAATTTTGACAAATGACGTCAAGCTTCATACATGTTTTAGGTTTTACATTTGAAAGAATAATCCACATAAGAAGTGTCCACAACACAAGCCTTATTGAGCTTACCGTGGGACTAGGTCGATTTGTGTAAGATTGTCCCATAATATAAAAAAAAAAATGCTGTCATTGAATAGTGTCAAAACTATTGCGTTCCACGTTAGAATCGAACGTTGATAGACTTTATCTGTCATTAACTCATTTCGTATTAAAACATCCTGTGTGTTTAAATACGTCATTATGACGAAACCAGCATGAAAACTTCGGGCCCTGGTGACAAGTGATATTTTACTATTGAAAAAAAATAACGTAGGATTCCGTAGTTAACCGTCACAATAAACGAACCTAGAAGGAGTTTTAGTAGATACTCGTACCACCATCTTGACTTGCAAAAAGGAGTAACTTCGCAGCACTTACGAGTGCAAATGTCATATATCCTCTTATAGTAAAAGGGCGTATGTGAGCCGTAACTTACGACTCACATACGCCCTTTTACTATAAGAGGATATATGACATTTGCAGAAAAACAAAATGGCTGAACTGATCATGTTCACAATAATTTTACTGGAAACTGTTTACAAAACTTGAACTTTTTAAACCGCAACTCCAAAAAACAAAACATAAGTATTTTTAGGGTTCCGTGCCTCAAAAGGAAAAAACGGAAACCCTTATGGATCAGTTTGTTGCCCGTCCGTCCGTCTGTCTGTCAAGACCCTTTATCTCGGGAAAGCGTAGAGGTAGCAAGTTGAAATTAATACCACATACACAAGTCTGCGGTCCCTTGAAGCTCTGAAAAAAACCTTCTACCGAGTAGTCTTCTACTTCTTTAACCAAACTTCTACGTCAACGCAATCAAATGATACAGTCGTTTATGTCGCATTTAAAAAATTATGGTTTTGTATCATCATCAATGCAAGTTCGCTAATGTCATTTTGACCCACATTTTTGACGTTTTTGTTCTGTTTTGTGTGTATTTATTTAAATAAGTCAATGCCTTGACATTAAATAATATTGATTTATTTGTGTTTTAATAGTTTTTGCCAAAACTTTATTAATAGATATCATGCTAATTCATTATCCAGTACCATCCGGTAATCGGCCAGATATACTGGATAGTGACCGGATATCCGGTACGTCTCTATTATTAATAACACAAAAATATTTAGCAAATTCGTCATATACCTGCAAAAGCTTTTGAATGAAATACGACCCGTGCATATCCTACTTAATATAGGTTGCCAAGCGGTTCAAATCCTCATCTAACGCGCAATCAGAAGACCTTATTCTTTGTGCGAACGTCCTTGCCTTACAGATGCACCACACACGATCACGATACAAACATCTCTCTTATCACCATAGTTCTTATTACATTGTAATAAGACTCAGGTTTGATCAGCAATTTCTAATCGATATATGAAGTGTAAAGAACATCATCTTGTCACGATAGAGCGTATTCCGTTGTAATAAAGTTCAGGACTGGTCAGCTTTGTTCACGGCATATGAGGTGTAGTGTGGTAAAGGTAGTACGCATCACAAGACAATAACAAGGAAACTGTGGTCGTCTCTTGTTTCTGATGCGTATTAGATGTTGACGTAAAGCGTAGAGGTACCGTTAAAGGGGAAACACTGACAGAAAAATAATTCGACATTGTGACTTTTTTTTAATACTACGATGGTGACAAACAAGCATACGGCCCGCCTGATGGTAAGCGGTCACCGTAGCCTATGAACGCCTGCAACTCAAGGGGTGTTACATGCGCGTTGCCGACCCTTTAAAAACTTTAACACTCCTTTTTTGAAGAACCGCATACTGTAGTCCTTTGGGATTTTTTTCATATCAACGGGAATTTTTAGGATTCCATAGCTCAAAAGAAAAAAACGGAAGCCTTATAGGATCACTTTATTGCCCGTCCGTCCGTCCGTCCGTCTGTCTGTCAAGACCCTTTATCTTGGGAACGCGTAGAGGTTGCAAGTTTAAATTAATACCAGTCAAAATTAGTACCAGTCCCTTGAAGCTGCGAAAAAACGAAACTTTTACGTCAACGCAATCAATAGACATGGTCGTTAATGTCGCATTTCTATTTTCATGTATACGGTCCCGTTGACCTTTAATCAAGAAATTTGGCAAAAAGCAAGAGATAAAAGTACAGGGTAAAATCAGAAAACCGTATAGTTGCCGCACACGTTCCGTGCCCGGTATTCTTATCATACGTACGGAACCCTTCATTATGCGTGATCCGTCACACACTTGGTCGGTTTTTCATTTGTCTTATTTATACATCTCGCACTGTCATCTATTTGCAATTAACTGATAACCTACTCGTTTCTTGTTTGAGCAACTATTTTTGTCGAAGGCGTATCTAAATTAAGGAAACTTTTAGGTATACGAAATATCTGGAGATATCTGTGGAGTATATAGATGGGCCATTTTTATTTAAAGTTGCTTCCTCTTTTTAATTTATTTGGAAATTTTTATGTGTATATGATTATGATCGAGAAAAAAAAGCGCCTAAAGGTTTTTTTCCACTCCGTTACCATTTTTTCTTTGTATGGCGGTGACGGAATGGAAAGTTTGGAAAACTTATGAAAATTTTCTGCTACTACAATCGAAAGAGCTCTAGATTATGAGTAGGAATCCCATACAAAATACCCATGTTAAAAAAGAGGGATTTTTTTTCAAAGTGGTGCCACCACTTTGAAAAAAATGGCCCCGGTAGTCTATTTGTAATACCCAAAACAATTTCGTTTTAAACTATTCATATTATTTTCATAATCATCACATTGACACCGCAGAACCATTTAAGTACAAAAAGATTACAAAATTGTCTGAGAATATTATTAAAACTTTACATCACATTGTACCGTATTCCATTGCAATAAAGTCCACAATTGGACAGCACGAAAATGTAACAAATATATGTATTTGCGAAGGTACGTCACTAAGCAAGCAGTGACGGCGGCAGATATTTAGTCACAAGCAAACAATCAGTTTAAATATTCCGGTCGATTGTACGATTTTGAACTCAAATTACATGTTAATAAAGCATATTGTCAAATGATAAGTCTAATGACCCCAGAGTTATTGCTAGAAATAATGACTTACACCTATAGGATTATTTCGACTAGGCAAAACGTTTTCTGAACAGAGTATGAGATAATAGTTTTGTTAACTTTTCGCAAACGCGGGATTACATTGAATATTTTTAGTTTATTTGTAATATGTAGTTAAAAACTATTTATACACATATTTAAACATAATTATTAAACGGGTCTAACGCGAATTAATTTGTTTACCTTATTTACCGACGTTTCGACACAGGTTTCACTGGTCATGGTCGCGGCTGACTGATGTCCCAGCAAATTAAATGTCCCACAAATTAATTCGCGTTAGACCCGTTTAATAATTATGTTTAAATATGTGTTTAAATCGCGAAAGTTTTAAATGTTATAAAAACTATTTATGTTTTTACTGTTATGTTACGTTGTGGTGTGGTAGTTAATAGACAAATTCCGTCGTGGACGAAGTATGTAGAGATGGATCGCGAAATGGACGACCGCCGAAATGACGAGTCGCGAAATGGACGAACTGCGTATTGACGAATCGCGAAATGGACGAAATATGGAATGACAAATAGCGAAATGGACGACCGCCGAAATGACGAGTCGCGAAATGGACGAAATATGGAATGACAAATAGCGAAATGGACGAACTGCGTATTGACGAATCGCGAAATGGACGAAATATGGAATGACAAATAGTGAAATGGATGAACTGCGTATTAACGAATCGCGAAATGGACGTATCATATTATGGACGAATTCCGTAGTAGGCAAACTACAAAATGCGATTTTGACGAACGGCTAACAAATCGTTTATTTTAGCTTTCTTAGCGTAATTATCAATTGCGTAGTAATCTACACCTTTTCCACAGCAAATACAATAGAGGCACCAAAGCGCGTAGGTTCAACGCCAAAGACGGCTTAATCCGTCACTGACCACAGAGAAACATAGACCTTAATCCACACTCATAAGGTTGAATTCAGTTTTGACACTTTGGTGACGTGTCTTCAGCGGTAAGAGCGCACGACTTTCAATCCGAAAGTCACGGGTTCCTGGGGGTACGTACAGTTATCTACATAGATATGAATATAGCCAAAGTGCCAAAAATATGTAGGTATACAAGGAATTTATTGCTTGAAGATTAAGGTTGTGTATACATACTTTTGGCACTTTGACAGTATTCCTATTTTTGTAGTTGACTGTACCAATGAGTTCGAGTGTCAACGGCGCAGGCGGGCGTACTGCGCCGCGTTTCGCCGCGCGCACCGCCCTTGATGACAACACCTGTTGAGAATGATCCAGTTTCGGAAACGCGGGATTAAAAGCACTCACATTTCAGCCTCTCAGTCCTCGGTCCTCTGCAAGCCGCGCTGAGCCCGCAGCAGAGCTCCTTGAAGTCCACATGTCCGTCTCTATTCTCATCGAAAGCCAGGAACACCCCAGCCACGGCAGCCTTAGGTAGGGGGTGGGAGAGTAGGGGGGCAAGGCTCTCGGCGTCCAGTTGGCCGGTGGGCGCGGAGTTGCGGAGGGACCAGAAGCATTTCTCCAGCTCGATTATGTCCTGAAAGATTGCGGGTGGTTAATTGTGTGAAATACGGTAAACATATTGCTGTTCAGTTTTATTGGGAAACAGTAGTAGATTGTATATCGAGGGCATAAAGTAAATTTTAGTCGAGGCTGTTTATTGGTCAGAGTGCATCAAGGATCAATATAGTAGTCGAGGATAAAATCGGTATTTATGCCTGAGGTATACACTCTGCTTTTCACTTCGATTGTAAGGAAAATATTAGGTCTTATTTTACTTTAAGAGTCCGGTATACTTTTTAAAGTGAAAATCGCTAATAATGAAATAACGTACATACTTATATAAATTGCAATTGGTAAGATAGTATGAAGTATTGGTTTTTTTTTGCTTTAATTTAAATGGTACATTACCATTACTATTCTTAGCTTAAATTAGGTTAGTTTCTCAAAGAAACCGTTATTCTAATTAGCTCCATAGATAATCACAAATTTAAAGTTATCTGATAATAAGGTATTTGCAAGTGTGTAAACGGAGTACGAGTATTGGACATGACATTGATATGTGATAGTTGTCATTTCCTTAGTAAAATTAATTGTAATGCCCATTTTAATTATCGTGTGATGCCACATGGCTTTATTTTGTATGAAAAATATTAAAAGTATAAATTTACGAATTTAATAAAACGTACGTTTAGTAAAATTAAATTTACGGTCAGCTAAAGAGTTAAGTGACCCCCCTGCATAGAAAGTTTGCAATTTGCATGTAGGGGGGGGGGGGAGCTATATGCAGAAGTGAAACCAATTCAAAATACAGAGCACGATGTATGTGTGTCTGAAGACAACTTTTGATATTTATTTTGAAGTCGTTAATTTTTACGTATTTTTTTTTTGTGCATTCCGAAAAATATTATGTCATTTATGACAGTGACCCCTTTTCAGCTAAAATAACATTTCAGTTTACCCCTTTGTAACTTAACTTAAATGCAAAACTAAGTAGCGGCACACAAAATACACCTCTAGCTGTAACATGATTACAAATTTACAATATGCTATAATATAGCATATACACATTATGTATATTTACTGAGTAAAACCGCTGTGACGTACGGACGGACAGACGGACTGGACGAAACTATAAGGGTTCTATTTTTGCCATTTTGGTTAAAACCCTAAAAAGTAAATTTGTATTTCAGTGCAGTTCGCAGAGTTAATTCAACCACAAACATAGGTACTGTTCATTTGCAATAGTTTGATCAATCATTGACGTATAAATGACGTCGAGGGGCAGGGCATTACGTCGACAGATATGACGTCTTTTAAGGTCAAAGTTCCAATCAATAATAACTTGCATAGCGAAATTCAGACTCGTGGCGAAGGTTTGTAAACCTATTCAATATTCATTTTAGTATTAATTAAAGCCACAGATATAGGATAACAGAACTGGATACCCAATCAGCCGAAAAAAATTACGCCGTAAAAGTGCAGCAGTTGCGGCTCTTTTTCATATAGTCTTGTTTAGAACGTGACGTTTCGTTAAGTGAAGCCTATAAACTTTTAAACTCTATGAATTTGGCACTTAATGCTTACTTCAGTAAGCTCTTTTTCGTACGAAACATTTAACGTTTGTATCATTATCAATGCAAGTTCGCTAATGTCATTCTGACTCACATTTTTTGACGTTTTTGTACTGCTTAGTGTGTCTATGTCTTTTAATAAATCAATGATTAAAGCTATCTACATAGAAATTAAACACTTTAGAACGGTTCGCAATTTTAAATAGAAAACTCCCGTGAGTATTAGACATATTAATATACTTAGACCGGGTTACTCACAATGTGCGCAAAGCAATCGCGGCAAGCGCTTCTCACTCATGATTATGGGGCGCGGACCGTCCCGAAACATGTCGAGCTATTTTCGACTTTATAGACGTGAGTAACCCGGTCTAAGTATATTAATACTTTAGAACGGATTAATCGCGTTTATTAACATCATGACCCTACGTTTGCTCGAAACGTAGGGTCATGGTGTTAATAAACGCGATTCATCCGTTCTAAGTACGCTAATATCCTACGTAAGGTCCCCCAAATCTGATCGCTGCGGTATGGTGCCCATAAGACTGGCTACATTCCCCCGTTGAATGGCAATGCCAATCCTTTGCCCGAGGAACGAGCCAGCCCAGTCACGAATGGTTTCGAGCAGTCTCTTTTTTAGGCCACAGTGGTCAAATTGTTATAATTCAGACGTCTAGATCTCAATATTGATAACGGCTAGACACCTGATATTCATATACACAAAACTTCAACATATATCCTTCAATCTGATAAACGTGAAAGATGATTTTTAACAAAAACCTCGATACTTTATTTTTTTCAAACATAGGTCCTTTTTTACATGTTTTTGGTCAGAACTTAGAAACCCTTGAATTTATAAACATGATTCTTAGTTAAATAGTTTAGTAATAACTAGTTCTTAAATCTGGTAAAAGCTTTTATCTACTAAAATTGTAATTTAGTTGTAAACAGCGATTATCTGATTACGCGGTTTATTTTGACGCGCTTACTCGTACTATCGCCATTTTATTTTTCGCGTGCTCTTGCAATTAGATCTATCCCGCTATCTTTTGCTCGAGTATGTAGACTCTTAAATATGGTCGTGTATCGGGTACCAGTGTGCCGCGTACGTTGCACGAGGGCCTCGCTCGTCTTAGACGTGTCGCGGAGGTCGAAGCGTTAAGGCCGTCCCCTATCCCAATGACCTCGGCGATTTGAGCTTTCTTCCCCTACCGCTTCCTTTCCTCACCGGTTATACAATACCGGTTATAAGCATAAGTCGTCACGTAGGAAGAGCTGCTTGTACTAGGACGCAACCCTATAAACTACTAGTGCCATCTTATACGACTGGCCCCCGTCGCCCGCGCAGGCATCTCGAGCCGGCGTTTTCGAAAAAATGCGTGTAATAGCTTTTTTCTCGAAAAGTACAAAACCTATCCAAAAATCAGTGGATGCGTTTAAAGTAAACATAAATATAAAATGCTTGTCTTAGTTTCTTGTACTTACGACGCATAATAGGGGAGTAGATACAGATTTAAGGTAGAAAAAAGGGTTTACGGTTATTTTTTTTTCTCTTGATGTATTATGTTTTTCAACAATTTAGTGGAACCAAATGTAGACTAAATACCTAGCTACATTATAAATTTTTTTCAAGCGTTGTGCTTGGAGCTGAACAAAGCCTATTCACTTTAAAAACAGTGAAATATGCCGGGTAGCCCCTTAAATAAAACGAATCATCACACAGTAAGCAATAATTCGTTTAGTCAAGAAAATTGGGGCACGCATAATAAAACGCATTAACATGCTATCTGCGGTTAGCTAACATGAAATAAACAAGGTCACACGTGTTTACGTAATTAAAGGATTACTTGATAAATGATTATAGCGCTAGTTTCGATTGCAATAGAATCAATCGACTTATTGGATTTTAATTCGAATGATGATATTCGATAACGATGATGGCCGATAACGATCGCGAAGCGTTGGTGGCCTAGCGGTAAAAGCGTGTAAGGGCATTTTCAGAACAGGTGCACCATTGTTGTAATGAAAATGGGTCCTCGATTTTCCATACAAAAAATATTGTCCGTTTTGTAACGGCCCATACAACATGTATGAAAAAATGCGTTACAAAACTTGACCAAAAAAACGGGACAATATATATTTTTTTTAATCAATAAGTACTCGTGATTCTGGTTATATGTTTCTGGTTATGTGTTTTTTTTTATTAAGGTCGTGTATACATATTTTTGGCTGTTACGAGTAGGCTGTATTCATATCTTTGTAGTTGATTATACCAATGAGTTACTCGGAAAGAACGCACGAAATATGATTTGATATTTACCAATCACTTTTCGATTAAAGAAAACATCGCGAGGAAACCGGACTAACCCCAATAAGGCCTGGGGTTTAACCTTTGGCTAAGTCAGGGCCTATACCACGAAAATCGAACGATTGCGGATTTGTATCTCCATCTCTGTCACACTTGCATATTGGAGTGACAAAGAGGTTGTCCCGTCAATTCCAATTTTTGATGTTCGTGGTAGGCATGCAGATGGCAGTCGCTTTCGTTAAACTAGTTCTACGCGAAATCTTGTGATTTAGTTGCCAAAGGGGAAGGTAATTTTCCTTATTTCAATCTTGCGCACAAATATGCATTGCAGAATTTGCAGGAATGCTATTAAGATTGTGCGTCTAGCAGCTGTTTATCGAAGGCGATCGCACTATTCCGGGGAATAGTCTATATTTTCGTGTATCCTCGCCTTAAAGATATATGGTTAATTATAAAAATCCGGACTCACAGAGTCTCCGGGCAGTGACCTGTTGACTGTGTAATCTTATCCTTAAAACCGTTTAAGCCAATTATTAAACTCGGTGCTCAGGCAATTGCTTAAACAGATATGAAACTACGAAGATATTCACCTAGGTATTCATCGCGAAACGTCTGGTTGATGTTACTGGTGACCAAAGAGCTGGTGGCTTCCTCGCACAACGTATCAGCATTGCGATACGAGGGAATGCCGCCAGCATCGTAGGTACAATGCCTCAAGGACCTATTTTAGATTTAAGGTAGGTAGAGGTATGTATGTTGGTAGTTAGGTAAGTTACACTTACTGTATAGTGTATATTTCGAAAATAAATGTTATAATTTCCTAGGTAGGACTTCTAAAACAAGATTAAATCTTCTCCCTTGTTATGCCGCGGCTCAAGGAACCTGGGATCCCCTTCCTCTTTAAAACACTGGTATTTCGAAGATTGTAATGTACAACATGTTAAATCACACTTGAAACTAGGCTAAGCCTGTATCTAGGGCATCGGTACGCGACAAAGTCGGCATAATAAACAAACTTCCGATATAACGCTGACTTTACATTTGCCTTTACCTTGTGTACTTTGTATGGATTTTTTGAGAGTTTTGATACGTTAAGCAGTTTTAACCCCCGACTAAGTGAAAAGAAGTTTTTAAATGTATTTATGTATCTGTGGCACCCGAATAGGTGAGCCGAGCGACGCCGCGGCTACGAAATCGCGCGACCGCGGTAGCGTCGAGCGGCAGCTATACACAACACCAACACCGAAAAAAAAAATTGTTTGCATGGCCGCCGCTCGCTATGCTGGCTCAGCCTTAGGCCTTAAATGCATGATGATGGATTTATGACACAGAAACGAGACAAGTGACAATCAAGTTCTCTTGGAATGTAGACTTTGTCATATCGTCGTAAGTTCGTAATTTGAAATGAATTCGGCTGTCACTTAGGATGTTTTAGGATCAATACAGTTAATTCATGCATTTAAGGGTTAAGAGCGGATTGTTTTTTCGAAGGCCTCGTTTGCGGGATGCTTGTGGTGGACATCAAAGCGGTTGTCTTCAAGATGTTCAGGTATAATGGAGAATAACGTAAAGTCAATTCGCCGCTAGGGGCGCTAGTGGAACATGGGTCAGGAACATTTAAAACGTCACTTTGACAGTTAATATAGACACCGTGGGTCTATATGAGCGGCGCCGCCTGGTGAGCGACAATACGATAGCCTCCATTGGAGCTTGAGTCCAATAGGAGTTTATCTAGCAGCATTTACGTTATGACTGTTTAGTGGCTACATTTTGAAATTTTTCTATTACTGAAACAATCGCTTTTCGCGAGAACAAGTCACCAGCTTATGTAAGTACCGGTTTGTTTATATGTTAAACACAAGTTGTGGAGTATCGATAAGGAAACCACTTTCAGAGAAACTCTTGAGTAATATCAATTAAAACTGAGGAAAATTATAAGACGGTGAAACTAAAACGTAAGTGTATAGAATATTTTTATTAACTTAAGAATGTAGTAGCCTAAAGTATTAAGTCAGTGGGCAGAGCCCATCTGGGGAAGTACCTCCACCTTACAGAAAACTGTATACTTTAATTTCGTTGGTTTTTTCACATCTTCAAGGTACCGCAGATCTGTGTGGGTGGTATTAATTTTGACTTGCTACCTCTATGCGTTCCCGAACTTCCCGAGATAAACAAACAGACGGACGAACAACAAATTGATCCTATAACGGTTCCCTTTTTTCCGTAAAAAAGTTCTATAGTAAAACATTTACAGTAATTAATGATTACGAAGACCACAATATCATGGTTTTTTACGTAATGTTTTTACCCTGATTGTGATATTTTTTTGTTAAAACGAGTTTTCAAACATACTTCGGCTCAAGTGTGGTTAATGGTTATGGTAAAACTGTGTGGTTTTTCCTACAGGTAAATTTTGACAATGTGACGTAATAGCCTTTATTTAAGGAAAATAAAAGAACAGTTAAATACTACATAATGCCTACAAATTTGATTCTCTATGTTAGAAGAGGATTTATATAGAGTATTCTTGAACACTTTTGTTCTTGAGCAATTGCTTTAACTTCGTCATGAGGCTTGGTATAATTAAGGAAACAGAATGACATAGTTAGTCGTACCAAATTCGTCAATTTTTTTTTTTTTAATTTCTCATACAAAATAATTACATGTTGCATCAACCGCTATTGTAAAACGGGCATTCGAATTTACCAAGTAAGTGACAACCACGACATATCACATATTACACACTTGCAAATACCGTAAGAGATAAAATTAAATAAGGATTAAAGATTTAATCCTTAAGGATTTAAGGTTGTCTGGAAGAGATCGCTCTCTTTTTTTGTCTGTTGTATTTATGAACCTATTTCTATTGAGGTGTGCAATAAAGAGTATTTGTATTTTATTGTATTGTAAATTAGTTGTTATTTTCGAAATGGAGCTAATTACAATACCAGTGTCTTTGAGCAATCATCATTAATTAAATCATTAAATTAAGCTAAAGAATGCACCCTTGAATTTAAAGCAATTGTTCAAAAACACGTTGCAAAATACATGGAACCAAGTTTCAATGACTAATATACAGTCATCGAAACTTTGTTCCATTCCCTATGCTAAACTTTTGGAAGCAGTTAGTTAGTTAGTTAGTTGTGCTGGGCGTTTTCCGCAACTCGACATCTATTGTGCCTTTTTTGCGTGATAACGAGGTAGCCCTATTCTAACCACCCTAGCTCCTCCACGAAACTTAGCATATGTTTTAGGTTGCTAATTGCTTCCTTTAGTGTTGTTGGAGTTCCTAAGTACTTACTCCTGTATACTTCTACCTGTCCGCATTCTAGGAGAATGTGTTTTGTCGTTTCCTCTTTTTCCATGCATGCTCTGCACATAGGACTGTCTGTTATGCCCATGTTATATAAGTGTTTGTTTAGTGTGTTGTGTCCTGTGAATAGTCCTACTATTTTCCGCAGTTTGTGTCTGGGTGTCTGCAGTAAGGTTCTTGTGAGCTTGTGGTTTAGCTCCGGTAGGACTTCTTTGGTTTGTCTACATGTTTCCAAATCATTCCAGTATTTATTGTGAAGTTGTTTGTGTTGTTGGTTTAATTGGTTTTGTATGTACGATAAAAGAAGTGGTATGATAGGTTCGGGTCCATATGTTGGTGTCTTTTGGAAGCAGAAAGAGACAGCTTTTGTTTTCTACATGGGAATGACTGTTGAATGGATGACTATAAATGGACTACAATCGCGATCACATACATCGGAGCTGCCGAGGTTCTCACAAATATCTGAACACGTCTCTGATGGGACTGTTAATCACGAACAATTTAATTTCACTGGATATTAAAGTAACACTTACCCTTTCTTCCAAATGTGTGACACCGGCCAAGCTCTGATAAAATGTTGGAGTGTCCAACTCCTGCACCGCATTGGCGTTTCCGGACAACAGCCATTTTGAGAGCACCGTAGCATCTTTATGAATAAGCAGCCATGAGCGGAACTGCTCAAAGGTGACTTTATCATTTGGCCCAAACAGGCTGGTAAGTATTTCAGCGCTCCGATGTGGTTGGGCTGAGGGTAGGGATATGTTTTCCATGTGCAGGGCGCTGGCGAAGTCCCATTTGTATATGTAGGTGCCATTGTCGCCCTGATTGTTGACATATAATGTCCATAAGAATCTGAAAGAAAGGTCTATTAAAGCAAAATATTAAGAACTACTGAAGTGTTCAAAATAAAGACAAGAGCCGCAATAATACACTGTTCATGAGTTTCAAAATGAGAAATCAACATCATTTTTTTTTTAATCAAAATGTTTCTACGTGTCCATACTGTTTCTGTGGATGTAGGTAAAGAATCTAGGACTTACTGCAAAAAGACTTTTGTCTAGGGAATGAAAACCCAGTACACGGGCACCCGGACTCATTTGGACTCGAATTTTAATCCGGTTTCAAGCATCAAAAACCGGTTTTAAACTAAATATTATATTTTATAAAAAAACTTAATATTTTATTCAGATTTTGCTATTATAACACACATCAATTAACTTGTGAGCAATTTTTTGTTTATAATATATATTTTTTGAATGTCAAAAACTGTCCTGTAAATGTCAGGTAGTATTCTTGAGGACAGTGACACTTATGGAATATCAATAATTGGCTTATATCACAAAAGTAAAAAATTGTCCATAACCGATTCGATTTTTACAAACCCGATGTCAGCTGCATCTAGAGCTCTTGCATATTACAAGATAGGCAATCTAACTATGTGAACAGTTTAGATTTGAAAGTGAAATAAATTGTCTATTAGCACAGTAGACAAAATGATAATTAGGTAAATGCTGATTAACATTATATAATACAGCATAAGCATTAAGCATAAAGTTTTCATACATATATATACAATACATACATATAATACAAATCAAACTGGAATAATCTGGTGTTTGCGTGTCAGGATGTTGATAAGGGGTGATCATCGTAATAAAATATTTTATAGGTAATTTGTAAATACTAGTAGGTAAATACTATATTAAGTTTATGGTATTTAACACCTAATTACACATAAAAGTTAAAACTGAATGTGTCAGCGATTGAGCTTTTTAGACGTCAAACCAGCATTACAACATTTGTAAACATAGGACAGCTACAGGAAAACCAACTTGAATATACTATATAAGGTAAACACAGGGGAAAATACAGAAAGAATACTAGTGAGAATGGGAATCTTACTTGATTTTCTCCTCTAAGTTCCCTTTAGTGAGGACCACGATACCACAGAGCAGTTCCTTGAAGGCGATCCCTTTCTTGGTCCCCCCGCAGGCCTGGTACAGCCAGTCGGCGACCTCATAAGGCACTCCGTCGCTCAAAACTTCGCGAACAAACGCCTCCAAGCTCAAGGACGTGCCGTTCGCGCCGGCACATCTCTTGAACGCTTCGCGAATACGCCTCAACTCGCTATCAGACACTGCAAACAATGATACGCGATTCAAATAAATTCAATTCATCTTCGACGCACTAAACTTTGAACAACGCGCATACCTCGTTTCACTGCATCCTCGTAAGATATAAAACAAGGCTTTGAGTCTTTCGCACCCATATTCGCGGGTTTTCAGCAATCATAACATTTTTAAAACTGTAATAAACACAAAGAAAGAGAAAATACTACAGCTGACAGCTCACGTCGTATGATCCGTAGCCATATTGAATATTAGACATGTGTAAGTAATGCGAGTAATATCACAAATGTAATGTCACTCGACCGCGTGACGTCACATTACGCATCACTCCGAGAAAACAAGCATCACACCAAACATCACTCGATGCGACATTACCCGACCGAGCATAGCGCCGTCTCGAGCAATGCGAAGAGCGGGCGACTGATACCGTCCCGCTCGTACTCGCTGTGCGCTGCGTGCCGAACGCGCTACCGCCGACCGGGGTGATGTTTCGAGTGATGTCTGGTGTGATATCTCACTGTGATGGTACGTTTTCGAAGACGTGATGTATTGTTGCATTACTTTTTGAAGCACTGTTTCGCGCATGTCTATTGAATATTTTTATTTTTTTTTCCTCGTCCACATTCCGATTGGTTTTGCGATTGGCCGATTTATTGTTCGCTCCGTTTCACGTTCTCCCTTTAAGTATTTATATTAATGAGTTCGTTCGATTAATTTTTACTGAAAGATATGAGTAGTATATATCTTTTTGTCACAAAAATATTTCTTTTTTGTACTTGTAGGCTTGAATCTTAAAGCAAGGAATGATTAAATCAATTTATTCTACTAAAATATATTCGAATGGAACGTAGTTTTACTCTGTGGCAACCAGCTGATAAATTGACAAATTTGACAACTCATCTCGCTATTGATTGATGTTTTTCTCAGTTTTGTTGTACTTGTTATTGTTTTCGTCTAATCGTAGAAACTTAAATACAGCACAAATTTTTCCGCCGTTCCGGTTTCATTCTACTGCCATGTGTGAAATAAACATAGCAGTACTTAATAGAGATTGATCTTCGGTTTTGTTTCGTAATTTATTTACACCTTAAATGTCCGTGTCTTTGTGCGTTTTGAGTATAGAAATAGACGAGGACCTTCCCGACATGGGCGACAGTCCGACTGAAATCGGTAAGCACTATTACTACTCTAATAACTTGTTTAAACTTAATTAACTTTAAGGTCAACAACTTTTTCTTTGTTCTCTTACATTACATCCACTTTAGAGAAATAAGTTAATTATTGTTTATAGTTACACATAAGTATGTCGATGAACATTAAAATATTTACAAGAAAATGAAACCATTAAAAATTTTTTTTTTCTTTTACCCTACAGAGGCGGCCAAAGAGCAAAAGAAGAAGGACCGCGGTGCGCGGGAATCCAAAACCATCACAGTTGAGACATATGCCAGTGTCTTGCTTGGTCCCAACCCAGATATTGGTAATAAACTTAAATCAATTTCAACAAAAATTCCATCATCAGCACAATGAGCAACATATGTGCTTGTTATAGAAGAAATTTATATTCAATTTTAAATTTCTTTTGCCTGTCCCTGCTTACAACTGAATACAAAAAAGCTAACATATTCTATATGTCCCAATTTTTTCTAAGGCATACTACCAACCAGCTCTCGTCAGTCGCCTCCGAAAGACAGTGTCATCCCTGATGATGATGACACCATCAGCTTCTTCTGTGGCAATCCTCTTGTTGAGGTCACTAAGGGGGTGCTGCACTTGTACAAGGAAAAGTAAGTTTGGTGAAAGAGCTAGGAATAGAAATTATTGATGGGAAAGTGGGATGAGTGAAATGTATTTTAATAAATGCTTATACAGTAGAACCTCGATTATCCATACGAATCAGGACTGAGGCTAATTCGGATAATCAATCAAACAATCCGATATTCAGGATTAGCCTCACCCAGAGCAAACTTCACTTTGACTTCTTATGATCTTATTAATTTGCAGCGAGTTGAAAGAAGCTCCCGAAGCAAAGATGCTTTGCCTCCTCTCCGTGCCGGGCTCGCTCGGAGCCAGCGACCTCCTGGCTTTCGCGGCAGCCTGCCAGCAGGACATAGCGCACGTTCGTGTACTCCGGGATGGCTCGCCCGACCACTACATGGCTCTGCTCACGTAAGATTTGCCATCACCAACAACAACTGGGCCGTTGCTTTCTCCGTTTTGACCGACTATGAAACGCGATATTCGATCTGTAAAATAAAAACGGTTGAAATTATTTAGAAAAACAACATGTGTTTAATGTAGATTATTTGAAAGTTCCTTTCATGTATTTTATGTCGAGTGTAGACTTTTGACCAGAATTTCGAATGAATCAGTTGTGTTTTTTTTTGGGGTAGGATAGGTGGTGACTTGGTGACTCTAGCTTGTTCGGTCATAGTCAGTAGTGTCAGTAAACGATTGACTTGAATCGAGTTGTAAAATAACTTGTATTCGAGTTATTCGAATCAGTTAACTCGACTCGTCCGTCGCTATTAGGATATTGCTGTTAATACCATAGATCGACAACACTGTGAACTGACCATTCGTAATACCTATTCCAACGGTGGAAGATCTACTGATGTTTAGTCGAATGTGTTGGTTTGTACATGGCATTTTGTTCCACTAGGTTCCGCAGCAACGAAGCCGCCCGTGAGTTCCACAGCGCCTTCGATGGCGTCCCGTACAGCAGCCTGGAGCCCGCAGCGCTGTGCCGCGCCGCCTGGGTGGCGCGCGTGGCCAGCGCGCGCTCCGGGGCCGCGCCCCCCGCGCACACCGAGCTGCCCACCTGCCCCGTGTGCCTCGGTATGTACCGTACAGCAGCCTGGAGCCCGCAGCGCTGTGCCGCGCCGCCTGGGTGGCGCGCGTGGCCAGCGCGCGCTCCGGGGCCGCGCCCCCCGCGCACACCGAGCTGCCCACCTGCCCCGTGTGCCTCGGTATGTACCGTACAGCAGCCTGGAGCCCGCAGCGCTGTGCCGCGCCGCCTGGGTGGCGCGCGTGGCCAGCGCGCGCTCCGGGGCCGCGCCCCCCGCGCACACCGAGCTGCCCACCTGCCCCGTGTGCCTCGGTATGTACCGTACAGCAGCCTGGAGCCCGCAGCGCTGTGCCGCGCCGCCTGGGTGGCACGCGTGGCCAGCGCGCGCTCCGGGGCCGCGCCCCCCGCGCACACCGAGCTGCCCACCTGCCCCGTGTGCCTCGGTATGTACCGTACAGCAGCCAGGAGCCCGCAGCGCTGTGCCGCGCCGCCTGGGTGGCGCGCGTGGCCAGCGCGCGCTCCGGGGCCGCGCCCCCCGCGCACACCGAGCTGCCCACCTGCCCCGTGTGCCTCGGTATGTACCGTACAGCAGCCTGGAGCCCGCAGCGCTGTGCCGCGCCGCCTGGGTGGCGCGCGTGGCCAGCGCGCGCTCCGGGGCCGCGCCCCCCGCGCACACCGAGCTGCCCACCTGCCCCGTGTGCCTCGGTATGTACCGTACAGCAGCCAGGAGCCCGCAGCGCTGTGCCGCGCCGCCTGGGTGGCGCGCGTGGCCAGCGCGCGCTCCGGGGCCGCGCCCCCCGCGCACACCGAGCTGCCCACCTGCCCCGTGTGCCTCGGTATGTACCGTACAGCAGCCTGGAGCCCGCAGCGCTGTGCCGCGCCGCCTGGGTGGCGCGCGTGGCCAGCGCGCGCTCCGGGGCCGCGCCCCCCGCGCACACCGAGCTGCCCACCTGCCCCGTGTGCCTCGGTATGTACCGTACAGCAGCCAGGAGCCCGCAGCGCTGTGCCGCGCCGCCTGGGTGGCGCGCGTGGCCAGCGCGCGCTCCGGGGCCGCGCCCCCCGCGCACACCGAGCTGCCCACCTGCCCCGTGTGCCTCGGTATGTACCGTACAGCAGCCTGGAGCCCGCAGCGCTGTGCCGCGCCGCCTGGGTGGCGCGCGTGGCCAGCGCGCGCTCCGGGGCCGCGCCCCCCGCGCACACCGAGCTGCCCACCTGCCCCGTGTGCCTCGGTATGTACCGTACAGCAGCCTGGAGCCCGCAGCGCTGTGCCGCGCCGCCTGGGTGGCGCGCGTGGCCAGCGCGCGCTCCGGGGCCGCGCCCCCCGCGCACACCGAGCTGCCCACCTGCCCCGTGTGCCTCGGTATGTACCGTACAGCAGCCAGGAGCCCGCAGCGCTGTGCCGCGCCGCCTGGGTGGCGCGCGTGGCCAGCGCGCGCTCCGGGGCCGCGCCCCCCGCGCACACCGAGCTGCCCACCTGCCCCGTGTGCCTCGGTATGTACCGTACAGCAGCCAGGAGCCCGCAGCGCTGTGCCGCGCCGCCTGGGTGGCGCGCGTGGCCAGCGCGCGCTCCGGGGCCGCGCCCCCCGCGCACACCGAGCTGCCCACCTGCCCCGTGTGCCTCGGTATGTACCGTACAGCAGCCAGGAGCCCGCAGCGCTGTGCCGCGCCGCCTGGGTGGCGCGCGTGGCCAGCGCGCGCTCCGGGGCCGCGCCCCCCGCGCACACCGAGCTGCCCACCTGCCCCGTGTGCCTCGGTATGTACCGTACAGCAGCCAGGAGCCCGCAGCGCTGTGCCGCGCCGCCTGGGTGGCGCGCGTGGCCAGCGCGCGCTCCGGGGCCGCGCCCCCCGCGCACACCGAGCTGCCCACCTGCCCCGTGTGCCTCGGTATGTACCGTACAGCAGCCTGGAGCCCGCAGCGCTGTGCCGCGCCGCCTGGGTGGCGCGCGTGGCCAGCGCGCGCTCCGGGGCCGCGCCCCCCGCGCACACCGAGCTGCCCACCTGCCCCGTGTGCCTCGGTATGTACCGTACAGTCAAGTGCAAAAATATGGTTCGACATAATCGACTCATAAATATGGTACTACGCTCTTATTACACCGGCATAAGGTGCTATGGGACATATTTTTGAGTAAGATGTGCACCACCATATTTTTACACTTGACTGTACACACACACACACAGCAGCCAGGCGCCGCGCTGTGCCGCGCCGCCTGGGTAGCGCGCGTGGCGTGACGCTTACGGCATTTACGGTCTAGGACGACGTAATGTATTATTACGCTGTATTTAAGTTAATTTGAAAACGCTTAATTTTTTTTGGTATAAGTAATCAAAACAAGTGTGATGAAAAACGATTGTATGTGCCACTGGCGATACAGGAATAAAAATCTCGTGTTAATTAAGCCCTCGCCTACGGCTTGGGAATCAATTCACACGCCTTTTATACACAGTGTACTATTGACGATATCATATTATTTTATTTCTAGCAATTTATAAAATGGTTTAATATCAAATCTTGTTTGTAGAACGCATGGACGAAAGCGTAGCAGGCGTGTTAAGCGTGCAATGCGCGCACGCATTCCACGCAGACTGCCTCGTGAGATGGCGAGATGCTTCTTGCCCTGTCTGTCGCTGCGCCCAAACTCCTGAGCCCAGAGGACATGCAACATGTGCCATGTGCGAGGAAGAACAAGACTTGTCTGCTTTAGGTGAGTCCTCCATATCTGCTCGGTTTTCAGCTAATATTTCAGTTTACTCACTGAATGGAACAAAAGACATCAACGCGCTGGTACCAACTGTTACTACTGGCAAGATCTACGCATCTGTCTTGTCTATGCTCTAAGTGGTACCTAACCTAATGCCTGTGGGTGTTTAACCTCATTGTCTCGTATGATTTGCAGAAGAGGGTCTAGAAGAGGGACGAGAGCAAAGCGGCATTTTCGAAGGGCAGCCCGACGGCGAGGGTGGGTCGCTGTGGATCTGTCTTATCTGCGGTAACGTCGGCTGTGGAAGGTACAATAACAAATTACGACTTTAGTTAAAATAATTATTTTTACCACGATTTTTTCGCAGACTGATTAACTGTCCACAATTTTGTGTGATGTTTTCTGTGGTATTACATATAATACAGCATAATTATCTTTGTAATGTTTGATGTACGTGAGTTATATTTTCGTAGGTACGAAAACGGACACGCTGCGAAGCATTTCTTGACCTCGAACCACACGTATGCTTTGCAACTGGGTTCGAACAGGGTGTGGGATTACGCTGGTAAGATATTTTATGACTATAATGTGTTTTATGGTTTTTGCTAAAGTTTTTTTTGTCGGGTATTAATATTTTAAACATTGTCTTTAGGTGACAACTTCGTCCACCGCCTAGTCCAGAATAAGGCGGACGGGAAACTGGTCGCCTCCGACACCGGCGAGGCTTGCGGCGGCGACAAGTTCGACTCGGCGCAGCTGGAGTTCACACACATACTGACGCAGCAGCTGGACAGCCAGCGCCAGTTCTACGAGGGACGGATACAAGAGTGAGTCTTAATACCACGACGTAAGGTCTACATTGGGGAAACAAGCCCGCGACACCGGCGAAACTTGCAGCGGCGACAAATAGGGTAAGCAGTTCGAAGTGATCCACTGTTACCCACTCTCCCCTACCCTAGGGGCCAATGATTATACTTTCAGCCCTTGAAGGTGAACCTCGAGTTTCAACATTTTTCCTTCCCAAATAAGACGCTAACTAATAAAACTTTAGATGTCAAGTTATCCCTAGAAATGTCGAGAATTTGAATAAATCACAACCATATATATACAACCAACTGTGAACTATAATGCAAAAACCAAAAAATGGCACGAAAGTATAATCATTGGCCCCTAGGGTACATATATTGGCATACCAAGAGTACAACGATTGGCATGCCAATAATTGTACTTTGTGTTTATTGGCCCTGAATAAAATAATGAATTGTATTAGCATGCTCTTCAATTCTCAACTTGAAAATGAAAATTGAAAATGTTTGAGTTCTAGTGTTAATTTTATTAGATATACTTTGTCATGTTTTCATACTTAGTCCAAAAACAGAGCTGTGTTGGTTGTTGCTTTTTAGTTAAAAATAGATCGGAAATCGATTACATGACGTCATATTTCTCATCTGGATAACATAATTCGATCGTTCTGTCGCCAACGTCCATACCACGTTGAACACACCGGTTCTCGTCCGATCACCGAAGTTAAGCAACGTCGGGCGAGGTCAGTACTTGGATGGGTGACCGCCTGGGAACACCTCGTGTCGTTGGCTTTTTGCTATTTTTTTTATTTTGCGGTGGTAATAGTAGATTACATACCAAGGCCGTTTAAGTGGGAAATGCCTCGGATCCCATGTAATTGTCGGCCGAGGCGAAGCCGAGGTCGACTAACATATGATTCGAGGCTTTCCCATTTACCGGCCGAGGTTTGTAATAGTACTATTTTTCTGTCCGACGGAGCCGGCAGGCGGCAATTTAGTTTTGCGTAAAGTGGCGCTTACCGGCCGGAGGACTGAAAAATAATGAATTGTATTAGCATGCCCTTCAATTTTCCACTTTCATACCCATTGTTCCATTGCTCAAAGCCGGGAACGTATACTTAATTTTCATAAATTTTCAAAATAAGTGTCGTGATACTATTTGAAAATGTTTGATTTCTAGAGTGTTATTTTATTAGATATACTTTGTCATGTCACCTCCATTAGTGGCGTTTAAAATAGATCGAAAATCGATTACATAACTTCATGACGTCATATTTCTCATCTGGATAACATATTTCGATCGTTCTGTCGCCAACGTCCATACCACGTTGAACACACCGGTTCTCGTCCGATCACCGAAGTTAAGCAACGTCGGGCGAGGTCAGTACTTGGATGGGTGACCGCCTGGGAACACCTCGTGTCGTTGGCTTTTTGCTGTTTTTTTTTTGGTGTTGGTAAAATAATGAATTGTATTAGCATGCTCTTCAATTTTCCACTTGAAAGTGAAAATTGAAAATGTTTGAGTTCTAGAGTGTTAATTTTATTAGATATACTTTGTCATGTCATGGCTTATCGTTTTCATACTTAGCCCAAAAACGGAGCTGTGTTGGTTGTTGCTTTTTAGTTACAAATAGATCGGAAATCGATTACATGACGTCATATTTCTCATCTGGATAACATAATTCGATCATTCTGTCGCCAACGTCCATACCACGTTGAACACACCGGTTCTCGTCCGATCACCGAAGTTAAGCAACGTCGGGCGAGGTCAGTACTTGGATGGGTGACCGCCTGGGAACACCTCGTGTCGTTGGCTTTTTGCTTTTTTTTTTGCATTTGTAAAATAATGAATTGTATACGCATGCTCTTCAATGATCCACTTTCATACCCATTGTTCCATTGCTCAAAGCCAGGAACATACCGGGTACGGGTACCGGGTGTGGCCTACAATAGGAGCAATAAATTTAATCGTAGGTTGTACTCCTCAGACTGAATAACATTTGTTCAGCGACTTTTAAAAATAACGTAGAATTAGATTTTTATTACACTTTATAGTTTTTTAGAAGACGCAGTGTACTGCAAAGTTTGACCTATTTGTACTATGACAAGAAGTGTCAATTAGACTGATGTTAACGTACATTGAAAATACTATTACATTACTATTACTAATACATAACTTCATGACGTCATATTTCTCATGTGGATAACATAATTCGATTATTTTGTCGCCAACGTCCATACCACGTTGAACACACCGGTTCTCGTCCGATCACCGAAGTTAAGCAACGTCGGGCGAGGTCAGTACTTGGATGGGTGACCGCCTGGGAACACCTCGTGTCGTTGGCTTTTTGTTATTATTTTATTGGTGTCATTCATTCAAAATATTAAACTTTGAAAACAGTTCTTATAAATACACACAGATTCATAAACACGGAACAGGGCCTATACCACGAAAATCGAACGATTGCGGATTTGTATCTCCATCTCTGTCGCACTTGCATATTGGTGTGACAAAGAGGTTTTCCCGTCAATGCCAATTTTTTTTAAGTTAGTATCTAAAAATCTCCTTTTTTTTTTGCCTCTCATTAGGTACATAACCTATTTGTCTACAAAAAGCGAAGTGAGCGCCTATTATTAATTCTGAGTTACGTTACTTTATTTTATTATACTGAATTGTCAATATTCTTTACCTCCAATTCTATTTCTTCAGTTCCTCATCTTGTATTTACACTTTTCTAAAACAGCTCCACGTTTGGCAACTACAAACTGTTTAAAGTAACTCGTGGATAATGCTGTTGACTATACATATTGTAATTCTTATTTTTTGCTACTCTTACTGTAACTAATATTGTATAGTTGTTTGTTATCCCTAAAATAAATAAAATAAAAATAAAAATAAAATTTACGATGTTCGTGGTAGGCCTGCAGAGCCTACGAAATGTTAAAGTAGAGGCGTTTTTCAATCGATTAGACTTGACAATACCATTTGTCACATGCCAATTATTATTTTGTTTAATGAGAAATAATGATTATGAGATTGAAAATGAGAAAGTAAAGAAGATAAGATAAAAATAAGAAAAGATTGCATATACTTAGGAAATTTCAGACTCTGGTCGCCGTGGTCGGGTGGCCTAGTGGTTAGGGCGTTTGCCGCGAAAACAGGACGTCGCTGGTTCGATTCCAGCCCTGGGCACTGGTGATCTTGGTCACTTTTTCTGTAGTATATGACATGACATCTCTTTCAATTTATAAGATAACATTTTTTGATGATGTTCTTAATAGTTCAACTGTTACAAATTCAAATTCAAATATTTTATTTCAGTTACAATAGTGTTACAGAAATAATAATAAAATTTTCAAATTCGTTCATATATTTTTAATTTTCTTCGCATCTGTATCGAAAAACGTCGTTCGATACACGTGCGGATATGTCGTTTTTCACTCGTCTTTGAAGCATCGAAATGTACTATTCTTTTTTGGGTTTCTAAACAGTTGTGTTACACCATACTATACCCTGTCTACGATAACGAGCTAGTATAGGGACCTCTCTTTCGCACTATTGTATGCAGATAAAAGGGACAAAAAAGGGCAGTGGGTGTAAACATTAGCATCCCGCTCGCAGGATCGGCTTCCATGCCGTCGCACGGATTATTTATAAACAGTCCAGTACACAAGCCGAGTCTCGAAGTAAGCACAAGATAGTCCAGTAAACAAGCCAAGTCACAGAAGAAGCCGAAAACAATGAAAAGGAGAGCAATATAACGCGTCCGCACCGTAGAATGACAGATTTTGGCTGACCTTTCACCACCATGTAATCCCAACCGGTGCACATGCATCGCTCTTATCGCTGACCAATTACGTGCCGCTTGAGATTTCTAGTACTAGCTCGTTAACGTAGACAGGGTTAGAAGCGAGAGATGGCGCCGCGAAAGCGGGAGGTCGCTGGTTCGATCCCAGCCCTGCCCAGCCTTGGTCACTTTTTCTGTAGTATATGACATCTCTTTCAATGTATTTGTTTTATAGGTTAGAAGCCACACACTCATTCGAGACTGCAGCGCTGAAGGCGCGCGCCACCGCGGCCGAGGCGGATGCAGCCGCGGTGCGCAAGCAGCTCGCCGTACTAGATAAGGACAACAAGGCACTGGAGAGGAAACTACATCAGGTCACCGCCAAGTGAGTAGTCCATGCAATGAGGATTACCGCGAGTCGATTTTCCGCTAGGGGCGCTAGTGGAACGTGGGTCCTGCGGGAACATTTCAAACGTCACTTTGACAATTCTCTCATACTGACACAGGACCCACGCATGAGTGGCGCCGCCTGGTGAGCGACAATACGGTAGCTCCCATTGGTGGCAAGATGAAAGGTTCGCTTTAGGTTCCCGAAATCATTGTTCCAATCAGTGGCCTATGCGTGCACTGTGGGCTAGCGCTCTCTGTCCTGCTACTTGTAGCGGGTGGCAGGAGTGTACTACTTGCCTCTGGTCGCTCCTGATGCTCCAGATCTTTACGATGATGATCATCATCATCGTAAAGATCGAAACATGTCAAGCGACACTTTTAATACCCGATATCAACCAATATTAGGTTCTTAAGCAAATACTATAAAAAATAATCATTTATTGTGCCAAAGTTGATATGAGTCTAGTAGCCTATTACATGAGTGACCTTTGAAATATTATTTTTAATTACAGAGTGACGTCACTGCAGAGCTCTCTGGCGGAAGAACGAGGCTTAGCGGCGGCCATGGCTGCCAACCAAGCAGAGTGGCAGTCGCGGGCACAGGCCAGGGAGGATGAGTTCACAGCGCAGGTCAATTATTCCGACAATTCCGAGTCACTTTTGTACCTGATGTTGTACTTTATGTCGTCATTTGTTTTACCCGAAATCTCATATTCGAAGCTCATATTTTTTATACGTTGGACTACACTAATCGTTGTACACTGCTACTAACAATTCTATTAAATGACAAACTATTTCTTCTGACAGGTGACTGAACTAAAAGAGCAGCTACGCGATGTTATGTTCTTCGTGGAAGCCCGGGGGCAGCTAGAACGCACAGAAACGGCCAGCCGCGATGAAATAGCGGAGGCCAGCGTCAGCGTAGCGCCCGCTGCGAAGCCAAGGAGAAAACGCCGATAGCGGCCAAATACCTAGCATCCGCGGCGTCAGTTTTTTTTAAATTAAGAATATTATTCAAGAGACGTTTTTCAGCCGTCAACTCTGATGTAAATAAATGATTCTAATATTATTTTTGAGTTGAATATTTACTTTAAAATCTTAAACCTTAAACTTTATTCATAGACAAACCAACGATCGCAGTAACAGTATGACAAAAAACTATATCCATCCCTTTTTTCGGGGTGATAATACTACCGTAAGAAAAAGACGGTGTGATGCTCTTTACTCTCTGTCCTACTGTTACTGCGTTCGATTGCTTGTCAGACTCGTCCTTTATTATATTTATTATAAAATGGTTGTAACTGTTGTTCTTTGCTGCTATAATTGTAATTTTTCTCTCATATGTTTCTAAATCTAAATCTGTTTTGTAGAAATAGTTATTTGTAAAATATTTATTATTGGATTGTATAATTGTATTGGACATGAAAAAACTTTGACTGATCAGTAAAATAACAAAGCTACTGAATAGATAGAAATCAAGGAACGATACAATAGCTTTAAGACATATAGATTAGTTGGTAAGTTAATAAAAATATGGTCTCAACGTTGTCAATTAAATAAAAATAACAAAGTAATCTCTTATTTTTTAAATCTCCCTTTTACAACTCTGCTTGATAATGGATTCTTCGAGTTAATTCCATTAAATTAGACGAACAAAGTATTTCTTATAATTCGCGGGCTCGACAATACGGTAGCTCCTAGCTCCCATTATAGGAGACTTAGTGCTCCGACTACGGATCTACGGACTACGTATCTGCCTTTGTCCAGTTTTTATAGACAATAACAATGCAGTTCACATTACTAACAAGGAAGGGTACCCAACTGTCCGGCTCCGATTTGATTGATTTTTATATACATAATGTTATAGATTAGTCAAAAATAGCGGACACGTATTTTTTTTAGGTGCCCAATTTCAACCTGTTGGGAGTTGTATCTACAAACACTAACTTAAAGATATAATACATGCCATTTTTACCACGTATTAACGGATTAACGTTTACTTACAGAAAGGTAGCGCTTTAATTATTCGTTAATCATAACTAATTTACCTTTTTTTCTAACTGATTAGCGATTAACGAAGTTAACTTTTTGAATAACGGTTGTTTATTTCCGTTCACTGATAACGGTGCCCAGCTATGCTCGTAGAAAAATAATTTATACTTCTTTTGTAAATTATTGATCAACACAAATCATTAGAAACAACTAAACAAGGTAAATTTACATTTATCACGAATAACAATGGGTAGGTACCTCATTAAATTTGGCGCAGACGAGTTACGATTTAGGACGAATCGGTGCTGTTGAAAGGTGCCTGCTTTATTCTTTCGAGGCGCTGCCAATCGCTAAGGAATTCTGTTCCAGTTCATAGCCCGTCTACTCGGGACATTTAAATTATCAGTGTATTTTTTTCACGCGTGCAAATCAAATTGTCAATTTCAGTAGATTGTGCTTAAAATTGCTCCGTTTGGACGCTCCATTGTAGCTGTCAAAAATACGCTTTACTTCTGTCAACGGCGAGCGTTGACAGAAGTAAAGCGTTTTTCTCCATCCGCTTTAGAATCGCTCCAGCCTCCATCATCGAATTCCATTCCTTCCACCAAGCTAAAAGGCAGGTGGCCACGCTGACCTTTTATTTGTGTTTTTCGTAGTTTCTTTTGTGATAAATTAATTTAAAAGTAATTATATGGTGCTTTAGTGAACATTCAATCGCAACAAAGCTACGTCGCCCTTCATGTTAGTCATTTCCAGCACGCGTAAGTAGACGTTACCTAGTGGGTCAAATTTCACGTTTCACTGAAATAACTCGGTCCCGATGTGATTAATCACAGAGCGGTTATAATGTGAGCGTGGAACTTGCCGCAGGGAGGTGTCTGATATGTGTTCTTACAGACTGAAGCTCTGAAACATCAGCGGTTTTTTCGCAGAGTTACAATAGATCGGCCTCTGTTGTCTGAGACAGCCAGAGACCCTCTCTCGTAGCTCTGCCGCTAACTCAGCCACGGCGCCGCCGCTCGGGACGTCGGCCGCGAAGGTGTACACATAGCGATGGGTAAAATCCAATTGTTGTAGCGCATTGGAATTTTATCGCCATCACTATTTGTGGACTGTCTGAACTGCTTTTCGGGTAGATTTTATTGTTTGTAAGGTTGCTGTGAAGATGTTCGAGGTACTGGGATGCGCCACCATCAACAGTGTTTAGAAAATTCCAGAACACTTAATTATTTCAGCATTTCATGAGATAGTGATCACCTGCACCGGGAGGAGGTTTAGTGAATGATAAGCATGAAAATAGACTACTATTGAATAATGTGAAGATCTAAATTGATAATATTTTATATACTCCGACTTTGAGTTAAACATCAAACAAGTAACCTTGCTTACTCCCTGATATTTATATTATGTGTTTCTGAATTGAATCTAGTTATTAATTTTTAATTTAATTCTTGATTCTATAACATGTGGGTTATTTTGTTTATACTTACAGAAAAAGGTGTCTATTTTTAGTTAGGTTAGCTTTTTGTTGGATGATCAGAGTTTAGTCAATAAACCTTTTAGTACAATTTGACTATTTATTACTTATTTTACGTATTATTTTGATGAATTTACTCAAATCCAACTTGCAATATTGTATTAACTCTTTGCAGTAGGAAATCGGTTTATATAGTTCCTTTTTTAATGCACTTAGATACAGTCCAGCAATAGTATATTCCACTATGAAAGCCACAAAATTTTAAACAATATTTAATATAATTAACACAGAGCACTAAGTATTTTTTTTTCATCTGGCTTTAATACGTGATAATCCAAGCAAAGTGGATTTGCCGATGCTGTAGTTTCAGGACTTTCATATGTTAGGAGAATTTATAAGTGCACAAAAATTTATTCCAAACTTTAATTGTAATTATGAACCCTGTAAGGCACGTCACATAAAATATTATATTGTAGTAATTTACAGAATAAATACATTCCTAGCCTATTGTTGTAAAAAATACATTTTAAAGTATTAGATACAACAATAATGTCACATTGCTATTCTGCCAAATTGGCTAGTCAATTGACAACATTTGATATTTTACATGCTACTTTGTATTGTACGGCTTGAAAGAATGCGCTTATTAATGGTACTCGTATTTTTTTTTATCATTTGTGTAACTTCTATTTTAGTAAAAAAATCCATTTGGGTCTATCCACGGCAAGAGTAATGTGAGTCACCATTTTGTTGCATGCAGGAGGTCGCTGGTTCGTTCCCGGTTTCTCAGTGTTCTTGGTCACTTTTTCTGTAGTGTATGACATCTTTTTCAATTTATTATAATGAATTTTGACTAAAATAATGTAAAAAAAAATTAAAAATATATTTAGTGCCTATCTCGAAATCCTTTTCGATTTAGGGATAGGTATTCAAAATTTTTAATGTTGTCAATTAGTGCCAACAGTTTGGCACACAACACTTTCACAACTGGTTGGCACTAATTTACTACCATTTTTGGCAGAATAGCAAATTAATATTACTGTCATAATTAATATGGAATTCCTAAAACTAATGCTTGATTGAACAAATTACCTAAAATATCAGTACTTATTTGTTAACATTATTTCATTAACTTTTTCAGGTTGCCAGCCATCCAAAATACTATCTTAGATTATTAAATAGGTTTTTACTGTTTACTTGGCAATTATAAAGAGATTGGGTATACATGGTAGAGTTCCAAACTACAAACATCTGCTAATATAAATGAAAAAAAATTATAAATAGGATTTAAGATTGTTATTTTCTTTGTACTGTGTTGATTGCTTAATTCTTTATTAAATTGTGTATAATACAGAGCTATTTTGAAAGTGCTATATTTTTATTGAAAATTGCTAAAGTAAATACGTCACCACGGCGAAGGGAGTAGCAAATTGTGACCTCGAGTGACAAGGGGGCAGGGAGGGGTTAAAATATGAAATTCGTGTGACATATTTAAATGGATGAGCCCTAATATATCATAGCTTGGCTAGCAAATAACAGTAAATTCTTGAGCATCACGGATTGGATGAAGTAACTGTCATACGAGGCCATAGCGTTTCAGAAGCGACATATTTCTGAAATGCACCTAAAGCAGATAGGTTGTTGGTGTAACAATGTATGCAGGGCCGTAGCTAAGGGGACATTCTGGGGCAATGCCCTACCTTAAAATACTGTTTGCCCTACCTTATCAACTCTGATAAGATACCCCGAAATGCTTACATGCGCCCAGGTAGGCCAAAAGTGTTTCGCAAGGGACATATTTGTGAAATGCACTTAAAACATAGGTTGTTGGTCTAACAATGTATGCAGGGCCGTAGCTAAGGGGACATTATGGGGCAACGCCCTAAGTTAAAATATTATTTGCCCTACCTTAAAATACCATCAACTCTGATAAAATACCCCGAAATGCGCCCTACCTGTTGACGAATGCCCTATCTTAAATTCAACTGGCTGCGGCCCTGTGTATGCCACAAAAAAAGGACAACACAGATGTACAAATAGAAAAGATAAAAGTCCTGCTTAGTTAATACAATGCAGGCACCCTAAGTTAATCCCTATTTCTAGGAGAATGAGTGACACGGAACCACCGTCGAAGAAGCAGCGGTTTGAGGACTTCTCGGAAGATGTGGACATCGATGAAGCCAACATGGACAAGTTTGGAAACTTTGTTCAGCCTGAGGAGTTGGAGAAGCTGAGAGAGTTCAAGGTGCTTGATGAGGTCAAGTCTAATGATGAGGATAGCGAGGAAGAGGAGTCGGATGATGAAGATGACGATGGTAATTAGTTTCGTCAGAAAAATCTATACCATTTAAGCATGTTTCTGGGCATTTTCAAAAATAGGGTACCATTTCATACAATTTTAAAGCACGAATCAAATCATTTATTAAATGTAATAAATGTTTTGATTCATGTTTTGGTGTTTTTTAAGTAGTCACACTACTATATATAAATTATAAATTAAAAGAGATGTCATATACTAAAGAAAAAGTGACCGGGTAGCCCAGTGGTTAGGGCGTCTGCCGCGAAAGCAGGAGGTCGCTGGTTCGATCCCAGCCCTGCTCACCGGGGACCTTGGTCACTTTTTCTTTAGTATATGACATCTCTTTCAATTTATAGGGTACCATTTCCTTTTTTTTTATAAATATAGGAAGCTTTGGGTTTTTTATAACCAGATTCACGAGTGCTATTGATTAAAAAAAAAGAGTGTCCCGTTTTTTTTGGTCAGTTTCGTAACGCATTTTTTTATACATTTTGTATGGGCCGTTATGAAACAGATTTTTTTTGATGGAAAATCGAGGACCCATTTTCATTAAAATGGCGCACTTTTTTCTGAAAATCCCCTCCCCTCCCCTCCACGCAAATTGGCCAACACGCGTTATGAACATTACTGAAACTTTTGAATAGTTTTTTTCTGATTCTGCCCCCAACTTGACGGATCCCTACTCCGTGGGGCTCCTATTTCAGTGCAGTTTGCACTTCGGACATCTGAAGGTAACTAACGAACCTAACCTACCTTTTTATGACAAATATGAGTTGGGTCATTATGCGTTTTTTTTAACATAGGTCATTTTGCGACTTGTCATTATGTACGTAAAGCAATTTACCCTGTCTATGAAGCAGGAGGTCCCGGGTTCGAAACCTGGTCAGGGCATTTATTTGTGTGTTCACGAATATTTGTTCCTGGGTTATGGGTGTTTTCTATGTATTTAAGTATTTATGTACCTATCTATTATATATATTGTCGTCTAGTACCCACAACACAAGCCTTATTAAGCTTACCGTGGGACTAGGTCGATTTGTGTAAGATTGTCCCACAATATATTTATTTATTTATTTATACTTTCACTTCGCAAATGCTCCATGCGCATTTCCCATGATTAAATAAGTGCCTTGCATATGTCAAACTGTTCATACAGGCAAGTCCGAGGGTGTGCCGGAGGAGGAGATTGAGAAGATGCTGGAGGAAGATCTTCCCGAAGACTTTAAGGCTGCCCCCAAGCCTAAGGAGAAACCGTACATAACTAGACAGAAGACCGTTCTAGAAGGTAAGCTTATATGCCTTATATTCTTCTTCCCAGTGTTTTCTCGGCTTATGCTATGGCTCAGGGAGCCAGGGGTCCGCTTTGGAAACTAATCCCAAGACTTGATGTACGAGTAACATGGGCGCAAGCAAGCTAATTACCTAAACCTAATATTATATATATATTATTATTATATTAACCTGTGTGAGGTGTGCAATAAAGAGTATTGTATTGTATTGTATTGTATTATATCTAGAAAGTTAACTCTTAAATTCATGATGTATTTATGATACAACAACGAGATAAGTGACTATCAAGTTCTCTTGAAAAGTACACTTGACATATCGTCGTAAGTTCTTAATTTAAAATGAATTTAGCTGTCACTTGGGGTGTTTGTTTTATCAATATTGCTAATTCATGGATTTATCAATGGCGGGCTACCGCTCACCAGCAATATGAAACAATTGACAAAATGACGTTAAAAAGTTTTCCCCAGGACCCATGTTTAATAAGCGCCCCTAGCGGCGAATTGACTTTCGGTAATCTAACGACGATATATGCTGACAAAAAATATGAAAACGCTAAAAAATCGCTTTTTGCAGAGAAAGGAGTGAACCAATTCGAAGTCCTTCCTCTGGATTGGATGATGGTGCGTCACTACAGCGGCATGCCGGTGTACATGCACCGGGGAACCCGCGTCTGCACGCTGGCCAAGCCTTATTCTCTGGGCAAAGGGAATACCAGGGTAAGACCCTCATCTAGATTCTTCCGGGCATCGGTGTCTACTCTGATTTCCGACCCGTGGCGGCTTATACACTCGTCGGAAATATTTTTTTCCGCACTTGTTGCATAAATAGCTATTATAACCGTTACTTAATTTTAGCGGCACGACATACCAATCAGCGCTATACCGTGCCTCGCTTACCGCCGTGCGTTGGAAGAGGAAGAAAAACAAAAAGAGATAGATGAAAAGATCAAAGAACAAATCAAGAGCGGCACCTGGGCTAAAGCGGGACAAATAAACCAGAATAATAAGGAAAATATAACTGATGACGATGTTAGTAAAAAAGATACTAATGATAATACTAAGGGAGATAAAACTAATGATGTAACTAAACAGACAGATATAAATTATGCTAATAGTCAAGATACTGCAGATACTACTAACCAAGATAGTTTATCTAATGTTAATAAACTTGACACGGATTTAGAAACATCGATAGAACTATTTAATGAAATACAAGAGGCGAAAGAAGAGATAATAGTCAAAGAAGAAATAACTATAGAAATCGAAGATATAACGAATGAAATAAAATCAGAGTGTCCTTTCAAACAATTAAAGTACGTTGGTATGGATTATAATGATATTGATGATGCAAAGGTTGAAGATAAAATAGAAGACATAAATGTAGAAGGAAATAAAACAGACGATAATGTTGACGATAATAAAATACAACTTGATGAAACAGTCAATGATGATAATGAAAATAAACTTGGTGATGATGAATCTTATGATGGAAATAAGGAGACTCCGCTGAATCAGCAGCCTGTAGTGTTACCAGGGGGTATAGTGATGCCCCCTCCGAGGGTGGAGACGGTGAACACGAGTTGGAAAACCCAGCAGCTAACCCACGAGCAGGTTAACGATTATTGTAAGAAGCTGTTCAAGTTCAAGACGGTGAATATTATGCATTTCAGGTGAGTTTTGAGTCAATACTTTTATTTAAAAAATTTGATAATAGGCATGACGACTAGGTTGAAAAACTATCATTCTAATTAGTCCGTCAGTTAGATTATCTAAAATGATTAGACACGTATTTCTTCCTTTTTCAATTTAACTAAAATTTACGAAGATAAAGAGCATCATACTTCCGGGATGGGGGCTTGTGACGTCACTACTAGGTAAGAATTGTACCTAATAGTGACGTTACGCGAAACTTGAACGCACTGTATTTTTACTCATGCGTGGGTCCTGTGTCAATATGAGAGAATTGTCAAAGTGACGTTTGAAATGTTCCCGCGGGACCCACGTTCCACTAGCGCCTCTAGTGGCAAATCAACTCGCGGTAACCCTAATTATAAGAAGCCTTTGAAATGTGTGTGTACTTTCAGGCGATGGGCGGACCGGCGGAAATACGCCAAGGCTCGGAAAACACTCCAATACCCAACGTTGCCAGAGGGCACTAAACTCATCACTATACCGGCGCAGCCCGCGAATGGACAAGATAACGGTAATAATAGCAACATCACATCTTCATTGCAGGCAGCCACAAAATGTTGCCATTTCAAATAAGCAGGCGTTTATTTATATATTTATTCAATTCCATATTACTCTTTAACGGCTCTCTGAATTTGTTTGTGATTCATACATGTGGAAACACATTGCAAGCATTAACCTTAGGCAGAACTTTCACCCTTGAATAGGCAGCCATTAGCTAGAACTGGAAATACACCCGCCAACCTGACGTCAGAATGGCGAGCGTCATTAATTCCTTATATATCTCTGGAGTTTAAAGAGCACATTGCTCGAATTTTGGCGCATTGCTATCACTAACTCCTGACGTATACCGCAGCTCTATTTCTTTTTTTTTTAATTTATTCTCAAAAAAAAGTTTTGTACAATTACATATAATTAACTTGATGTACACCCGCCATCCTGACGATCACTAGATTACGTACCGAGGCGTCCAAGGCCTGTAAAATAAGACATGTCTCAGACCGCGTGAAATTGTCGGCCGAAGCGAAACTGAGCTCGACAAACATGTGATCTGAGGCTTTCTTATTTACTGGCCAAGGTCTGTACATTATTTTCCTGCTCGACGCAGTCGGCAAGCGGCGAATTTTGTTTAGCGTAGCGGCCTGCCAATGGCTACTTGCCGGCCGTAGTGCAGACAACAGAGCTGAGAGTTATCTCATTTGATAGGTATTTGTATTTTCCTATTTTCTTTATATGGACACCAAGTTGGATTCCATTGCAAAACTGAAATATTTAGACTTGCAAACTTAATACGAATATCTTAGATCTGCAATTAGAATTCAACTTGTTGCCCATATAACGAAATGAAGCAGACAATAAGACCTGTTTATAGACATAAGTCTCATCTCTGTTGGGTTTAGAGCAAGCCTCCATGCAAAGATAAAATAAATCATAATATACTCAAAAGTCGGGTATGCTGCTCCAAATCGTTAAAGGTCTTTGGCATCCAAAGGGTACTTCGCCTAAAAGACCTTCGGGTCTCCCGCTTCCTTTACACGTACCAAGTTTGGAGATGATTAAACCTCTGGATCCTCTTAATGTTTTCCCAGCTGCCATCTGACCTCCCTACCCAGGGTAAACTAGGCCTTATTGGGATTAGTCTGGTTTCCTCACGTTTTCCTTCGCGATTGGTAAATATCAAATGATATTTCGTACGTAAGTTCCGAAAAAGTCATTGGTACAGTCGCCATCAGATATATCGGAGCGTCCGAGGTGGTCAAAAATATCTGAACACGCCTCTATTGTCAAGACGTTAGAGTGCTTGTTCAGATATTTTGAACGCCTCGGACGCTCCTATATATCTGATGGCGACTGTACGAGCCGCCATTTAACTAACTCTGCGGGCCTAAGATGGTTATCCACTTATGTCATAAGATAATGCTATAAGTTGATAAACTGACAAGTTGCACGGATAGCGCGACGGTGACAGCTGCCAAATGCAAAGACATTTGACAGAACTGTTTAAAATTATCAGAAATTGTCAGAACGTGCCGACAAACTATCGTCTTATCCAGCAATAGGGATGAAGACTAGGTTGAAAAACTATTATTCTAATTAGTCCGTCAGTTAGATTATCTAAAATTATTAGACACGTATTTTTTCCTTTTTCAATTTAACTAAAATTGACGAAGATAAAGAGCATCAAGTCAGGCTTGTGACAGTTGTGACGTCACTCCTAGGTAAGAATTGTACCTAGGAGTGACATTACGCGGAACTTGAACGCACTGTGTTTTTGTAATTTTTGATTTGACGAACAAAAGAAAAAATGCGTGTAGGTACAATATTTTTTTATAATCTAAAAGACGGACTAAATAGATTTTTTCAGTCGTCTAGCCTATTATCAGGATATCAGCCTCGCTGGATGAGTTAGCGTGCTATAGATAAAACTGTACAACCTTTTATTCGTAGGTGGTAAGTCGAGCAAGAGGGATTGGGTGATGAATATGAACGGCCGAAGCTACCTCTCCGTGTTCCATGAGTACGTGCGGCGGGCGCTACAGAAACAACCTGTCTACGAGTTCAAACAATTAGGTAAGTTGTATAATTACGGAAACAGTATATCTACATCATAACGTTGCCTATTGTATTGTATGCACTGCTAAATGATGCTTCTACGAACTTTCATACAGTATATTAGCACTGTTGATTTTTTTTAGTTTCTACAGGGCGTCCCACGGCTTTGTCACATTGAATGAATGATGAATGAAATGAATGAATGAATGAAAAACATTTATTTGTGACATCACAGGAAACAACATAAGAAACAAAAGAAAAGACAAACAAGGATTGGATGTGTGTGCGTCACAAAATGGACCCAACTCAGCATATTGCCAGCCAATAAACCGGCGCTGGTCTTCCGTAGGGCCCAAATGGTGATGCCACGACAGATAACACACAATGCTGACATTGAGGGGAAGTAACTTAAATACTGCAGATAGGAAATTTTACTGAAAGAAAGACTTCGTTTTTATTTTTAAAACAATACGAACTGCATTCAAAGAATTAAAAAAAATTGCCTAACCGGGAATCGAACCTGCTAAACGTGGTAACAAAAAACCTGAATTTTTTCTGTACCGATCGAAACCCTCCATCGTAGGAATTTATTTCTTCTAAATAAAGTAGCATCTCAAATAAAAAAAAGATTAGAAATTTTCACAATGAACTTTAAAAATTCCTACGAATAATGAACAATGCATTTTCTGTAACTATGTCGTGCTTCTTACAACATTTTTATCATGTTGTCTTATTGTAAGTAGCAGTTATTTGTATCAATATGATTTTATGAAATGGGAAAATTTCTAGTTTGTCTTTTACGAAAACGACTAAAGAAGAATGGGCGGCGAAAGCAGAACTAGACGAATTTAAGAACTTGACGAAAAACGAATGGGACGACCCAAGATACCATTTATTTCACAGATTGAAGTGTTGGATTAGATATTTTTTAATGTTATTTAGTTACGCCACTGCAATTGTTCTAGAAAACGCTTCATCTCCGTACCAAGCCACGGTGTATATCGGCGGCATGCAGTACGGCTCGGGCCGCGGCTCCAGCAAGCGGCAGGCCAAGTCAGCAGCTGCCAGGGCCTCCATACACATCCTCATACCGGAGATGAGAGCCGAACTCGACGCGCCTCAGGCAGACCCGGATTTTACTGTAAGAATACAATCATTGTATAACCCTTTTACCGTCAAGGCATTTCAAAATAGTGCCTCAGACGCGTATATAGGTTAAAATAACTCGATACCCATCAGTCGAAAAAAATTACGCATTAAAAGTGTTGCATTTGCAGCACTTTTTCATATAGTCTTGTTTGGAACGTGACGTTTCGTTAGGTTCCAACACCCCACTGAATGATGATGATATTGATGATACAATCGATAAATGTTTCGTACGAAAAAGAGCTTACTGACGTAAATATTAAGTGTCAAATTCCTACACAGAAATACCAACACTGTTAAAAGTATATGTAAGTACGGAACGTCCCGTTCCAAAGAAGACTATATGAATAATTTTTAAGAAAAAAAACCGACTTCATTTGGTTCCCGGTAAAAGTGAAATTAAGAATTTGTTTGAGTTAGCCAGTTTACTTCACAAATATCCAATACACCGCACGTGTACGATTGAAAATTGAGGAGCTTTCTTAATGTCCTAGGGCTTCCATCATTACATGTGAAGTATAATCAAACGGAACTCCCTTGTAGACCTTTAAACAAACAAAATAACAATGTGTTAAATTGGATGACAGACTGTAAATTAACGAGCATATTCATTATGCCATCCCTGATTATCAACATCAGGTCCACTCCAGCAAAATGATGGCCACAGTAAGAAAATGCCTAAGCTAATTATGAACACCCTCTAATCACAATTAACCTGCCGTTCAAATTTGAGGAGTTCTCTGAATTCTTCTAGAACTCCATCATCAGAATATAAATCAAATCAAAAAGATGAATGTCACAACTAGGATAATAAGTAGAGCTAGGTTTATTAACCAGTTCCACTTTGCGATCCCTGGTCTTCATCATCAGATCCACTGCATCAAAATGTTGGCTCCGCCAAAACACTGTTTTAGTTACTTAAGGAAACCCTCAAATCAGAATGCATGTGCCGTTAAAATTTGAGGAGTTCTCTCAATCCCTCATGAAGCCCATCATCAAAATAGAACTATAATCAAATAGGACTATCTTGAAGGCATTTCTTTACAAAGAAAATATGAATGTCTCAAATCGGATGATAGAGCTGGGAATTAACAAGCAGTTCCACTTTGCCATCCCTGGTCTTCATCATCAGGTCCACTCCACCAAATTGATGATGTTCGTAAAGAAATGCTCGAGTGTCTTAAGAAACTACCCAAATCATCATGCATGTGCCTTTCAAATTTGAGGAGTTCCCTCAGTTCCTCATGGATCCCATCATCAGAAATTGATTTTGAAAAAAACGGGACAAACCTGGAACCATCTATTTTCAGAAAAAAAAAAAATTTTTTTTAATCGGATCATAGTCCTGAGAATTACGAAGCAGTTCCACTTTGCCATCCCTGGTCTTCACTATCAGATCCACTCCACCAAATTGATGATTTTCGTAAAGAAATGCTCGAGTTTCTTAAGAAATCACCCAAATCAGCATGCATGTGCCTTTCAAATTTGAGAGATTTTGAAAAAACGGGACCAACCAGGAACCGTCTACTTTCAGAAAACAAAAAAAAAATTTATACCGGTTCAGTAATGACGGAGTTATGAGTGAACATCCATTAAAAAAAAAATTCAGACGAATTGAGAATTGTTTTAATATGAAATGAGTTAATGACAGATAGTCTATCAACGTTCGATTCTAACGTGGAACGTAATAGTTTTGACACTATTCAATGACAGCATTATTCTTTCAAACGTAAAATCTAAAACGTGATGTATGAAGCTTTACGTCATTTGTCTGTCATCGGCTTGAAAATTACGGGCCCTGGCTTTAACTATCCGTAATATCTCGATTGTGACCTTGTATCCAGTTCTTCGACTACGTGGGTATCGAGGACCCGCGCATCTCTGAGTTCTGCGCCGCCACCTGCGAGCCCTCGCCGCACGCCATCCTGCGCACCTGCCTGCTGCGGAACTTCGGCGCGCAGGACCGGCACATACACACCGAGGTACACACTGTTACATCCTGCGCACCTGCCTGCTGCGGAACTTCGGCGCGCAGGACCGGCACATACACACCGAGGTACACACTGTTACATCCTGCGCACCTGCCTGCTGCGGAACTTCGGCGCGCAGGACCGGCACATACACACCGAGGTACACACTGTTACATCCTGCGCACCTGCCTGCTGCGGAACTTCGGCGCGCAGGACCGGCACATACACACCGAGGTACACACTGTTACATCCTGCGCACCTGCCTGCTGCGGAACTTCGGCGCGCAGGACCGGCACATACACACCGAGGTACACACTGTTACATCCTGCGCACCTGCCTGCTGCGGAACTTCGGCGCGCAGGACCGGCACATACACACCGAGGTACACACTGTTACATCCTGCGCACCTGCCTGCTGCGGAACTTCGGCGCGCAGGACCGGCACATACACACCGAGGTACACACTGTTACATCCTGCGCACCTGCCTGCTGCGGAACTTCGGCGCGCAGGACCGGCACATACACACCGAGGTACACACTGTTACATCCTGCGCACCTGCCTGCTGCGGAACTTCGGCGCGCAGGACCGGCACATACACACCGAGGTACACACTGTTACATCCTGCGCACCTGCCTGCTGCGGAACTTCGGCGCGCAGGACCGGCACATACACACCGAGGTACACACTGTTACATCCTGCGCACCTGCCTGCTGCGGAACTTCGGCGCGCAGGACCGGCACATACACACCGAGGTACACACTGTTACATCCTGCGCACCTGCCTGCTGCGGAACTTCGGCGCGCAGGACCGGCACATACACACCGAGGTACACACTGTTACATCCTGCGCACCTGCCTGCTGCGGAACTTCGGCGCGCAGGACCGGCACATACACACCGAGGTACACACTGTTACATCCTGCGCACCTGCCTGCTGCGGAACTTCGGCGCGCAGGACCGGCACATACACACCGAGGTACACACTGTTACATCCTGCGCACCTGCCTGCTGCGGAACTTCGGCGCGCAGGACCGGCACATACACACCGAGGTACACACTGTTACATCCTGCGCACCTGCCTGCTGCGGAACTTCGGCGCGCAGGACCGGCACATACACACCGAGGTACACACTGTTACATCCTGCGCACCTGCCTGCTGCGGAACTTCGGCGCGCAGGACCGGCACATACACACCGAGGTACACACTGTTACATCCTGCGCACCTGCCTGCTGCGGAACTTCGGCGCGCAGGACCGGCACATACACACCGAGGTACACACTGTTACATCCTGCGCACCTGCCTGCTGCGGAACTTCGGCGCGCAGGACCGGCACATACACACCGAGGTACACACTGTTACATCCTGCGCACCTGCCTGCTGCGGAACTTCGGCGCGCAGGACCGGCACATACACACCGAGGTACACACTGTTACATCCTGCGCACCTGCCTGCTGCGGAACTTCGGCGCGCAGGACCGGCACATACACACCGAGGTACACACTGTTACATCCTGCGCACCTGCCTGCTGCGGAACTTCGGCGCGCAGGACCGGCACATACACACCGAGGTACACACTGTTACATCCTGCGCACCTGCCTGCTGCGGAACTTCGGCGCGCAGGACCGGCACATACACACCGAGGTACACACTGTTACATCCTGCGCACCTGCCTGCTGCGGAACTTCGGCGCGCAGGACCGGCACATACACACCGAGGTACACACTGTTACATCCTGCGCACCTGCCTGCTGCGGAACTTCGGCGCGCAGGACCGGCACATACACACCGAGGTACACACTGTTACATCCTGCGCACCTGCCTGCTGCGGAACTTCGGCGCGCAGGACCGGCACATACACACCGAGGTACACACTGTTACATCCTGCGCACCTGCCTGCTGCGGAACTTCGGCGCGCAGGACCGGCACATACACACCGAGGTATACACTGTTAGAGTCCCCAATTACACGCTGACTAGTGTAACAATTTCTAAAATTAATTACTAACGTTAAAGGCGTCCATCGGCTACGGAAACCGCTTACTATCGTGCGGGCTGTGTGCTAAAACATGTTGTTTTTAAATAGTTAGAACATACTATAACGTTTCTTCTAACAAAATGTGCTGCATTTGTCCCCTGGCCGACGGGTCAGAATAACAACAAGAAATAATTGATTCACCCATATAACATTTCTAATCGTAAGCAACAAAGCTGTTTGCGGGCGTGGTCGAGCGTCAATTTTTTTTTGCATGGCGTGGTATTCAAAAGTTGCGTTTTGTATTCGCTTTTTGTATGAGAGAATCTGTTCTTAAGAATAATAATATAATTTGCGCTATCACCGTCTTCGTCTTCACTCGTTGCTTTCATTTAACTTGCAACATATGTGTATGTGTGTGTGATGGTCATCCGTCGGGACGGCCATACATATCCCTCGACCTGGAGGGTTGTGCGAGGGTTTCGGTCTAACTCAGGGGATGAGGGGAGGGTTAGTTATATAAAACACAGGGTAAGCTTAACTAATATGGGTCATTTATGCCCTTTATTAAAATATGAAAGTAAACCTAACTTATACCAAGTATCGCGATATGTTGGCACGGGCCCTAACGTCTATTCCGCGAAAGGGGTAGGGGGTGTGTTCCCGCCAGGGGAAAGAGGGTGGATAGGGTACCCTGACGCCCTGGTCGAATGCGTAAGACACGCGCCGACACCGGGGCAACGGGGGGGTGTAAGGGGTACCCTGTAGCCCTGGTCGTATGCGTAAGACACGCGCCGACACCGGAGCCACGGGGGGGTTTAAGGGTCTGGATTCGGGAATTCCTGGTCGTATGCGTCATACACGCGCCGACACCGGGAATCAGGAAGGGGGGGGAGAACGGAGGTCCTGGTCGAATGCGTCATACACGCGCCGACACCGGGGCCCCCGGAGCAACCGCTGCTCTCCGAATGGGCGTCGAGCAGCGACTGCCTGCCTGTGCCTTCGCGCGCGGGCTTTTATTCCTTCCGCCGCAGAGTAGGTGGCCGGGGACGCCTGCCGCTGCCGCCGCCCCGCGCGTCTCACCCCGAGCGCCGCGTGCCGCTTGTAGCCGGTATGTATTAACGTCGCTCATGTGACGTTACATGTGTTTCTAGGGTTAAATTTTAGAAGCAAAATTTGACTAACTTCCCGTTATTCGATTAAGCTGAAATTTCACATGTTTATGTAGGTTGGATGACAATACAATTTTATAGTACGAAAGTACAGTCAACGATAAAGGCTTATATTAAAAATTACATTTTTGACAAAAAGCTTATGTTCTAATTTGACTACACTGGCTATATTTGACCATCCAATAAACTCATAAAAATTAGAAAGGATTGCATTTACTTAGGGAATTTCTAACTCTAGTTGCTGTGATCGTAGCCCAGTAGTCAAAATGCTGGTTTTATCCCAGCCCTGCTCACCAGGGGCCTTGCTCACTTTTTCTGTAGTATCATCTCTTTCAATTGATCATTTAAGAGCTGTTTCTTATAGGAATAAAATAACAATACTCATTATGTGCAGATGAAAAAGCTGGAGTATCAAAAGATCGAGTTGACGATGCGCGTCGGCCGGCACTCCGCAACTGTCGTCTGCAAGAACAAGAAGGCTGCCAAACAACGCGCCAGCCAGGCCATTCTGCAGGTATAATTTGCACTACGGCCCAGTGCATCACACTATAAGGAGAATTGACACATTTTTACAAATAACTTGACTATCAAACATATCGACTGCATGCTTTGGCAAATATGTGATCCACTTCCTTCTGCTATGCGGACCATAAAATGTATTACATTATTACCATTGTCAAAGGATTCCATTTTCTGCTACCTCTGAAATTGATTGAATGACATACAAATTGTGGAAAGTAATACCTTCCAGGACACTGCATCATTGGTATATGTTGAGTACTGATCGGTTCCAGGCCCTGCACCCCCACGTGAGGTCCTGGGGCTCCCTCCTCCGCCTGTACGGATCGCGCTCCGTCAAGAGCTGCAAAGAGAAGAAGATTGAGGAGCAGCAGATCACTTTGTTGCAAGATAAGGTACCAAATTAAAGCATTTTATCATAGATATATAGATTATAGGTCTTATTTCGGGTTGGCAAGGCGCATGTATAGTCTGACAACCCAGCGAGCGCAGTAACAGTAGGATAGAGAGCATCATACTGTCTTTTTCTTACGCTAGTATTACCACCCTGAAAAAAGGGATGGATATAGTTATTTTGTCCTACTGTTACTGCGCTCGCTCGCTTGTCAGACTATAACACCCCTGGAGTTGCAGGCGTCCATAGGCTACGGTGACCGCTTACCATCAGACGGGCCGTATGCTTGTTTGTCACCGTCGTGGTATTAAAAAAAATGTATATAGGATAACAGAAGTGCATCAGCCGCTAAAAGTGCTCCAGTTGCAGCACTTTCTCATATAGTATAGCCTGTAGGGTTAGCATGGTTGCCATTTTATCGTTTATCACGCTATGCGTCACTTTCGCACATACATACTTGTTAGAACGTGACAGCAACGTCGGTAAACGATAAAAACCCGACCATCATAGACTAGCTGGAATGTGACGTTTTTTTAATGCTTTAACGCATGGCTTCTAAATAAACTGTTGAAATTTTAACTTTAATAGCTCCCAATAGAGTTCAATATCGTAACTGCCATATATGGCTTCGTATGCAATAAAGGAATGCGGACATATAAAGTTTTTTAACAGTGTTGGTAGTTCTGTGTATGAATTTGACACTTAATGATTACGTCAGTAAAGCTCTTTTTCGTACGAAACATTTATCGATTAAAAATTGGTCGCTAATGTCATTCTGACCCACATGTTTGGACTGTTTTTTCTGCTTTGTGTGTCTATTTCTTTATTTACTTATTTAAAACTTTATTGCACAAAAATAAAAGTACAAATGGCGGACTTAATGCCTTAAGGCATTCTCTACCAGTCTACCACTCTTTCTTTCTTTAATAAGTCAATGATTTTTAATTCCAAACAGATTTTTCCTAGCAAGTACCGCTTGGAAAACTGATATTTTGGCAAGTAGTCGACCAATGTAATGGGCTAGAACTAGAAAAAAAATTGTGGTGCAACTAGGTACTTCACAACCACATTTTTTTAACACTGGTATTTGTTTTATGAGTATTGATGCATATCTAAATAAGGATATAATTTCAAAATTTGAGGCAAATCGCTAGAATACATCCCGAAAACTAAACGTTTGTTCAGCGACTATTAAAAATAACGTGTTTTGCTTTTATTACCTTCTACAGTTTGTTAGAAGACAAACTGCAATGTACAGCGAATTTTCATTTTTGTACATGAGACGTCAATTAGGCTGATGTTAAAGTACATTGAAAATACTATTTAGTTCGTATGAAAAAACTAAAACCTACAGATTACGTAATTTTTAAAAGTTGTTGGACTCAAGTTGTTAGGTTTCAGGAGTATAACCTACGATTAAATAAAATAAATAAATATTATAGGACATTCTTACACAAATTGACTAAGTCCCGCAGTAAGCTCAAGAAGGCTTGTGTTACGGGTACTTAGACAACGATTTATATAATATACAAATACATAAATTCATAGAAATTAAAATAAATTCTTTTGCTCCTCTTGTGGGGCCCACGTGTTATATTATTTGTTGTAAGGTAGAAGATCAAATATTTCTAAAGCTATTTTGTTAATTGATATACTTGGATGACAGAAAAATAATAAATAATGTTGAACAGGCTCGTCACAACGAACCGAACTACGCCGTACTAGAGAAACTCCGCAACGAGATGAGAAAACTGAAGGAGAGAGATGAGGCTGTGGTCCCCATCGGCACGCTGCTGGTCAAAGACGACTTGCCCACGCACTCCGGGTCCAACCTTAACAATGTAGACCTGTAGACCTGTACACACAAAGTAGACCTGTGGACCTGTACACATAACGTAGACCTGTGGACCTGTACACATAAAGTAGACCTGTGGCCCTGTACACATAACGTAGACCTGTGGACCTGTACACATAACCTACACCTGTGGACCTGTACACATAACGTAGACCTGTGGACTTGTACACATAACGTATGCCTCGACTCTGGTCTACACTCAGAACTCGTAGACCAGAGTCGATGCCGCTCAGGTCTAACCTGCGCTTAATTTAATATATTTTTTATAGTAAAAGGTACCCTTTGTCGATTGTTGATAAGGTCCATTTCTAAATGAATCTGTACGGCAAAATTTCCTTATCGGTATCCGACAAAGCTGTACCTTTCAAAAATCCACAAATTAAGGTAGAAGAATGTAACAAATATATTGCGAGAGATTTTAACACCAAATACCTGACTATATTTTAAATTAAAAATCTTAATTAACGTCTGCTCAATTCGGCTCGGCTTATTTCCATTTTCCTGTAAATAAATTGTAATGAAATCTCCAGTATGAAACCCTTTACGATTGCGACGTTGCGAGATTTAACCATCTAATTTGACTGTAAACGTCAAATCCAGTTCTAAAGGCACGTTTTTACTAGATTACCAATTATTACGTATGAAATTATGAAAGAAACTCGTATTTCGACCTAAGTTTTAAGATTTATTACTCCTTATAGGCTCAGGAATTCGTGGTTACAATCTCTCACAATGCTCACGAGCTCCGAATCGCAATGAATGGTAACGAATATAAAATATATAACGAGTCATAGCTTAAATTTTGTATATCATATTGCCTTAGATGTAAACATATTAACATTAGTAACTTATGGTAACTGCATTAAATAAATTTGCCATTGTATTGGCTATATAAATTAATTAATATGCAATAAAATAATGAAATAAAACTTAAAATGCTAAATGAATGCTTTAGTGATGTTTTGTATCAATCAATGATACAAGTGGTAAATATTCCATTATATAGTCTTAAATATAATAATTGCGCCCAACGCTTAAACCTAAAATGTTATGTAACACAAACTTTCGCGTTTTATACACATTATTATGAACATATAACGGATCTATCGCGAATGTAGTTAATTTACCTTTATATACCGACGTTTCGTACAGCTTGACTGATGAATCAGCGAAGTGTCAACGGCGATCTTGCTAGAAATGTTCACCTCCCCCTCATGTAAGTCACTTTAAACCAAGCCCCGCGTCAAAACTAAGAACATCAGTCATAAACCCGTCCTTCACTTCCTCACCAAGTAAAGGAAGTGTCAAAAAGAGATGTATATATGTTTGTTATTTCTCCGATTCTGTCGGTTGACAACAGTTTTGCTGATCTCTTTTGATGCAATTCGTCGTTGTAATTTGGTAGTCGGTTTCAATGCATTACAACTTAACTTAGTCGCATATTTTCATAGTGAATTTTTCAAATGTCGTAAGAGGCACGTAATTAGGTTAGACTTACGACATTTGCGAAATCCATTGCCAATTTCAAGGCTCCAAACTGTTGTCATTTGACAGTTTTTGTACTACATACTTCCATGCAGTTATTCTTTTTTTTTTTTTTTTTTAATTGATATTTAAATGTCATTCAAATGACATTTAGTAAAGGTCAACCCTTTTACTAAATGTTATCGGCACGACACAATACTCACAACATCGGCGCATCGATCCGAAGATAGATCTCGCGGTTTGAACTTCTGAATCACTGGTCCCCAAGTAGGTAATAAATTAAAACCATCTTCACGATTGAATTGTTTGGATGTTTTTCAAGCCTAGTCAAGTCAAGTCAAGCCGAGGCCATGACACATGACTGTGTCGAAACGTCTGTGTATTAAGGCACAGTAACTACATTCGCGATAGGCGTTAAATGTTCATAATAATGTATAAAATACTAGCGACCCGCCCCGGCTTCGCACGGGTTATTATTATACATATAAGCCTTTCCTTCCTTCCTTGAATCACACTCTATTAAAAAAAAACTGCATCAAAATCCGTTGCGTAGTTTTAAAGATTTAAACATACATAGGGATTAGCGTTGAAAATGTCTGGAAAAAATCCGATTTTTTCCTAGACGACTCGTTTTTTTCGGATTCTTTAGGAAAAAATCAATGAAAGTTTCCGCTCTATATTTCAACTCTAAATCAATGTATATTAGGTCTAATTTACGCCTACAACAGGGCTACATCCATGACATTGAGGAAGAAACAATTGAAACAGATGAAAGGAGTGACAGTGATGGTGACATTATTTATTTCTTAAAAAAACCGAAAACTTCGAAAAAAAAACGGAAAAATTGATGAAATCATGAAAAAAACATTAGATTTTTTCCGGAATTTTCAACGCTAATAGGGATAGAGAAAACGACTTTGTTTTATACTATGTAGTGATTATGTAATATAGGTACCTAATGCCAAATTACAGAGTATTATAATAATAGTAGATGTTTTTCCTCTTAGATATTAAACCACTTATACACCGTGTTTTTATTGATTTCCGTTAAATTCCACAAGTGGCAATTCACAAAAAAATTGTTTTTGTTTTGTAAAAGGTCCTTTAGAGTTACACCAAAGTCAATGTCAAGTAAGACAAAGCTTAACATTAGCACAGCGTAAGGATGTATTCTATACAGTGGGTTAACTCCGCCGATTTCTGGGTCATCAATGGGGGGCGCGCGGGGAAGGAGGCGGGGAGGAGACGCCGCCGAATTTTCATACAAATTCGGCGGTCTATTTTAAGGGGTGTAAAATGGAAATTAGTTTGCCAATCATACTGTAATATTTTTCGCATAGTTTTTGACAACCCTGAGCCTCAGCACGACCACCGAGCCGAGCCGCTGGTCGTGTATGAAGTTACCTCACTGTACGGAATACATCCCTACGCTGTGACATTAGTCATCACGGCACATGCCAGACACAGCTTAGTAGTAGATAGTTAAGTAACCTGTTACACTGGTTCAGCTAATTAATACATTTATTTAATATCTCAAAAACTATTGTAGTTAAGACACTAGTTTCTTAGAGATATTAACTCAAGTTAATCTGAAGAACCTCCCCTTAAATTTAACGGAAACCAAAAAAGTTGTATAAAAACAAGTATCGTTCAATTTGAATTTTGGCTAACGGTCTAGAATGCGAAATACCAATTTTCGTTTTATCTTTACGTCTGCGATGTCGACTTGAGCTCCGCTTGAAGATAACTAATGAACCTAACTAGTGATATAAAAATGTGGTAATTTTACGTTCTTGACTGTTCATTGAAGACGAAAAGCCAGATACAGATATTATCAGACTATCTCTTCGATTTTACTCACGATAATTTTTAAGCTTTAGCGTGAGATCCTAGCACTTTGTCTGTACTATCTGTTCTAAACACTTTTTTCAGATACTAATAAACGATTGTCCCGATTTATCGGACCGATCTGTCATTTCAGTACAAGTTTATTCGATTTTCTGAAATGACAGATCGGTTCGACAAATTGGGGCAATCGATCTGTAATTTTAGCATTTGGAATATAAAAATAAGTTTAAATAGCAGTTTTTTTTCTGTGAATCAAATAAATAATTTCTATTTCTAAATAGGAAACAGTAATGAGAGTAATGAATTTTTATTTTTTATTATACTGTGATAAAAAATGTGAAAAACTGTCCTAAATAAACGGATGTTGTTAGTAATGTGCATGCAAATAGCAATTGTAATGTGTACACAGTAAGGTTGAAATTGTAAAATAGGTAATTTTGTACGCGTGGTTTTGCACAAAGACCGGCTACGTCAAAAAAATGGGAGTAAGTTCAGGTTAGTTAGTATATTAGTAAGTTAACTAATAAATTTTCAAAACACCTCAACTACTAGACAGACCATACAAGACAACTCGCGGTAACCGCACATATCCTCCGAACGCCGAACGTCATTTATAAATGATGTGAAGTCCTGAACCTTCCATCCCTTGAATTAAGGTCTAAAACCAGTTTCTCTGCTTTTTGCTGGAACAAACTCTATTATGTACCTTATTAGGAGTACTTAAAGCTTACTTTTAATTGTGAATTATTTGTCCTTTACAAAGGCCTTTCGGCCTTTATACAATTAATATATGTAACTTAATCGCGAATTGTTTTTTTTTGTATGAAAAACAATGTTCTTTTGATTAGGAAATTGTAGTGTATTGATGTTTGCATAACCTGTCTCAAGCGTAAACGTCTGACCCAGGAGTGGGGGTCGGCAGTTGCCGTCAGACCACCGCCCGGGATACAAGGGTAGACTGTACGTCGGTGAGCCAGATTTACGTGTCCACGGTATCAATCAGTAGGACGTTACATGTGGCGACGAGAAAAAAATACTAAAGTTACATTAGATTCCGAAATCATTAAAACAACAAAAGGGAGGAGTAGTAAACATCCAAATAGGCGTTTCAAAGACTACCGCTGTTTTTGCAAAAAAAAATGGAATTACGTTGCATTAATATCGGATTTTATGATGAAACCAAGTGAGTTGTTTTGAACGAAGTTGTTTACTAAGCCTTTTACATAAAGTTATGCGTGCATTTTAATATAAAAATCTGGGCTGACGTAACCAAAGCATAGGAAACTGGTGAGTTAATATGACGGTGACTTCGACCAAAGTACGAGTACCTACTAATATCTTTCTAAGCATTAGAATGTTCCTTTGTGCAATTATTAAATGAATGTAAATGATAACTTGCACATTATGGTTACTATAACGTAGATAGTCGAGCGTTAAAAAATAAAATAAAGGTACCTACATAAAATACCAACTAATTAGGTATAGGTAAATCAAATTAAGTACATGACCTCGACATCGTTAAGCGTGGACAGCGTGGTCCATGAATTCGAACTATGAAATTTATAGAAACCGAAGATACCTGCATCTTTAATTTTGATTAACTTATAATGAAAAACATACAGGATACATATTATGCCGATGAAAACACTATACGGTTAAACATATAATATTACCCACCTCAATAACTGAATGTTTTAATAATTTATATTTTATACCTCAAAATTTTAATGCATGAACTCGCCAAGATGGCATATCTACATTTAGAAATATTTTAAATAGTTTACTCATGTAAGTGAATTGTAATATTCTTATGAGTAATAATAAAGATTCTTTAAACCTAATATGTAGGTATGTGTATATGGTACGGGCGGACGAGTTTCACTTAATAATAATGCCCGAATATGGATATATTATTTTGTCATAAATATATTGTTGCTGAATGCATGGCAAGTGTAATGGCCATGGCGGACAGGGTCATTTCACGTCATAGGACAAGCCTTAACAACATACAATGGTGGACGTTCTCATATCGTCACTGTCATGCTAACATCTTAGACCAGTGCGACCAACATACTGGTCCGTATTGAGTATTGTATTATAAGCAGCAGAGTAATATATCTATTATAGGAGATGTAATTATCTGTTTACTAAATTAAGTAATACAGGAAACTATTTAATCGTGCCATTAATTTGTCATGCGTTTGATTGTATTTGAAAATATAGTTAGTTACAAAGCTGACTACTAGATCAACTATAGCAGATAAAATTATCTGGTTATTGAATTAAGTAATACTTACAAGAAACTACTCAATCAAAACATTTAACTGTCATGTGTTTGTTATGATAATTGAATTACAAAGCTGACTACTAGACCAGTTAAAGCAGTACAATTATCTTGTCATTAAATTAACTAATACAGGAAATTACTCAATCTTGACATTTAATTGCCATGTGTTTGTATTCAATAATATAATTATAAAAGCTGACTGCCAGATCAGTTATAACAGATACAATTATCTGGTTATTAAATTATCTAATACATACAGGAAATTACTCAATCTTTAACAAATGGTAGGATTGGTACCTAAATCTCACAGACTGTCGAGTTTTACTTAACATTGAGCAGTGTTTATTATTTTGCCATGAATATGATGGCAATAAATGGAAATCCAGTTGTCTGGTTATTAAGTCAACTATAACAGCAGATTACCAAAGGGTAATTAAGTCAAGTAATACAGCAGATTACCGAATTTGGACATTAAATTGTCATGTATAAATGGAAATCCAGTGGTCTGGTTATTAAGTTAACTAACACAGCAGATTACCGAATCTGGAGTTGGACATTAAATTGTCATGTATGAATTAAACACAACAGATTACCGAATCTGGACATTAAATTGTCTTATATATATTAAACACAGCAGATTACTGAATCTGGACATTAAATTGTCATGCATGAATTAAACACAGCAGATTACCGAATCTGGACATTAAATTGTCATGTAAGGAAAAAAACAAGTTATACCGTATGCGGGTAAATGTATCTGATACCGAAAGAAGTAAATTATACGATAATATATACATAAAATATGTGTATACCTACAGAAAAAAAGTTACTGACCTAGTTACAACACATACATTTATCTGGTCATTATATTGACTTGAGCAGATGGCTCTTACGAGAATCTGACCGTTGAACGGTTTGATTGCAGGTCGCCCAAACCATGTCATCGACGCTCACTTTAGACAAGTTCGATTGTGAAGCGGACCCTACTTCAGTCGGCGTTAGGTGGGAACGCTGGAAGCGGGCGATGAGAATCTGATTCTTGAATGACTTGATTACATTGTCCCCTAGTTGTTGTTCGATGCAAAACAAAAGCAAAAGGCTTATCTTCATAGGAAATCCGAGTGGAATGGGTTAACATAGCCGCCATAAAATTGGAGAATGTCTGGTGGTTCAATTGAATGCCTCCATTAAATTGAAACGGGTTGTTGACATAGCCGCCACTAAATTGGAAAATGTCTGGTAGTTCAATTGAATGCCTCCATTAAATTGAAATGGTTTAACACAACCACCATTAAATTGGAAAATGTCTGGTAGTTCAAATGAATGCTTCCATTAAATTGGAAATGGTTGACAACCTTCATTAAATTGAAAATAGTCAAGTGATTTAATTTCAGGTTAATATAATTGAAATTTCAGTTTGTTTTTTAATATTAACCAACCAAAGAATACCAATAAGACACCAAGTTTAAGTAAAACACTTTTACATATGGTAGTCACACTCTACTCAATGTGAAACAACAACTTTAAATACTGTTTATTGAAAATCTAAACCTTGTTTGTTCATCGAGCAAAGAATACTTAGGCTGCAATCATACAACTACAATGTAAATCTACAGTACAGGGAAAATTCAGATAAAAGAAGGGATGCTGCAGAAGCTAGTCTAATTGAAAATAGAGAAGGGTTTATCAAGAATATGGATCCCTCATGTAGTTTAGGATAAACTAACCTAACTTAAAACCGAACTTAATTCAACGGCTGGGTCCTTAAGGGGATAAGGAAAATATAATAAAATTGGTTTAACGTGTATCCACCATCATTGACTCTTACATGTATGTATCACACAAAGGTACACGCAACAGTAAGTCTAGGATAACTAAGAAAGCATACAAATAGGTTAACACCATTATGAAGGTTATCCGTTATTAAGGTTATTATTATCAGGGTTATCAAGTGCGAATAATAATAATACAGCAGTAGTCAAAGTAATACTTTATTGCACTAAAATTGATACAAAATATATAAATAAACAGTTACAAAGGGTAAAAAGAGATTCAAGATAACCTTTGCGTAGGATTAGGCATTGACTCTTCATAATTCCCTGGTGTTTTGGGAATGTGCTACCTACATTAAAATCGTCATGTTAAGGTCGAAGAACTATCCGCGGGCGATAGCGTGTCCTTTTAATAGAAGAAGTTTGCTGTTAAACTACTAAAGCTCATGACTATTTGGTGTCTAGGTGATTACACAACAAACAATGTATTATATAATTTAAACTTTCGTGAGTCATATTGATATTAAATTGCAACGGTTAACACTCGCGTATTTTTTATCACAATAGGCGTGACATGTTTCGAATGCATCGGGCAGTCACGTCGGATAGACAGAGTGGTGTTGGTACCTTCGCGGCTCGGGCATCACCGCCCGAGACCGACGTAGGAAACGGGTCGCGCGCGACGAAACGGGGTGATCCGCCCGCGCGCGACAATGTATTGTTGGTCATTAAAAAAACAGTCACATTAAACATCTCCTGTAAAGTGATGTCAAGGATCACATAAGCACTTAAGTTTGAATCGAAAAGCATTCAGATCGCTGAGAGCCTGAGTACTTAATATACTTACCTAATTCCTAGTTACCTGTAATATCAGTTGGAGTTTCATGGAATTACGCCATGATACTATACCTATATAAGTAGTAACTTTTTATATTTCTCCATGTTGCAAATATTAAAATGACATTCTTATTTAAAAAATAATAAGAATATTTTCGAGCATAAACTCAAAAAAATCTGAAGGTCTGTAAAATGTGAGGGCTAAAAGCTTAACTGTGAATCTCAATATTTTCTGATGAAGTGAGAGAGAGATAACATTATTCTATGAATGCTAAACCGGGAACCCTGTGTTATAGTGGTTTTATTACATGAGGTCAAATTAAGTTTTATTATCATAATATTATACAAATATTCATAATACTGAACGCCACTAGGTACTCACCATTTCATGATCAAATAAATACTTAATTCCTCATAAGTGATTGTACCATAAGCCTAAACCCTATAGCTTATGGTAATGCTATACTACCTATATACTTACTTTACTCTTTGTGCTATACTAATTATTTCTCACATTAGAGACGCTTAAATGCGTAATGTACCAACTTCACACGTATCAGTATTTAAGGATTTACGGAAATGCAAGTTAATAAACTAACACGTACCCACCGTAGATGTATTGAATCAAACTTTGGTTTTATTGCACAAATTACAATGACTTATATGATCCCTTAGATTGCACCTGATAGTGCAAGCTAAGGGATATTACTAACAAAAAAAAAAGAAAGTAAGCCATTGAAGCCTTACTCATTCTAATTATAGATATAACGCCATATTCATAAAAACTTACCAGATTCATATTAGTTAAAATATGTTTTATCCCTTTTAACAAACGCAAATGTCAAATTGACAGATAACGAGAAACGACAAATTAGTTAACGGAGGTTTTGATGAGCGTTTATGAATAACGGCAATAGTTGCTTTCAGTGATATTGACAGATTTATAATAAACAGCAAATACACTTATTAGAGTAACATAAACTAAGTTATCTAAATTACAACAAGACATTAAGTTTGTTATAAATATTTATGAATGTTAAAACACGCATAGTTACATAATAATGTCGAAAATTATATTTACTTTGGTAAATAGTATTTTCTAACTATGTAGCATAGTGTATTCAACATCACGTGAGCTAATCATTGTTTTTACCAAACTAACAGCCGATTTATGATTGAATGGATCTAACTATGCGTTCATGTCTACGTAACTGTTGAGTAAATTTAGATGAGAATCATATAAGTGGAAGTATTTAATGATAACAACGGTAAAACATACAGGCACAACGCCCATGATCTAAAAAAAAAAACAAAAGGAGAAGGACGGGAAATGGATAGTATCAGGAAAATTATCGAGAAAGGAGACTGAGAATAATTTGGGATCAGATGAAGACAGTGCTGTATATTAGAAATCCAAATTCGGAGAAGTAATTTACTTTGTGTCATTCCAGTCATTACTAGTAACTCTATAAATAAGTTGTTTTGACAATTGATTGATAAGATGCAAACTAATAAAGAAAAAAACAACAAGGAAGGGATGTAGTGTATTGATGTTTGCATAACCTGTCTCAAGCGTAAACGTCTGACCCAGGAGTGGGGGTCGGCAGTTGCCGTCAGACCACCGCCCGGGATACAAGGGTAGACTGTACGTCGGTGAGCCAGATTTACGTGTCCACGGTATCAATCAGTAGGACGTTACAGGAAATAAAACTAAAATAGTTGTTATAATTGTATGGAAAAGAGAACTAAGCAAGTAAACATAATTTTGTCGTTGAAAAAATTTTAAAACACTTTTATTTTTGAAGTATTTACCATTAAAATGAATATTTAAATCTGATTGCTTGTCCCATTTTTACGGTAAGTTATAAGTTGGATAGAAAAAGCGTATTTAGAGTCGTCATTTAATGAGACGTCATTAAAATGTGAATTATGTAATAATAATCTTTTATCCTTCTGTATCTATGCTTATACTTAGTAAAACATTAAATTTTAATAACTTTTACCATAATTCACAGCAACAGAATAAGAGCCGACTGTCCTTTACAAGCGACCAAACTTGCGGTTACAGTTACTAAAATTGACCGAGAGTACTATATAAAAACAAAATAAAAACTTAAATAATAAGTAAGTACAAAGTTAAAGTGACACCTTTCGGTCGAATAAAGTATGCTGTACCTACCTATCTACATTAACCCTTTGACCGCCAAGAACGCCTAAAGGCGTCGTGTCGTGTGCTGTCGTACCCACGACGCCAGCAACGCCTAAAGTTGTCTGAGTTGTCTCAGTTAAGGTGTACTTCGATCATGAATAAAATCTATTTAGAATCGTTTTGCACAGCACTACGAGATTCGTCATTTTTGGTTATCGTAACGTGCTTGGCGTTTGACTGATCACTTCATTCAAATATGAAAGCGGTCAAAGGGTTAATTTAAGCTACATCGCTTCTGTGGTGAGCTCGATAGCTCAGTTGTTCAAGCTGGTGATGATACAAATGAAGAGTCAAAATATACTTTAATGTGAAATATTTGTGATGTAAAAGGATAACTAATGTATTTTATGTGTGTCTTAAATTAGATGTAAGTAGGTAGAAAATGTTGCAAAATATTAACATATCTAAGTATAAAATAAATGAAGTAATAGGAAACAGACAACGGTTGATATCATCGCTAAGCGACGAAGGCCTTTTTCTCCGAAATAGATTAAAAAAATAACTACAGAGTAAGTCATGAATAATGTATTGAAAGCTTCCAATGTTCCATTTAAAAAAAATATTAAAAAAAAGCTTGACTTAGAAAAATCTAGTATCTTAATTTAATATACATATAATAAATATAATAATATATAGGTAATAGAAAAAGAGGACAATTTACATTTAATTGATTAACCCAAGTATTGAGTAAATCATCTCATAAATAAAATGAATGTGGTATTAAGGTAGACGGCCCAGTTGATGACACTGACGTTAATCGCTTACCATCAGGTGATTCGTTTGCTCGTTTGCCCCCTATAGCATAAAAAAAAAAAAACTGACCCAGTGGATGACATTCACAGCTTATTAAAAAATATAAGAAAACGGTTGTTAATATAATCCCAAAACGTCCATTTGACTGTTAATGCCATATTTGATTGTTTCTAGTGAAACTTTCATCGATTCATTGTGTAATTATGTAAGATCGTTTTTGTGATCGGGTGCTTTGAGTCGGTTTTGGCCTGGCGTGCTGAGCAAATTTGTTAAGACTGCATTGTAAAAGTGTAGAGAAAAACAGGATTTAATTCGTTATTGAAGTGATCATTAAAACAGATGTTTAATTATAAAACAAACAATGGATTTTGTGTATTTAAAGTTTATTAATTCATATTTGTTAGTTTTTTGAGGCAATGACATACACGGGGCCAAAATTATACCGTGTAGAAGTGAATGACACCCATGTTATTTTGCATATTTTTCAATTTTTCCATAGTCATCCACTGGGCCATTTGAAATTTTGCATGTCATGCACTGGTACAGTTTGAGATGTCACGGTAAATTGGAATTATTTATTAATGGTTGGAGTAATATAATACTAGTATTTATGTTTCTTATAATCTTGAGGAAGAAACGGTTTACAAATTTGAAATTCTCTGCCGGCGTCTATATTTCCGTGCACATATAACCCGACAGCCTTCAAATCAAGGGTGAACAAGCACCTGGGCGAGCTCGCTCTATCGTAGGCCACGTCTTTGCTTTCGGCTAGTCTGTGGCCAAGAGTAAGCCCATTTGTTATAAAAAAAAAATGCATATACTTATAGTAAGTAAGTATGTTTCTTAGTTACGTAGTTTTCTTAGTAAATATCTGAATAAAGTGTCATCCACTGGGTCACTTACCTTAAATTACGCTAAATATTACATTACATAAAAGGTATTTTTTTTCTTTTTTTTAAACTGATATACGAGACTGAACGAACTGAATATTAATACGAGAATTTGTTGGATCGTTTAAAAATGTAAGCAGTCAAATATTTAATTCATGGTTGTAATTTGTAATGAACACTTTGTATCTAATTACACCCTAAATGTTAAAAACTTCAGGTTAATGTGTATATTCAAATTGAAAAAAACTGTTTTCTGGATGTGACGTATGAAGCGGTGTTCGTATCAGATGCGGTTTCAGTGTGAGTGTGACAGCAATATATTCAATGCATATACTTGTCTCGCTTTCACACCGGAACGCGCTACGGAATCCGCATCTGTCATCGCGTAATTAAGACTTAATTTCACAATAATTTAATACATTTTAGTTACTATTTTAATTTAGTTCCTGTGACTTATATTATCGAGGGGTAAGCGGTCAAATCGGATAAGTCGAGCATACCGATTTTTGAAATTGGAACTAGGTATGTGCAATTTACGTAACGTTGTTATTCCAATGAAAAATTATCTCGACTTATCGGGTTTGACCGCTTACCCCTCGTTATGTTAGTGTACAGCTATGGCCGAGGTGCTCAAGAATATCTGAACACGCCTTTATTGTCAAAGCGTTATAAAAGTGCATGTTCAGATATTTGTGAGGACCTCGGCAGCTCCGATTTTTCTGATCGCGAGTCGACTTTCCGCTAGGAGCGCTAGTGGAACGTGGGTCCTGCGGGAACATTTCAAACGCAGGGTGTCCACTTTCTGGAAAGTCAGGGAAAGTCAGGGAAAAGTCAGGGAAGCTCATAGTGGTCATGGAAAGTCATGGAAAGTCAGGGAAATAATTAGGAGGTCAGGGAAAAATACTGGCCTGAGAAAAAAAAACCAAGAAGTTTTTAAAAATATTTAAAAAATCTGGTCAAGAGCATGTCGAGTAGCAATCTGCTGTGTGTTGAACTCTGTAACTCATCCGTTACAACAAAGGTATTTTACTAAGAACAAATCCTTATCTAAGAACGATTATTTCTCAAAAACTCGAAAACGTTTTAACACTTTTAATAAGTAGGTATATCAAAGTAATTATCATTGAACGTACACACGCGTTCAAAAGTGCATTCATAAACTGCCTATGTAATATTCAGCGCGATAGTACATGTTAAAGCCTTAGTTTAGTTACCCAATTTTTAATGAACCATCCTATTTTCAACTGACTACTCACCTCACCACACCTCACCCTTACGCGTTAAAGCGAAATAACAGTTTTTTTTCTAAATCGGCATAATGAATATAAAAACAGCAGCAGATTAGATCTCAACGATCTGAGGTGGGCATTAGAAACCGTTTTCAAGATTTCTTCACAATTTCACATGTTTGGAATGATTAATTGGTAACAAAAAGATTTATAATTCAAGAGACTGTCAACTGCGTGTTCAGTGTCGGACTGTAAAGGGCTCGAAACTAGCGTTGAAAAAGTCTGGTAAAAAACAGTTATTTTCCCAAAAGTCTCGTTTTTTTCGGTATCTTTCGGAAATAAACAATGAAAGTTTGCGTTCTAATTTTCAACTCTAAATCAATGTACGTTAGGTCTAATTTACATTTACACCTACAAAGGGGCTACATCGATTACATCGAGGAAGAAACAATCGAAATAGTTGGAAAGAGTGACAGTGATAGTGACATTATTTATTTCTGAAAAATACGGATAAAAACGAAAGTATCAAAAAATCATGAAATAAACATTTGATTTTCCCCGAATTTTCAACGCTACTCGAAACGAAGGGTCATGGTGTTAATAAACGCTGTTAATCCAATCTAAAGTATTTAATTTTCGTTTTACATAAACGAAAATTATAATGTATATTCTTGATTTTTTCACATAGTTTTTAAACTTCCAGAGCCAATATTTCTAGAAATATTTACCTAATTGAAATTAGCTTAATTTAAGGTTTTATTAAGACAGATTGCCGATTCTAGCTTTAACTTATTTTTATGGGGCATTCGAAAAATGCTAATTATTATTTATTTTATTGCAGGAAGGTACATGTATCATACAATTTTGAAATCTGCATAAAATTCTCAATAGTTTCACGATATTTTCTCATTCGTTTTCAAGTTTTTTTTTCACGACTGGTAGTTAAAGTCGAAATTAATGGCTGTGAATTAATTCAAGATCAAACTAGTTTTTTTGTGTTTCTTAGTTTTTGGATAAAATACCATTTGTGTAACGTTAATTAACAATTCATGGTACCGTACACATAAAAGAAAACTAACCTTGACACCTTTCCGAGTGCATACTGGCACTAATAATGTTAAAAACGGTCAAAATTTATGAAAAACTTTAATTCGACAATACGAGTAACTCTAAAACGTTGAAAATGTTGAAATTATTAACAATTTTTTTTTAAGTCAACGCAATTAAATATTACGGCGGTTTGTATCGCGTATCACATTGTCACTCTTACTCGCTTTTCTGTTCAAAGAAATGACTTTTATGTCGCATCTAAGATTTACCTACTTATAAAATATGAAAAAAATAAATCAGTATGGTGTGGTGGCACAATACCCTCAGTCCGCAAATCCGACTGGACATTTGCCAGTATTTTTTTTTAAAGTTAAATACTATTGACTCCTCTACCCAAAGGTTGTCTGGAAGAGATCGCTTCTTAGCGATAAGGCCGCCTGTTGTCTACCAGTGTTTATATTTTAGTGTTTAATGTATATTGTTTTTATTTCCTTGTTGGTGAACAATAAAGAGTATTTGTATTGTATTGTATTGTATATTCATATGAAAATTTGAATTTCTAGACCCAATCAATACTTGTAAAATTGTTATTATAGAGAGAAAATTTGGTCAGGGAAATTTTAAGAAATGGTCATGGAAAGTCAGGGAAAAGTCAGGGAATTTTTTGGTGATTAACAGTGGACACCCTGAAACGTCACTTTGACAGTTCTCTCATATTGACACGGGACCCACGCATGAGTGGCGCCGCCTGGTGAGCGACAATACGGTAGCTCCCATTGAATGGTCGTGAGCGGGGTTGGTAGCGTAGCGGCCGACGTTCATTTTAAACAAATGCAAGCGGGCCCATTACTTGCTAATCTAATCCCGCGATTTAACGGGCGTTTTTATTATTTTTTGTAGAAAAATAATGTTTTGCTAAATTGGAAATTGTTATGTTTTCTATTAAGAATTGCGAGCTCTTTCAATCCTAGTAGGAGAAAAAGTGTCCCAAGATTTTTTCCATTTCGCCACCATTTCTTCACAGATTGAGTATGACGAGCGCAATGGAAAGTTTGAAAAATGTATGGGAATTTCGGGACACTATTTTTCTCCTACCAGGATTGAAAGAGCTCGCGATTCTGAATAAAACACATGAAAATTTCCAATTTAGCAAATATTCTATAAAAAAAACCGATTCTGCTCTGTCTCTACCATGAGTTGCTATATATTTCGTCACGTTATCTACAGTTGCATCCCGCTTTCACCCGCAAGTGCGAGCGAGATGGACTGACAGCGACGTAGACGCTAGCGACACGCGACGTAACGTAGCGACACACTGGGCGCTCGCTACTGCCCGTACAAGTACCTAATGCTGCCAATTCACTTCGTGTATTGGGATTGTGTTATACGGTCAGCTTCATAAATATATATGCATCTATATTCAATTTTGACCCTTCCCCTGTAATAAATTCCGAAGTGTATAGATATTTATTGACGTGGCTGTATTCGTTTGCCATATTATTGTTCAGACAGATGTTTAGGCAAACCTCGATAACGATACAAGGAGTGAATTAAAACAAAATACGCTTGTTTCGTCTGGCCCTATCCCTCGCATTGTGCTCAAAAGAAAGGGCACTTAGGAAGCCGATATCCTCGGTCTGCCCAATGTGATTCTTAAAGGACATATTCAATTTTTAGCTAGCTATGAATAAAAAGCCTGGGTAGGTTGAGGTCACAGGGAAGGGCGACACGAGGAATTGGGCCCGACGCAGCGCGCCGTTTAAGCTGGGTTTACAATTAGAATATATGTTATGTTATATAACATTTAAAACTTTCGCGATTTAAACACATATTTAAACATAATTATCAGTGAAACCTGTGTCGAAACGTCGGTAAATAAGGTAAACAAATTAATTCGCGTTAGACCCGTTTAATAATTATGTTTAAATATGTTATGTTAATTTTAGTTGTACGAGTTTGTGTGTAACTTTCTCTAGTCTTCCACCAGTCTGTGTGTCCGAATAAAGTCTCATCAATGGTAACACTTGTCTTATTACAAAACCCCTTTTTTCGATAAATGGATATTTTTTCTCCGATAATAGCTTCAAGCTGACAATTCGTGACGGAGGTGTTTTTCACGCATATTTTCACAAAACAGTTTCAAACTTGACTTCAGTTTGAGTTACTTATATTAAAGGCATACAAGAGGAGTTGCAAGAGTCCATAGGCTAATGTGACTGGTTTCCATCAGGCGGGCTGTATGCTTGTATGCCATTGCCACCGACGAGGTATAAAACTTATTGTATTATTATTGACGAAGAAGAAAAAAAAGATCGACACTGCTAATCTAAAATTTAAATTTTCTTCTAGAGTAAAACCACGTTATCACTTTCAGGGAAACGAACTGTCAAACTTTAGTATTGTTTTAAACGTCACATTTCTATGAAATGATTACGTTTACACACTTTCATAGTCTGTGATATCAAAATCTACGAAACTCAGCATAGAAGGACACTGTTACTGCGATTAGTATTCGATGAAATGAAACACAACGTAACGTAACGTAGCGGAAATGTAGTCAAATGTCGATTAATCCATTTTAAAGTGTAGTACTTATTTTTATTTTTAAAGTTTAAACTTTCTTCTGTAACATAACGGATAAGTGATGGTGAGCCGGCGACAAAGAAAACACAAATCATTTTGTTTTTCATTTATATTTAAACCTAACATTCACGTAAAAAACTTTTTAAAATAGTCTCAAAACTAAAAGTATTTCACAATAACTAAGAAATTCAATTTAATAATAAATAAAGAGAACTTACAAACAACTTACGCTATTAGAGTATTTGTATGAAATCTTAAAATACTTTGTACAAATCACGCAAAAGCGCGGTGGTAACAGAGTGGTAACATATGGTAACAGAGTGGTAACACATGGTAACAGAGTGGCAACAACAACACAATACAACCTTCGGTTACAGTACAGGTAATTAAAAATCTAAATTGGCAAGTCGTTTAGCATACCTGTTTCAATCAAGCAGTTATTAATCGTAAAAGTGGAAGTTAACTAAAACAACCTTCACTTACAACTACAGGTAAGTATATTTCACTAAAATTAAAACATCTAAAAAAATTAAATTGGCAAGGAGTTTTGCATAACTTTTTCAATATGAACAAATAAGTAATGTAAGTAATCATCAGGTTTATGGATCACTATATCACTGGTGTGAATTCGACCAGAATCACGCGAGTGTTTTAAATGTTATCTTTTGCATTGAAATAAGCATTTTTTTAGACTTGTAAATGGCTTTAATGATTCCAATGAAAATTGGTAAATACGAGTGTTCGGAGGCAAAACGAATAGAGTCAAATCACGTTATTTTTTCCAAGCAAATTAACTGTCAAACTTAAAAGTGTTATTTTAAAAGCCAAACTTCTGCGAATTTATTTATAACACTTTCACAGTATGTTCTGTTAAAATTTATCAAACGACTTAGACGGAATCTAAGGTCTCTGAGTAAAAGCGAGATTCCAAGTTTTTATGAGTATTAGTTTCCCGAGCCTCGACCAGTCGTCCAGGTAAGTACCTACTAGTTATAATCTCAAAAGAGTAGAAAGATTCTTGAAGGTAAAGCTAAGTCCGAGTTAGGGATTGAACTGATGATTTAAGATATAGCCGCGTAGGCGGGCTGGATCCCGCAGCAATTCCTCGAAGTTGATGTACAGTCAAGTTTAGTATCGTTGCCAAACGGGATGGATGTTGGAGTCGCTGGCTTGTAGTGTGTTGCTGACTCCTCCGTGGGTGCTCAGCGGGAATGGCGCCTATGGAAATACAAATGATTTAATGAACATAAAATTTTTAAATTTTATTTTATAGTTCATCTCGTGAATTAGAAGCCTCTGTCCAGCAATGGGACGTCGGCTGAGGTAAGCGTTTTCGAATTATAGCTACCTGCGTGTTGGAGAGCCAGCGTTGCTTGATGAAGTCGGCGGCGCGCTCGCCGATCATGATGGTGGGCGCGTTGGTGTTGCCGGACGGCACGGCGGGCATGACGCTGGCGTCCGCCACCCGTAGTCTGTCGAGGCCTTGCACCTGGACATAGAATGGTTACTGGGTTTTCAAAAGACTTCAAAATACTCATAGTGTTGTGTTTCTGATGGGGAGTAAGGTCGCCAGAGCTCCAAGAGGATTCGCTGTGTTGACAGCCGAGGACCCACGGAGCAAAGCCCTTGGCCCGTTTAGCTGTCAACACAGCGAATGCTACTTTTTCTTAAAGGGTCGGCAATGCGCATGTAGCACCCCTGGTGTTGCAGGCGTCCATAGGCTACGGTTACCGCTTACCATCAGGCGGGCCGTATGCTTGTTTGTCACCGTCGTAATATCAAAAATAATAATAGGAGGATCTTCTTTCAGCTCTTGGTATATTTTTTTTATACACGGTTAACAAAAATGCTGGTGATCTATTTAAGGGCGTAATCAGTATCGTAGTCTGAAAACGTTATTTTTTTTGTATGTAAAGTTGGCCTTGGGATTGGGCTGATCTGACTCAAACAAAAAAAAGCCGTTAAACATGTTATTTTCCTATTTTTCCCTAACTAGTCCTCGATACCGATCACCCTTCAAACGGATTATTCCATCCGATGGATCCCATCTTCGATTATGATTCTGATTATGAGATGAGAGATACCCCCTATCTCTCATCTAATAATCAGATCAATAACAGTGGGAATTCCTCAATTTTGAAACGCACATCACATAAGTTGAAACCACAAGTTTAAATCTTATTTCAATACGAGTATGAGTATGTAACATGTCCTTTCACTGCTTTTTCTTAGGCGTCTTCGACGGACGTACACATATTGCAAATACTTATTTAAAACGAAGAAATTATTTTACCTGCAGAAGGTTATCGACCACAGCAGTCGGGTCTCCTCTCGGTCCCATCTTGCAGCTCCCAGCTTGATGGTTCTCTGGTGCCGTCTGCATCCTAACTGCGCACTCCCAGTATGCGTCGCAGCCGAATTTGATCTTCTCGCAGCCTTTCACTGGGGTCTTGTCCAGTTTCACTCCGTAGCGTTTCAGGGCTTTGGTCTCCGAGAGCTTGATAGAGAACTTGATTCCTTCGATGAGAGTTTTTACGTCGTCTGGGTGAGTTAGATAACTGGAAAAAAAGATGGCAAGATTTTGGAGTTACAGTTTTAGCTGTTCCAAAAAATACAACATTTGAGTGAACATATTGATGTTATATAGTGGTGAGTCTAGCGTTTTTGCTTCGCTTCCTAATTATTTTCGTATAAGGCCATTAAGATCAAATATCGTCTTCGAGCCTTTCTGAAATCTTTCTCGAGACATCTCGGCTTCTTTACGCCGTGCCGAAATGTTGATGCTGTAAGCAGAGTAGCATTGGAGACCTAAGGAGAGTCTATTGCTTTTGTAGGAAACCTGAGATTTTCTGGTGTGGTCTTGTGGCTGTCAGCAAAGAAACTGCGGACGATCAATCGGTTGTAAAAACTTACTTTGCGAAAATCTTGGGATGCTCGAAGGCCATCCTCTGCTCTTAGTATGTAACACAATGGATATAACCTGAATGCAGCTGACCGTAGCCTATGTAGGCAAACAGTTGACAAGTTACAAGGGAGTCACGATCCTCAGCAATGAAGAAGCGATGGAGAGGAATAACAGCTAAATGTAAAAAGACTTACTTTGCGAAGATCTTGGGATGCTCAAATGGATCAGCACTCCTGATCTCAAGCCGTCCTCTGCTCTTCGGATGCAGAACAGTGGGTATAATTTGAATGCTCCTTGAGCCGTTGTCGAGCTTTTCTCCAACCATCCCGGTCTTGGCGCAGTCAGCTAAGAACCCTCCAAAGAAGAGCTGGATGTCCGGGTTGTCGTCAGCCGGGTTTGCGTATTTGCTGTTGATGTATGCTGTCACTTCTGATATGCCTGTAAAGTAAAATTATTCATAAGATTGATGGATCTTCATGATTAAGTTAGGATGATAGTTGTTATGTGATATCTTGTGGTCACTGTCTTTGATAATTCCAGTGATGTCGCATCAATAACATTTGCTTTAAAGACGGAGCTAATATGGCTTTCTTTTTCTTTATGATCTGTGGGAAAACTGTCGAGCGTCTAAAAATAAGGAGGCAGAGAAGTACTTGGATGCTCCATCACTGTTATGCAGACAATCGAAAACCACATGGTACAATTTAACATAGGCGCTTGGTATACTCGTAACTGTATACACATACATAAAATATATTCATAGGTACACACCTATGAATATATTTTTAAAATGGAAATTCTAGGAGTAACTCTTACCTGTCCCAGACATAAGTCCATCCCTGAACAGCAGGTACTCCATAGCCGTAGCCCAGTTGAGTGGCGTCGTGTTGTTATCATTGACGTGAAAATTGAGGAAGTGGGCCACGTGGTTGTGCAGGTTCTTCCCAACGGTGGGCAGGTTGTGGACTGGGTTGACGCCGGCGCGCTGGAGGACTGCTGGGTCGCCCACGCCGCTGAGTTGCAGGATTTGGGGAGAGCCTACTGCACCCGCGCTGTAAATGGATACATGGATTCATGCATTCATACAAAAATCTTAATTAATATTTCGGTTTCGATTTCGATTAGTGGTAAGACCATATTACACGTTATCGGTCCTAGCCTAGGTAGCACCTTCACTTCACCAGTTCTTACTCCGGCAGCTTTTTTCCCGTCGTCTACGCGTCTTCTTATATAGTTCCTATTATGCCGACAAAGTAGCGCTACTTTCATCTCATTCTTTAATATTATCTTCCAGGAAAGTTACGCAACTACCCAATGCAACAGCCAAGAATAAACCATCATAGTGACTTGCTGCATCAGGTTTCTGCCAAGAGGGTTCGCTTACTTGTAGACGCAGCAGCTGGGCATAGAATCATGCCATTCTCGAGAACGTTTTCCTATTTGTATGGAGAATGTTCTCACGCGAGAATATTCTCATAGTTACATCATATCTTTCGTAGAATCGAACTGACTTTGAAGGGGAAGCCAGTTGGGAAAATTCTCTAGTGGTTGGCCAATGGCCTGACGGAGCAATAGGAATTCCTGGACTAGTTTTGTAAACTATTGACTCACCTTATAACGATCTCATTATTAGCAAAGATAGTCTCAGTCCCACCGAAGCTGTTCTTGACCTCCACGGCATACGCCTGCCGGGTGGTCTGGTTGATGAGCACCCTGGACACGGTGGCGTTCAGCATCACGTGCAGGTTGGGGCGGTGCTTGGCGGGCCGCAAGAAGGCGCGGGCGACGGAGAGACGGGAACCGTTGCGGTTGGTGGTCTGCGCGATGGAGAACCCGGTGTGCTGGGCGCCGTTAAGGTCGCGGGCTTCGTAGCCTGGAAACATTTAGAAAAGAACTTTTAGATGGAAATTAACAGTTTGAAAGTAGCACCAGTGACGGAGAAAATGAGTAACTGAGTTAGTGTGGTACATACGGGCATATAATGAGAAGAGATGAAGGTCATATACGTAAAAGAATGTTAGGGATGAATGTGGATGAACGGAGAGCGATTGGTAGGCCGAAAAAGCGATGGATGGATTGTGTGAAAGAGGACATGAAAAAGAAAGGAGTGAGTGCTGAGATGACGAGATATAGGGAAGAGTGAAAGAAAAAAACATGCTGTGCCGATAAAGAAGGTGAAATTTAATAAGGCGTCTGTCTTTCAGTCAACATTCAGCCTTACTTACATCCACCCCTGCTGAAGCTAAGTATATTAATGATCCTCATTTTGACTCTACTATCATTGATGCTCGTTAACCTCGAGTTATATACGCCTCGGTGTCCGAATAGAGTAGTGTGAATTACCCTGATGATTATATAGGTATATTGGACTTCGACACCTTGGATTGGAAATCATTCAAACGGCATTTTTGAAGGAAGAAAAATAAAACAGCAACACTTGACGTTCTTCATCAACCTTTCGTAAATGGATTGGAGTTTCTGCTGAAATCCAAGCTCTTACCTAACTCCTCTCCAGCCTTGACGAGGCTGTAGCTGAGGGGCGGATGGTACGGGAACTGGGATACTGTGAGCGGTCCGCCGGTGCCGTGGTAACCTGCGTCCATCTCCTGCAAAGCAAAATTAAGAATTAGAGAGAATAAGATCTTTTAAAAATAATCCGCTAGTGCAATAGTCCATATAGGTATCTTACTAAACCCTCCAGCCGTGCAATCTAAAAAGACATCATTAAGATCACGTTGTTGAATGTTGACGGTATCTTTGTCTTTCACGGGAATAGGATGTAGTCTGGTAATTAGTACGTCAGGGTCTAAAAACCAAGGCAAACGAACATGCCCTCAATGCTTGTCTTCCGACTTCAGGAAGGCCGGCAGAACATCCTCATAGATACAGCCCCAGCTGTTAAAGTCGGAGATCTGCCAAGTATGATATCATAAAGCGCGATCAAGTATCCAAGAGTTTAAATACCTTCAACTGCTTGTTATCTTCAGACTTCAGGAAGAACGGCAGAACATCATCGTAGCTCCAACCCTCGTTGCCAGCGGCTGCCCAACTATCATAGTCAGCGCGGGACCCTCGCATGTACATCATCCCGTTCATCACCGACGTACCGCCGAGGACCTAAGAAATTGACAAAAATGTGATTAAATATGCATCGTAAAAGACAGGCTTAGTCTCTTTGTTTTGGGGTAATTCCATTCCTCATTTTTTAAAGATTGTCATAATAGTAGACTAGTCCGACGATGTTACCTTTTATCCAGAATCTAAAGACAAGAAAGGTGAAGACTACTAAAATGGTAAATATTAGTATCGACCAATGAAGTTCAATATGGAGGGCACCGGGATACCTGTCGGTTAGTAATAAATTTGTTACCTTTCCTCTAGGCCAGTAGCACTTTCGATCAGTTTCCCCAAGACACGCCGCAGGTTCTGGCTCCGTCTGGTACCCCCAGTCTATGCTGGACCCAATGAAGTTCAGGAACATGGAAGGTACTTGGGTGCCAGTTGGTTCGTCAAAACCTGGAAGGATAAATCAAGTTTAGCTTATTCATTATCAGCCAAAAGACGTCCACTGGGGAGGCCCCCTGGATAGTGTCACATCCACTAGACGTGCGCTGCCCGCATACAATGGGTTCCTGCGAACTCTACTAGGTCAGCAGTCCATTTTGTGTGCGTCCATCTTGCGTCGACCGGTCGCCACTCAACAACTCGTCATTTCTGATCACGCAAAGAGCGTAGCTTAACTATTAGGCATTTTAAGTGACTTGAAATTGGACGAGGTTCTCAATCAATTGTTATAGTTGCAGGCAGTAGACATACCAGCTTCAAGCAATAGGACTCTCCACTCTGGCACTTCGGAGAGTCGCGCCGCCACCACGGACCCGGCCGAGCCTCCTCCCACCACGATGAAGTCGTACACAGAGTCCATGTGACGCCGATACTGAAACAACATAACCTGTGTTAAATAGTCTCTTTAGCACAAAATAATATGACAAGAATGCTTGTGAAACCTTGAACGTTTTCAACAAAGGTATCAACTGTCATTTATAAGATTGAAATCGAAATTAATATGTGATTACGTGAATTATTTTCTTTTATAACAGTATAATCCGCACACCACATTTTTTAAGGATGACTCACACTGAGACGGGACGGGACGGAGCGGGACGGGATGATCAGTCAATTTCTATAGAAAGAATCACGTGATAGCTCGGAACCCGCGGATGTCACGTGACGTTTTAAATGGTAGACCAAAAATAAAAACTCGCAGTAAATCAGTTACACCGTGAACATGGCACTTGGAACTCTTGTACAAGATATCATTTGATATTTACCAATTGCTTTTCGTCGAAGGAAAACATCGTGAGGAAACCGGACTAATCCCGATAAGGCCTAGTTTACCCTCTGGATAGGAAGATCAGATGGCAGCTGCTTTAATTTGTAAAACTACTACGTTAAATCTTGGAATTACCCCAGGATCCTTGAACGGTGGCGTATGCGGGGAAAATCAGAAGATTTCTGGTAAGTAAACCCTCGCCGAACCGACTACTCTAAAATTAATTTGTATTTTTTTAAGCACATTTAGTGCTTCTTAGCCGCATTCCACATCGACCTTTCTAACGAAGAGTGCGCCACTACACTTCTTACACACTTAAAACATGATAGGCAAATGTAATTTAATGCACTTAATTACGAAATCGTAATTACTTCCTCACGCAGTAAAAACAAACATTTCCGAGCGGCGCTCACATTGTCAAAGTTTATTAACCTAGAATACAGCTTTATCAGATGGCTGCTGCGACAATGTAACCACTGGAGCGGAACCTCGTGGTTAATTCGACTATTTTTAATTACACGTCGTGACATGGCACCCATATTCTAAACAACGCGATGCCACAGGCGAACTGCGAAAAGATTAACAATTGTGGACGAATTTGACAGATAGGTAACTAAATATAGTCAGTCAATTGAAACCCTGACCTAACAAGCGTAAGAACAAGCAAATTTGTATTACACCCATCAATGTATACCCACCTTTTCGGGGCTACTTTTTCATCTACTTATTACTTGAAGAATAATTAGCACTACCCAGTAAAAGGTTAGAGGGCTCAGTCACGCGAGTTGTTGTATTTACTCTGATTGTGAAAGAGTTGGTCACGAATTGATACAACTAATGGATGCAAGTGTGAGTCGGACTCATGCACCGAGGGTTCTGTACAAATTTTATGTTGCAACTTCACCTAGAAGTATGTTGACGTCAGCTACATGCATCGACAGATTGGGTCACTAAACTTGTATGCACGGTGCGGTGTGGAGTTAGTATGCGAGTTTGTTTTGAAAATTCAAATTATGAATTTAGGGTCAATGGTACATTTTTCCTTCATAAATTTCGGAGGTAAAGAAATTTTCGTTTATATATCAAAAATATTTCATTGTAAAACAATATAAAAAAGTGTTTTGGAATGTGCAAGTCTAGCACTTTCAAATGATACCCCACATGACCCAGTAACTACACTTTTAATTTTTGCCCCCCCTTTTATCGGGCATGTTTCATTGAAAATAAATTAAAATAAAATATGTAAAAATCCTCTCTCTGTGAGGTCGTAAAAGAGGTCGTTCCAATTTTAAAATGTTTGAAAATGTTGTTAGCCCAGCGGTAAAAGCGTGAGACTTTCAATTAAAATCAAATCCTGCCTGCTCGTACCAATGATTTTTTCGGAACTAATGTAGGAAGTATTATATCATATTTACCAATGGTTTTTCGATGAACATCGAGAGGAAACCGGATTAATACCAATAATGCCTAGTTTACCCTCTGGGTTGGAAGGTCAGATGGTAGTCGCTTTCGTAAAACTAGCGCCTACGTTACAACTTGGGATTAGTTGCCAAAGCGGACCCCAGGCTCCCTGGGCCGTCGCATAAGCTGGGAAAACGTTTGGAAGAATACTGGGTAACGATAAAATGAGAGTTTATATCCTGATCTATTGTGAGAGAAGCGAGCTCCATTCTACTTATTAATTCGACTGTTCGACAACCGGTTGGCGTAGTTGGTAGTGACCCTGCCTGCTATGCCGATTATAAACAACCACTCGGTTGAGTCCTCAGGAAAAAGGGTCCAGCACACAAACTATTGTCTTCAATCACACTTGCTTTCTTGTATCATTTCTTACACAATAGACATATTGGCCATATCAAACTATTCCAAATTACCAACATTCCGTCACACACACAGACTCAGCCTCCCGCCATTACGCTCTGGCTCTGTCATCGCTCATTGCGCGCGCATACGTTTTAGGAGCCTACTGCGGCGCGTTTAAGCAGCCTAATACAACACTTGCAATATATATGACTAGTACATTCGAATAACATGCAGTGGTTAATTAAATAGTTAACACGATGGTCCTGGATTCGAATCCCGGTAAGGGCATTTATTTGTGTGATGAAAACAGATATTAGTTCCTGAGTCATGGATGTCTTCTATGTATTTGTACTCGTATATTATATATATCGTTGTCTGAGTACCCGTAACACAAGCCTTCTTGAGCTTACTGTTTACTACTTTAGTTTTATGCTATAGTAGCCACTGAGGTCAAAAGTTCCCAATCAGCATAACCGCAGGTCCCGCATGTCTGATTTGCATCAGCAATCACACAGTGATTGCGCCGTGATCGCGATCACCAATCAGCAATCACGCGCACGATTTACCGAGGTTTCACGATCTGTTTACGTTTCTGTCAATTCAGTCGTTGAATTTAGCGCTAGAAACCTGCACGATTCATAAAAACATGTAGGTAATGACTTCTTTTGAAGTTTGGTTTAACTTTAATAGGCTAGATGACTAAAAAAATCTTTCTTTTAGATTATTAAAAAATAATGTACGCGTATTTTTTCTTCTGCACGTCAAATCAAAAATGACGAAAATACAGTGGGTTCAAGTTTCGCGTAACGTCACTATTAGGTACAATTCTTACCTAGTAGTGGTTAAACTGTCTAAAAACTAGGCAAACCGGTGGGATCCAGTGTTCAGAACGCGCCACCACGGCTAGAAGGGGTATCCTAGATTATGTGGCCTGGATCTCAGTCGCAGGTTACAGTGGAACAGCTATACCTGTGCCCGACCACAAGGGTCCTCTAGGTCGCACTGGCTGCGCAGGAAGACCTCCAGCAAGCCCATGAACAGCATAAAGGCGCCGCCGCCGCAGGTCGCAGCCAGCGTGGGGCCCGGCTGCGACATCGGGCAGTCGCAGGTTAGAGCCATCTAGAACAAAATAAAAGCACATTTTTAATGTTGGGACGGGGTTAAGTATTAAGGTCGTTTACGTATTATCATTAAGATGCCACAGCGATCAAATGTTAGTCCAGACGTCTAGATCTCAATATTGATAACAACTAGGTCAGTCAAGTGCAAAAATATGGCTCGACATAATCAACTCATAAATATGGTACATACGCTCTTATTACACCGGCATAAGGTGCTATGGGACATATCTTTTAATAAGATGCGCACCACCATATTTTTACACTTGACTGTACCTGATATTCCTTATACGTAAAACTTCAACATATTTCCTTCGAACTGGTAAACGTAAAAACTTGATTTTTAAAAAAAGCCTCGACAATTTTATTATTAAACCATAGGTCCTTTTTTTACATGTTTTTGGTCAGAAAGTCCAAACCCTTGAATTAACAAACATGATTCTCAGTGAAATATTTTTTTGTTTTTTTTGGTCGAAATGACCAAAAATCATATGAAATTTCAGCCTCAGGAATACGCTGTTAAAATCTCTCGCAATGCTCACGGGCATCGTGTATAATACCAATATTAATAAATCATTCATAAAAACGTATATTTCCAATTTTTATCGGTTAGCTTCAAAACTAGAAGTAGGTTAAGCTAGTATACATGACTCGTTTTTAGGGGCCTGCCCCTCACTCGACTCCCTAAGTTTCCTTTCGTCGATTACACGTGGCGACCGATCCGTCCCTAGATAAAGTGTCATGTAATACTAGCTTTAATCACCCATAAAACTCAGATCTAACAAAAGTCAGTAAGATAATAACGAATAACGAATATTATAAACCACTCCCATACATGTCCCCTTAGGCATACATTTAATTAACTGGCAATGCCTTAATCTTCCAATACACACTTCGCCAGCACCTAAATGACCATTATCATCCTTATTATAATGGAATAAGGTATATTATGGTCATAAGAGTGTTGTTACATTCACATGTCAAGTGCCAAGTCGACTTGCGCAAGCGCAGCGACATATGCCAGTAGTTTAGTAGAGCGAGTAGCCGCGGGGCTGGATGAAACAATGTATATATAGTTTATCTTTATCGTTATCAATTATTTGTTTTGTAAATTAAGTGCTGTACGTGCTAAATCGCGTCAATCAAGATTAATCTATTCGTATCTTAATAGACCAGGGCCTTACCATGACGTCTTAACGCGATTCAGTTTAGGTTCAGTTTAGGCTCAGTTGTATGGAAGCGACTCAGTTTAGGTCGTCAACTGAATCGCGTTAAGACGTCATGGTAAGGCCACAGTTGTATGGCAGCGACTTAGTTTAGGTCATCTGAATCGCGATAAGACGTGTAAGGCCCCAGATCGAGGCGTCTGGCAGCTTTTCATAGGTGGAGATTGGTGTGACCAGCATATAGTTCAATAGGTATCGTAGGCCCTCATCGTTGGTGGCCCGGTGATAAGGCGTGTGACAGTCAATTCTAAAAAAAAATTATGTTCCTAATGTCATTCGTAACTTTTTGTGTTATCTGTGGTGGCATCACTGAATGGCACGGAAGACCAGCGCCGGCTTCTTGGCAATATGCTGAGTTGGGTCCATTTTGTGAGGTACACACAACTTACTTTTTATATTGTTTTGTTTTATGTCCGTTTATTGTGATCGTAGCAAATAGATTTATTTAGGTATTTCTTTTTTTTCATTCAATTCGAAGGCCACGCGTTCACATCCTGCCGGCTCGTAACAATGAGTTTTTCTGAATTTACGTACGAAATATTATTTGATATTTCCCAATCGCTTTTCGTCGAGGAAAAATTTTTTGAGAAAAATGGACTTATCCCAATAATACCTAGTTTACCCTCTGGTTTGGAAGGTCAGAGCGCAGTCGCTTTCGTAAGACTAGCGTCTACGAGAAATCTTCTAGTTGCCAAAGTGGACCCCAAACCTGAGCCATGGCATAAAGAAAATCGCTAGGAAGAAGAAGGTGGCCCTACGATATTGAATTACAGTAAGATTAGTAGAACTATTGAAATAGATAAACAACATTAAAATTGATAGTCCGTTTAGTACGACTTGGGCCAGTTGGGTCACTTTTTTTCAAAAAGAAAAAAAGAGGGGGAGAGGGGGGGGGGGTGATTTTTATGTGATTATTATTTATTGATTCCATTCTGTTACCATTTCTTCATAGACTTGGTATGGCAGTAATGGAATAGAAAGTTTGGAAAATGTATGGAAATTTTGGGACAAGTTTTTTCTCCTATTAGACCCATGTTTTTTTTTTTAAATACTACGACGGTGACAAACAAGCATACGGCCCGCCTGATGGTAAGCGGTCACCGTAGCCTATGAACGCCTGCAACTCCAGGGGTGTTACATGCGCGTTGCCGACCCTTTAAAAACTTTAACACTCCTTTTTTGAGGAACCCCATACTGTAGTCCTTAAAAAAAATTTGTAAAGGTAAAATTGGCCCACTTCCAGTTCGTACGACGTAATATCGTCGGTCCCTTGGACGCTATAACCGGATTCTACTGTATTTGTTGTAGGTACATAACTGACGTAGAGTACCTATGTTAAGTGTCAAATCGCCCTGCGCAAGTGTGGCAACATACTCGTATGCCAGTAGTTTAGTAGAGCGGTCGAGTAGCCGCGGGGCTGGTTGTAACAATGTATATTCAAGTTCTTACAGTATATTTATCGGTTTGTTATCTACACTATTTGTATGTTATGTCAATTAAGTGCTATATGACGTGTCGAATCGTGACAATCAAAGATCAATATCATTATTAAGTGCTTAGGAACGAGCACTTAATGATGCTCATGGTTACGAGTAGAGTCCGGTGTTTAACAAACACCGGACTCTTAACAAACTTAAAAAATATACTCACTAATTTTGGGTGAAAATGTTAAAAACTGTTTCATTTATTCCGTATAGAGTATATACTGAGCAAGAAAAAAATGTTTTATTTAGATTCAATAGCAATAGGGTCGAAAACCAGATAGATGTTTGATGCTCGCTCATCAAAGAATGGTAAAACAGCTATTCATTTATTCCGTATAGAGTATATACTGAGCAAGAAAAAAATGTTTTATTTAGATTCAATAGCAATAGGGTCGAAAACCAGATAGATGTTTGAAGCTCGCTCATCAAAGAATGGTAAAACAGCTATTAGAAAATGGTGTATTTTTCAACAACTGACAACTGACTAAGTTATGGCAATTAAAACCATTTAGGTAATTCATTTTCAAAAGCCTAGCAAGTTAACACATTAAAATCTATTTTTTGATTTATATACTACTTTCTCATTATTATCAGTTATGATGATAACTTGTATATTTAGTATAAGATTCTTGTTGATTGTTGTTCTTGTTGTTTTCTCCGGGGTGAGAGCCTGGTGATCTGTAATACAGGTTTACACCTAGTTCAGACTCCAGTCTCTCACAAAGGATCACAATACCTTGCCCATTATTATATTTACTGTGTTCTTGTTACCAATTGTATCCTTTGTGAGCTGATAAATAAATAAATATAAAAAAAAAAAAAAAAAAAAAAAAAAAACGATAATAAAATTGTATCCTGTAATTTGTGATATGATCTACCACACAATAACTCTTAAACATATTTTAATTTAATTAAAAATGTCCTCAGCTAACACTAAAGCCCATATTACACTATCATATATCTATGACCAATTGGTCATAGGTCTACATGCCTCTCTTTTTTTCCAATGTGAAGAAAAAGGGAGGCATATAGACCTAGATTCATAAAATAGCCGTCAATCCAGCTTCCTAAAAATTTAAACAAACCGCCATATTGATCGTGTAGGAACTGTAGGCACGGTAGGTTGGAGAGAAGATAAAGTCCTGATGGTTGTCTGCTGATCGAATGAATTTATTTACAGAATGTTCCTACTTATATATACAACTAACTTTACGTTTTTAATGAAATCTCCAAGATTAAGTTATTCATCTTAAGTTTTGTATGTTACAATAATACGACTATATCAGTAGTGAACGTCTTCACTGGTGTTTGATGAGGTAGTGTGAAAATATAAGGAGAAACAGTGACAAAACATGTGATAGGTACCTTTTGTTTACCTAATAAATTCTACTGACGGCGATTTTAGATATATGGTAGTGTAATACGGGCCTAAGACCAACGTACGATAATGTAGCACATCTGTAATCTACCACAACTTAATAACAGTTGCCTCATAGTAATGATTGTCGAATTAGCACCTACAGTGATGTGACGACGATTATCTTGATAACACGCTCGCTTGGCTGCGTATCGAGGTCTTTGTCACCTGTGGTGGGGTTCTGGTAAGTTCCATATTAATGGGATGGATCTCCCAGTGCAAGTTTTATACCACTTTCTTTGCAGGTTTTCTTTTATTGTATCGATGCACCAAACTTTAAACCTCTGGTGTGGACTCTGGTTCAAAAAGGGAGGGGACATTTTTTTAACTTCCAAACAAAATGCATTTACCAAACCCTATCTATTCCTTTTCAAATACAAACATTGCGATACTATAAGGGTTCCGAGTTGACTACGGAACCCTAAAAAAGCCTTTAGGCGGAGTAGGTCACTTTCTTAAAAAGTCACTTTCTAGATAGGTCATGTTCTGAAGTGGAGATGCCACTTTTTTCACTTTCTTTCATGCCAATCGATCCCATACCTGTCCTGTATCAATAGTGTCTTAGGGGTCAACTTGCGGCAATGTATAGAACAGCCGCAAAATGCAAAAAGTGACGAAGTCAGAATGTGACAGACTCCGAAAATGACGAACTCAGAAAGTGACGCTCTCAGAAAGTGGCGTCTTCAGAAAGTGGCATCTTCAGAACTTGACCTATCTAAACAGTGACTTTTTAAGAAAGTGACCTACTCCGCCTAAAGGTAAAGCATAGACTCCATGCTAAAGTGTAATAAGCGCTTTATGTTTAAATTAGCCATTTGTAAGAAAAACAGTACACATGATATTAAGTATGATCATCAGTTCGTTAAGCCTGAACCTTCGAACTCATCATCATTATTTGTTGCACACCGTGATGCAATGATCTCTATACAAAGGATTACATCAAAACTGTACCAGCAAGGTCGCGAGATGAGTTAACATGGCATACATCTTAACTTAAGAGTCTTTAAGGATGACTCTAGGACGGGACGGGACGATCTGTCAAGTTCTATAGCATAGTCTTATAGTGTTTTTGAGCAATTGTTTTAAATTCAAGGGTGCATTCTCTAGCTTAAATTAATTTCTCAAAGACACTGGTATTCTAAAGAATTAGCTCCATTTAGAATGTGGTCTATGTACTTATTTAAATATTTATATGTAGGTATCTATCTTTTATCAGTATCGTCGTCAAGTACCCATTACACAGCTCCTTATTGAGCTTACCGTACCTTCCTCTTGAATCACAATATCTATTAAAAAAAACCGCATCAAAATCCAATAGTTTTAAAGATTTAAGCATACATAGGGATATAGGGACAGAAAAAGCGACTTTGTTTTATACTATGTAGTGATAGTGATAATGTGAACTGACCACACAGGTCTATTTTCACATGAAATACTCGTAATTAATAGCTTTATTGTACTACTATATAATATTTATAGGCAAGTAAGTTTGCAAAAAACTTGCGTTATGTCATGTAATAGATATGTATCAACGTGGGATTTGGTCGGCTATCGATCGAATCGATCAATTTTTATCGATTAATGGCCTTTTGGCAGTTAATTGTGGTTTTGTAATATTATCGCATGCTTTGAAAGTGGGTTAAAGTCGTAAAATGTATTTGTAAGATACATATTTCTGATGTTTATTTTCTATTTCATGACGACCGGTTGGCGTAGTTGGTAGTGACCCTGCCTGCTAAGCCGATGGTCCTGGGTTCGAATCCCGGTAAGCGCATTAATTTGTGTGATGAACACCGATATTTGTTCCCGAGTCATGGATGTTTTCTATGTATTTGTATATTATATAGGTATATCGTTATCTGAGTACCCGTAACACGAACCTTCTTGAGCTTACTGCGGGACTTAGTCAATTGCTTAATTAGGCTTGTGTTACGTTGTGTTGTGTCCTATAATATTTATTTATTTATTTACATAAATAAAAGGGCCCATTACCTACACTTGCTCAATAAAGGCTAAATAAATCATTTCTAAATGAATCTTTATGGCGTTTTATCGAATTATCGGCAACCGACACAATGGTACCTTTTACTTAGAATAATCACATTTTAGCTGAGCTGGTACTGATTAGAAATCAGTATTCTTGAGCGTATAAATATACTGAAATTAAACACTTTAGAACGGATTAATCGCGTTTATTAACACCATGATCCTACGTTTCGAGCCCTTTACAGCACTCGTTTTCACAGGGTTAAGATGACGTATAATAGTACATTTCGATGCTAGTGCGGAAAGTATGTCATTACTTCACGAGTCCCGAGGTATCTTGCCACGAGCCGTAGGCGAGTGGCAATACTCGGGACAAGTGAATAATGACATATCCGCACGTGAATCGAACGACGTTTTTCAATACAGATGCGAAAAAAATCAAAATACATAAGAACGAATTTAAAGTATTTTTATTATTTCCGTGACACGATTGTAATACAGTTGATTTATATTAAGAACATCTTCAAAATGTATATCTTATCTTCTTTACTTTCTCATTTTAAATCTCATAATAATTATTTCTCATAAACAAAATAATAAATCGCATGTGACAAATCGTATCGGCATGTCTTAGAGGCCCTCCGAACATGTTTACCTGATTGAAAAACGCCTCTGCTTTGACTGACGTTTCGTAGTCTCTGTTCCGTTTCATACACACAGATTTATAAGAACTGTTTTCAATGTTAATATTATTAATGAATGATCATAAGTATGATGAAGAAGTAATTATTGAAATATAAAATATCAATATCTTTAATATTATTGCGTTAATAGTAGTTATTTAGTTTTATTACGGCTCGGTAAAGTTAACGAAAAATAATACTCTTCGGTAAGCAGTCATGAATTGGAACACAACTAAATTTAAAAAGATTGGAAAAGTAAAAAGCACTAGTTCGCAAAAACAAAGTTTGCGCACGCAAAACAGCCAAGAAAAGGGCTCTTTTTGAGCAACTGTATTGAAAATATATTTTTCTCCTCACTAACTCGGAAAGCGCCCTTTTATCCTGTAATACTAGCGGGGAAAAACGAACTTTACCCAAGTGTGCGGCAAAGTAATTTTTCCTTGAGTTTTAACTTGGTAGCATTTACTTTTAAATGTACTAAATATCGGATAGCTTACATTAGGATGAGATTTGTAATTATATGTAGTTTTTATTTTCCTCGCGGTAGTAAGGTTTGTTTTTGTATTACAAAACTTGTTCGGCAAAGTTTCTTCAACACCTGTGCCTTGAGAGCCTCTTAAAGCTCTAGATTCCAGTTTTTGAACCACTCGCAACGCTCGTGGATAAAGTTTGCAATCTTTCACTTGCCCCGAGCAAGTCTCAATATAAATAAGCACGAGGATTAAACAACAACTTTGCCCCCTTGTATAATAAATGAGTTAATACAATACAATACAGTACAATACAATACAATACAATACAGTACAATACAATACAATACAATACAAATACTCTTTATTGCACACCTCAAATGAAGTAAATACAGAGAATGCAGCAAACAAAAGAAGAGGCAAACAACAGGCGGTCTTATCGCTAAAAAGCGAACTCTTCCAGACAACATTTAGGTAGCGGAAACTAATAAAAAATAAAAGTCAGTAGGCGTTGCAAAATAGACAGAGAAGTGGAAATAGCGCAGCCAATATAGTAGCAAACTAAATAAAATAAACAATAAATAAACATACAAACATATTAGTAGGCCTTTTCATCTATGTCAGATGTTTAAGTTTATTAACTTTTGTTTCTCTCACTTCCTTGCTAATGATAGGTAATTTGTTGACACCGACACAACATTATTAATTGTACGGATGATCGGAAGCAGCCATTTTGTTTAATGATCGTCATTTCCTTTAGTGAATGTCTTGGTTTAATCTTTATTTCTGTGCTAAATAAGATATTAAAAAGATAAGCAACGAAGATCAGTAGGTAGTAAAAATATGTATTGACAAAATTCTATGGCTCCGGTTCAGGGCATATGAATTCCTTCGCAGCTCCCTCCCTCGCCAGTTCGTCTGCTTTCTCATATCCTGTGACCCCCTGATGCCCCGGCACCCACGCCACAGTAGATATGAGCGCCGATGGCCAAATAGTCGGCGGCGGCGCGCCGGTCAAAATCGATCGGCGGCGGCGGCGAATCGGCGGCGTGGCCTTGAAAACACTTGTCTATTCTATAGGATTAAAAGTAATAACAACACAACTATTTTAAAAAAAAATACGTTATAATATCACAAATTTCTTTAATTATGCGTTACATAATCAGTTCTGTAGTAAAATAATTGAGGATTTAACAAATTCGAATGTCAAATAATGTAACACTATTTCAAACAAATCTCAACACATACAAATATGGAATTCATAGTATTTGCTCGATTAAAATAAATGCAGAATGATTACGATTCGATAAAAGTATCCATTGGTACAAAAATTTTCCGACCCCATCGCCCACTGGTTTCGAACAGGGCAGCTTGTCGCGAGTTTTTTTTTATTTTTTAATAACAAATGGGCTTACTCTTGGCCACAGACTAGCCGAAGGCAAAGACGTGGCCTACCATGGAGCGAGCTCGCCCAGAAGGTGCCTGTTCACCCTTGATTTGAAGGCTGTCGGGTTATATGTGCACGGGAATATAGACGCCGGCAGAGAATTCTACTCCTTGGCAGAGCGCATAAGAAAAGAAGAAGCAAAGCGCTTCGTGCGAATTAGTGAAATGTCTACCAAGTAAGGGTGGAGTCCGGCCGTGCGTCTAGAAGTCCGATGGTAGAATGGGGACGGTGGAATAAGCTCATGAAGCTCTTGCGCACACTCCCCGAAGTGCAACCTGTAGAATACCGATGGCAACTTTCCGCCGATGGGCCAAAGACTGCAGCTTGGCCGTTAGCTTCCTGTCGCCAATTAATCTCCTGGCTCTGCGATCCACTGAGTCCAAAGTGGTTTTTGGCCGCAATTTGTGCTTTTGACTCAATGAAGGAGCCGAAGTTGAGGACCGAACTCAACTCCATGCCGAGGAGTTCCAGGCTGTCGGTAATAGGTACAGATGCACCTCGGAAAGTAGGAGTCAGGTGGAAAGGACTCCGTTTTGCGGAAAACAGACACGCTTGCGTCTTGGTGGCGTTGAACTCGACCAGGTTGTCAACCCCCGACTGGGAAAAGAGACTAAGGGTCGAGTTCGCTCGCTCAACCATGGCCTCTCTCTGTGAACGTATATCATCCCTGCTGTCTGCTGCACCAGCCATATATCTCTCAACAACCGTACTGTCGTCTGCATAACTGACAATGCTGGGTTGCAGCTTGTCGTTAATGTGGTGCAGGAAAAGGGTTGCTGAGAGAACAGACCCCTGAGGAACAGTTGTTGGGGAGTAGCGACCCCACGTACCTGAACGTTCATGGCGGGGCTCTGTCATCCGACAAAGTCCTTTGCCTCTGGCTTGCCTTAGATAGCCGTTTGCCTTAGATCTGGAAACCTAAGTGGCGACTTGGCTATATGTTTAAAGTCCAGTGACACCTCTCTACTCCCTGCCCTCATACTGATACTGCCCTTGAGCCATCTTAGATGTCGCTTTTTGTAGGGTCCATCTTATGTTATAAGTATGCGAGTCACCGTCTGCCGGAAATAAAATTACTTACCATTTTATTAGGCAGGCGTCTCCGGTTTTATTCTCCATTACTTAGTATTTAGTTCACCCTATTCAACTTATAGTCCAGTATATTTTAGATTCCAATAATACACCTTAGCGGGTGCTACCTCTGCGTGCGTTCCATGACTCGGACAGGTGCATTACCCGCTCGTTGATCTCCTTACATCCTTACTTAAATTGTCTAAGGGGCTCTGCGTGTCGGTTTTGGCTCCGCGTACGCCTTCCAAGGGTCCGGAACAATTATTCCGTGATGAGAAAGACGTATAATAATATTATAATCACTATTTCAAACGAGATATTAACCATGTATATTTGGTTTTGTGAGTTCCCACCAGCGCCATGTTCACGGTGTAACTGATTTACTGCAAGTTTTTATTTGTGGTCTACCCACACGCCGTAGCGATCTACCCTCTTACGGGTTCGTTTATTTTGCGCGGTGTCACTGATTTGGATCTCGATCGCGTTCACGACATACGACACTTACAGTATCGACTGGTGCATTCCTTACCGAACCACAATCACTTTTGGGTTTTTAAATCTTGAATCACTGGATGCCAGACCTTCGATAATTTAAACACTAAACTTGAAACCCATTATCTCGGTTTATATTCTAGTATTTTAGGGTTTCTTAAGGTAGCTTCCTTAACTATCCTAGGCATGTAATGCTTTTCTGTCGAGATTACCTGAGGGTTATGTAACTCGAACCAGTGATTTGTTCCTGCCTCCAAAAGATGTTCAGCGACTGGCAACTTTCTGAGTTCGTTGTTTTTAAACGCTTATATGTGCTTCTTTATACGGCACGCGATTGTACGCTTAGTTTGTCTTATGTAGGATCTACCATAGCTACAATTTTGTAAACTCCTGGACGTTCAAGTGAGAAACTGTCTTTCGGCTTCCGTACATGTTGTGACAGTTTTCTGTAGGGGATGAAGATAGTTTTCACCGAAATTTCTCAAAATTAAAATAATGATTTAACAAAATCCGCGTAATTTCGACTTCAACGTGATCTTCACTTACTGAGTTAGAAAAAATAGTACCTAATCACTGATTAAATTCATCGTGTATAAAAAATATCGCCGGGAAGAAAGTTGGTTTTATTATTACCTACTTACTAATTAAAAAGTTGAAACATAATATCCGTCAAAACATATCGAAAAGTGGCATTTACAACGATTTTAGGTATTAAAAACATTGAATTTTTAAGGTTCCAAAATAAGTGTAATTTCGGTATGCCTTATCAAGGTCACGCCGATTCCACGCCGGTGGCGGCGTCGGCGGCGGCGGCGCGAGATTTTTTACCGGCGGCGGCGGCGCGCCGGCGCGGCGCTCATATCTACGCCACAGTAATCTTTCTTCTCCCCAGCGACTATGACATATCAATGTCATGTCGAATACTCATACTCCGCTTACACACATGCAAATCCCATATGAGATAAAATGAAATTAGTAGTTATTTTCTTGGAGCTAATTAGAATACCGGTGTCTTTGAGAAATAACTTAATTTAAGCTAAAGAATGCACCCTTGCATTTAAAGCGATTGCACAAAAATACGTTCTATAGAAACTGACAGATTGGCCCGGATCGGATCGGATCGGATTCGTGTGAGTCATCCGTAAAACGACATAATTTTCAATTTTTTCCTTAACAGCTCACAGTACGGTACTGATTCCACTCTTAAACAGTTCACCAGAATTTTAGTTACACCTTGTATCGAGATCAGGACTGATTTGTTACAATTGTTGTTGTAATTCATGTAACTACCTACTTGATTTTGTAATCAATTCACATCATTGACAGCTAAGTTTCTTCACTTTCTTATCTTACATTTCATAAAATCTGTCACATGGATGCTCAAAACCACATAATACGCCCGAGGCCCGTAACAATTAAAAAGTAACAACTATTTTATTAATAGCAATAAAACATAGCCAAGCTAAACCCAACTTTACAACATACAAAATAAGATCTTATGTTTTTTTTTTTAATAACCAGTGGACACATAACATGATGTTTGACCCAGTCACAATCAGGTGGATTTATTACATGAAATTGAAACCCGTTTTTACAAATTGCAAAATAACGTTACACTTTTTGAACATTTACAGAGATCGAATGATGTGGTATTTTGTTTCATCATTTTATTGCGCCATTATATTTTTTTAGTTTTTTATTTTGTCAGCTTAGTGCATTTTAATTACTTACGACGATTGTGATCGGTATCGTAAAACGGGGTGAATTTAGAAAACAAACGGGGTTACTTTGATATAGGTACTTATTTAAAAAACGCCGCAACACTAGTATTATTTTGAATTTACTTGCCGAATTTGATCAATTTTGACCGATTTTGTGTTATGATGACATGTATAGTATACATGTAGGAGGCCAATTAGCAGAAGATGGATAAGCGATTACCGTCACCTATAGTAAGCTCTTACCAAAATCAGCTAATTAGTGTGCATACCATGAGTTGTTCGCAACTCTATTCGATAACAACTGCGGCACTCGAAAGTATGTCCGTCTCGCTCATACCATTACTCTGGCCGAAGCGAGATGGACTTAAATCCGAACGCCGCAGTCGCTGGCGAATACGGCCATACTCACAAAAATCGATATGTATGTGTGAAAAAAAAAACTATGTAGCCACAGGGAAAGCTCTGTAACTACTTACTTACAACTGTAAGATAAAAATGATTTTTATTCGATTTATCCATTTACTCGTATTCGGTCTATCCTAATGATTAAATTACGATAATAACTAACACTTTACTAAAAGACATTAATTTGTCCACTACACCAAACCCTAATAAATATTAAAGGATATTAAAGTTATGTCGGTAGGCAAGTATTTACTAATTTATATAATCTAGGGCTTACCCGCTTACCTAATATTCGTGTTACGAATCGAAACACTGTGCATACGTAGGCGACATATCGTACTATATCCCGATTTAAAAGTTTTGCAAGAGCACGCAAAAAAGGCCATAATAGGCGGGCGCCTCAAAATAAACCACGTTATCAGATAATTGCTGTTTACAACTAAATTACAATTGTTGCAGATAAAAGCTGTTACCAGATTTAAGAACTAGTTATTACTCAACTATTTAACAAATATGTTGAAGTTTAATGTATATGAATATCAGGTACTTAGTTTTTATTAATACTGATATATAGACGTCTGAATGATAACAATTTGACCCCTGTGGCCTCTTAAGTAAAGCACATGTCCATACATAAGTAAATTTAGCTTTCGTATGTAATACTACAACTAGGCCTTACTGAGATTAATCCGGTTTCCTCACGTTTAAGTAAATACCTCCGGAGGTAAAAGGTAGAGTTTCAAGTTCTTATAAATTTTGGATCCAGATATATCATTACCACCGTGCAAATAGGTTACATTAGGGAAATTTATCCAACTGGAAAACAAAATAAATAATACTTGAAAAAATTCTTAAAATATCGATCGCTGATTTATTTATTGGTGTATCACTAATGTACTAACAAAATTTAATCAAAGTGATTATTCTCAATTTCGAATGAAGATTGATACCTAATTTGGTGATCATCTTTTAATTTACATATTTATTCCAATATGATAACAACCGGCCATAAACGTTCGGGAGATCTGTCGAATCTGCTTATCGATCCAGCGGATATACCTGAATGTATATGGCTGGCTATTCTTTACGCTGGATCTACTAAGTACCAAGAAGCTTAAATACAATGTTTATTGTACTTTGATGGTGTTCTTAAGTTTCAAATGCTCAAATGCGGACGAACCCTAAGACCAATACGACACATACTGACATGGTGATTACTATTTCAGATTAGCCAATAACCGCTGGACGTCCGTTGGCTATTAATCATTATAATTACACAATCTGCCCTTCCAAAGGACTTTAGTCCTTAAGCCGACCTCTTAAAGATTAGAATGAAGTGGATTGCGTCGTATTTAATCCGTCGTTAGTTTGAAAAACAATATTTTCCGGGAAATGCCCTTTTTAGTGATTAGTCGTAGTAAATATAACTGGACTATTTTATAATAAGTAGTATGTGACGGCGAGCGTGAGATAAGCGGGGTTAATATAGACAAGAAAGATACTTTTTAGTAAAAGGTACAACTTTGTCGATAGCTAATTAAGGGGCTAATGCAAACATTTATTTATTATAAAATTTCAATATAATTTTTGAAATGAACTTTATTAACAATCCACACACATTTTAATACAAATTTTGCTGCTAGTACTTAGGTGCTATTTATTATAATTTCATCTTATATTTTATTTTTATTACTTAACTACAAACAACTACAAGCAAGAGCAAGTTATAAGTTTTTCAAACATTTGAGTTAAAAGTAGAATTAATAACTTTGTCTACAGACATCCCACACGTATCGTCTTTGGCCATTAATTGTATATAAATATAAAGTGTAACTAAAATATTGGTGATCGTTTCAGGGCGTCATCAGTATCGTGGTCTGATTAGGAAAGAGAAGAAATAAAAATTGTTGACACGAAAAAAATGTGTCAAATACAAAAAAAATATACAAAATAATGTATTCGTGGCAATAAAATATGCACACAGTTTACTACGAAATGGTCTCGCCTCACGGCCTCAGCATAATGCTTACCCAAAAGTAAGCGCTGATCTTTCGGCGATACCATTTAAGGACCACTAACATTTAGTGTAACACGGCCTTTTGATAATCCTGAACGCATCTGTAGTGTGAGTGGCGTCCCAGCGCCATCTAGTCAAAGGTATGACAATACTACTGACAAATACAACTTTTTTATTTTCCTTACTTCCTTATCAGACTAATTACACCTTTAAATAGATCACCAGCATCTTTGTTACAGCCTGTATAATAAAGTTAAAACTTACATTTCTTAGTGGGCCACATAAACTACATACATCATTCACCAACGCGCATACATAAGAGGCTAACACCATCAGAATAGGCAATCATTTGCAATCATGAGGTTGCGTGACCCCATTTCTAACAAGTAGCTTATGTGATGGTTGTACAACTCTTAACAAGTTTATTCTAACCCCTGTTTAATCTAATCCCACGCTCGATATAATATATTATTATCAAATTTGGCTCATGTTAGTCTGATGACTTGTGGTATTTATATCATAAAGATATTTTATTTTTGACGTTTGGAGGCCTTTACACCTCCAAATCCTATTAGTATAATTTTTTGACTATGGGGACCTTTTACATCTCCAAATTTTATTCGTATTTTATTTTGACGTTGGGGGACCTTCTACATCTCCAAACTTAATTTATTATTAACTATAGAGACTATACATCTCTTGTCATATTACTTAGTACATTTATTTTAATATTGTTTACCCAGGTTTTGGCTGTTGTATTATCAGTATTTAGATTATACTTTTACTTCTCACTATATATTGTAAATGTTTGTACATGCAAATGCTTTATTGTAATGCTTACTGACTTGTAAAAGTGCCCTTGAGGCCTACTTGCAGAATAAATTTTTGAATTTGAATTTGAATTTGAATTAGACAGGCGTAAGATGTAAGACATATGATTATGTCTATTAGGTTAAGGTTAGAAAGGTCAAAGTTGCCAAAATTTAACAACTAAACACGCTTTTAATCGCAGGTCTCTGTTGCCGAGAAACTGACTCGAACAAACCAGTGACACTTGAAATGCGATCCGTATCTTATTCTATACATCGGTATCAGATCAAAAAAGTGATTTTGAAAAACTCTACTTGAATTCCGCGTGGACGAACAAAATCGCGGAGCGAAGACAGTGTCACGCAAACGGTGTGTTCCGTAAAATGGGGTGAGTAGCAGAGATTCATGATTCATTCATGTAAAATATATGAAATTATATGACAGATTCTCACTGAAAAACTGAAATTCATACAGGCGGAACACTTTTTAAGTATATAAATTAATGTGCCACATATAAATATCAACTTTTATCGAGGTTTGAACTTGGATTTGGCCCCATCACCCAACACGGTACCACAAAAAAGTGATTTCAAATAATTCTACTTGAATTGCGCAAAGACTGCCCGGTTCGCCTATGATCTGTATTGTAAGCTATTGGAATGAATAAGACGGATAATTTACTCTTCAACTAATTGGCGGGTTTACAATAAGACAGGTCAATGTCACGCGATTCTAAACTTAATGATATGTTAGTCGTTGATTTGGAACAATGGTCGCCGCTGACTGGCGGACCTAGGTCTAGGTCACACTTATGAATGAATAAGAGTTTATTTCAGACTAATTAATTCCATATAAAGATAATAACAAAAAACCGCTTACAATTATAATTAAATAAAACGAGCACAAACAATAAATAATATTAATCGGAACCTGCGTCTCGGATCACCCCCGATCCCGTTGCGATAGGCCTGTGGTAGTTCCTCCAGCGCTCGTGAAGCGAGCTGGCGCCCCACTCTCTCATGATATGAAATATGATGGAATCCTATTCTTTTTTTGGAAGTGTTTGTGTAAAAAATGTTTACTGTAAAATGGGGCTAATGTAAACAGGAGTTAAGAACGATTTAATTTTAGCAATTAGATATTCTGAGTTACTAATAATATTTTTGATTTATTTGAATTTAGCGTAGCAGATTTTTATTTTTTTAATGTTTTGTTCTCATTAATACTCTCAGATGTGTGAATAATTGATTCCAATGGCTAACCAACTTACGTAGGAATTATAGTAAGGAGTTTATCAGTAGATACGTGTACTGTGCGTCTGTGCGTGTTAGGAAAGCTTCCGTACAGTCAACAAATTGAAACCCTAGGCCACTGTAGGACTATGTCATAGTGACGCTATAAATCAGTTTGTAAGAAATCTCTTACTGCTCATCATTTTGACATGGTTCTAGAGTGGCCTAGGGTTCCAATTGGTTGATTGTACATACGTGGTCATAAACATGTCACCGCGGGCTAGGAAACAATTCACGGCTCCCACAACCCACAACACAAGTCACAACACGTGCGTGGGCGCAGCTGAATTCACGCACTCATAACTTCGCAGCTCGCAGGGCTCAAGGGAGCAATATCCGACATTGGCAGTACCAGTACATTATCATGTATATTTTCATCACACTTGCTCGTAAATGGTGATATTATATGCAAGCATACTTAGACCTTATGAGCTGTATTATATCATGGGCTGTATTTTCATAGTCCCTATTTTTCCACCTGACCGCGGGATATATATATATACTTATATATATTAGGGAAACCCTTCGTCCCACTTTTTTTCTTTTCTTTTTTTTAATACCACGACGGTGATAAACAAGAATACAGCCCGCCTGATGGTAAGCGGTCACCGTAGCCTATGGACGCCTTCAACTCCAGGGGTGTTACATGCGTGTTGCCGACCATTTAAAAAAAAGGGAGGATTCGCTGTGCTGTCAACACAGCGAATAATCCTTTTTTCGTTTCATTCATTGTGCTGTGCCCTAACTATAGGTATATGCCGTGAGACAGTGGGAACGATGCAACACGACATTTTAGTGAAAGTGCGTGTGGGCCCGTCCCGTCCTACCGGACCATACGCGTACCGTGTGCCGGCATTACATTTATATACCACGCTACCGGTTAGCACTAACACTATTTACTGTTTAGGGCTTGAGAACCTCACTATTGTTACTCACTGCTTAAATAACTGCGAAATGTGTTTGTTTAATGTGTAAAAAAATATGTTAATAAAACAAAATTAATTAAAATATGTGGCGAATTTCACCACGTGATAATTCCTAAAATTAGTGATTTACTGGCGTTATAGGTGTCCATAGGCTACGGAACCCGCTTTTCAATGCAGAGGTTGTGTGCTTGTTTGCCAGTTTTACCACCGTATCGATAATTTATAGATATTTTTTTGGTAAAGACTTTACGACAATTGTTACGAGCTGAATAGTGTTTTAAAGAATTTTTGGTAGTTTTAGACATGAGACATTTCCTGTGTGGCAATTTCGTGACATATGTCGTGTTTCTTGTGACAATTGTCACAAGTGTGTAACAGTGTGAAGAGCTCTTCACAAAAATTACTAGTTTTTAATTAATGAATAAAATCATTATTATTAAAAAAATTTTTTTTGATAGAGCCGAGTTTTGCAAAGACATCACAGTGTCACTTTGAAGTTTGTCAAAAATCATGTCTAGACTAGACCACATAGTAGCATTATCAGTATTATCACATTCCAAAACGCTGTATTTACCGAGTGGCGATAAAATTATGTTTAAATAAAAATTGCAATTATCTCAGAAACTAGCCCTAATCCAATGCATTTAATATGACATTTTTGGTTTATTTTAGCCTCAGGAATACGCTGTTAAAATCTCTCGCAATGCTCACGGGTACCGTGTATACTTATATACTATTACCAAAAGTGTAGTTCTAAGGTTTTATAGTCTAAATGTTACAGGTTCACGGTTCTGCTTGTATAATTGTAGAACTTTACAAGTAAACCTAGGCATATGTGTGGTGACCCCATTCTCATTGTTTTCACTTCTAAATACGGCGTCTATGCTCTAGTTTATTCAATAGTATCGATATAATAATGTCAATATTGTTTTAAATAATGATGTTACTATGACTTACGCTCACTCTAATAAATTCTATTACATTTCAAAATATAAAATTCATTCTGATTGACTCATTAACCCCAATCACCATTCACCTTCACCCCTTTATTCAATCAACGGCATGTTTTAGCTTTCGCGTACTAAAAATGTCCTTTGTAACGTCTAAAACTAGGTTTAGTGTTTCTAAACCAAGTGACACGCTCGCGGTAAGACCATCAGATATGTTGCTTTTGAATCCGTGACAGCGGATCGTGACTGGGGGGAAACCTCCCAGGTAGATGCTCTTTGACCTGTGTCAGGACTAGAACATGGCGCTTCGTTAGAATAGGCAGTCCTTTGTATACGTTTTTAGGAAAGAAATTTGACGTTTCCGTATCTGTATTTAACCATATACTTAGGTAACTCTGAGAATTACTTATTTTTGGGGTGAATGAGCACATCTGGTGCTCGACAGCCCGCTCGATTCCGGCCGAGCGTCCCTACCATAAGTACCATAACATATATAGGTATAGGTACACATAACATAGGTAATTCTGAAAGTTCTTGCTTTCTATTGTCTTCTGTTACCGCGTGTGTCTTCATTGAAATTAAACACTTTAGAACGGATTAATCGCGTTTATTAACACCATGACCCTACGTTTCGAGCCCTTTACAGCACTTGTTTTCACAGGGATAAAAGATGACTCCATCATCATCAGTCTTCATCTTAACCCTGTGAAAACGAGTGCTGTAAATGGGCTCGAAACGTAGGGTCATGGTGTTAATAAACGCGATTAATCCGTTCTAAAGTGTTTAATTTCTTGCTTTCTGTCAAGTGAACTAATTATGCAACTATTTTTTTAATGATCACCTTTGTTAACTCTTTTTGACAATTAGACTAGAAATTTTCAAATGAAACGGGAAATTTTTGTCACGTACATTTTCTATCAATTGAGATTAAGTATAGTTTGTAAAAAACAAATTATACACGATTTCTTTCACAGAACTAATTTAGATACCTAGAGTTGTTCGAATGTGCCGATTTAAAACATTTCGAAATTGAAAAGTAGCAAGACTATTCGAAATTGGACAAGAATACCGATTTTGTACACACGTGTTCAAAAGTGCAGCAATTGCTGCCCATGCAATTTTGAACGCGATAGTACGGTCAGCTGTAGAGTGGATAGAAAGTTTGTATGTATGGTGTCACTTAACTCTGCAGTACATTTTCATTTCCTATATGGATTTTGACTATTTATGAGACCTGCATTTATGGACAGTGCCTATTAACAATCAGACCTAATGCAAGCAGCAGTTATTTGTATTTCGCAACCATTTGCCTATATGTTCGAAATTGACCTACTTTAAGTCACGCGTCCACATATTATCAGGTTTTAGTCGCATACATTAAGAGCTCCTTAAATGTAAAATATCATTTCCGTATTAAAACCCTTTCACATTGTCCTACATGGTCTTTGTCGGCCCATTTTGAATGTTAATCGGATTTAGGGTCACCACAGGAAGATTCCACCATTCGTACACTTTTTAGTCTAACCTCTGTAAAAAAATAACTGTTCTGTAAGGTACTTCCCCAGATGGGCTCTGCTCCAAATTACCCCACACGATCTAATCAATTAAATAAAATAAAACAATTGTAAAGAATATCCCCAGATTAATGTACATTTTATAATCTATGGAATTTGGTCATTATACAATACAAATAAAACATTGCGATTAATAAAATAATGAATTAATAAAACAATTTATCAAAATAAAATATAAATAAATAATTATTATGGGACAATCTTATACAAATCGACCTAGTCCCACGGTAAGCTCAATAAGGCTCGTGATTTGGGTACTAGACGACGATATATAATAGATATATACGCATAAATACTTAAATATATAGAAAACATCCATAACACAGGAATAAATATTCGCGATAAATACACAAATAAATTCCCTGATCAGAATTCGAACCCGGGACCTCCTGCTTCGTAGGCAGGGTCACTAACAACTAGGCTAGGAGGCAGGAGGCCGTTAATTCGGAGCTGAAGACAAATGAGTATCTGAATTGTTATATAGTTAATCAAGTTTTGATACTTACATGTAGGTAAATACTTAAATTACCATGACGTGCATCAAAGGGCTTGCAAGCATGAAATGGACAAGAAAATTGGCTACCTAGACAAAATCCCATTACCTAACCTACATCAGCCTCAAATAGAAAACTGGCAAGTTTTCTAGACATGTCGCAACGTCCCCGGTTACCCAATCGATGTACTCGCGAGTAATTGACGTCTCATTAATCGGTTTTAATTAGATGATTACTTGTGCAAATATGAGCGTGATGAGGAGATTACACGTAAAGATTAGTTGATTACATGAGTGCTAAGATTTATATGTAGCTATTTATCGCAAGTTGTTACGAGAGTAGCTTTAAGATGCGACTAGATCTAGCCAGCACACCATTCTCGCCCCATTAAAAAAACTGGCTAAGTACTTAGGGTTCCGCACAAAGGATGCTGGGCCACTTATAAGCTTAGGTAGTTAAGAGTCCACATATGCGAGCAAAAGAGAGCGGAATAGACCTAATTGCAAGAGCACGCGAAACATGAAAAGGCGATAGTAGACGGGCGCGTCAAAATACACTGCATAATCAGATAATTGCTGTTTACACGTAAACTACAATTTCTGTAGATAAAAGCTTTTACCAGATTTAAGAAATAGTTATTACTTAACTATTTAACTAAGAATCATGTTTATAAATTCAAGGGTTACGACGTTCTAACCAAAAACATGTAAAAAAGGACCTATGTTTGAAAAATAAAAGTATCGAGGCTTTTGTTAAAAATCATGTTTTCTCGTTTACCAGTTTGAAGGAAATATGTTGAAGTTTTGTGTGTATGAATATCAGATACCTAGTTGTTATCAATATTGAGATCTAGACGTCTGAATGATAACAATTTGGCCACTGTGGCCTCTTAAAAGTACTGGTGGCACGGAACTCACATCGTGCGGCAATTATACGGCTTTCGGATTTTTCCTGTATTTGTGCTACAAGCTCTTGCTTTTTGCCAAATCTCGTGATCCTAGGTCAACGGGAAGTACCCTATACATTTTGATTACCATTGCAAATGTATCGGAAATGCGACATAAACGGCCGTATCTTTTGATTTCGTTTATGTATAGGTTTAGTTCTTTCACAGCTTCAAGAGACTGCAGACTTGTGTATGTGGTATTAATTTTGACTAGCTGCCTTTACGCGTTCCCGAGATAAAGGGTCTTGATCTTGACAGACAGACGGACGGACGGACAACAAAGTGATCCTATAAGGGTTCCGTTTTTCCTTTTGAGGTACGGAACCCTCAAAATAACATTCGCAATCGATTCCGTAATAGGTTACGGATTATTATATTTAAAAACCAACAAAAAAATGGGATTGAGAAAAATTAACCTTATGAACAACCATTGAATTTATTAAAAGAAATAAACATACAAAGCAGAGCAAAAACGTCAAAAAATGTAGTTCATAATGACATTAGCGAACTTGCATTGATAATGATACAAACGTTAAATGTTTCGTACGAAAAAGAGCTTACTGAAGTAAGCATTAAGTGTCAAATTCATACACAGAACTACAACACAGTTAAACTTAAATGTTTATAGGCTGTTTGGCACTTAACGAAACGTCACGTTATAAGCAAGACTATATGAAAAAGAGCCGCAACTGCTGCACTTTTACGGCGTCATTTTTTTCGGCCGATTGGGTATCCAGTTCTTTTATCCTATATCTATGTCAACACCCGACAAAGTGGTACCTTTTACTAAAAACAAATACATGTATCAAAAGATTCAAAAGCTCTACTTTCAGACGTAACGCAAAATCCAAAATTACATAACATCGCGAATCTCGATTAGCATAGCATCAGCCGGGTGGCCGAGATTCTGTCAAGATAGGCCTCGTATGACAGTTCTAACTGACAGATCGACATTATGTAAATACATTAGTTATAGTATATAGGTATTATGCTATCACATTTCTAATATCATTTTGTACTCTAAGCTCGGTTATGAATCTGTGGGGTAGGCAGAAAAAGCACACGTCAAATTTGTTTATAAAGTTTTAATTTATAAAAATAATTAGATTTTTAGTATTTTGACAAAAGAATTACACATATGAGTTCATAGATACCTCAGTACTGCCTACAGTTATTTTCTCTACTTATTTCTCAGTTGAAGAACTAAAACAAATTCACTTCTACATCTTTGTGCAAGTCATAGTGACATTACATTAGAACTGTCAAATGGATTCACTTTCAAAGTTACAGAAGAGTATGGAAGAGTTAAAGGTGCTTTTCGAGTCCAGGATGGCCAATTTTGAAGAGTCTATTCCGGAGGAAGGCTCAGGTGCTTCGGAGACAGTCAAAGATTTCCAAGACTTTAAAAAGTTTATAAGACAAGCAGTAGCGGGCTTGCAGGTGCAGATGGATCTTGTGGTCAACACTCTGGAGGACTTGGAGACCAGGTCGCGGTCAAATATTTTGTTGCTACATGGAGTCCCGGAGTCTTCAGATGAGACAGTCTCGGCTACAGTAGTGAGCATTTGCAAGGATAAGCTTCAAATGCAGGATATATCTGATACTTCATTTACTGTCTGCCATCGCCTCGGAAAAAGTAAGTCCAAACAGGAGTCTAGGGCAATCTTAATGAAGTTTGTTTGTCTGCGCTCCCGGAATGCTGTTTGGTCAGCAAAGAAAATGCTCAAAGGCTCGGGGTTTACTGTCTCGGAGTTTTTAACTAGCACTCGGCATGCGGTGTTTGTAGAGGCCAGGCGGGTGCACGGGATAAAGGGTAGCTGGACCAGCGACGGAAGGATTGTCGTTATGTGCCCCGATGGATCACGGCGTAAAGTCACGACGATGGCGGAGTTAAAAGCATTGCCTGGGCCCTCGGGAGCGTCCCAATCTGTAGCCGGCTCCGTACAGCCCAGTAAAGGGCAGCCCTCTGTGCCGTCGACATCGCCTACGACCGGCGAGCTGCCGACTGTTGGTGTGCCTGCGCAGTTTGTCCCGCGTCCTAACAGAGCTGCAAGGAAAAACCTAGCTGACTCGGGGTCCCGTTAGTGATTGCTAGTTAATGGTTGATTCACATATTTCGTTCAAGGTCTTAAACTCAATTGCATTTTATTTCTACCGGCACCTACTAAAACTTAAAAGTGTAAAATAAAATATTAAAATCCTTGAATAGAACGTCAACGTCACTTTGTGTTTGGTTTGACACTGACACTACTGACAGCTTCAATTTGGCGTTTTGTTTCTGATATGTTTCTCTTTTGGAAGCGTAACCGGTTTTTGTTGCTTCTTTTCTTGTTATTATTTTCCTTTTTTCACTTTCCTTTTTTTTGTCAATATATTCCTGTTGCATAAAGTAGTGGTCACTGCAATATTTTTGTTAATTTATATGGATTTATTTATAAGTTAGATGTAATTTACTTTCTTTAAATATTGGTTTTTCCGTTTTATAGCTGCTGGCGAGTATATGAGGTGATAAAATGTTTAGTCTTGCTAGAGATTATAGAGATATATATATATAATATAATTTTATTTATTATTTAACTATATTTACATATACACTGCAATATATCAATTTATAGCAACAAGTTCAATCAGCACTTACCATGTCAGATGTGTTTAATACCAGCGTTGATAGCGAGTTTTTCTCTTTATCTTCCTCCAGCCTTTACGACTCCTTGAGCGATACTAGTGATATGCCTGATTTATTTGACCGTTTACACTACGCTTTTCAAGGTGTTACTAAAAACTTTAATGTGGTTCACATTAATGCACAGAGCATACCCGCCCATTTTCCCGATTTACTTGCGACTTTTAACTCTAAGAATATACACGCCATTTTGATCTCAGAAACCTGGTTAAAACCATCACTTCCGTCTACCCTCTATCCATTGCCCGGTTTCCGCTTAATTCGTAACGACAGAACGGGTAGTAGGGATGGCGGAATTAGCACGATACGTGGTGGCGGTGTTGCCATTTATTTACGGAGCGACATTGCTTGCCAGGTCGTGGCGGAGTCACCTACATTGTATTCTAATTCTCCTGAATATTTATTTCTCGATGTTTCCTTACATCATAGCAAAATCCTCCTAGGTGTGTTTTACAGCCCTTCCTCAGCTATCGACTATTTTGATAATTTAGAAAATGTACTATTTAATCTTACCCCTCAATTTGACCATAGCATTATCATGGGAGACTTCAACACTTGCCTCATTAAAAATGACCATAGATCTGCTAAGCTCCGAGCACTTGCTACTTCTCTGAATTTTAATATTTTGCCACTTGATCCCACCCACTTCCCGCATAACGGGCCACCTTCCCTTCTGGACATAATTTTAACGTCGTCGCCTGACCATGTTTCTTGCCACGGCCAGTTCAATGCCGCTGCTTTCTCGAATCATGATCTCATTTACGGTTCCTTCAAATTTCGTCCTCCTAAGCGGCGCCATAAAATAATTATGCGTAGAAACCTCCAAGATATTAATTTGCAAGCACTTCTTACTGACCTCAGCGATGTGTGCTGGACGGGCTTGTTTAACTCGTCCGACGTTGACCATAAGCTAGGGAGTTTTAATAGCGTATTGCTTGAGATCTTCGACAAGCACGCTCCTCTCAAACCTACGCGTGTTAGGCACTTTCCTGCGCCATGGCTAACATCAGCTATTAGGGAGCTGATGGCTAAGAGGAACCGTGCCCGCGTCAAATTTAGACACGATCCTTCAGATCGTAATCGTCAAGCTTTTATTCTGTTGCGGAACCGCTGCAATAGAGCTTGTAGAGATGCACGACGCAAATATATACACCATTCAATCGAAGAGTGTCCACCCTCTAAAATATGGAGCTTCTTAAAATCACTCGGTGTCGGCAAGTCCAAGATAAATGCGGCAGGGGGTTTAGACCTAAATGCAATAAACTGTCACTTTAGTGCTTCTCCCACTCACCTAGACCCCCTAGTTAAGCAAAGCTCTTTGGCTCTCCTTGCCAACACACCTCACGAGGAGTATCCGCCGTTTGAATTTGGTACAATCTCCGCACAAGAAGTCGTCAGTATTCTTAGAGCTATTAAGACGAAGGCTGTCGGTGACGATAACCTTAGCAAAGACATGCTAATGCTGGTGGCGGAACCCATAGCTCCCATCCTTGCACATATTATTAATTTTTCTTTCTCATCCGGTGTATTTCCCTCTGTTTGGAAATTAGCTTATGTAATTCCCCTTCCGAAAGTTAGTAATCCCTCGTCTATTTCAGATTACCGTCCTATCTCCATTCTTCCAGTTCTTTCCAAAGTTGTAGAGCACTTTGTCAATAAACGTCTCTCTTCCCACCTGATTAGACACAACCTTTTAAATCCTCTTCAATCTGGGTTCCGTCCTGGGCATAGCACAGCGACTGCTCTGATTAAAGTGACCGATGACATTCGTCTTAATATAGAAAATAAAAAAGTATCCATTTTAGTACTGTTAGACTTCAGCAGCGCATTCAATACAGTAGATTTCGATATACTCGTTGCTTTCCTTAAATTACTTCATGTTTCACCGTCTGTTCTTTCCTGGTTTCGTAGCTACCTCTTTGGGAGGCATCAGCGGGTTCGTGCTGATGACAATGTCTCGGAATGGCGTGAACTGTCTGCTGGGGTCCCCCAGGGGGGCGTGCTCTCTCCGCTGTTGTTTTCTATTTTCATAAACAATATTTCAAAGTCATTAAACTCATCATATCACCTTTATGCGGATGACTTGCAAATTTACTCAGCGGCAGAGTTTGGTGATTTCGATTCGTTAGTAAATCAAATTAACGAGGACTTAGAATCAATCTGTAATTGGGCATCTTCTTTTGGACTTAAAGTTAATGCCAGGAAATCTCAGGCGATTGTTATTGGGAGCCCGTACTTCATCTCCCGACTGTCTGTCCAGGTTTTGCCCAGAATTTTCTTCGATGGTACCCCTATTCCTTTCACTCCCACTGTAAAAAATCTTGGCGTTACAATGGACCAGACTCTATCCTGGGCGCCACATGTAGCTGAGGTCAGTAAAAAGGTGTTCGCCTCTCTTCATTCTTTAAGGCGTCTGCAAAGCTTCCTCCCTCTCCACACGAAAAGTATGTTGGCACGGTCGCTTCTTCTCCCGCTTCTGGACTACTGTGACACTGCGTGCCTTGATATCAAGGAGGAATTGCTTGATAAGCTCGAGCGGTTACAGAATGTCTGTATCAGATATATTTTCGGACTCAAGAAATATGATCATGTGACCTTTTACCGCAATCAATTAAACTGGCTACCTATCCGCCGTCGGAGGGATTTACACACTCTTTCTCTTTTGTTTACTGTGCTTTTTTCTCCCTCTTCTCCAACGTACCTTTCGGAGAAATTTAAATTTTTGGCTGAGGGCAGTGGTCACCGTTTGCGGTCCAGTGAGAATCAGTCACTTTTAATCCCATCTCACAAATCTCGTGGCTATGACAAGTCGTTTTCGGTACGCTCGGTTAGACTGTGGAATGATTTGCCTGTCTCGTATAGGAAGTCCCAGTCAATTGCGTCGCTCAAGGGGAAGTTAAAGAAGTTGTGGTTACCTGTTTCTGTGTGATTGGTTGCTGTTATCTCTTTGTTTATCTGTATACTCTGTTTATTTATTTATTTATTTATTTTTTATTAGTGTTGTCTCACATTTCCTTGTTAGTGTGATATATATACTTTTCCTTTGTATTTTGGAAATATATATATAGTTTATATTATTATTTATCTGGTACGTTGTTGTACATTAGGTGTATTTGTCTACCTCTTTTCATTTTTTCTCTCATCTACTCAAAGGTTAACTGGAAGAGATCCCTTAAAGGGATAAGTTCGCCTTTGTACTTACTGTTTTCCTTTTGTAAATTTTAATTTTTCTGTGTTTTGTACAATAAAGAGTTTACATACATACATACATGAAGACTCAAAATCGTGTCCATACACTAAAGTTTGCAAATGGAGTGCGTATTTGCTTCGGTTTAATGCGTCTCACTTTGGTATTAATGTTAAAAAGAGACGTAAATAGAGTGTCAGTATACTGGCTAAAAAGAGATACTAGATAAAAAAGAGTTAATAAGCAAATATGATGGATTTTAATGAGGTTTATCTGTGATCGAAATGTGAAGGCGCGCCATTATTGAAGAATAGCTTTTGTTTATAGTTCTACAAAGAGCTATCAGTATTGAATTGACTGAATAGCTGATATTTATCGGTCTGAGAATCGATGTTGCAAATTCCAGTATGTGACCCAGGTCAAAAGAGAATAGAGTGAAATAAACCTGGTATAGGTATATATTTAGGTACTTAAAATCGTTAGAAGAGAGTCGTAAAAAGTACTTTTTTTATACTACGACGGTGACAAAAAAGCATACGGCCTGCCTGGTGGTATGCGGTCACCGTAGCCTATGGACGCCTGCAACTCCAGAGGTGTTACATGCGCGTTGCCGACCCTTGAAAAAAAAGGAAGATTCGCTGTGTTGACAGCTATTTGCTCCGTGGGTTCCCAGCTGTCAACACAGTGAATCCTCTTGGAGCTCTGGCGACCTTACTCACCAACAGAAACCACTATGAGTAGGGTTATTAAACTGCGGTTTTCTGTAAGGTGGAGGTACTTCCCCAGATGGGCTCTGCTCCAGATTTGTGCGAGACGACATTTGTTGTGCTGTGCCCTACCACACTAAACGATATTCATCCGCTGTGCCCATACCTATCTTAAAACCTGCACTTAATTAAGTAATTTATTTTATAAGATGCGCTCTACGAGTAAAGCATCTAGTTATTTATAGCTTTACTATGCCAGAAAGCTCCAGTTCACCGCACGCAATAGTGTTATTATTTTGGTACAAAATTGCGACTTTTTGACCTCATCTATCAAACCCTGACCTATGACCACAAAACTAGTGTATCTACAGACACGTGTAAGCAACATACGTTCATATTTGTAGCATGATAAGGTTTAAATTAGAGCAAGAGTGATCTCAGTGATGCAATGCACTTTCGATTTGATGCTTATAATGGTAACAATAACAATAGGAGTGTATATTCGTATGTAAAGGTGTTTAGGGGCGTCCATTATTTTACTAGTTAGAAGGCCTACCGTGAACTATCGAAAAAGCTTAATCCGTTATTTTTTTCGGTTAAATCTAGCGTGTTAGAGTGTGATACAAAAGAGCTTGCCGAGATTTGGTACCATAGGTCACATAGGTTTAAAATATTAGCGTCTATAGAAACCATATCTGTGCATTACCATATACATTACCATATCTTTGCACAATAACCCCTGTTTCACCACACTAAGTATATGTCGGCTAAGAATCCTACAATTAGCAAGTGACTCAGGACAAGTTCATAGAAAACTTGCAAAAGAGACTTGTTTATAAATAAGTATGAGCTATTTGAGCAGCTGCAATTACAGCCCATTTCCCTGTTATTGGCGATTCACTTCACCGAGCCTTGACATTACCCCATCTGCGCGTGCGCCGCTCACTCGACGGAGGACATCGGAACGTTTAAGAGAGGAACAAAAGAATATACTAATAGGGACAGACCATACAGTAAAGATAAATCTTTCAATACTGTTTCCACTGTTACGAAAAAAGTGTCTAATAAGGTTTGGTCGATAGGGCCCGATTGCTTAAGGCCCACTTAAAATTTTCCTGACTATCACGGCTCTGGGAGTCTAGGGTCCGCTTAGGCAACTAATGCCAACCCAGAGGGTAAACTAGGCCTTACGGATGACTTAGACTACAACGGGACGGGACAGGGCGAGACGGGACGATCTGTCAGTTTCTATAGAAAACTTCAAGTGACTTCCAAGGACTCCGATCACGTTATTCTTTCTCTAGAAACCTCTCTAACCTTTCTATAGAAAACTCCTTGCGAGTCATCCTTAGAGATTAGTCCGGTTTCGTCACGATATTTTCTTTCATCGAAAAGCGAGTGGTAAATATTAAATGATAAAACATACATGAGTACTGAAAAACTCATTTGTACTAGCCGGGGTTAGAACCCATGACCCTCGGATTGAAAGTCACACGCTTTTACCACTGGGCCTTCAACGCTCAACGATAACCAGTAACTTATCTTCTTCAATTTTGTCATGTCATCAATGATCACTTAATTCTTAATGCTAATCCTTAATGACTAAACGATAATGGGTCCCCGATTCATCAAAAATTTCTACAATCAAAGCGTCTACCCAAGACATCAAGCTCCAAATCGTTACTATACACCTATTTTTTTATGACTTATCAGAGGTCATGTATTGTATTGTAAAGGCCATATAGTGTTAAAAAAATTGTGTCTAAAACATTACAATGTCATTGTTTCCTTCTTTGAACGTCCAGAATACATGGTTAACATCTTTAACGGCCACGGTGTATTTATAAATCTGACCGTAATACGTAATTATCACGTTCACTCTCGCGACTTAACCGTAATAGCCGAATAACCGGTTTGAAATGACAGTGCGATCTTTACAAGTTCAATGGCCTTTGGGCAATAATCTGTAGCGTCTCGGGTGTACCCAAGTGCACGTAGATTTACGCAATGGGAGTTACCGTATTGTCGCTCACCAGGCGGCGCCACTCATGCGCGGGTCCTGCGTCAGTATGAGAGAATTTTCAAAGTGACGTTTGAAATGTTCCCGCAGAACCCGCGTTCCACTAGCGCCCCTAGCGGAAAATCGACTCGCGGTAATCCTCATTGGGATTGACACGAGTCGATTCGCCGCTAGGGGCGCTAGTGAAACGGTCTGGCGCGAACATTTCAAACGTCACTTTGACAGTTCATATGGACTCTAAGCCCACGCATGTGGCGCCACTTGGTGAGCGACGGTAGGTAGCCGCCATATAAGTTTAAATAGCTCCCGTTAAAAATTAAAAACAAAACAAGCAACAGTTCCCCGCAAGTAAATCCTGACACATTCCAAACTCAAACCTCTAGAGTGACGATACGATCGATCAATATATCGATAAAATTCGAGTCAAGCGTGAGTCGTGTGAAAGCAGTCCATTAAAACTTATAAGAGAAAAATTTATCAGAAGTAGATGAGAGAAAATGAAAATTTAACTAAAGAAATGTAAATATATGTTTCTTACTTTATAATTCACCGTGCGTGTCACCGTCCTGTTCGATCGTTTTGCCATTTTAAGTAGTATTAATATCCAATAAGCAAAGCAAAAAAAATCTATAATCCGTTGTAAGCAATGTCAAAGCAATAGGTAGGTACTCGACAAAAGATTGTTTTCATTGTGACGTATCCTCAAAAAGGGTATTCTTAGAGGATAGTAATAACTTATTGCGGCGTCGTTCTAAAATACTATAGTAACAATGATAAATAAATGAAAATCACCAGTTATTACATTTATTTTTATATCAATATTATTGAAATATTTTAAATCGTAATTAATAAATCTTCCTTTTATTAGCAAACATGTGTACCTATAGATAATATATTTGGTTACATAAACTTTATACGTGTATTAACTTTGTACGATATATTGTCTATCGTATTATTAATCTTTACTATTCTGCCACCCGCAACAAGTATAGTATTTTTGTCCTATGACACACATTGTCAATATTAAGAAACGTCATAGTGGAATGTCAAACAATGTGTCAGGCTTTACTTCTTGACGGCGGGGAACTGAAGAGAAATTTCTGAGGTCTGCATATTGAAAATCAAGGAAATGCAGTTCTTGTCCAATTATTGGTGAAGTAAACAGACGTTATCGTCTCGGTCACGAGCCCTCAGTTCACGTAACTTAATCGGTTTTCCTTTTCCCACGGTTTTCTATTTCACTATAATTTGGCGTATTGACCGAGAGGACGCAAAACGTCTCAGCGCCCGGTTGTTTTGTGCGGCAATCGCAGCGTTTAGACGCATGCGATTAACGGAATGCGTTTGCCCCGTATGTTTCACCTCCTGCGTCAACCGCGTAAAACAAAGGTCTATTATTATTATTACCTGATTTGAAATGATCTGCGTCAAACGCATTGCGTGTAACGCAGCGTTTATCGCATAAAACAACCGCGCGCTTAAGTGCGACGACGCTTTGCACTGAGTTTGACTGCCTTGGCAAAAAATGCTTTCGGTTTTCGGATATCTCGCTGATGTCACTGTTTTCTATAGGGAGCATTTTTCAATATCAAATCTCGTTTTTAAGCAGGTTAGATAATTTTAGATTTCTGCCTTACAGTCCGTCTGTCTGTCACGTCACAGCCAATTGATTACAAAACTACTGGACCGATTCAGGGGGTGTACATATTTACTAGCGTGTTTTCTGGAGTTTTTAGTCTAAGCTAATGTTCAGAAACGCCGCCACAAACGCTAGCAAAAACGCTAGTGTGCACACTAACTATAAATCCGTGACTCAGAGACGTGTGATGTAAATTAATTAAGCTAAAAAAGGGATTGTTTTGATGGATCTTCAAATGTATCAGTCGGTAACTGTATGTGGTGTAACCTTCATCTGTTTGGTAACTCATCCTTTCCGAACCTTACAGTAAAAATTAATAGGTATGTAGGTACATTTTTTCTTTTGAATTTTTGAAGTGGTGTTATTTTTTGTTAAAAAGTTTAAATGATGACGACCTGTGACAACGAGTGCTGTAAAGGGCTCAAACACGATCCATCCGTTTTAAAGTGTTTTTTGTCAATGTTATTTGCTAGTAACATTGAAACACACAATTATAATGCATTGATTAAAAATTCACACGAAATTTCAACACCGCAATTAAGATTGTCAAAAACCAGCCAGGTTCTCATACTCACTGATAACCGAGCCCAAACTGTAGTTAGTAATTAAAACTTAAACCGACTGTACATTTTGTTCATAACTACGATGAAGGTCTATTTTAAATTATACCCCTAATTACAAATGCCAAATGTGCTTCAGAGGAAATATAAATTAGAAGATATAGAACTGCCAATAAAACGAAGTACCTATGTAACATGACATCATGGTGGGTGAATCGAATAGATGCACCTGCAACTCTTGGCTTAGCTACCAAAACAGGAACATGTTTCGGGCAAATTTTCTGCCACTGAGATTCCATAATGGCTGCGGTTTACCAAATGTAGGTTCGTAACTTCGTAATTATTCACTTGCGGTTTGCGGTCACACATTTTGCCCCCAAAGCAAGGACTTTCTGGACACGCAAACAACCGTCTTGGGTTATCAAAATTATCGTCGACTGCCAACTGCAACGTTTTGCAGACATGTCTTTCGCATACGTATTAAGATTATTATCAAAATAATCTAACCTAACCTAACATAGTTGGGAATTACTTACACTAGACCGGGGTGGGATGTTGTGTCCATTTCTATATAAATCATAACGTGATAACGTGAAGATACGTACCGGAAGACAGTGTGGAAAGACCCCAGAGTAGATGAAATGAACCGAAGATCTAGTTAAGGTCGCGGGAAACCGTTGCACGTTGGTTGAAGGCTAACAACCGTTTTTTTGGAAATCTTTAGACGTTTTTCGGAGAAAATTATGATGATAATGTTTTGTTTTGAAAGCAAACACAGCTATAGATTATGGTATACCTTCAACTAATCGCATCAGTTCTCTTTTTGTCATTATTTTCGTAAACAAACACTTGCATGAACAAATAAATCATTTTGAATTATTAATTGTGTTTTGATCATTTATCCTTAGTATCCTCATTGAGATTGCATTTAGAGTGACAGTAAAAATAATCCTAAAAACCATTTCAATGTAGTTTACCTAATTAAAATACCACTAAACACTTTTTCTAATAAATGGCTTTAAAAACAAGATTCAACTGCAATCGAAGGCAATCAACGGACATTTATCCATGTATATTTCCTTGAGTCTAGTTTCAGTAAACCTGATGCAATAATTAATGGGCTTGGCGAGCTTTTTGATTTATTTGTCTATAGATCGTTGTTGTCTATGAAATACTCGCATCGGTTACTCATGCTATTTAATAATTATGGCCTAAGTTCTAAAGAGTAGATAAGCATTATTTTTTAAATGAAAAATACCATATAAAAGAGGGGGCAAAAATTAAAAGTGTTTTTAACTATATTTATTGTAACTAATATTTTATGTGCCGAGGGCTTGAAATAAATGCTAATTTAATTAATTTAATCTGGTTTTCTGGTTTCATTAATTTAATTTAATTTAATTTAGTCTGGTGTAATTGGAAGCACGTTGGACCGTCAATCCAGAGGTAGTGGGTTCGAATCCCATGATTACCAGAGTCTTTCGCAGTTGATTTTTTCTATTGTATGGACATCTGTTACAAATCTGTGGTAATTTAAAGTCATCTCATTCACTCATCATTAACTTTCGAAATCAAAGGGTGACTATTGATTTTGGAAATATAGTAAAAAGTAAGCCTTAAAAAAAGTACATAATTATAAATCGGGCCCTGTAAGCTAGTTTACCTTAGTTTAGTTTAGTTTAGTTTTGTAAGTTAGTTTAAAATTACTATTTAAAACGAAATATTTATCATGTATATCGAGAGCTCGCGTATTTTTATCACAATATCGTATAGACAGAGCGGTGTTGTCACCTTCGCGGCTCGGTGACAACACCACTTTGTCCGTCCGACGATGACTGCCTGATGCAGTCGAAACATATCACGCCTATTGTGATAAAAATACTTGAGTGTTAACCGTTGCAATTTAATATCAGTAAGACTCACGAAAGCTTAAATTATATATTTAAAACTCGTTTTAAATAGTAATTATAAAAGGGAATTTTGTTCAATAACTAATTTTATTTTTCGAATAGATCACCCGGACCTGGGCGATTAGAGTCAAAAAAAGTTATAACTTCCAAGCAAATGAATGGCAAACTTTAAAGTGTTATTTAAAACGTCAAAATTCTATGAAAATTATGACTTATGACATTTACTTAACACTTTCACCGTCTGTCCTATCAAAATCTAGAAAACTTAGTATAGACGAACTCGAAATGCACGTAGCTGCCAATCAATCTCAATCCACCTACTAATAAGCCAAACGGAAAAACTTGTAGAAATTCGGTCAAATGACATAACCCGCTGTTACCCGTAACTAGAGTAAGGTGCGCGGGAGTTGACACCCAGTCGCTTAAACCACTATAGTGCGGTCTACTGCTACTTAAAAGTTGTTATAGATGCCCAGGTCATGTAGTGGTTTTGGTGTGCTGGCGCGGATGGTATTTAGGAATATACGGCCCAATTCTCACGCTGTGAGATAACTATTGTACCAGGTGGTTAAAATTACATTAAGTAGGAATAAGGGCGGTGAGGTAATGCCGAGCAAAAATAGGTGCTAGAACAATGAAAATTGGAGCGATTTGTGGTAAAAATACATCATTTTTTGGATACAATGATGGTGGTAAAGCGCGCGGGCCGCTTGATGGTAAGTACTTCACTCTGTTGTGATTCCAGTGAAATCGCGTGATCCTTTAAATACTTATTTAAGGTTTCACAGAATTGACAGTTTTAACTCATTCGCCGTTTCTTAGGGTTCCGTATCTCAAAAGGGAAAAACGGAACCCTTATGTCAACATTGTCAACATATATTATAGATGTTGACAGTGACATCGATATATTTTTGTGACGATAAAATTTTTGGCTACATCCCTTTCGTATAGATGCCCCGAGTTATACCAGAGTAAGCATTACCTTTTCTTAATACCAAAATCGCATAAACACAAACAAATGGATTGTCCTGATTTTCAAGTGAACCCAACTTATCTTACATTAGGGGATTCTCTATGGGTAATGGCTAAATGGTTTTCTACAGAATGGATGAATAAGATTTGCAAAAAAAGAAATAATAGTAAAAAATAAACAAAGATGATAATCTAATATTTTACGTGACTTGATGACAGTAACAATAGCTGTTAAACTATTACGTATTATAAACCCTCACTTTGTGGTGTTGAATGCGAACTATTTGAGTTCATGGAGGCCGATTCTAACTTTGACTCTCGAGCAGGTTTTGTTGTAGTTATGGTCATCTTCTCCCTAGCGTTTCCTCGGCTAATGGCTCAGGGTGCGTAGCCAAGATGCCAATCGCTCACGCTCAGTCGCTAACGAAACGCAACTGCCATTGTTACACTAATAAGGAAGAGTGATAGAGAGAGGTAGCTGCGATACGTTATTAAGCGTGAGCGATTGGCATCTTGGCTACGCACGCAGGAAGCCTAGGGTCCGCTTTGGATACGAATATCAAGATTTGGCGCAGGCGCTTGTTTTACGAAAACTACTGCTATCTGATCTTCCAACCCAGCATTATTACCGTTATTACAGGAGTCTATGGGTTACGGTCGCCGCTAACTATTGTGCGGGCTGTATGCTTGTTTGCCGCCAACATGCTATTTATAAATAAAACGTAATGATTACCATTAAAAACGAATACTTCTGTGAAGAGCTCTGGACATTTGTCTCAGGAAACACGAGCACGACATAATGTCACGAAATTCCGACAGGATCATTTTCATGTCAAAAACTACCGACAATTCTTTAAAACACTAATAGATCTCGTAACAATCTTCGCAAAGACATTATCTATTTACTGACCGATTTTATTAAAATTATCGAAGTGGTGGCAAACAAGCACACAGCCCGCGTGACAGTGAGCGGTATCCTTAGCCTATGTACGCATTTAACACCAGTAATTGTCACTTTAGAAATTGTTAAACTTGACAGCGTGGTGAAATTGGGGTTTTTTTTCTTTCGCTTTTATTGCCACTTCGAAAAACAGGGAGGGAAATAGAGTTTTTTTTAATCTACTGCGTTATTTGATTTAGTCATCTGTAACAATTTTTACTTATCAAATGTGTATATGGGATGGGACAGATAAATTTTTTTCGCGATTCTGCACGCCTGCCACGAACATCGAAAATTGGCATTGACGGGAAAACCTCTTTGTCACTCCAATATGCAGGTGTGATAGAGATGGAGATACAAATCCGCAATCGTTCGATTTTCGTGGTATAGGCCCTGGAGTTGGCCCCATAAAATTGGTACGGATAACCTACATAATCACCTCCCTTAATATTGCCGGTAAAAAAAAACATCCTGTTACTTTTTCGCTTCGCAGGCCACTATAGGTCAAGGACCATACCGGGAAATGTCATATGGACGGTAGAGTCACGAATCTGTGAGATGCACTCAGCTGCAAGTCATTAAAGTATTTCCTAGAAGGTTAAATGTACAGTCAAGTGCAAAAATATGGTTTGACATAATCGACTCATAAATATGATACAACGCTCTTATTACACCGGCATAAGGTGCTATGGGACATACTTTTGAGTAAGATGTGCACCACCATATTTTTACACTTGACTTGTACAGTCAAGTTGATGAAAGTTGATTACGTGTATTGTTTTTTTAAAGTTATATTTCTAGTTGATGAAATGTTCATTTGGAGGAAATGTTCCAATGTTGTTCCAATGACGATACCGCGAGTCGATTTTCCGCTAAGGGCGCTAGTGGAACGCGGGTCCTGCGGGAACATTTCAAACGTCACTTTGACAGTTCTGTCGTACTGACACAGGACCCACGCATGAGTGGCGCCGCCTGGTGAGCGACAATACGGTAGCTCCCATTGGTTGCCTGTACCTTAATAATTTCGTCTTTTATATTGAAAATCTACTAAAATTATCAGTATTCGGAATTAGGTAAGCTAAAATAAAAACGCCACCAATTGAACTTACAAACTATGTAACCGAAAGGTATCACAGTTTTTGTCACTGTTTCTCCTTATATTTTTACACTACCTCATCAAAAACCAGTGAAGACGTTCACTACGATGTGGTCGTATTATCATAACATACAAAACGTATGATAAATAACATAATTTTCGAGATTTCATTAAAAACATTAGTGGGGTTTTACGATCAATATGGCGGTAGTTAGATTGAAGGCGATTTTACCTATTCTTCGCGTGAGGACATAATATAGAGTGGTTACAACCATGTCAAAAAATGGGGTACTTATCGTACCTAATATAAAACATGACATGTTTTTGTTTAAAGTACGGGATATTTGATGTTAGTTTTTAGTGAAAGAGCTAGAAAGGAAAGAAAAAAGTGTGAAAAATAATATGGTATTTGTTTAATATTACGGCTTGTATTCATAGCGTAATATACATATACCCGGTTGAACCACTCTGTATTCTGTATTATTCATATAACTGAAAATTATAGATATGTTAAATTAAGGAGAGGTGCGGAGTCAGTTAACATTACACCTGTGCAAATGACACGATTCCAAATGAGGGAAATATTTACAGTTCACGAATATAAACAACATTCACGACTCATGTGAACAAAAAAAAAGGTCTCGCACTTAACTTTGCTTATTCGTAGATAACAGACCCAAGTGGTAGTAAATAGTATTATAATAGGACTCCGCAACCGATATTGGTATAATATTTTTTTTTTATTGTTTCAATAGTTTTAAGTTATGTTATGTTTCTTACTATCAAGCATTTTTAATTTTTTGGACAGAGACAAACAGTTTATTGTGTATTAAAATGTGTGTCAATGGAAAACGTAGTTTTTGGGAAAAAACAATTTTCAGACAGGTAAGTGTGTAGTCAATCATGAATGCATGCATGAATTAAATCATTTTATTATTTATAATAAATGTTTTGATTTATGTTTTTAAGTAGTTTATTCATAAATTATCAATTTGTAAGTTTGTAACTTTTTGTATTTTGTAATTTAACATTATTATTGCAAATAAAATCGGGTAATGGCGGCTGGTATAGAGTAAATTACTTTAACTTCAACAGTGGGATCAATAGAAAAGGAGTAAATTTTAATGTGAATAAGAGTTAGATGAGAAAATCAACCTTTGACCGGATTGATCCCAATAAGGCCTAGTGTATTATCTGAGTTGGAAGCTCAGATGAATCTTGAATTTGGTCCAGCAAAGTCCAGGCTCCCTAAGCGGTGACATATACCGAGAAATTACTAGCATTTATTTTCTGAAACCAACAATGAAATAGAATGTATATACAGATGGGGACCTTTTACGTCTCCAGTCTTTATTTTGACGAGAGGTTAGCCTTTACATCTCTAAATTTTATTTTGACATTGGGGACCTTTTACATCTTCAAACTTAATTAATTATTAACTATAGCGACCATACTCATACATCTCTTACCATATTACTTAGTACACTTATTTTAATATTGTTTAACCAGGTATTGGCTGTTGTATTATCAGTATGTATAGTATACTTTTATTGTCACTATACAGTGTGTAAGTCTAATACGGGCGATAAATTTAACCAAACATAGAATTCATTAGTGTTATCAATAGTTAAAACATATTTTTAAATTACACTTAATTAGGACCCCATAATTAATTTTTTTATGAAATTTTCAGCAGCAATGTACTATAAAAAATTTTACGATGACAGTTGTCAACGAATGTTTAACTTAAGGGGCTACCCGGCATATTTCACTGTTTTTAAAGTGAATAGGCTTTGTTCAGCTCCAAGCACAACGCTTGAAAAAAATATATAATGTAGCTAGGTATTTGGTCTACATTTTGTTCCACTAAATTGTCGAAAAACATAATACATCAAGAGAAAAAAAAATAACCGTAAACCCTTTTTTCTACCTTAAATCTGTATCTACTCCCTTATTATGCGTCGTAAGTACAAGAAACTAAGACAAGCATTTTATATTTATGTTTACTTTAAACGCATCCACTGATTTTTGGATAGGTTTTGTACTTTTCGAGAAAAAAGCTATTACACGCATTTTTCCGAAAACGCCGGCTCGAGATGCCTGCGCGGGCGACGGGGGCCAGTCGTATAAGATGGCACTAGTAGTTTATAGGGTTGCGTCCTAGTACAAGCAGCTCTTCCTAGGTGACGACTTATGCTTATAACCGGTATTGTATAACCGGTGAGGAAAGGAAGCGGTAGGGGAAGAAAGCTCAAATCGCCGAGGTCATTGGGATAGGGGACGGCCTTAACGCGAGTGAGTTTGCATTATATTGCGGGCCGAATTATTTTCTATGGATAAAATTTTATTTGCAATTCAATTTAAAAGTTATCTAATTACAATTCTTATGTCCTATACTAATAACCACCGTTAAGAGGTTCGCCCGTATTAGATTTACACACTTTATATTGTAAATGTTTGTACATGTAATGCTTATTAACTTGTAAAAATGCCCTTGAGGCCTACTTGCAGAATACATTTTTAAATTTTGATTTTTTTAAGTAAATTAGAAATAATGAAATATTATGCTCCTTTCTCACCAGACTTTCGTCGTGGTAGGCATGATATCCATGCTGTTCTCGACTGGGATGTGCATCGGGACGGCCACCGTGATGATGCCACAATTGAAGAAGACTGGGGATATCCTTGTTAGTGAAACTATGAGTTCTTGGATCTGTAAGTGTTAATGCGAGATAATAAACCATTTGAATATGTAATACTAGGTAGATAGAATGGGAATAAAATAACACGTCTTCAAACAATCATAATAACATTTAGACCTTTTCAACAATGATAACTGCGAGACGAATTAAAAACGCAGAAAAATACATAAGTACTACTTAAGTATGTTGATTTTAATAAGATTGTGATAGTCTATTGTTGGTTTATTTTTGAGACCAGATTCTTTTCGAGTAAGAAGAGATAGACGTATTTGTAAGACTCTTTTTTTTCATTTTCAGATTCCGTCCAAGGATTTTCAGCTATACCAGCAGTTTTAACCCTTCCTTTCTTACACCAATGGAAAGGATACAGAATTACGTTTGCGTTTTACTCGTTCTCATTTGCCCTGTCTTACTTAGTACAATATTTTGCATCTACCGCAACACACCTGCTAGTGGCAGCAATGATGCAGGGCATCGCATTTGCTGGTAACATCTGTATCGGAATAATGGCTATAACAGAATATTCAGAACCGAGACTCAGAAGTATGTTCCTCATCATGAAAAGCGCTGCTTATTTTTGGGGTATTTTGATCGCTAACATTACAGGAACTTTTTTCTACTGGAGATATATTCCTTTATTAACTCTCATGCCAGTCCTTTTTCCCTTTTTTTCTTGCTATTTTTGGCCAGAGGGACCGTATTGGTTAGCGAGTAAAGGAAGAATGGAAGAGTGTGAGAAATCCTTCTTATGGCTGCGGGGTTCTGGAAAATATAGCGACGAACTTGCATCTATAATAAGAGCTCAAAATTTGCAAGAAACAGGGAGGACAAATGTTTTAGAAGTGATGAAAAATGTTAAATTACGTCATTTTTACATGCCACTCTGTGTTAACTCTGTTTTATATTGCTTGTACCACTTCTCTGGTAAAGTAGTGTTTGCTGTATATGCTCTTGTAATTATAAGAGATATAACTAAAGATGATTCGTTTTCGCCGTATTTAGGCATGATAATCATTGACAGCGTTACAGTCTTAGGTATGTATATCGGGAGTTACGTTTCTATGAAAGTTGGACGAAGAAGTATGTTGTTAGTCACATCAGCGTTGACCATTTTCTTTCTCTATGTTTTATCAATCTATTTATCTTTGATTAAATATGGAGTTATATTTCAAAATCAATTTTTAACACTGTCTTTACTAGTGTTATATTCATTTGCTGTGAGTTGGGGTCCTATGGTACTCTGTACGTCCTGCACGTCAGAAATAGTACCAATGAGATTCAAAATCGTCGTTATATCTATAACTTGTATCTTGTCATTAATGTTACACACAATTACTTTAAAAATTGCTCCGATTGTGTTTTCTAATGCTGGAATGCATGGCACCTTTGCTATTTTTGGTACTTTGTGTTTATTATGTTGGTGCTATTTGTACAAATATTTACCAGAAACTAGCAATAAGACGCTTCAGGAATTGGATACCTGTTTTGTTAATAAAGATGACAATATCGAAGATATAGAAGCTGAGAATAATACCAAATTGCTGTCAGAATGTTGATAACACTATTGTTATAAATATTTAGTGAATACTCTATATTTAAAGGTAAAATATGTTCTAATTTAATAAATAATGAAGATGTCTTCATGTGTAAGGAATATTAGTTATTTGTGTCTTTTGATAGCCTAGTTGATTTTAGTTACATGGCAAAAAAAAACCTATTGATTTAAATATATTTATGACGAAGACTTATTTGAAACCAAGTTCCTATTTCTACCATGATGTAAGTAACAATCATTAACTGAACCATTAAATAAATAAAACATTCAAATTAAACAACAAATAGTAATTCTTTGTAGTAGTATTGTCAAGTACCTACTTTTATCATAATAGGCGTGACATGTTTCGATTGCGTCGGGCGGTCATCGTCGGAAAGACAGAATGGTGTTGTCACCTCCGCGTCTAGTCGCGTTCGCCGAAGCAGGCGGAATCGTGCAATCCGGCTTCGTCATTGCGGGAAAATAAATAAATGTTCAAAATAAAAGTTTCCACCCTTCTTGTTAACTTGACTATTAAACCTTAACCAAATGTAACTTTGCCCCTCAATCTTACTACAACTTTGCCCTTAGTCATACCATTTATCGTTGTTGGACAGTCTAATGACTGTAAATACTGGCCGACTACGACAAACTTTAAATAATCGAAAATTTATATCACCCCTCTCTGTCGCACTATTCGCACTCGCTAATTCGAGCGACAGAGATACAACATTTGGAACGATGCTAGATAATAGACCGCGGGCGTTTCCCTGGCGCGGATTGATTTCTTGGTATTATGGTCTTGCAGCCAAATTGCGAATAAATTATAGTTGAGGCAAAAATAGATCATGCTTTCGAGAGGATTTGCGAAATATAGAACGTCGCCGCGCGCCGGTAATTGTCGTGTTGGTGTACTTTTGTAAATATTGTAAGGAGTTTTATATCCTGCAACTCGCGTTGCCAAAGTTAGTAGGGCATTTTACGAAAGACTTTAAAGGATGACTCACACTAGCACGGAACGGGACGGGAAAATCTGTCAATTTCTATAGAAAAAAATCACGTGATATAGCTCGGAGCACTCGGATGTCCCGTGACGCTTTCTCTAGAAATTGACAGATTTTCCCGTCCCGCCCCGTCCCATCCCGTCCCGTTCTAGTGTGAGTTCCTTTATTGCGAAGCTTTTGTGCGCGTTGTGAATTATTCGCGAGTTTATTTCGTTCCCCGCTCTTGAATGCATCAGCAAGCAGGGCCTATACTACGAAAATCGAACGATTGCGGATTTGTATCTCCATCTCTGTCACACTTGCATATTGGAGCGACAAAGAGGTTTTCCCGTCAATGCCCATTTTCGATGTTCGTGGTAGGCGTGCTGCAATGCATCCATTTTAACCGCTAAAGGCTCTTTACTATTAAAGCCACTTACCTACTTAACCGTGTTTGATTTTATACCATGACGGTGGCAAACAAGCATACGGCCCGCCTGATGGAAAGCGGTCACCGTAGCCTATGGACGCCTGCAACTCCAGGGGGGTCACATCGCCGACCGATTAAAATCTTGTATGTAATCTATCGGCAGGGAGCTCATTCCACAGCCGGAGCGTCCGCGGGTGGAAATTCCTTTGAAACCGCACAGAGCGCGACCATTTTTGTTGCAAGGCATTACGTCCAATTCCGTAGCTACCTGGAAGGGAAGGCCAAGCTGGCATCCAAAAAGCTCGGTGTGCTCAATAGAGCTAAGCAATACTTCTCTCCGGGGCAAAGACTGTTATTATACAAGTCTCAAGTCAGGCCCCATATGGAGTATTGCTGCCATCTTTGGGCGGGAGCACCTGGATACCAGCTGGGCCCCTTTGACTCGATCCAAAGACGTGCTGTCCGAATTGTCAACGATCCCAAACTCACGAGCGATATCGAACCCTCAAGTCTAAGGAGAGACTTCGCCTCCTTATGTGTGTTCTATCGCTTGTACAATGGATTGTGCTCTGAGGAATTGTTTGATATGATGCCAACGGCTGCATTCTACCACCGCACCGCTCGCCGTCGGCAGGGTGTTCACCCACATACCCTGGAGCCTAAATGGTCTCGTACCGTGCGGTTTATGAGGAACTTCCTCCCGCGGACGCTCCGGCTGTGGAATGAGCTCCCTGCCACTGTTTTCCCAAAGGACTACAATATGGGGTTCTTCAAAAAAGGAGTGTTAAAGTTTTTAAAGGGTCGGCAACGCGCATGTAACACCCCTGGAGTTGCAGGCGTCCATAGGCTACGGTGACCGCTTACCATCAGGCGGGCCGTATGCTTGTTTGTCACCGTCGTAGTATAAAAAAAAAAACCCTGTGTCCTGGATTTTGTCGTGAGTTGAGGCTTGAGATCACCTTACCATAGTTAAATTAGTTTTAATTTCTCATTTAAGTGAATTGTATATATTCTTATGAGAAAATAAATATCTTTAAACCTAGATACGAACAACCAATGATGAGCCAGTCATAGTCATCATCTCCGAACTATCACGTGACATTTTCTATAGAAATAGACACAACATCCCGGCCCGGACTAGTGTGATACTCACGGCTTAAAAAGCAATACCTAATCATTTATTTAAATTTTTCTATCAGTTCTTTAAAAGACGTGCAGACACCCTAATTTCGTCTGTAACACGTTCGCTTAATATACGCATAAATCATCCATTGCATCACCGCTTTCTACATTGTAAGTTGTCACAATGGATTTAATGATACGAAAGTGTTGCTGATTCATACGCATTATCGAACGGTATTAGACTAAGCGACTTGCATCACTGGGTTAGCCAGGTAACCCGGAGGTAAGTAGATGGTGCAAGTGGCGTCAATATTAATATGAAGATTAATAAGTATTTGACGGCCTCCTAGCCTCTAGTTGGCTACGAAGCAAGAGGTGCTGGGTTCGAATCCTGGTCAGAGGATTTATTTGTGTGTTTATCACGAATATTTGTTCCTGAATTACTATTTAAAACGAGATATTTACCATGTATATTTGTTGTTGTGAGCTCCCGATATTTCGGCACTGTTACAAGCTTGTGAACAAAATACACGGTAAGTAAATATCTAGTAACTCTAATGTAAATGACCATGTTAGCTTAAAGTCGTATATTTGTTCCTGAGTTATGGATGTTTTCTATGTATGTAAGTATTTACCTATTATGTATATATATCGTCGTCTAGTTCCCACAACACAAGCCTAGAGCTCATTTTAGGACTAGGTCGATTTGTGTAAGATTGTTTTACTATGATTTAATTTTAATTCGCTGTAAATGCTATGATTTAATTAGGTATTCATATTGAGTTGGCATTTGGCAGATGTGATTTAACTATCACAATAATACCCCTATCATACTAAGGCTCCATACCACCATACCATAAGTTAGACTCTAACTGGTCTCTCCTTTGGTAGGAAAGTGGTGCATATTCCTCAGAAAGAAAGGAAAAGTGAAAAAAAATACCATACTTGAGACTCCAATTGCCGTTTAAGAAGTACTTTCTTACGGTAGATGTTGCCAACCGCCCCTTAAGGCGAAAATATGGAGAAATTCGGAGCCACGGGTGTGGTCACGGTAGCTCAGTTGGAAGAGCGATGGGCTGGTATCCTAGTCGCGGGCTCGTGTCTCGAACGAGGTGATTTGTTCTACTTTTCCTTTCCTTCTGAGAAAGGTATCGGTCGCAGTCGGCGCAGTCGCAGATCGTTCTACTTAAAAATATTAGTTTGGTACATATTCAATTACATAGAGCTAATACATATGGTGAATGTGGCTTAAGTAGAGAATATTTTCCAAAAATGGCAACAGTAAAAAAACGTAACTACAGAATTTTCTCCCAAAACACAGAGCGCCTACCACGAACCGCTTCATTCGTTCGTTCCTCTATATACCTCTTTGTTGCTCGAATATGCGAAAGGGAGGGAACTAGACGATCTATCGAACGACCGAAGTGGTTCGTGGTAGGCCCTCAGACAGGCAGCCGGATATGCGAGAGCATTTTTCCCGAATCTAAAACTGACGCCTTCGCTATCGTTTGGTCTATTAAGAGATTCTGTAACCGATAATAACCTTTAAGATAACGCTATCAAAATATTTTATTCAAGAAAATGTCATATACAGATCAGTCAAATACATCTCGGCGGCAGAAACGGCTGCTAGGAATAAGCGCGCTAAGTACTCTGCGTTGGGGTTGACGTACGACTTTGTGCCTATTGCAGTGGAGACGGCTGGACCCTGGGTGTCACGAGGCCTGGGAGTTTGTCAAGGAACTGGGTCGGCGGTTGAGGGAGAGGGGTCATGACCCCCGCTCTGGGTCTTGGCTGGTCCAACAGGTCTCCATCGCTGTGCAGCGTGGTAACGCAGCGAGCGTGATGGGAACTTTTGGACCAGGCATGGCACAGAATGGGTTTTAGTTTAGTTTTAAGTTGTAACATAATTTATTCTGTAATTTTAATTTAATTTATTTTATTTTATATGTATTTGACTGATCTGTTTAAGATAACATAAGTCACTAAATATACAGGTTTGTATAGATAGTTGGTCGACATTTCTTGTACGACCAATTAGGCAAGTTTGGAAACGGGTAAGCCAAATGTCAGCACCCGGCTAATCACTCCGAATCCTTTCTAATTTGTTCAACACAAGTTCTTGTGATTTAGGTCCGTCCCGATCTATAATATGGATGACGACTAGGTTGAAAAACTATTATTCTATTTAGTCCGTCTGTTAGATTATTCAAAATTATTAGACACGTATTTTTTCCTTTTTCAAGATAACAAAGATTGACGAAGATCAAGAGTGTTAAAGTTCCGGGGTGGGGGCTGGTGACGTCACCATTAGGTAAGAATTGTAGGGTAGAGCGGGGCACATTGAGCAATTTTGGAATCGAAGCCCTATATTGCCTTAATGGTTTGCGCTAGAAAAATGAAACTCACTTTAATTGCTGGGAAATTTATCTGGGTATAAATATTCGCAGACATGTTTTATTGTATCTAAAATAATAAAAATCAGGATCGCTCAACGTGCCCCTGTAGTGAGGTAAGTTGTGTATAGGTATGGGGTAAATTGAGCAGAGAGATAACATTTATCTGATAAACTAAGAGTTAAATAACACTAGACCCTACTCATAGTGTTGTGTTTCTGTCGGTGAGTAAGGTTGCCAGAGCTCCAAGAGGATTCGCTGTGTTGACAGCTGGGGAGTGGGGTGTACCCACGGAGCTAAGCTTGCCCCTTTAGCTGTCAACACAGCGAATCCTCCTATTTTAAAGGGTCGACAACGCGCGTGTAACTCCCCCGGAGTTGCAGGCGTCCATAGGCTACGGTGACCGCTTACCATCAGGCGGGCCGTATGCTTGTTTGTCACCGTCGTAGTATATTAAAAAAAAACTAATCAAAAATATATTTTTTCTATTTACTCATATAAGTTTAGTTACACATATACTAAAAAAAATAATCAAACTCGTAATCATAATTCTTACATCCGGAATCAATGTTCATTAGTAAATACTTGTCACAGAAATTTAACTAATCGACATAAACTCGAAATTATATTTTTTTATTCACTTACAAGTGATTTTAAATAAAACGTTATAAAGGTCGACACGACCATAATATAGTCTGACAAACCAAGGCCTTTTACAACTTTTTATTAATTTATACGCCTCCCTATTTTTTTCTTACTGAAAAAAAGAGACGCACATCATTTAAAAACGGAATCTAATGCAGCCTTGACTTCTCAGACTATTATGTATAGGTTTTCTGCTAGCTATAATCTATAACCTATACACTACTTAAAATCACCTAGTGTTGGGCATTGTTCAACTAGCCCCGCAATCAACAGCTCAACTAACCCCTCGCCACGTTTTTTAGAATATATAACCTAGGGGCTTACCTAGGTATAAAGGAAAACAGCTGAGTAGCGATGATGTTGAAACCACTATTTAAGTATCTCATGCAGAAATAATATAGTTAATTTGGTTTATTCACCTTAATACACTAAAGTCAATCTAATTTAACAATTAAACTGTGCTAAATTGCTAAATGATCTTGAAATAATAGCTACCTATCCAAATTTAAACTAAGATAAGAAAAGTTTACCTAATATGCAGAAGAACCACACATTATTATAACCTTGAAGCATAGCAATATTTGCAATCCGACAATTTGATTAAAGGCCAATTACACACCAGATGCAAACGCGGCAGCAGCTTAGATTTTTGACATTTTAACCAACCGGACTGGCAACATCTGTCACTTTCAATATACAATAGTCTGACCATTTTTGCGGGGTAGGGGGCTTCCCCCTTACAAACAAATATTAAAATAAGATATGCAAACAGTTTACCACGAAATGGTCTCGCCACAGCATAATGCTTATCCGAAAGTAAGCGCTGATCTTCCGGCGATACCATTTAAGGGCCAATAACGTTTAGTGTGACACGGCCTTTTGACAATCCTGAACGCGTAGCGTGAGTGGCGCCCCAGCGCCATCTAGTCAAGGGTATGACAATACCACTGACATCTGTCAGACATAACAAGCATGGCCGTGTCGATATGCCAATGAACTAATACTTACTTAAAATAAAATAAAAAAATTACAACATCATATAAAGTAAAAAATATAGAAGTTAATAGGCTATATGCACTTGAAATAGATAAGGCTTATATTTTTTTCTCAGAAACTATGTTGGTTCAGCATTATATCCCTATCAAAATTTCTTAATTTTATTTTATTTTAGCTGTGAAAATAATTATTGAAAAGTGCAAAAAAATGTGTGAAATTACAAACGGTTAAAACGCTGTGACGTCGAGTGTGACGTCATTGGATAGTGGTGTCTGTACACCAAGCCAAGAACGCGAATGAACAGAGAGCCGCTGTATATAATCTCGCGTCTCGGTTTCTCAAATGTTTGGTGTACAGCCGGCACAGAAGCACTAGTATCCAGATCATTAAAAAAAAAGCATGCGAATCGTGAATCGTCTGTGTCAAATAATTGTATACATGTTCTCGTATGGAATTTCCTTCATAAGTAGTGTAACTTCATAGTGTTTCTCGTTCTGCTACTCATATTTTTGCATTTTGGCACAATCCAATACATATCCCATCTTTAAAGCGGTTTTATGACTTGTATGTCGTTTTCCATTGTAAATGTAAACACAATCGGCTGAACAATACAAGACTAATTAAATAATAAACAGTTTTTAGGTTATGTTGGGCCGATCAAACACGTTCATAAATCATAATCTTAATTCACATCAATTGATCTGAGAAATTTATTATATCTGAAAAAATCAGGATACGTGTGAGCAATATCTAAATTGTACGTAATTTTATGCATTATTAATTCACAATATAATTGTAATTATGCATCGTAATCTGCATGCCTACCACGAACATCGAAAATTGGCATTGACGGGAAACTTCTTTCTCACTCTAATATGCAAGTGTGACAGAGACGGAGGTATAAATCGCAATCGTTCGATTTTCGTGGTATAGGCCCTGATTCAGACTGTGTGCCGGCCTTAGATGAGAAATGACGTCACGGCTCAGCTTGTCGGAATGGCGGGCGTTTCAAACGCCCGTTTTTATTTGGAGTTTTTGAAAGAAGATTTATCTACTAAATTTTAGTTATTATGCGCTGAAATTTATTTTACAGTATTTTTATGATAAAAGCTATCATCCAACAGTATTTAAAAAAATAGTGAATATTCCCTATTGTGCGAATCCGTCAATATATGGTAGGAATTTTCCTCTTTTCCTTTCATTCTAAGGAAAATACACATCTAATTTTAAACGCATCTGGTATGTTTTGGCCTTTAAATGATAATCTTTCATAACAATCGACTTTGAGTAAATTGCTTATAATTGTCAGTTGCAACTTATCTTTTAGACATCTTTAGACATTACCAAAGAAGTTTCTGGCCCATAAAATAGAAAGTACGGATTAACGATGGTTGAGCGGCGTGATACCATAGGCTTTGGCTAAGCCGATTAGTATGAGATATGTGGATTAGACTTGTATCTTAATACTAGTGTTTATATCTTAAGTCCATAAGAAAGACGATAAGTGCGAATGATATCGTGTCGCATAATCGTCGGTAATAAGATATTGCACCTTAAGGGAGGAACGGGACGGGACGGGACGGGATTATCTCTCAATTTATAGAAATTGAGAGATAATCCCGTCCCGTTCCGTCCCGTTCCGTCCCGTCCCGTTTCTATAGAGAAAGAATCACGTGATAGCTCGGAGCCCTCAGAGGTCACGTGATGATTTCTGTGGAAACTGACGGATCGTCCCGTCCCGTTCTAGTGTCATCCCTTAAACCTACTATACCTATAAAGAAAGAAAAAAAAAAGAAATAATTACATGTTGCATCAACCGCTAATGTAAAACGGGCATTATAATTGACTTTACTAAGTAACTGACAATTATGACATATCAATGTCATGTCGAATACTCATACTCCGTTTACACACATGCAAATCCCATTTTTTTTATGTATCCTCTAATGTGTCCCACCTGCTAGGCAAAGGCCTCCCCCCTAGAGCTCCAAACCACTCGGTCCAAGGCAATTTCTGGCCAGGGCGCGTAGCCAAGATGCCAATCGCTCACGCTCAGTCGCTAACGAAACGCAACTGTCATTGTCACACTAATAACGAAGAGGGATAGAGAGAGGTAGCTGCGATACGTTAGTAAGCGTGAGCGATTGGCATCTTGGCTACGCACGCAGTTGTTTAGTAATGCGTCGAGGTCATCCCGCCATCTCCTCCTGGGTCGGCAGATCCGCCGTTTCCGCTTTGGTATCCACTCTGTAGCTAGTTTAGCCCACCTCTGTGGATGCATACGACGAACGTGGCCAGCCCAGTCCCATTTCAGCCTGGCGGATTTGGCCCCAACGTCGACATTGCGTGTTTTGGAACGCAGGGTAGTGTTACGGATCCGGTCAATCCTTTTCACTCCAAGCATGCTGCGCTCCATGGCTCTTTGGCAAACCTTCAGTTTAGCCTTTTGTAACTCGGTTGGTGACCAGGTTTGGGCGCCGTAAGTCAGGACTGGCAATATGCACATGTCGATGAGTTTCCGTTTAAGGGACCTTTCTTTGAGAGACCAATAGCTCTTCCAAGCGTTTTGGATCCGTCTTTCGACCTCTTTATTCTGCCTTTGGGTGAAAGAGACTATTTGTCCTAAGTACGGATAGTCGTCGACATATAGTGTATGTTATGCCCGTCCACCTCGACCTTACGTTTCGTGCCATTGGTCATTACCTGAGTTTTAGACCGGTTCATTTTAAGGCCTACTTGAAGGCTTGCCGAGCAAAGATCTTGAAGCATTGTCTCAAGTTCCGCCGCTGAAGGAGCGAAGAGAACAATATCGTCGGCAAAGCGAAGATTTGTTAATCTTCTCTCGCCAACGACTATTCCCCTGGACTGCCACGAAACCGCGAGGCATTGGAATAGTCAAAAGTTTGGCGGATCTCCCTGTTTATCGCCTCTTTCTATATTGAACAACTGGCCAGATGTTTGTAATTTGATGTTCGCAGTACTGTTAGGATAAATGGCTTGAATAAGGTTGATGTATGTGGGTTCTATGTTTTGGTCTCGCAGTGCAGAAAATATTGAAGAATGAGTAAAGGATGACTCACACTAGAACGGGACGGGACGGGACGGGACGGGACGGGACGGGACGGGACGGGAAAATCTGTGAATTTCTATCGAGCTATCACGTGATTCTTTCTACAGAAATTGACACAGAAACAGCTACTTACTACAGATAAAGTGACCAAGGTCCCCGGTGAGCAGGAATGGGATCGAATCAGAGACCTCCTGCTTTCGCGGCAGACGCCCTAACCACTGGGCTACCCGATCACGGTAACCAGAGTCCAAAATTTCCTAAGTATGCAATCCTTTCTTAGTTTTGACACGCAATTTATAATTTATATATAGTAATGTGCCTACTTAAAAACATGAATCAAAACATTTATTAGCCACGCTGTAGTCACAAGGGGAATTTCACTTTCGACTCTGGAACCTCTGTGTGAACATTGCTAAATAGAGTCTAAAGTGAGGTAGTCTGTGGTAGCATTGGTAGCAGCTTTCCTTGTATGTACAATATTATTAAGTACGCACCAAATTAGTGTATTTAAGTGTTAAAATCCGCGCCTTGCGACAATAATCTTCGAATACGATACGACAGTGAAAGTGCCATTGTTTTAAGTATATATTTCGTTTAATTGTTTGCGATTTACATATTTAATTTGCATACAAAGTAGAAGGTTAGGTTGCGGAAGTAACCGACAGGTTAAAATTGCAGCAAGATATTTTTATACTTTGTTGCAATCTGATTGACTAGAACGAGTCTTCGTTCTTGTATTAAATATGTATTTTAAAAAGAAAGGAAGGGTCCCGTCTGAGGGCATGAATTTTTAATTTTTTTTTCAGGTTCCGTACTTCGAAACATATTTTTCATATACCTACCTATATGTATATAGTACCTATATGTAGTGGTAGTGGTACGTACAACCACAGCGTAGGGATGTATTCCATACAGTGAGGTAACTTCATACACGGCCAGCGGCTCGGCTCGGTGGTCGTGCTGAAGCTTAGGGTTGTCAAAAACTATGCGAAAGATTACACAGGTGACACAGGTACGTATACCTAATAGGAGGACTCGACCACTGCTGTATTTACCAACTAAGGTTTAAATGAAATAAATCATTATTATCATTATTACAGTCTGATTGGCAAACTAATTTCCATTTTACACCCCTTAAAATAGACCGCGGAATTTTCATAGAAATTCGGCGGCGTCTCCTCCCCGCCTCCTTCCCCGCGCGCCCCCCATCGATGACCCAGAAATCGGCGGAGTTAACCCACTGTATAGAATACATCCTTACGCTGTGGTACAACTATCGAACATAATCAATTTTCGTATATTAACCGATTATAACGTATAAAAAATGAATCGTTAATTTCCGGACATAGTTTTTTTTGCAGAACGAATTGTCCAACGTCCGATATGTCAAAGTCAGTCTGTGACCCTGGCTGAGTGGACGTGAGAATACTTAACAATGTACTGGTTATAGTAATAACTCAACATTTGAGAGCCATTACCTAGGTACTTACTTACTTAGGCTGGATTTGACCAAAGTTTTTAGCCAAGAGTAACGCTTACTCTTGGATACTAATGTCAAAATCCCATAGTAATTTGACGTTACTATCTGAGAGCAAGCGTTATTCGCGGAATAAAAATTTGGTGAAACTCAGCCTTAATAATACTATAAGTTTTTGTAAAAAAAAATAGGTTTTAACGCCTGATTGATATTAAACACTTTAGAACGGATTAATAATATAATAAGTTTTTGTTAAAAGTTAAATTTTTGATAGAATCTTTTATCGCGTTTATTTACACCATGACCCTACGTTTCGAGCCCTTTATAGCGCTTTAAACTCTTAACTCCGGGCTTATGTGGCTAACCCCAGGTGGTGCAAGTGGCCCTAAATGTACGAGCTACCACGCGCGAGCTCATTTTCCATCTCACTCCCTAATTCCCATATACCGATTCTATCTCATCGGTCAAGGCGTCGGAAAACACGGGCTTAGGGATGACTCATGCTACACCGGGCCGGCATGGGCCGGGCCGTGACCGTTGTGTCAATTTCTATGGACAATGTCACGTGATCTCCGATTTCTGAGCCGATTACGTGACGCTGTCTATAGAAATTGACACATCGACGATTCCGGTCCGGTCCGCCTTTGGCATGAACATTGTTTTAGTTCACTAACTTCATCACAACGTGAAAAATACAAGAGCTGGTGGCTTCCTCGCACAACGTATCAGCATTGCGATACAACGAGGAAATGCCGCCAGCATCCTAGGTACAATGCCTCAAGGACCTACTTTAGAATTAAGGTAGGTAGAGGTAGGTAGTTAGGTAAGTTACACTTACTGTATATATTTCAATAAACTATAGACTCAAAAACTTTCAAAACAGCAATTAAAGTACAATAACAATCGTACAATCAGTCAAATCATCAGTCATAACGTCAGTCACATCCATTAATTACTGCGAGAACGTTATCTAAAAATCGTAACCTCACTTTTTCCCACAACCAGATCTCATTTTATTGCCTTAATTAATTTGTTTATTATGGCCATGGGCCCTAATATTGGTTTATGTAATGTTTCCTACAATTACAAAGTTGTTTCGATGGCAAAAAACTTTTTACGTAATTTATAGATAGTTTAAATACAAAACACTTACTTACCTATTTGAACATTCACGGTTTTCATAAATTATTATACATACTTAAATTTACTAAAACGGGGCTTAAGGATGACTCACACTAGAACGGGACGGGACGGGACGGGACGGGAAAATCTGTCAATTTCCATAGATAGCGTCACGTGACATTCGAGGGCTCCGAGCTATCACGAGATTCTTTCTATAGAAATTGACAGATTTTCCCGTCCCGCCCCGTCCCGTCCCGTGATAGTGTTGGTCAAGAAGAAAAAAATGTCATAAAACTTTTGTCATCAGATCTTTTGACAAAAAAAATAATGTATAAGTAGTATTTTTTTATTCGAATATGTTTTACACATGGCCTGTAAGTCATACATAATAAATAAAGTTTTTTTTATAATTTTTTGAGGTAGAGGTCTTTCGGATTATTAACGGTCACGATGTATAAGACCATAAATTATACTGGTTATATATATGTTAGTTTAATTTTATAACCGTTTACTAATAAGCTATTAAAGGGCTGTATAAGCAACTAATATGTACATAACATCCTGTATTAATACGGAGTTACATGTTTTATTGCTAAACCATTACTAACCTTAAATAGTTTGGTAAGCATTTTATTTTGGTTATTAATTTAACTAGTTTTATTTGGTTATAATGAGAGCCCTTTTTAATAGTTTTTTCCAGTTTGATTTCCTTTAACGGTGGGTTCTCACGGTTCATTCAGAAGTATTACCAAATATGTATGCTTAAATCTTTAAAACTACGCAACGGATTTTGATGCGGTTTTTTATAGATAGAGTGATTCAAGAGGAAAATTTATATGTTAGAATAGAGGTCAAATCAAATTTCCTTGTTTGTCAGAGACGTTCGAAACACGAAAAAAATAGTATTATCGAATTCGATTATATATAAATTAGCTTCAATAACATTTTCACTGAAAAGAAATTTCGTGAAAAATAAAAGTTTATTATTATGGAGGTTTTTATATGCGGTTTTTGAAAGCATTATAGAGGGCTAATGATACGTGGGTAATGTAGGTAGGTATATATATATATTTTTTTTTAATAGCCTGTTTTTGTGTCCCACTGCTGGGCAAAGGCCTCCCCTCTCCTTATCCAATCCTCCCTGTGCTGGGCAAGATCCTGCCAATCCCGCTGAAACGCATCCAAGTCGTCCCGCCATCTCTCTCTCAGTCTGCCTCTGCCACGACTATACCGGGGATGCCAGCTAATGGTTATTTTGGCCCGTCTGTCCCCATTCATCCGGCAGACGTGTCCAGCCCAGTTCCACTTTAGCCTGGCGGTCTTCATCCCTACATCGATGATTTGGGTTTTTGAGCGCAGCTCTGTGTTCCTCACTCTGTCATGTCTACGAACACCTAGGATACTCCGCTCCATTGCCCTTTGGCAAACCTTGAGCCGGGATTTCTGCGCCTCAGTTAGTGACCAGGTTTGGGCTCCGTAGGTGAGAGGTGGATTTATATTTAAATGAGGAAATTGATCAAATAATTTATTATCTCCTTCTTCTTCCTAGTGTTTTTCCGGCTTATGCCACGACTCAGGGAGCCTGGGGTCCGCTTTGGCAACTAATCCCAAAATTTGGCGTAGGCACTAGTTTCACGAAAAACTATCAACCCAGGGAGTAAATGCCCTATTGGGATTAATTCGCTTTCCTCACAATGTTTTCCTTCGCCGAAAAGCAAAGGTATAGTCTGACAATCCAAGGCTGGAGTAGATTTTTTTTAATTTATATGCCTTTTATTTCCTTATTAAATTTTCTTTTCTTTTTATAAAAAAAGGAAATGGTACACTTTTTTGAAAATGCCCTTAACGCGATTCAGTTGTCGACCTAACCTGAGTGGCTTCCTTACAACTGAAGGCCTAGTATAAAAGTTGTACGACACTTACTTCTTGATCGCGTTAGCGTATTGTAGTGCGTATAGTTCCAAAAAATTCATTACAAGCTCAACGCTCCAACATGGAAATCTGACAATGAAAAAAATTGTTTGTCGGCGACATGGCCCTAATTAAAAATGTTTAGTAATTGTGTATAAAAACACCCACACGCGAACCTAAATTCTTGTTGTAATCCACAAAACACGTGGGAAACTAGATCGATCAATGTGACATGTACTGACGCCATCACATATATCGGGGCAGCCAAAGGGCTTACAAATATCTGAACACGACCCTAAGACGTTGTTGAAGTGTCTTTGAACGCCTTGGGTACTTGATGGTGACTGTTTATGTACGAACCAGTGTGCTTACGACTTGTTTTTTTTATACTACGACAGTGACAAACAAGCATACAGCCCGCCTGATGGTAAGCAGTCACCGTAGCCTATGGACGCCTGCAACTCCAGGGGTGTTACATGCGCGTTGCCGAACCTTTAAAAAAAAGTGAATCCTCTTGGAGCTCTGGCGACCTTACTCACCAACAGAAACACAACACTATGAGTAGGGTCTAGTGTTGTTCTAGTAAACGATATCTCGTTTACGTAAATTACGTAACGTTAATGATAAATAATAAATATCTTTATTTTTCAATTTAGGCACATTACAATGCACTTATGAACGTCAAAAAGCTACTACCGGTTCTAACCCTACACCAGAGCCCGAGAAGATTATTACCGGCAAGAAACTCGGCGGGACTTATTTTTTCAAAACAAATTACAAAAGTACCTAGTATTTTTTTTTATTAAGTTAATTGCAGTTGCATCTCATTTCCACTACTCGCACTTGATAGTGAGGTAACATATACGCTAGCGAGTATAGATTTGTAAGATTGAGATTTGTCAAAAGAATTTTACATTAAAATTCGCTTGGACATTATTAAACTTATTTTACGGCGTTATTCATAAACGCACTTCAACAACAAGTTAGATAAATGATTGTTTGTCCTTATCTGTCACTTTGACAATCGCGTTTGTCAGAATGGGAGTAAAAATAATTTAACTAAAGCTTCTGTTAACTTTGTTGTGAATAAGGCGGTTACTAATTATTTAGCAATTTCCCGATTGAAGCCTCGCTTAAAGGATAACTCACACTAGAACGGGACGGGACGGGACGATCTGTCAATATCTATACAAAAAATCACGTCCGAACTTGCCCTCGGAGGTCAAATGACGTTTTCTATAGAAACTGATAGATCGTCTCGGCCCGTTCATGTCCCTTCTAGTGCGAGTCATCCTTAAGCTATTCATCAGTCATCACAGTATACCAGCATTAACAGCGATCTTCATAAAAATTTCTGTCAAAAATATCGACAAGAAGTTATAGGTGAAAAACTTAAGTACCTAAGTCATCTGTTGTATGTAGTAGTGAGCTATGCGAATAAACAATACATGATTAAAATTGGAACACAAATAAAACAAATGCCTATTCGAATAGCTCACTACTACATACAACAGGTGACTTAAGTACTTATATTGTCTTCTGCTACCGCGATTGTTATTCATTGTTATTCATGGTGTTAATAAACGCGATTAATCCGTTCTAAAGTGTTTAAAAGTGCTTAAGTTTTTTACCTGCTTATACCTAGTTGCAGATTTTCGTGCAACTTTCCTGTGAGCATTGTTTTAGCAATGTATTTAGGTAACGAACTAGATTTTTTATTCGATATAATGCAACCTTAATTGCGCATGTACGCATATTTTGATCTAATCAATTTAATTAGGTACAACGACATGATACTGTTTTTACCTGATTGACAATAGGTTCTCATAATGTGTACGTTAGTACAAAAACATGACATGAAATATTCAGACGAATAACTTTGTCGAAATACCTTATATCGAAAGACTATGAAGCTGATAGAGAGTGCGCGCACGCAGCGCAAGCAGCGAGTTTATAAACACCGTCAAAAATCTGGATAAAACGCAAGTATGAACACTATAAATAAATAAATAATATAGGACATGCTTACACAAATTGACTAAGCCTCGTAGTAAGCTCAAGAAGGCTTGTGTTACGGGTACTCAGACAACGATATATACAACAAATACATAAATACATAGAAAACATGACTCAGGAACAAATATCTGTGTTCATCACACAAATAAATGCCCTTACCGGGATTCGAACCCGAGACCCTTAGCTTCGTAAACAGGGTCTTTACCGACAAGGCGACGGAGGCCGTTACGTAAAATCTATGAAAAGTATGAAAACTCGATATTTTGGTCATAAAACGTAAATCAGACAGCTCAATTCATAATATGAATTGAAACTTTATTATCTACTGATAAATATGAATCCAAAACAATAACAATAACAAACACCATTGTTTCAACTTAAATTGCATCAAAAATAGAGATATCATAAAATATATAGTTTTGATACACAGCGCAGTTTACGCCATTGCAATCGAAAGAAAACAGAATCATTGAATGAAACAATACGCACCGCGGTTGGGCAGTTAACATATTGTTAGCAGTTCTTTGACTACACATAAGAATTAGGCATCCAGTGTGTTTACCAGTAGAAATCTATACGCGCTTGCTCGCACTTGCTGTAAGCGAGATGCAGATGAAGATAACGACACGTAAACGAAATCATATCGTTTGCTACTCGTGGTAAGCATGTGAAAGTCGTTTACTACAGCAAGATGTGGTAAGCACGCCTGTGTCTGAGAATGAAAAAAAAGTGCGACAATGACTGCCCGATGCAGTCGAAACATGTCACGCCTTTTGTGATAAAAATACGTGAGTGTTAACGGTTGCAATTTAATGTCACTTAAACACGTTGGACTAGTTGTTTTTCGGTATTTTAAAACAATTTCTGATAATTTTAACCAGTTATCCACATTGACAGCAATCACCGTCGCGCTATCTGTACTCCGTAGAACTTGTCTGTTTGTCAAGTTATAGTATTGTCAGTTGAAATTTGTGGAAAACCATCATAGGCCGGAAAAATCGAGTCTGATCGAGTGATCAGGCCAAGACCCTCCGGGATGTAGAGCCTTAAATGATGATGAATATATTATTTCTGCAGTCACTATATATATATATATATATATATCTATATATATATATATATATATATCCCTCTCATACTAATTTAATATGGCACAAGTTAGCGCTACTTATACAATTTTTCAACATACATAGAGCCTCAATTCCATGTGAATAGACCTGGGGCTTACCATGACGTTTTAACGCGATTCAGTTGACGACCTAAACTGAGTCGCTTCCATACAACTGAGCCTAAACTGAACCTAAACTGAATCGCGTTAAGACGTCATGGTAAAAATGACATGTAAAATTATCCTTTTACCAATAAATGCTTGTATCTTGTAAGGCCGCTGAACACAGGCCTGCATGTATTTCCTAGATTTTGATAGCACATACTGTCAGTGTTAAGTTAAAGTCATAATTTCACAGAAGTTTCACACTAGTTATTATACTGTGATAATATTTTGAACGCGGCACTTGCGCCGGCGCCGCCAACCGTGACAAAAGGGTTAACCCGTGAAATCGCGCCATTACCGACATTATTCAATGATCCACGATCATTGATCAATGATCTACGCCAGGGGACTCCAAATTACGGCCCGCTTCATTCGGATCGCGAGGCATTCCAAATATTCCAATACGGCTCGCGGAAGATCTTCTGGTCTGGTCGCGGGAGCTATGAAAGATGGTATTGTCACCAAGGCGCCCACAGATAGGGTAGTTTAGCCGGTTCGCCGGCCACCTCTGGTTGTCGGCCACTACGTAGTAAAACGATAATAACAAGAACTCTTTACCCTACCTATGCAAAACAACACTTTAATCGGGTAATTTCACTTGACACCTACACCTCTTTAAACTGGCTGCCTAATAATGTTCTAATTGGCTCGTCAGTGCGTCGACAAAATTTAGACTGTGTAGATATGTCGCCATTTTAAGTAAAAAATTGTGCGTCCTATTTTTTTCCAGGTGAGTTTAAATATTGTATCTTTGGTGTTTATAACATTGTTTATGTTTAAGTGTGTAGTATATTAGTCGAAGTATTGATATTTTGACTGAAATTCATGGAATATAAAGTAAAAACTATTAAAATTTGATGGCCGGGTAACTAAACGCATATTGACGAAAAATTTCGTTCTCGGCCGCGAACAGCCTTAAATTTCGTGAAACTTAACTGCATATATTTGCTAAAAAATAAAACCATACGTGAGCTATATTGTTTTAATGTGAAGTTGAATACATTTTAATTAATGTAGTTAACTGGCGGCCACATGTATTCTAAATAATACTTGATGAAAACGTACTATTAAATATTTTGTAATTGGCGGCCGAGAACAGGATTATGGCAAGTTAGTTTTCGGCCTTGTTAATTTATGCCGGCCGAAAACAGACTCTTCATACCTTAATTTTCGGCCCTTAGAAATAAAGCGATAAGAAACAGATAAAATCCACACTTTTTTTAATTCATGTTGTACGGGAATTCGATAGCTGCTGGGTTATAATTATAATAAATACAAAATAGCTGACCGTTTCAGAGCAAAATATATTGACAACTGTAATAAAACAAAAATGTATCAAAAAACTAGACATCAAAATAAATAGACAATATAGTTTCTGTATAAAACCTCCACATCGTCCCCCCCGTGTAGCGAAGCTACACAAGTTCGTGTTCTAGTCTGGCTAGCTTTCTTGTGGGCCTCCTCAGTACGCCCCCTTTGGTGGCCACATCGGCCACTCTGACAACCCCGTCTCTGCCCGGGAAAACCTCTACCACTCGACCTATAGGCCACACACCTCTTGGTAGATCAGGGTCAACAACGAGAACAATATCATCGACTTTCAAATTTGTAAAATTCGATCCAAAGTTTCGTCTTGGTTTTAAATTAGGCAGGTATTCTTTGAGCCATCTAGTCCAGAAGTGTTCAGATAAACGTAAAGCCTTTTGCCATTCTTTTCGAGTTATAAATACATCATCATCGAGACGAGTTGGTAGCTGTTGGGGTGACGAAGTGCCTATTAGGAAGTGAGATGGTGTAAGGCTCTCGCACTCTCCATTTTCTGTGACGTAAGTTAGGGGCCGCGAGTTGACTAGGGCCTCGGCCTCTAAAAGAAAGGTATGGAGTAGTTCCTCTTTTGGTGACTTTTCCTTTAATATTGTAAGAAGTGCAGCTTTTACTGTTTTCACCAATCTTTCCCAGCAGCCTCCCATAAATGGTGATGCCGGGGGAATAAAGGTCCATTTTATCCCCTTGCTAGCAGCAAAATCTTGTAATTTGTCATTGTAGAACTCGCAGAGTTGTCTATTAGCTCCGACGAATGAAGTGCCGTTATCTGAGAGGATTTGATTTGGCAGTCCTCGTCTTGCAGCAAAGCGACGTAGGCTCATGATAGCGGAATCTGCTGAGAGGCTTGCAACTATCTCTAGATGGACTGCTCGCGTCGTCATGCATGTGAAGAGGGCTATCCAACGCTTTTCTCGTCGGCGACCGATCGTAACATCCACTGGACCGAAATAATCAAGGCCCGTGTTCGTAAACGGCCGTTTGTGGTGTTCTAAACGGACATCCGGCAGGTCACCTGTTGGAGGGATTTGAGGGATCGCTTTTCGTTTGATACAGTAGGCACAGCGTCTTGCAACCATTTTCACCTCGCTGCGACATCGAAATATCCAGTATTTTTGTTTAAGCTCATTGATCACCAGCTCGTTGAAGGCATGTGCGGCTTGGACGTGGTAGTGTCGAATAAGAAGTCGAACGCTAGGGTGACGACCATCCAGGATAATAGGTGACGTAGTAAAGAAATCGATGTTCTTCATGTGCTTAATGCGGCTGTCCAGTCTGAGAAGGCCATCTTTATCAATTTTTGGGCAGAGAGGGTTCAGTTTGCTAGACTTGGGTAATGGCTTGGCATCTTGAAGTAAGCCGAATTCTTCACTGAATGATTCGGTCTGCGCTTGTCGAAAAATGGCGATTTCAGCCTTCTGCATTTCTACGGCGGACAGCGGTGGAAGCTTGGGTAAAGAATTATTAGCAGTTTTGTTTTTGGAATTTGAATTATGTGCCAAAAGAGACCGAAACTTATTGACGCACTGAAATATACGTGCAGTTGCCCGAACCAGGCGTAACCATTCACTAAAATGTGAGGGATCTGGAATAACCGATGAAGGTTTGTCCAGATTAATTAGTCCCACATGCACCTTGGAGGGTTTTAATTCTTGCAAGGTGGATGCAGTTTCAGGTAACGATGGTTCTTTGGGCCATTCGTCGAATGGTCGTAATAAAAAATCGGGTCCAGAGAACCAACGTGATAGATTGATGTCGTGAACGCGATAGTTTAATCTTGTTGCGTCATCTGCAACATTCGAACCACTTGGCACGAACTTCCAACTGTCGATATTAGTGATTTCAGTAATCTCGCCTATACGGTTTGCAACAAATGGCTTGAATGTTCGTGCATCACTGCGAATCCAACTTAAAACAGTGGTGGAATCAGACCAAAAGTAAATTGAATCAGGTTGAATATCATGACCAGTACACACCGTGTTAGCAAATCGGGCAGCAATCAAGCTTGCTTGTAGCTCGAGCCGTGGTATAGATGTCGGTTTAAGAGGGCTAAGGCGTGCTTTTCCACCAATGAGAGACAGCTTCACGGAGCCGTTCGTAAATGTAAAGCGCCAATATGCAACACATGCGTATGCCTCTTCGCTTGCATCCGCGAATGTATGAAGCTGCCTGTCGATGATGGCCTCGCCTTGAAACCCACATCTGTACCAACGAGGTATTTTGACGTCTGTAACTATAGCCAGTTGTCGAGACCAAGTATGCCACTTTTGGATGACATCCGGCTGTAGCTCAGTGTCCCAGTCAATACCAGTTCGCCATGTTTGCTGGAATAAAATACGTCCTTGAATAACCAGTGGAGTCAAGAGACCGAGGGGGTCGTATACGCACATTAAGTAGGACAGTACTTTGCGCTTTGTTAGTTTATAATTTTCAGGAATTGGTGAACCGCTTCGAAAGCTAAATGTGTCACTTTTAGGATGCCAAATAAGCCCTAAAGTTCTGACGAAGGCCTCAGGTCCTACGTGAACATTTTCAGGTGGAGGAGCGCGCAAGTCCTCCGGCACGGCAGAGAGTGCGGCAGGTACGTTGGAAACCCAGCCACGCATCTCCATGCCTGCTGCTTTGTGTACTGTGACTATATCGCTTGCCAGTTGCACAGCTTGGTGAACATTGTCAAGACTACCTAAAAAATCATCCATATAATGGTCACGAACTATAGCTTTTGCAGCGACAGGGTATGAGTTTTGCAGTTCTTGAGCGTTAAGATTTTTAATAAATAAGGCCGTGCAGGGGCTGCATGCAGCGCCGAAAATAACGGAAGTCATTCTGTATTCTTTTAATTCACAGCGAGGGTCTTCCCTCCAAATGTACCGCAGAGCATCGCGGTCTTCCTGCCTAATCCTAATTTGAGGAAACATTTCTTTTACATCAGCTGTCATTGCGACGTAACCTTCACGAAAACGGAACAATATGTGTAACAGTGACTGCAGAAGATCAGGCCCCGTAAGTAAAAGTGTATTTAAACTGACTCCTGAACTTTTGGCAGCCGCGTCATGTACAACACGTAATTTTTGTTTTTGAGGGTGTATGACAGGAAAATGAGGTAAATACCAACGTAAAGGTTGGTGTGTAAAGCTTGTGTTATGCATATTATGGTAGGATTCTTTCGGACACTCCTCTGCGTAACCTTTTGACATCATGTTATTTATAAAATCACAGTATTTCTTTTTTAAATCTGGATCACGAGCCATGCGCTTTTCTAAACCAAGGAATCTCGAAAGCGCGTGAGGATAACTGTCAGGTATGTGTGGAATGTCTTTGCGCCATAGCAAACCAACTTCAAACCTACCTGCGGGCAAGCGCTTGGCCGTAGTATTTAAAATCTCTAGAGCGTGTTTATCCTCCTTAGAGCATACATTTTCGGTCTTAGAAATACCTATGGCATCAAGGCGGAAATAATCTTTGACAAGTTCGTCCATAGTACAGTCTCCACCGTTTTTGGTATAAATGTGATTTGTAAAGTAGACAGGTTTAGTCCAACTGGTGGATTCTCCATTTAAAACCCAACCTAAAGCGGTGCGTGTGGCAACGGGTTCAGTTCTAGTACCCTCCCTAAGCTCACGGGCGATGGTCAAATACCAGTCTTTTGAGCCGAGTAAAACTTTAGGTGTAGCATCAAACATTGTAAGAATATCAATTAAATCAGTTAGGTGTGCATATTTCTCAATATCCTTTCGGTCGATGGTTTGTGTAAATAGTGACAGTGATTCAACAGCCTTAGCATTGTGTACTGTGAACGTCTCAGAACCTCGTTTACCCTTGATCGAAAAGTTGACATATTGGACAGATTGATAAGTTGACATTCCACAAGCACCGTCAACTTTGATTGTCTGCATAGGGCCAGTCGCACCAATGCGGCGAGCTACCTCCCAGTCAATCATAGTTGGCATGGATCCGTCGTCAAGTAAGGCGTATGTGTCATATGTACCTTGGGGTCCACTCACTACCACTGAAATAACCTTTAAGAGTATCTGAGATTGTGCACTTGGTATTACGTTGTTAAATTGAGACTCGGTAACGTTAGAAATTGTAACAGGTTTATCACAATTATGTTCCGTCGTATTGTGGGAAGACGGAGATTGTTCAGTAGAGCTAGCAAAAGGCGTCACAGCTGAATGCAGCAGCGGGTGATGGAAACGCACGCACCCGTCGATGCCGCATCGATCGACTCTACATGTCTTCCAACGATGTGATTTAGATTTAAGACACTTATAACATATTTTAGCCTCACGCAACCAAACCCACTTATCATCTAGTGATAATGACTTGAAGTCCTCACAATCAGTTAGTTTGTGTTTTTTATTACAATAACAACATAATTCATTTGTGTTACGTAAAGATGTCATATGAATATGTTCACTTCGTGTAGCTTTATGTGTAGTATTATTATTGCCGACTGTACCAGGGCGCCTACCTAAACCAGAAGTAAACGCACCAGTTTGCCTACCTGACTCTGGCATAAACGTGCCAAACCGTCTACCTATATCGGGCATAAATGTGCCAGGCCGTTTAGTGTAATCAAGTATAAGACCGAAACGATTGTGTTTGATCGCCTCGATATCAAGAAACTCCGATAATAATTGTAATTTAGGTACAGATCTGTCGCTTTTGTACGCAAAATCCTTCCACTGACTGTACAATATCGGCGTGAGCTTACTTAACACTGAATGAAATAATTCTACCGAATAAATATGCTCTATCTGATCTAAATTTCTAATTACTGCTATACAATTGCGCAATCTACAAGCAAAGTTGGTAAGATCTTTTTGATCGTAGCTTATCTTTGGGAGATCGCGCACGAGAGCGATCTCGTGTAGCACGATCATCTCGGGTAGCGCGAACGTCTGCTCGAGCACGTCGAGCACCTGCTCCGGCCGCTCCGCCGTGTACAGCAGCGCGGACACGCTCTCCAGCGCCGGCCCGCGCAGCGCGCCGCTCAGGCGCACTAGGTTCTCTGTAGGCGTGAACAGATGTTGAGTATCGCGATAAATGCGCTTAAACATTAACCACTCTGTTGTCTTACCGCTGAAAGGAGTGAGTTGTAATTTGTGAGCGCATCGCGAGAAATAATTTGACTCGAGTTGTTTTGACGGCAACTGACACTCTTTATTGTTTGAGTTGACATTGTCAGTCGACTGCATAAATGACAATCCTCTATAAGCTGCGGAGTTTTGTAATGATTGCGAATTGTCATTTATTGGTATTTGAAACGTCACGGGTTTCTTATATAAATCAGATTGAGTTTGATGATTTTCAGGATAGTGATGTACCACATGATTTTCATGATTGCGATGCGGTGCAATCACATCATTCGAGTGAAAATCACGGCGTGTGGTAATTTGTTCCGGTGCGAAATATGGGCTAATAGGCTTATTTATGGTGTTAGGTTGAATAATACTGGGTTTTAGGCCTAAATTTTGTTCTTGAACGGGAACCATAGTAGCCTCTACGTTCGCAGGCGGAATACTGTTTGAAGCTAAAGCGGAATGGTTGTCGATCGGACGACGGCTGCTATGGTTCACGTCGTGAACCCACGATGCAGTGCGTGAATACGATTGACTAACCGTTCGAGTTGTAGATCGCCTGTCAGTTTCTTGAGTCACTAAATTTGCTTCCATCTCGAGCTCTTCCACTTGCTTTGCCTGTTCTAAAAGCTTACGTTCGAAATTGAGTCGCTGACGTGCAACTTCTTGTTCGCGTTGGAGTCGTGCGAGCTCCTGCTCGCGTTGGATTTGTAGTTGCGCGAGCTCCTGCTCGCGTTGGATTTGTAGTTGTGCGAGTTCCTGCTCGCGTTCGAACAGCTGCTGTTCTCGTTCCAGGCTGCGTCGCGCCAATTGGGCCTCCGCGGTCAGTCTCAGTGCCTTAATTGTGGCAGACGACCGCGAAGACGACGTACGTGACCTGATACTGGGAGAAATCTGCTCGATGTTGATATTGAGCTGGCGAGGCATTCCGGAACCCTTAGAGGTAGGCGGTGCGGGAGTATCGGGGGCCGCGGTCGTAATAGTGCCCGACTTTGTGGGCCGACCGGGCCCTCCCGCAGCGGCTGCGGCAGAGTCCGAGTTCGCCTTCCCAGCTATTTTTGCTGGCGTGGTCAGCCGTTTTGTAGTTTTACTACGCGTTATCATAATTATCCGTTCAAGGACCAAAAATGTACGGGAATTCGATAGCTGCTGGGTTATAATTATAATAAATACAAAATAGCTGACCGTTTCAGAGCAAAATATATTGACAACTGTAATAAAACAAAAATGTATCAAAAAACTAGACATCAAAATAAATAGACAATATAGTTTCTGTATAAAACCTCCACACATGTAATGTTTTTATTTAATCTCATGTCCAAAGTAATTTTAACAATGTTAGTTTTCATACCGCGTTTATTTATTACATTGATTAAAACGTGGCCGAAAATCAGAATTTTAATAATGAGTTCTCGGCCACTGGTGACAGAGTGGCCGGAAACAGGCAAACAAATTGTGTGTTGTCGGCCCTCTTTTCATCAGCGGCCGAAAATTTTTTTTTTATGCCGTGTTTTACCAAGTGGCTGAAAAAGGGAATTTTTGTATTTGTCGGCCATGCATTTAGATGTTTAGAGGTTTATTGTTAATAAGAAATAAATGTATTTTACTATAAATATTTTATATTCAAGACTTAAATATAATGATATATTTTATTATCATCCTTTACAAAAAAATATTTAAAAAAATACAAATTAGAAAAAACATATAAACTAAACAAAAATAAATGAATAAAGTTATTGGACTTTTATATAAATATAGCTCATTAAAGTAGGGGAACCTGTTCTACCTCGGTCAGTTTTTTCTTTTATGATTTTTAGAAAATTAATGAATAACCGCAGAACTGTTATTTATCCGAATACCATAAGATAGATTAATAAACTATCGAATATAATACGAAATAAAAGGATTGGTATGTCTATTTTGATAGGCTACGTCGACGAAAAAAAAAGGGAATAGTGTCCAAGGAACAACACCCCTGATGTTCCTTGGACATATCCCGTTGTACCTCGGACACGATATTTTTTTATTAAAAATATTATATTTATAAAATTATCAGATATTATTTATAAAATTATATCTATTTTTAGCATATTTATGCCATTTAATAAAGTTTTCTAGTACAAATTATCTTAGAAAAATTAATCGGCAATTGTCATATTTTATTTTTGCCTAAAACAATTTTCGAACTTTTTTTAAGATTGATTACTTGATAACTTAAAACGCAGGTAACCAAGAATTACACAGTAAATATAAAACATTTAGTTAAAAAAAAATATGCAGTACAAGTTAGGTAGGGGCCAAGGTACAACATATTTTTGGTGTCCGAGGTACAACAAAATAACTTTTTGGACAAGTAAGCTTCGTATTAGCACTTCCAATTAAGATTAGGCTGAACCTATTCTACCATCGAGTAGCTAATTATCTTGACATTAACCTAATATATAAAAGTTTTTTGTCTGGTAGCAAAACATGAAATGATCAGCCTTGATGTAAAGTTCTAAATTCCAACTTTTCATGACACGATTCATATTTAATTATTTTTCTCGAGATACTACCGGCCCTCAAGTTTCGATGATAGTTGATTTTATTTGTTATCAAATAAAGTTACAAATAAAGTAAATAAAATATTTTAATTACCCTGGCAAGGTAGAAATATTGCCAATTGTCCGAAGTAAAACTATGTCCAAGGTTCAACAGTTTCCCCTAATATTGTAAATTTAATAAAAATGAAGCAAGTATAACGATACAAACAAAGGAAAGAAAACAAAAGAATGTAGCAAAAAATAAGGACGTCTAAAAGACTGATAAAAAAAGTACAAAAAATAATAAAATAGGTACTTCAAAAGATATTGAGACTGAAAATAAAGAATAAGAGAACATTAAAGACTACCAAGACTAATGAAAAACTTAAAGACACAATAGAGGCCGATACAGCTATAACTAACCAGGTAATAATATAATAATGTCTTCTATGTTCGCGATTGTTATTCTTTGAAATTAGACACTTTAGAACGCCTACGTTTCGAGCCCTTTACAGCACTCATTTTCACAGGGTTAAGATGATGACCTTTATCATCATCTTAACCCGTTCTAAAGTGTTTAATTTCAGGTAATGATATTTACTACAATATACTATTTCCAGCAGACAATATTGATTAAATGATAAGAATGTTTTTTGTTTACAGATAAAGACAAACCATGAGATAAATATGGATGAACCACATTTAGGTAATAATGAAGTAACAGACAAGAAAGTAGCGACTTTTGGCACTGACGCAAAAGTTAAAGAGAAATGTAGCGATAACGAAAAAACACAATCTAAAGTCAGAAAAGAAGGAAACTGATGATAATATAGAAGAAGGTTTTGACAAGACAGATCATAAAGGAGATGCGGGATTGAGTAGCAGCGACGAAGATTTTGCATTATTTTAATATATTGTTTTTGTTTTTTGTTATTCAAGAGAAGTTTCTACTAAGTTTTAAGTGATTTATTAGAAGACATTCATATGCTACGGTTACACTTACCATCAGATGGGCCGTAATTTTGTTTACCACTGACGCAGTACAAAGTAATTAATAAATATAATAATAGTTAAGTACATAAAAGTTCCTTATAATATTCCTAATATTTCTAATACATTTATTGATTCATATAGTTTTCGTTTGATTTAAAAATAAACCCTACAGACTATGGAATTAGACTCATTAATAAAATTATAAACAGTGGCCGAGAACTGATGATTAAGCGGCCGAAAACTAAAAAAAATGGCCGAAAACCAGCTAAATCGCTGCTTTTTGATATTTATTATTTAAAAAAATCATTATGCATCATATGACATAAAGTTCGATCAAAAAATTACAATTTCAATATATTACTAGTCTAAAAATATAGTCATTACATTAGATTTGTTAAGAGCACTATTCATAAAATAGTTTTAAATTCAAAATTTTGGTAAACTGGCCGAAAACCGGCTAAACTACCCTAGATGTGCATACAGGTTGTATCACCAGTCACTGAAAACCTCAGACACCCCATATGTATACGTCATACTGAGCTACTTTTACTATGGGACAACCCTCGAATTCGCGGAAAAAAAATTGACTGTTTCATACATTTTGGTAGTGTGATTTTGTATGGGAGAGAAAATATGTAAAATATTTATATGTCCTGGCGAAATTTTCAAAAGTGCACTAAGGTAGTGCTCGACGCTGCACTAGTCTGCCGTCCTAAGAAAAAAAGACGTATCTAACATTTTTTGCGAAATTGAGTTATACACATACTTGGAATCGGCTAAAAAAGGCGCATCTGCCAGTATTTTTTATATTGCTCAAAAACGACCTGAAGTCGACTTTATCGACTACCAAAAAGGGCACATCTGCAGAAAACCTGCCTATGCTACTAGATTGAAAAGGCGTTTCTTTGCCGTACTACAAAAAAAAGGCGCATCTAGGTAGATGCGTCTTATTTCATTTATAAAACGCATGCAGGATCATACTTTGAAATGGCGCTTCTACATTGTACTAAGAAGAAAAGAAGTTTCTAACACACATACGCCCCTTCATTCTAGTATTTTAAAGATCAAGCCAGACGTAAGTGCCAGAAGCGTCTTTTCTACGTAGTGTTGCTAGGTTTGCTGAGGTGAAGGGGGAGCGCGGTAGTATGGCGGTTGAGTCAGTTGCGCCCGCGCTACCGACGTGTTACCACAAGCACGCGCGCGGTATTCCGTGCGACAAAAACGACAATGGTAAGAAAATATTACATTGTTTACTACACCATTATGCCAGTCTGTGTTAATTTTTCATAACAATAATATATATAAATTGTGAACGGCAGTGTTAAAAACCCCTCCTCACCGCATGGCGGGTGCCTGTGACTGAATTTATTGGGAAGTGTTGAGATTTAAATATTGATAGCACTAAAAAAAAATCGACACGCTTGCTCATAACATGGATCTTATTTGTATCGCTTTTAGGCTCATAATCCTAGATATTATACACGCGTGCTTTTTCATTATATTATTACACTTAGTTATTAATGATTTGTTACAGTCTCATCGAGCGAGGTTAACACGTTGCACTTTGTACTTTCTATGGTTCCTTCAAGCAAACCATATCATTCGCAACCGTCTACATCGAAAAGTTATTACGATGAGCAGGTGCCTTCATGCACTTCTACAGATTTAAACGAATTTTTACATAGCTAGGATGCCCTAGACCTTAATTGTAATATCAACCCTGACCTAGATTTTGATTCAGATGACTCGCTTTTAGATATAGATTATGTACCTCCGTGTTCAAAGCCCGCAGAAAGTTTAGAAGATTCAGACAGTTCCACAAATACTGTACCTAACTCACAGCCTGTTAACGGTATTATTCATGAGTCACCAGAAGTCTCTGACGCAGGCAAAGAAAACTCTGACCAAATTACACAAAAAGGGGGTCTAGAAAACGTAAAAGGTATGACGAGACACCAAAGCAGAGAAAAATTATGAAAAAAGAGTCGAATTTGGAAATAAAATATTGACCTTGCCTATTGTAGGATCCTACATCCGATATCGGATCGCACAGTGTGAGAACGCTCTAAGGGTTAATTTCAGTTTTGACTGACTACTCACTGACTGAAGCTGTGATTTTAATTTAATTTACAAGTAAATCTTGATAATAAAGTTCAAAAAAGGCTATACCTATGTAGGCTGTGATTTTTGTTTAAAGTACACACTGAGATTTGCTAACACATTATGCATAAGAGTTAAGTTCACATTGTTTAGGTACTACCAATGTTGTGATTTAAGTTCCTAAGTAAAATTAATAAGTGAGAAGGAAGAATACACAAGTAGGTATTTATTTTTTATTTCTATTCTTTTCACTAAAGCTGTAAAGCTGTGATTTTAGTGCCTAAAATTAAATTTGATAAGTTTGAACTGATTATACCTAAGTCAATCTTTAGTTTTGATTGTTATCACTGAAGCTGTGATTTTGTTTTATAAGGAAAACTAATATACTTAGTTCCCTACCTAATTATTCTACAACAAATTAGTAACTTTAGAATAGCTGATTGTTTAAAAAATAAACAAATACATTTTTTTTAAACATGAGTTAAAAAAATGTATTTTTTATTTCATACAAAAATTACTAGATAATGCATAAAATTTACGTACTTAACTGTCATACAACGTTGAAAAGCAGTAAGTGGCTGGAAACGTCCTTGTTATTCAGTTAACTTTACCCCGTTCCTCGTATTTTTCCTAAGTAGAAAAGACGTAGCAAAAAGTACTACGTTGTAAAAACGTAACTAGCCAGAAACGTCTTTTCATTGTAGTATTGAGTATTTTTATCGGATTTTTTTACTAAGAAGAAAAGGAATTTTCGACTTTTTGTTAAATTAAATTAAATAAACTTGATTTTCAAACTAACATTTCGATAAAATAGGTGTTACTACACATTTCTGCAAATTAAAAATATTGAATTTCCGGTTTGTCGTCAAGCAGCAATTTTTTTAATTTTCTGACAACAAATTAATTTTTATCTCCGTTTACAAGGTAATGTAGATACGTCTTTTTTCCTAACGACGGCAGTAGTATTGGACATGGGCACTTTATGTCAAAGTCATATAGGTCAAATTTGAACAACGAAGATTTTTCTATATTCGTATAGTAGGTCCCGTCCTAGTGTTAATCATCCTTAAGGCTGTCTGGGAGAGATTGCTTTTTAGCCACAATACCACCTGTTATTTTTTACATAGGTACCTAATTATATTTTTTTTTGTTTTTTCTGACACTTATTTTACATACTGGTGCAATATCAAATATTGTTTTACACCGTCATCTTACTTATTACTTAATTGTAATTAATACTTATTTAATAAATGACAATCGGCAAAAAAATGGAGACTCCTGATCTATGCGCCATAAAAAAGTTACGGGCGTTATGGTCTTATCATAAGGAAATAACAAGTATGTATGGCAAGTTGTTATGTTGCATAACATAAACAATGCATGTTATTGGAATATTGACATTTTATTGTCGAAGCATTTACGAAAGTTTTATTTTATTTATTTATTTATTTAAAACTTTATTGCACAATACAAATGGCACAAATGGCGGACTTAATGCCTTAAGATGCCTTAAGTCTCTACCAGTCAACCAATGAGCTAAACCAGAAAGATTAAGTAGGTGCAGGGACTTTCGTTGAACGGACTTGATTTACTTACTACTACTACTACAAAAAAAAGCTATATTCATGAACTTACACTTGGAAAGTTTTACACCTATGTGTTACCTGGAAAAACGCGTGTAAAAGTTTTTTTTAAGTATCCTATTTTTGCTTTCCCTAATATTGTTTGTCATAATGATAATTTGTCCTAAACTCATATGTATACTCATACTAATATTGATTTCCCTAACATCGTTTTCCTACTTACCTACTTTTCTAGCAGCGATTCGACTCTGTGTGGTGCGAGTTCTAACCTAAACGGCTTTTCTAACAGCGATTCGGTTCTGTGTGAAATCGTTTTTTGGCAATAATTCGATTATAGCAAATAATCGTTAGGACAATTCGTTAGGGAATATGATCATTAGGACAAAACAGTTAGGACAAGTGATTTTAGGACAAACGATATTAGTAATGTCGACGGAGAACCGAATCACATGCCTTAAACTTAGACCAATAAACCAACCGGACCGACATTGTCTATTGTTATACAAAAAAAGTCTACCAATTTTTGCGAGGAAGCGACACCTCAAATGTATGACTATTCGTACGTAACAACAATCATCTCATCATAAGTATCACAACAATGCATGTCGTACTTGGCACCCGCGAGTGTTACAACATTTACAACATTACACGCATTGTGTCGCTTGCGTGCGGCTTTATAAATATATATGCGCGTGTATTCCATTTTGTACCATCTTCAATAGTCGCAAGTTCCGAAGTGTATACATGTTTATAGATGTGACAATTTAGATGTACGATGTTTGCTAGTTTATCACTTGATGGATGAAAGCTTTGGTAGATCCGGCAATGCGTCTCACAATAGTGTCCAGAATTAGGCGCTGCCATATTTAGGAAAAAATAACTGGATACCCAATCAGCAAAGAGTCACGTGACGCTTGCTATAGAAATTGACAGATTTTCCCGTCCCACCCCGTCCCGTCCCGTGCTAGTGTGAGTCATCCTTTAGCCATGAGAAAAATTAAATACGGCCATGATAATGAAGTCATTATATAACAAAAAGCCTAAACAGTTTCTAGATTAAAATACTTCATTATATCATTAAATCTCAAGCATAACACTTAATACATTTTATTACCTCATAAAATTCACACGACATATTCTAAAATCACCTAATTAGACCTAAAACTAACAATCCTTCACTTTATCATGTTAATAGCGTGAGAGCGCGTCTACAATATAGTTAATCTATTGGGCAACAAGACATCAAATGACAAGCGATTTGCAGCTCTAGTGCAACAATAGACTTATTACGACGAACATATCATGTAATGTAACCAAAGAGCTTTAAATTGGCAGAGGGAAGATAAAAATATACTTTTTGTAAAGCGGAAACGTCTGCGAGCGACATCAAATTTCTTGGAAAGAAGGGCGTGAGTTTTCCACTTTTCCTTTTTTTTAACCTTTCAGTAATCGCTACCGGGTAAAAAATACCCGATATCGATTTTATGTGGAAGAGTTAATGTTTATTTATGCTAATTAAAACATCTAGCGAGTGCCGCCGGGTTAAGAAAACAATTACTTCAAGTTGCTTTCCTCTAGTTGACGTGTGGGCAAAATTGCTCGGTTGCCGGATTTGTACGGCTTCTACGGTACATTTTAACTCGGTTAGGAATAAAACGAGCACCTATTTGTTATATTATAATTCAGTCAACCTTAACCGTATATACGGCTCCATACTCCATGTTTAAAAGCAAATGAAAATGTTACCTATTTACTCTCCGATACGAATAATCAGAGAAGTTGTATTTTAAAGACCTATCCCGCTTATTCAGTGAAGGGCGTAATAACCTTACGAATAGTACAAACACACCATTCGACAAACTGGGCCCTTACCATGATAGCTTAGCGCCATTCAGTTTAGGTTCTGAACTAAGTTGCTTCCATACAACTGAGCCTAAACATAACCTAAACTAAATCGCGTTAAGACGTCATGGTAAGGGCCCTGAGCGCGAGCGGTGAATGAAACAAATATCTGTCAAGTGAGATACAGCGGCGTACGAAAGCAGAAGGCCTAGTATACATTTTTACTTGTCATATTTGCCATTTACTTCTCGACCGCGTTAGCGTATCGAGAGGTCAAAATATGAAAGTAACCGGATGATTTATAAAAACAGCAAACATAATTTGAACTCTCGATACGCTGACGCGATGTAAAAAATTATACGTATTCAGCGAGTCAAATTAAGGTTTAAACTCCCTCTGCCGAGTTATTACCTCTATGAATATAATAGTGTTCTGTTAGTAATAATACTTATTTTTTCATTTATCAGTGTATTGGGTAATGATGATGCCAGATTTAGTTTCACATTAGTGCCATTGTGTTTAGCGTTTATACATTTGGAGGTTTTAATATATTCAAGGAATACTATCTGTCTCTTCCTTAGCTTTTCTTCTTTGACACTGTCGTTTCTCTTCTTCACACATCGTTATGTATATATATTATGTATGTATGTTTACGTATGTATTTATTATGTATGTATGTTTATGTATGTATGTATGTATGTTTTATCGTATTATTATTTTGGTATGTATATTTATTGTGTGTGTTGTTTGTGTGCTTTTGTTAATCTCTGTGCCACCTAATACATTTTTCATTTGATCTGTACTCCACTACCCAAAGGTTGTCTGGAAGAGATCGCTCTTTAGCGATAAGACCACCTGTTGTTACCCCTTACTGTTACTGTTCTGTATTATTATTTTCTCTTGTAACTGTATTTCATCTGTGTGAGGTGTGCAATAAAGAGTATTGTATTGTATTGTATTGTATATTACTGTCATTTTGGAGGGTTTTCCTTGTCTTCGCATAATTTTTGTATGCATAATTATATTTGGCATAATCAGTATAGTCATAATTGGTTTATGCATAAACTGCTATGGCATAGTCGAGTTAGCATAATTTGATTTGGCCGATTTTAATTTGTACGAATCCCACACACAGTCCGTGCCTAACCTTACCAACTATAGTATGCCAATATATTTTCGGACAAAATAGTATTCGACATATTATTGTGTATTTTGCCAAACTATATTTCTGCAACTATATTTTGCCAAGGCTATTATGACAATCGATTATGACAAAAGTGTTTCGGACTAAACAAATTATGCCAAATAGATGGCAAACATTTTGGAAGTGAAGGTATTATAATAAATTACGGATAACACTCACGTATTTTTAGTTACTGCGCGCGACATGTTCCGGAGAACTTAGGGCTGCGTCGTCACGCACGGTACTCAAAGCTTTAAAAAAGCTTTTTTTGTCCTATTTACTCTTAAAATACAGTCAAAAAAACAATTTGTATGAAACCATAATCTACCAAATATAGTCACATAGCGATTTTTTTTCATAATCATATTTTGCCGCTTTCTTCTATAGACGGATGTTGATTGCAAGCATAGATAAGGAAATTTAAAAACGTGTACGCAACAAAAGGTTATCTGGCAGAAATCTCCCGATAGGATAAGCCCTATTGTCTGAAGTTTATAGCTGTATTGTTTTGTATAATCTGCGTATCGTTAACTAGGTTTGTGCTTTTTAGATTAAAGCTTCTAAAGTTTATTAGAGATCTCGCACAGGGCATCATGACGTCTTAACGCGATTCAGTTTAGGTTCTTAAGGCCGTTCCTGGTCCTAATGACCTTCGACTTGTATGTCTCAATTTTCGAGTAGGTATTTTTTATGGCGACATTAAACACAACGGCCTTAAGAGAATTAGCTTATCATATTTGTTTAAACATGATCTCTTCGAGATATACGCCATCAAACTTTGGCAATTTTAATTAAAATTAACAGTTTTTTTGGACATAACTTTAGTACCAATAAGTTTAAGTTTAAAATCTTTCTTAGGTTATGAGACTTTCTATGCAAGTTTTTCGTAGAAATCGCTAAACGTCTGGTTGATATTACAGGGTGTGTAGCCAAGATGCCAATCGCTCCGCTCAGTCGCTAACGAAACGCAACTGTCATTGTCACACTAATAAGGAAGAGTGATAGAGAGAGGTAGCTACGATACGTTATTAAGCGTAAGCGATTGGCATCTTGGCTACGCACGCTGGTGACTAACTAAACTTTGTGTTACACCGTGAACATGGCGCTTGTCTCAGTGCCGAAATATCGGGAGCTCGCAAAAACAAATATACATGGTAAATATCTGGTTTTAAATAGTAATTATAATGTAAATAACCATGTTACCTTCAAATCGTATACTAGAATAGTATTCTACAGTAAATTTCAAACTCATGGTAAGTATACGACTCGTACTAGCAGTGCAGTAGTACATTTTGTGATTCATATTGTATCGCCGCATAATACAATAAAGTTTATTCAAAGCCTTTTAGAATAAACTTCATAGCAATATGACCACTAACATAGTAGATATAAAGAATGTTATTAAATAATGTTAAAGTACTTATGAATAGAAACGAAAGGTTTTAATGGCAGTTCGAGGCCGTACGATCTTCCCTGTCTACTATATTTATGCACGGTATGCAAGCTTGCATTTCAAGCTTACATTTTTATGGATTTTATACTATTCTGACAAGCAATCGAACGCAGTAACAGTATTTTTCTACTCCAGCACTTCTATCTGTCAATTAGAAGACTGACAGCGATATTAAAAAAAGTATAAATAACGTTGTCTATCGTATTCCATAAGAACACTGCTCTTATGGTTTCATACAATATATGTGCACTATTGTTGTTTTTTTTTAATTGCTATTGTGGGCACAACATCTTCCCTATTCTGCCACGTTTCTAGATTTTGCTTTTTACGCTATTTTAGCTGTCGTAGAAAAACTAGTGTATGCAACAGCTCATAATTGGTTCTTAAAACTCTCGGGTCTATCATTACAAAGCTTGACTTCGCCTCGTTTTGTACTAATTAGGTATATCACTGTTGCATAAATTACTATTTTCTTACGGTAGTATAATCACCCCGAAACAAGGGATGAATATAGTTTTTTTTTGTACTGTTACTGTGATCGTAGACTTGTCAGATTATAGTGGCTCTGTGAGCTGTACCTAGACCTCGCGATGATAGTTGTCTTGGCATAAAGGTCATAAGAGCATTTGAGGTCTATAGCGCTTAGAACTTTTGCAACAATTCCCGCCATTTTGAAACCAAACATTTTAAAAGTAATTAACGAACTTGCTTACAAAATTTCACAAGAATTTATTTTTTTATACTACGGCGGTGACAAACAAGCATTACGGCCCACCTGATGGTAAGCGGTCACCGTAGCCTATGGACGCCTGCAACTCCAGGGGTGTTACATGCGCGTTGCCGACCCTTTAAAAAAGGAGGATTCGCTGTGTTGACAGCTAAAGGGGTAAGCTCTGCTCCGTGGGTCCCCAGCTGTCAACACAGTGAATCTTCTTGGAGCTCTGGCGACCTTGCTAAAGTTTAAGTATACTTTTATCATTTAAGTACCAGTATCGTGTAGAAATTCATTACTGATTAATTCATTATGTAAATAATAAATTAAATAAGAGCACATTATTTTCATTCTTAACTTGAGGTAAGTAAATTGAGGTACTTACCATCGCTTTCAAAATTGCATGGGCAGTTTATTAATGAATTCATTCATAAATTTTGATTTTTTTAATTGCTTATACAAAATAATTACATTTTGCATCAACCGCTAATGTAAAACGGGCATTAGAATTGACTTTACTATAAGGCTGCGTTTTACCAAATTTTTATTCCGAGAATAACGCTTACTCTCAGATAGTAACGTCAAATTACTATTGGATTTTGACATTAGTATCCAAGAGTAAGCGTTACTCTTGGTTAAAAAGTTTGGTCAAATCCAGCCTAAGTAAGTGACAACTATGACATATCAATGTTATGTCGAATACTCATACTCCGTTAACACACATGCAAATCCCAAAGATAAAATTAAAAGAGTTATTTTCTACATGGAGCTAATTATAATATGTACCAGTGTCTTTGAGAAATTAAATTAATTTAAAGAAATTGCTCAAAAACACGTTATACATTTGCATCTATTTGCAAATAGAGTTATATACTTCTACAAAAAAAAAAAACAATTTTTTCTACAGTTTTATACCGACTATCCAACTTTTAACTCACAACAATATACCTTTTAACCGCATTTTTTCCATAAAACCAAATACATTAATTACTAAAATCACTTATTAAGAAGTCACTCACCGTGCAGCGTCACTATATAAACTCGCAAACAACTCGCGCGGTGCGTACAGCGCACTCCGAACCTCGGCTGAGACTGGCGGCCCGGTAGCCTGGCGGGGTCACCGCCACTTTGGCTTAGTAAGTGCATCAAATCGAAGGCTTTTAAAGGTCACACGTTTGGAGGCCTAGGGGATTGTTTTTATGCCTTTGTCATTTTGGTAATCTGGTTCGAAGGACCAAATTAAAAATGCTGCCTTTACAACGAGCTTTTAAAAAGGAGGTCATCAACTCGACTATTTTATTATTTAACGAACCCAAACTTAGAATGGAAAAGTGGAATAATTCATGATGGGATTTATTCATTAGTCTATTATTATTAGTTAGGGATCATCCATTAATTACGTCACACTAATTTCATGATTTTTTGACCCCTCCCTCCCCCCTTGTCACACTTCGTCACAATTAACTACACCCACCCACCAGATTTTTAGTTTAGCAAGGTGAAAAAAAATAAAAAAAATAGTTCTTCCTCCGGCCAGACTCAAACTCGGCCAAACTCGGCCAGAAAAATAGTATCAAATTTATAGGGAACGAAAGTATCCTAACAAATCCCAGTATGTAGAAAATTAGTTTTAGATTTTGTAGAAAATTCTATGTGAGGATTGTGAGGTCACAAACATGGAACTCCTCCCTCCCCCCTGTCACGATATGTCACATTTTGCGGCCCCCTTGAGGTGTGATGTAATTACTGTATATATATTTTGAAAATAAATGTTATTGTTCAATAAAGTACATTGTTTTGAAAATGTTCTAAGTATTACATAATACTTACGTATATAACTCCAGAGAGGAGGAAATTAGTATTTTTCATCCTGAATATGCTGAAAACCACCCAGTACTATATTGGAAATTTTTCAAGCGCTCGTAAATCTGTCTTCTGTAGATAAATTGTAAGTTGTGACATGCGCATTTGCGTTAATATTATAATAAAAACTTTAAAAAATGCAACCACAAAAAACTATAATTAGCGATGCACCGTGAAATGACCGAAAAACTGTTTAGGCGAATACGCGAAGACTATAATGACCCCTAAACACAACATAACTCACAAGTCGATTTTTTTTTAATTACCTATTAGAGTACACTTTAGACTAATCGAGAAAAATATTGTCTAACTGTTTTAGATAAAGCTTTGGGTAAAATATAGGTATTTGTTACCGACGCGTGTAAAATCAAGGAAAGATTATGCAAGTCATATTTTCTATCTTTATATTATTGGATTAAACTATTTAAATGTCACCTGTCATTTTATAACAAATTTGTCGAAAGCTTTCTTGAAGCGAGAAAAACCTACATATTTTCTCCAAAAAAATACTTAAGTACATCCAAGTACCTGAAATGTGTTAAAAAATTATGTAGATAACGAATAGGTTCCATGTCTAACGTATTCATCAATAGTTTCAATTTATATGAAGAATTCAACTTTTAAGGTCTTCTGTTAACTTCAATAAAAATCTAGAAATTTTCAAGTTGGTACATTTTGTTTATTAGTATTATAGAAATGCATACACCGAAATTATAAGAAATACATCAATAGCTCTAAATATTATGATCCTATCAGTTCGCATCATAATTCGAACTCGAAGAGATTTGAGCGGGATAGTCTATCGCGCTACGGCCCGTGCTGTGCGACCAATCAGATCACGATTACGCAACGCGTTTCTTACATTTCGTTTGTGCTACGTATTAAATTATGATCTGTAATGTAAATATTAATTTGTTAATTTTAAATTGTAATCCATATTGGTACCTAAAGCAAAATTGTTTTCTTCTTTAAATAAAATATTAAATGCACGCGTAGTATAAATTTATTTATTCAAATACTGTTTAATCACTATTTCTAAAGAAACCTCATTTAGACCGATATTAGACAGACGATGTGCCCTTTCAAAGGGTACGCAGTGAAAGACTTAGATTTTTTTTAAACATAGGAGTCGTAAAAGACTTCGATTTTATTTTGACAAAAAGTGAGATATTCATAAATAAATTTAAAAACCTTAGTTTTTCTACCAGAAGTAACTACTTAGTCAAATTTTCGATGGTTGTTGTGCTATAATGACACTTACTTTATATGGAGGAATCGTGTAGAGCACGCTAAAATAAGCATGTTCTGTATGAACAGCTTTTTTCTAAAATAAAAAATGGCCGACTTATTTGACCCCAAAGATGAACAATTTTAGATCTTAGTAAATTTTTTTTATGTTAGTATCGTATAGAACACGCTAAAATAAGCATGTTTTGTATGGACAGTTTTTTTCTAAAATAAAAAATGGCCGACTTATTTGACCCCAAAGATGAACAATTTTAGATCTTAGTAAAATTTTGCGATGGTTATTGTGCTATGATGACACCTATTTTTTATGTTAGTATCGTGTAGAACACGCTAAAATAAGCATGTTTTGTATGAACATTTTTTTCTAAAATCAAAAATGGCTGACTTATTTGACCTGAAAGATAAACAATTTTAATTCAAAGATTCAAAGTATTTATTTGCATCGAACACAGTATAGTGGGTCTTGCAGTTAGAATTGTTAAGTCCAGTGCATTAAACCTGCATGCAGGCGTGCAAATATTTCGAATAGCGTGCAGTATTTACAGTACTATATACAAATATATTAACCTTTTATGTCTTAATAATTATATCTAAAATTATAAAAAATATGTCAAGATAGATAAAAATGCATGAAACAATGTGTAAATTATGAACAAAACCCAAAAATAAAAACAAAAAACAATTGTGGTAGGTAATGAATGCAAATGTCAATAAAAATTCAATATTAATAATAATTAAAATAAATATGTCAGCTATATTCTAAATATTCTTTAACACTGTAGAAGCAATGGTCTAAAAGCCAAGAAGTCAATTTATTCTTAAATCTATTGCCTTGCAGGAATTTTATGTCAACAGGTAATTTATTATAAATAATTATACACATATTAAAAGCATTCTTATCATAAATCATTTTATGAGCACGTGGCTTGTATAATAAATCCATAATGTTTTGTCGGGTCTGTCTGGTATTCATAATTGCACCTCGCGTTTTGAATGAAGTTTGGTGGTTGTTTACAAAAATGCATATATCCCTTATGTACAAACACGGTAATGGCAAAATATGCCATTGTTTAATTAGGGGGACACATGGTGTTTGGTGGTTTAGGTCTTGCACCCGGCAGGAGCAGCTCCCGCCTTAGTCTACGATGGTTTTTTTTATCCGTCCAAATAAGATAACTTCACAGCTGGCTGTTGGTTGTCACTTTAGACAGCGAGCGAGCGAAGCGAGCGAGCAAATCCTTCGGGGCAGAATCGACACGGATTTGGTTAGGTTAGAAGACTAAGGCGAGAGCTTCGCTTCCCTTATTAAAAATAAATAACCTGGAAGTCTAAGGCGGGAGCGAAGCTCTGCCCAAGAAGGTCTTGCTCGCTCGCTGTCAAAATCATACCATCAAAAATATTACCAAGACATAAAATTGCTCATCTTTTGGGTCAAATCAGTCGGTCATTTTTTATTTTAGAAAGAAACTGTCCTTACAAAACATGCTTATTTTAGCGTGTTCTACAAGATTCTACCATAAAATGTAGGTGTCATCATAGCACGATACCCATCGTTGTTGTTTTTTTTAATAGCCTGTTTTTGTATCCTACTGCTGGGCAAAGGCCTCCCCTCTCCTTATCCAATCCTCCCTGTGCTGGGCAAGATCCCACCAATACCGCTGAAACGCATCCAAGTCGTTCCGCCATCTCTTTCTCGGTCTGCCTCTGCCACGACTATACCGGGGATGCCAGCTAGAAAATTTGACTGTCGTAAAATATCTTCTATCTTTCGAGTCAAATAGGGTAGAGTGGGGACGATTAAAACAATTTGCCTTTAACCGTCTGTGACCGTCATATTTTTATGAGTTGAAAGATGTCCGCACAAAAACTTCATGGTTAGTCTGCCATGTGTTAGTAATGCCCTTACTGCCCGTGGTACACACAATGTTTTTCATCACATTTGCGAGGAAAAAAATAAACTCTATACAGGTAAAGAAACAATAATGATAAGCGGTAGTGTAGTTGCACAGTCCACAGTACTCCGGAGTGACTACGTGCTGCGAGCGCGTGGGGGGCAGGTCCTCCGCGAGCTCCGGGCGGGCGGTAAAGTAGTATGAGAATCCTTTAAAACCATGGGAATAATACAGCATTTTAAGTGTAAGTATGCTTATATATAATATCACCATTTACGAGCAGGTGTGATGAAAAATGTATTAATATGCTTGACATATGTGTTATTATTTGTCAAAAATATCAAATCAACATATAAAACATTCTGTAACAAGTGTTGCTATATGGCGATATACCAAAATAAAATAACATATTATGTTTTTTATGTGACATAAAACAAAGTAGTTGTGCTCACCGCATCAAAATCAGTTTAGCCGAACGCGAGATAATCGTGTACAAAACAAACATAAATACAAACATACGGGTCAAACTGAGAACCTCCTTTTTAAGAAGTCACATATTTTCAAAAAATCAGTATAAAAAACATCGAATATCTATAATTTAACAACTAGGTCAAAAACTACACAAGTGAATAATATTGTCTTCTCTTACCGCGATTTTATTCATTGAAATTAAACACTGAAGAGAAGAGAAGAACGGATTAATCGCGTTTATTAACACCACGATCCTACGTTACGAGTACAAGTGAATTTGAAAAATGAAAGAACAAACTTGTGCATCAGAATCTTATATTATATTATATTCTTATAATATTTATAATTTTTTTCGATATTTGTTCCTGAGTCATGGATGTTTTCTATGTATTTGTATATTATATATATCGTTGTCTGAGTACCCGTAACACAAGCCTTATTGAGCTTACTTCGGGACTTAGTCAATTTGTTTAAGAATGTCCTGTAATATTTATTTATTTATTTATTTATATTTCGAAGTTCGTTACTTTTGGGGACGATTAAAACGCGAGGACGATTGAAACGTTTCAATTTGTTTCTGTCGTCCACACACCACATTTTTCAGTCTAAAGTCAAATATTATATATAAAAAGACTCGAACGCTGATCAACGGCTGTTAAAAACATTCGTTTATTCTTAAATATAACACCTACATAATTTAATTCGTCAAAATACAAGAGTGAACGAAGTTATAAGAAAATATACGAAAACACAAATACTTATTTTACACCGCGTAAACCTGTTTTGGCTCGTGGATACTCCCGTAACGCACCGGCGCTCGAGTGGTACTGGCCAAGTATTCAAACATGGCTGGCCATGTTTTCAGAGTGATGCGTCAGACGCATAGATATTATAGTTTTCGAAAAATTTGAATAGTTTCAATTATAACGTGTTTCAATTGTCCCCTTTCTACCCTAAATCGGCCATTTTTGATTTTAGAAAAAAAAACTTCAAACAAAACATGCTTATTTTAGCGTGTTCTACACGATACTAACATAAAAAGTAGGTGTTATCATAGCAAACCAACCATCGAAAATTTAACTAAGATCTAAAATTGTTTATCTTTGGGGTCAAATAAGTCGGCCATTTTTTATTCTAGAAAAAAAACTGTCCATACAAAACATGCTTATTTTAGCGTGCTCTACGCGATACTAACATAAAAAGTAGGTGTCATCATAGCACAACAACCATCGAAAACTTTACTAAGATCTAAACTGTTCATCTTTGGGGTCAAATAAGTCGGCCATTTTTTATTTTAGAAAAAAACTGTCCATACAAAACATGCTTATTTTAGCGTGCTCTACACGATACTAAGATAATAAGTAGGTGTTATCATAGCACACCAACCATCGAAAATTTAACTAAGATCTAAAATTGTTCATCTTTGGGGTCAAATAAGTCGGCCATTTTTTATTTTAGAAAAAAACTGTCCATACAAAACATGCTTATTTTAGCGTGCTCTACACGATACTAACATAAAAAGTAGGTGTCATCATAGCACAACAACCATCGAAAATTTTACTAAGATCTAAAATTGTTCATCTGTGGGGTCAAATAAGTCGGCCATTTTTTATTTTAGAAAAAAACTGTCCATACCAAACATACTTATTTTAGCGTGTTCTATACGATACTAACATAAAAAGTCTAGGTGTCATCATAGCACAACAACCATCGAAAATTTGACTAAGTCCAGCGCACTAATTCTGGTAAAAAAACTAAGTTTTTGTTAAATTTACCTATGTATGAATATCGCACTTTTCGTCACAAAATTTTAAGTCTTTTACAACTCCATGTTTTTTGCACTTTCGGCAAAAAAACATCTAAGTCTTTTTCACTGACATCGACCCAGACTTTATCACACGACATTGACATTTTGATATAACTATCTTGCGTAAACACTTAGTTGTAGTCATATTATCGACATCATTGTTATGTTATTTGTTGTTATTGACAGACAAGTGAGACAAGGTGCAAATACAACGACCTACCGATGTACGTACCGATTCACCGAGAGGCAAAGGCGCCTGGCGCGCCGGCTGTGATGTGATTGGTCAAACCGCCCCCGTTCCGCGCGAAACACACGCGATATTAATTCCCGCGCGTAGCTTCGAGCATTTGAATTACGCCTAGAATTGATAAGATAATAAAAGTTGAATCTTTCGATGAAATCCTTAGATTTTCCGTATACATACTATTTAAATGATTTTGAACTAATGACCTTGACTTGAAAATTATGAGATTTATTTTATGGCTAGGAGATTTTTTTTAAAATTCTAGTGTCTACATAAATTTAAGCTATTGATGAATGTGTTAGAAATGGGCTCTAATAGTTATCTTTAATAATATTAAATGGATTTCAGTTACCATAAAGCACTTGCGTAATGTTTTCGAAGAGTAATATTTTTTTTTAAGTTTTCATATTATATTGAAATAAGCTCTGGTCAAATATGTTATTAAATGATAGGCGACGTTCAAATAGTTAAATACGATTATCTGAAGAAAAAATTTTCCTCTTGTATATTTTTTCCTTAGATTTAAAAGGTTGGTAACGAATTTTTTTTTAATTCCTAAAGCAATATCAAAATCTGTTATCTTTTTTTTTACGCTTTGTTCTAAGAGTATTCTAACCGTCGACAAATAATATCGCTCTTGGGAGTTGTAAAATTGTATTTCCTTTACGTACCGTACTAGTTTGGGACCTTGGCCTTGGCTTCACGGCTCTGGCTTTTGTTTTTATACTTGATGAATAAAACAATTGAGCTGCAGTAGCCCAGTGGAACGAAGAGCGACTGGGCTTTTTCAAAGTAGGGTACCTACCATTTCCTTTTTTTTTAAATATAGGAAAGTTTGGGTTTTTTAAAACCAGAATCACGAGTAGGTACTATTGATTTAAAAAAAGAAAAATAGAGTCCCGTTTTTTTGGTCAATTTCGTAAAGAATTTTTTCATACATTTTGTATGGACCGTTAGAAAACTGTATGTATGGAAAATCGAGGACCCATTTTCATTAAAATGGTGCACTTTTTTCTGAAAATGCCCGAATTTTAATTTAAAGATCTGGGAGTCACTCCCCGACTCTCGTGCGAATGTTTTTTTCGGAACTTACGTACGAAATAAAATTTGATATTTAGAATAGGGATGACGAGTAGGTTGAAAAAGTATTAATTCTATTTAGTCCGTCAGTTAGATTATCCAAATTTAGATACGTGTTTTCTCCTGTTTCGAGTTAACTAAAATTGACGACGATACAGAGCATCAAAGTTCCGGGGTTCCCATACCCCGGAACTTTGATGCTCTGTATCGTCGTGCTAGTGACGTCACTTAGAGGTAAGAATCGTACCTAATTGTGATGTGACGTCACGTGAAACATTAATTCACTATATATTCGTCATTTTTGATTTTACTAACAAAAGAAAAAATACATGTCGAATATTTTTTAATAATCTAACAGACGGATTAATTAATAATCACTTTGACGGACTAATTTGAATGATAGTTTTTCAACCTAGTCGTCATTCCTATTGTCGTACACTGAGAGTTCCGTGCCACGTTTGTGCGGAACCCTCACAGGCCGACTTTATTTTCTATGGAAGCTTCTAAGCCCCGGGAACCAACAACCACCACTGAAATAAGCAAAGAAGGTGTACAATCCCAAGTTTTTGATTCAACTTTGTAAGGTCCCAGTGACCCGCTCTTGGCTGATAAGGTACGGTCGGCAGATAAGCGTCAACTTTCCACCGTTACGCAATATTGCCAGTATGTGCCACTCGTGTTGCGGTAGCGTCGGCGAAACAAGGTCTCGTTCATTATTTCATATTTAATTCAACCATCGAGTTATAATACCGTTTTTTTTTGAGATCCTTTATATATTAATAGTGGCTCTATAAAATAAACTGTTTTTTTTTATTTATTCTTCAGAACACATACAGTCATATACAAGAAATATACGTTACAAAAATATGTCAAAAACAGACCTGGAGGTTCATAAATGTAAACATTAAGAATAGGTAGTTACAAAAGCGTCTTTGCGACGAGGAAATTAAGTAAGTAAACAATAGGATAATCTTATCAATAAGATACAATAACAAGGAAGAAGTAAAAACTAATAAATATAAAGGCACGTCGGGTGGTTCCCCATCTTTGGATTCCTGCATTATTTAATTCAGATGGAAGTGGGCGCGTGGGCGAGGAGATAAAACCACGTGGTACTTTTTCACAATTTTAATCGACGATCAATTGAAATCACGAAATACATTCACTGATTTAATCGTTAATCTTTATTACGTTAATTCCACGTGACGTTCTGCAGAACACGTGATGCTACAACCCGATTCAACTCGATTATTTGAACCGCCGTTTTATTCGACCGCTTGACTGTCATGACCTCCACGCAATCCTGTATTGCCCGCCTTTTCTTGCTGTCAGATGTCACGACCGTCGCGTTCGGTCCAAATTGCACCAGTGTTCTGCATTACGTCAGAGCGTGCAAGACCAATCGACCCAATCTGTCAAGCTAGTAAGTCCAGCACAATCGGACATGCTGGAACGTCTAGCACGCGCTTTACATTGACACGTCTAGCACGCTCTTAAGTTCACTTTTTAATTGATGCGCCGTCACGGCCTGACTGACACGTCGCATGTCCTCGTGCGACTCCTGGTTACTCTGAAAAGAAATAAATGCACCGCCTTAAAGCTTCTCATATTCACGCTCGTCTATCCCTGACTTTAAGCTCCCACAGACCTATGTAAGCACTTTGCTACTTAAACTCTTACACTGTTCTTACTATCGTACCGGGTAACTACTCATTGGTACCCGTACGATACACCATATGTAGTTGCAAATCGCACCGGGTAACTACTCATTAGCACCCCTACGATACACCATATGTAGTTGCAAATCGCACCGGGTAACTACTCATTAGCACCCCTACGATACACCATATGTAGTTGCAAATCGCACCGGGTAACTACTCATTAGCACCCCTACGATAGCCTGCCCCTTACACAATTCGTCGCGCCGGGCAATCACTCATTGATGCCCCTACGACACCTGTAGACCCCATCCTGAGACATCGACCACTATGAGCCAGTCTCCGCCCGCATCAGGCATTGACACGCTCACACCAGCATATGACATATAGGGCTAAGACAAGGTACGCTAGTAACGCTAATTACAAAATATACTGGCCGCCGCCGTAAGGGTGTCAATGCCAAAAACACGTTACAGTCACTAATAAATCATAAGGTTTACTTACGAGTCAACTCAGGCTCGTCGTTTTCCGAGGCAGAGAGGGTAGCTGAGCTGGCGGTCGATGTGCGAGAGCTAGCTACAGAGAGCGTATCACTGTCATCGTCAGATGAAACCTCTCCTCTCTTTTGACCATGGACCGCCGTCTCGGTCTCCTCATCACTGTTTAAACTAGCACTTACTTCGACTAAGCCCTCAAAGCCTCCGGGTACGACGCGCAGATTCTCGTGGGAGTATTTATACGTGCGGTTTGTACCACTGATTGAGCGAAGTTCATACCGATCATTATCTAGAACGCGAGTTATAACAAAAGGGCCTCTAAACTTACGTTGCAATTTTGTTTGATTGCGCTCACTGGATTTGATGAAAACAAAGTCACCCTGCACGAATGGTTTGATACTTGCTTTGCCACGATTAAAGCGTTTTTCTTCCGCTGAAGCTGCCTTCGCTATGTTGCTTGATGCGTTTTTACGTATAACCTCAAGATCTAAGCGAGGTTCTGGTTCGAAAGTTGACGCTATTTGCGCTAAGCCTAGCGAGTGTGAACGTATTCCAAGCATCAATTCTAATGGCGTATAACCAGTTATTCTAGAACGCGTACTATTGATTGCTAATTGCACATTGGAGAGTTCATCACGCCATGCCTTATTTGGGTCATTCTCAATAATGGTAAGTAAGCTTTTAAGCGTGCGCATGACGCGTTCCACCTGGCCGTTCGCTCTACTTGAACCGGTGGCAATGAGGTGGAGTTCTATGTTATGGTGTGCGCAAAACTGTTTAAAATCTGCACTAACATAGCATCGTCCTTGATCGGCAATAATCCGTTTGGGTGCTCCAAAGAGGCTCACCGCCGATTCGAGGGCTTTTATAGCACACACAGTATCTAGTGAGGGAGTATATTCGAGAAGGACAAATTTTGTGAAGGCGTCAATAATTACTGATGCATACTCTTTTCTGTCACTTTTTCCGCTCAACTTCCCTGTTATGTCTATGTGAACAGTATGCCAAGGTAAGGATGCCTTGGGAATTGGATGAAGCCTAACTTGTTGTGCTCCTGAGCTGCCTTTGGACGCTTTGCAGACTATGCATGAATCCACAAACCTGCGGACTTGCTTAGCCATCTGAGGGAACCAATATTGTTCGTAAATTTTATCTAAGGTCTTTTCAGCACCTAGATGTTGAATTTCTGTATGCACATGGTTAATCAATGTCCAGGTTAACGACCGGGGTACAACAGGCAACCAATAACTAGCTTTATTGCGTTCAATCTTTCTATACAGGATCCCGTTACGCACATCGTACGTATGAGCAGTTGCTTCAGGAAGCTCGCCGTTATTGTGCTTTGTAATTAGGTCCTGTATTTCAGCATCACGTTTTTGCTCCACATTAAGCCACCCTTGGTGGAGCTCTGCGAAATGCACTTCTTTATAATTTTTAGGTGCATTCACTGGATTAGATAGGCGTTTATTTGGTGTGGGCTCGGGAATGGGGTTCCTAGACAGAAAGTCAGCATGTTCCATGCTACTTCCCTGCTTATGCACGATATCAAAATCGTACGCTTGCAGAAAGGCCCACCACCTGTGGACTCTTGGGGTCAAGTCTATTTTAGACTTAGAGGCTTTCAAAGAATTACAGTCTGTAAAGACTGTGAAGTGCTGACCGTATAGGTAATGACGGAAGAATTCTACCGCTCGAACGACCGCCATTGTTTCCAACTCATAAGAGTGGTATCGGGATTCTGTGTCAGTCGTTCGACGGCTAAAATAGGAAACTACATGGGGCACATCATTCCTTCTTTGAATTAGAATGGCGCCATACCCCTCGGAGCTCGCATCTGTATGGAGTTCTATGGGTGCTTTGGGGTCAAAGATCGTCAGAACTGGTTCGGATGTTAGGATTTTCACTATCTTTTTATGAATATTGTCATGAACTTCAGTCCAGTTGATGGGTCCTCTTAATTTCGTTAGGGGGTAAAGAGGCCCGACAATACGCGTAAATCCGGGAATAAAACGCCTAAAGTACGAGGCTAGACCTAAAAATTGTCGGACTTGCGTCGCCGTTTTGGGTGTGGGGGCGTCAACAAGGGCTTTTACTTTTCTGGGGTTCGGTGTAACTTCACCTCCCTTGATTACGTAACCTAAATATTCGATCTCGTTCTTTAAGAATTTACATTTACGCACATTAAACGAGAACCCGGCTTCAGATAACGCCTTTAGAGTGTGGTCGAGTCTCTGCAGACCTTGTGCAACGTCTTCGGAGAAACAAAGGACGTCGTCCATGTATGCCAATGCTACTTGATCTTTTAACGCGCCTAAAGCTTTATTAATGCACCTTTGGTATACGGATGCTGAATTACGTAGCCCGAACGGCATAGCTAAGTACTCATACTGCCCGTCGGGGGTTACAAAAGCCGTACGCGCTATGCTGTCACCATTGGGGTCGACTAAAATCTGGTGATACCCAGACGCCATATCGAGGGAGGAGAAATGGCACGCACCGTGCAGCCGGTCTATCTGTTCGTCAATCCTTGGGAGTGGGTAATGTTCGGGCTTTGTGTTACTATTTAACTCCCTATAATCAACACAAAGCCTATCCGTGTCATCCTTCTTCTTCACGAGAAGAATAGGACTAGCAAAAGGTGACGTGCTTTCCCGAATAACACCAGCATCTAAAAGGGACTGGACTTTCTCTTTAACTACTTCTTTTTCAGCAGGAGATAGTCTATAGGGGCGTCTCTGTACCGTTTTGTGGGGATCAATGGGGTCAATGCGTAATACACCTGTGGTCACGCGGCGAGTAGGTACGCCATCAATAAAGAACTCTTTGTACTTTCGTAACACATTTATAAGAGCGAGTCTTTCATCGCCTTCTAAGTCAGTATCAATGTCTGAAAAATCAAATGAGTCAACCACATTGACCTCATTGTCCCACGAGAATGTGACATTTTTCTTATTAATATGAACATCTACGCCCAAATGTAACAGATCTCTACCTATCAGTATTGGCGATGTGATAGTATCGTCCGGCACGACGTGAAATAAAATTGACACCTTTACGCCTTGAATATCAACTTCGCTCAGGATCTGAGAGACGCACTCGGTGCTATTTTTACCAATGCCTGTTAGTTCAATCAAATCTTTGTGCAAGGTACCCGGTAATTTGTCAGACACACTATGTTTTACTAGAGAGCAAGCAGATCCAGTGTCAAAAAGAAAGGAAACGGTCTCACCCAGTGATGTAGTCAGTGTCGCCTCAGCTACTCTTCGCTCGCAGATTTGTACTTCTTTAGTAGTCGCTGTAGATCCGCCACCGCCTTTCCGCTGCGAGCACTTCGATGCGACATGCCCTGGTTGCCCGCAGATGAAACAAGTGATGTTCGCTGGAGTAGCCTTGTCGGTAACCTTCGATAAACTGTCACTTTTTTTCTTTACAGAATCAGGTTCTTCACGTCGTTGACGGCAATCAATCGCTCTATGCCCTACGATGCCACAACGGTGACAACTGCCCGTAAAGCGTTGGTCCTGAATACGGGGTCTCTTAGCTTCAGAATCTATGTTTTCACTGCCTTCATTGCGTCTTTTAAGGGAAACACTGTTAAGCACTCGACATAGTTGAGCTCGGGTTTGCAAAACATGTGAATGGAGCTCCCTACGTATAATGCCGTCTTTTTGTGATAATACTGATGTCACTAGTCCGGTAATCATGTCTTCAGCCATTTCAACGCGTGGTATTCTCTCTATATATCCCCACAGGCGCATAGCCGCTTCACATGCAGTTTCCTTTGTCCCAATTTGAAAGCGCAGAATCTCGTCAAAATAATCTTGTGGTAGCATAGGCTTTGCAAACTTAGCTATGAGCAGTTCTTTTATTTGAGGCCAAGTAAGCTGAGAAACGTTTAATTTCGTCAGGCATGCAGCAGCTCTGCCTTTTAGGGCATGTGTCAGAACTAGCAATAACTCGGCGCCTTCAAGCTGTCGGCTTGTAACTATGAACTCTGATATATTGCACCAACCTTCGATGTCTGCTTCGGCCTCATCAGGATCAAATTTTACCAACCGTGACATCATTCCAGTATTCATAGGCGTCGCTGAAGTCTGCGGAGTGGCCAACATACGATTGAAAAGCGCTTCCATATTTTGCAACAAAGTTGGGGCTGCTGCTGTCGTACTAGTATCGCTGATCCCCTCAGGCGAAGGCCCTTTCGATCCCACAACTGATAAAGGCACGTCGGGTGGTTCCCCATCTTTGGATTCCTGCATTATTTAATTCAGATGGAAGTGGGCGCGTGGGCGAGGAGATAAAACCACGTGGTACTTTTTCACAATTTTAATCGACGATCAATTGAAATCACGAAATACATTCACTGATTTAATCGTTAATCTTTATTACGTTAATTCCACGTGACGTTCTGCAGAACACGTGATGCTACAACCCGATTCAACTCGATTATTTGAACCGCCGTTTTATTCGACCGCTTGACTGTCATGACCTCCACGCAATCCTGTATTGCCCGCCTTTTCTTGCTGTCAGATGTCACGACCGTCGCGTTCGGTCCAAATTGCACCAGTGTTCTGCATTACGTCAGAGCGTGCAAGACCAATCGACCCAATCTGTCAAGCTAGTAAGTCCAGCACAATCGGACATGCTGGAACGTCTAGCACGCGCTTTACATTGACACGTCTAGCACGCTCTTAAGTTCACTTTTTAATTGATGCGCCGTCAAATATTATTGTTTTATCAACATCAGATTTGATCTCGTACGTGCCTTTAAAGCATCAAGAGAATGCATAAACGGATCAATGTCACAAAAATATTCATTATAATTCTTTGTTACTCGTATGAAAAAGGTATGTTTGAAATAATTAGTAAGTGCGAAACTCACATGAAACAGATCACGAGGACGTAAGGAGCGATGCGGGACATTAAACACGATTTTTTGTAGCAAATTTGGGCAATTAATTTCATTCTTCAGAATTTTGAAGAAGAACATAGTATCCAAAAAGAGTCTCCTATTACAAAGAGAAATCATATTAAAATGTTTGGCGGACTTCACTGACGATTCCAGAGGAGTCCCAGTCCTATAACAAAGTGCCCTCAAAAACACATTCTGAATCCTTTCTAGGCGATTTATATGGACATCGTATTGAGGAGACCATATCACAGAACCGCACTCCAGAATACTTCTGACGTAAGAATAAAATAATATTTTGAGGGTACATGGGCGCTTAAAGGGTTTACCTATCCGTAGTATCATACCTAGTTTTTTATAGGCTCTTTTACAAATATCGTCCATATGAATATTGAAGTTAAGCTGCGGATCCAAAGTAATACCTAGGTCTCTAATAGAATCAACGCGAGTTATCTTCTTCCCGGATAAGAAGTAGTTAAAATTGATTACATATTGTTTACGGGAAAAACTTATCACAAAGCATTTATCTAGGTTTAGGTACAGATAATTATTAGAACAATATTCGTGGAAACTGTCGAGATCTTGTTGAAGACTACGGCAATCTGCTACAGAAGATATAGCCTTAAAAATCTTCGTATCATCAGCATAGACACTGAACTGTTCTTGAAACACTACACTTATTTAAACTTTCACTATTCTCACACATTTTAAAATTTACCCCTTATATTCTTAAATTAAAATAAAGATAAAAAAAAGCATAAGTAATGGAAATAAGTATACTTATTTTTGTATTATGTAAAGTAGACTGAAATAATTGGAAAAACGTAGGCAAAATCTGCCATTATTTTTGAAAGAAAACGAGGCATAGTCCTAATTTAAATTAAATACTAAGTTGATTTTTCTGTACTTGCCAATGAATAAATTTATTCAATTATAAAATACTTACGCTGGATTTGACCAAACTTTTTAACCAAGAGTAACGCTTACTCTTGGATACTACATATTTAATGTCAAAATCCCATAGTAATTTAACGTTACTATCTGAGAGTAAGCGTTATTCTCAGAATAAAAATTTGGTAAAACGCAGCCTTATCTGATAATTTCATCCTTACTCCTTTTTTATCCTTTCTTTGTTTTAGCTCTCCGACCCGCGTTGATGTCTTTTTCTCTGATGCACTGCAACTGTATTATGGTTAGCTAACCGATTCTAAACCTTGTTGCAATTTGCAATGACACAAGGTCTAACAGTTGGTCAGTTGAGCGTACCGCTGTAAATTTCACGTGGCTCAGCTCACGGTCTAAGTGCTGCGGATCACACAGACTCAAGGCACGATTAATCAAAGTTCTCGGTACTGAGGACAATTGCGAAGGACGATGGTGTGAATCTGCCCTTAGATACCGGTCCGTATACGTCGGCTTGCGGTAAACTGTAGTATGCACTCGACCACACGGTTAACGCATAACTAGGATGTCCCGAAACGGCAATTCTCCTTCTTTCTCCTCCTCCACAGTGAACCTGATCTTCGGATGCAACGTGTTAAGATGTTCCGTGAATTCCCGCAGACCATTTTTAGAGATAACAGCAAAAATATCGTCCACATACCGCCACCAATATCTAGGTACCACAGGCGTGCTATTTAAAGCGTTCTCTTCTAGCCACTCCATAAAGATATTGGCAGTAACGGGAGCTATTGGTGAACCCATGGCCACACCGTCAACCTGAAGGTAGAAATCTCCCCTCCACATCAGATATCCAGATTTCAGACATAACTCGAACGCTTCCATATACTCGGCAGGTAAATCAGTGACACCTAGTAGGTTCGATATTATCTTAATAGTATCATCTACCGGTACATTAGTGAACAATGACGTCACATCAAAGCTCACCATGAGTTCATCTTCATGTAGTTGGATATCACTTAACAGGTTGATGAAGTGCCTCGAATCCTTTATGTAACTCGCAGTCTTGCCCGTAAAATTCTGTAAAATTGACGACAAGTGCCGGGCAAGCTTATAGGTCGGCGACTCAATCTGACTGACTATTGGTCTCAATGGCCAATCAGGCTTATGGATTTTCGGCAAATCATAAATTTTAGGTGACGTTGGGTTGTGCGGGCGTAATCGTGCTGCTAAACTTACATCCGGTACACCCTGCAACCACTTGTTAACTTTTGCAGTCACTCTCGACGTGGGGTTATAATTGACTTTTTAATACGTTGTTTCATCGCTCAGAAGGGTGGTTATTTTATCTTCATAGGCGTAAGTGTTAACAATAACGGTCGCGTTACCCTTATCAGCCGGCAAAACTAACACGTCTGAATTATCCTGTAGCTTCTTCAACGCACTCAGCTCTCCTCGCGGTACGTTACACTTTGGCGATCGGGACCTACGAAGCATGGATGCCAAATCTTGTCTGATACACTCGGCGTCAACGGCAGGAATCCTGTTCCGCATAATTGTACCCTCTACACTCGTAACTATCACCTCAGTTAGGTATTCGACATGGTGTAGGGGCAAAATTCAAACTGCGCGATAACGCTTTCTTTGCCAACTCGCTTAGACTACAGGACGACAAGTTTATGACCGTATCAGTCTGTAGAAACGGAACAACATTTTGTGCGGGTAGTTCTGTTTTCTTAACTAAGCGAGACAATTTGTTGTCATGTCTGTTTTGTGACTCACTCAAAATGCGCACGGCTCTATTATATGACAGAATCACGAGTACTATTGATTTAATTTTTTTTTTTGGTCAGTTTTGTAACGCATTTTTTCATACATTTTGTATGGGCCGATACAAAACTGTGTCAATTTTTTTGTATGGAAAATCGAGGACCCATTCTGGTGCACTTTTTTCGGAAAATGCCCAAGTAAAAGATAATAGTATGACTCTCTGCCTTTGCCCGAATGAGAAGAGAACAGATTCTGGACGTTATAAATATTTAATTTGTAAATATTCAAAATTAGCGATAAGGCCGCCTGTTGTCTACCAGTGTTTATATTTTAGTGTTTAATGTATATTGTTTTTATTTCCTTGTTGGTGAACAATAAAGAGTATTTGTATTGTATTAAAGCCACAGTAAGGACCTAAGTAAAATACAAAAAAAAAATAGGTAAAGATATATTGTATAATAAGGAAAAATGAATAGGATAAAATCATTTATTCTCGAAATCATTTAATATTAAACAAGTCGTACAAGACCACAATATCTACACAAACACAAAAAATAACTTAAGACTAAGCTTAAGCCTAGTCAAAAAGTCCCCCACGAGTCGTCCCTGGCGCAAAAGTGCCCATCACACTGGCCGCGTTACCACGCTGAATGGCGACGGACAACCTTTGCACCAGGTACGAACCCGCGCGGGCGTCAGCCGTCCTTTGACTAATTCGACGTCCCACCTCCCTTATAAAGGCAATAGCCTCCGACCCCCAGCACCCAGAAGCCTCGACTGCGATGGGTACAAAATAATACCTTGTACCAGTTGTACCCAAGGCCGCATATTTGACCCGTTTTTTAGCGGCAGCAAAATCCGCAGCAGCACCAGCTGTCCGCACTGTCCGACTGAGATGTGAGGCGGCGAAAGTGCTGACGCACGTGGCATCCCAGAGTAAGCACTTGCCTTTCTGCCACGGCACCAAAGTCAAACCATCCGGCCTTTTGCCGTCGGAATGACAAAGTCCCGGAGGCTCCAGTACACAGGGGATGTTGGCCGATACCAAATGAATTATATTGTTTTATCGGTTCTGCCAACCGTACCAAAAACCTAATCCAGACCGCACCATACCTGTTAATGTCGCATTCGCGAACCATCTTCTAATACAACCTAATAAACCTAAACACCTTAAGCATAAGACTCAATATTACTCTTTACGATCGCAAAAGCAACATGGTAATATAACTTTGTAAATTTGCCAACATTTCAACAACCGATATCGACCTTAAACTAAGAGTTTTAAGATTCAAATTTGCTGTTTCTAACTGTAAAAGCAACTTGGTAATGTCTTGATGAACATTTACCAAGCTTTCTACAACGAGCCATCCCAATCTTAATGTCTTAGTCTTAAGGTTCAAAATAGCGATTTAGAACTGTAAAAGTAACTTGGTAATATAAGTGCATTCACAACGCTTATGAAAGAACAAGACTAGATTATTCTGAACTTTGCTTGCATATATTCGCTTAGAAAGTAAGGGTCATAATATACAGGCCGGTAATTGGGATTAAATGTAGTGTGAATGGATGGATAGTTCTTGGAAGAGATTGCTAACTGGTATTTGTCGCTGGTAGCCTGAGGCTGTATTTATAGTTAAGATTAAACTTTGAATTAAGTAATATCTATGTATTTAATCTTAGTATATAATTGCGTTATATACAATAGATAATGATAAACAATGCACAGCTAAAGTGTTAAAGATTGCGATTTGGAAAATACAGGGTGTTATTTTAATAACCGGTACGATTATATTTAAGGAGGTAATTGTGTAAGTCATTCGTAACAACTTTTATTATTCGGGTCTACCATACAAAGCGACGACATTTGATGTGCCAAAATGTATGAAACAGCCAAGAAATTTTTAGTATGGACAAAAACTTTCAAATTATTTTAACCAGTGAATATTCAGTATTCAGTAAGTCTTTTTTTTTATTCGACCCGAAAAAAAATTACAAATTTAAAAATGTAAGTAAATATTAAGAAACTTTTTACATTATTCTTTGTTTATATTTATTTGGAAGTTTTAAGAAACTGACTTTATTGAGTCGATTTGTACAGTACTGTATAAAGTTACCTACTTTAAGCAAGTCATTAAAAATAGTTATAATTTATATATTAAAAAAAAACTTATACTGCAATAATTTTTTTATGTGTCGATTTTTTAGCGCTTGCAAACGAGGAATTTTTTTTTCAAACATTGTTGCCAAAGTTTTTTTTTGTTTATGTTAGCCGACAAAACGATTTTGTACGATTTGACTAGACTATAGTTTACAAAGTAGATAATTATGTATGAAGCAATCTCAGCCTAGGCCCAGGCAGCTCAGAGGGGGGGTGTTATATACGGACATCCTAGAAAGGGCCGCAGTGATTGGTACACTCCTTCGCAGGACATATATATTTTGAAAAACTGTGAAGTGTTCATTTGTGTGTATGAAGAAGCTTATGCCTGCGAGAGGGACGATCTATCAATTTCTATAGAAAGAATCACGTGATTGCTTGGATACCTCGGATGTCACGATGTGATGTTTTCTATAGAAACTGACAGATCGTCCCGTCCCGCTTGTTCCGTCCCGTTCTAGTGTGAGTCATCCCTTATTGGACACCTCAGTACAACAAAATATTTACGAGGTATTTTTTTACCATTGTAAAGCACGAATCAAATCATTTATTAAATGTAATAAAATAAATGTTTTGATTCATGTTTTTTTTTTTAAGTAGTCACACTACTATATATAAATTATAAATTGAAAGAGATGTCATATACTACAGAAAAAGTGACCAAGGCCCCCGGTGAGCAGGGCTGGGATCGAACCAGCGACCTTCTGCTGTGCCGTGATCGGGTAGTCCAATGGTTAGGGCGTCTGCCGCGAAAGCAGGAGGTCGCTGGTTCGATCTCAGCCCTGCTCACCGGGGGCCTTGGTCACTTTTTCTAAAGTATATGACATCTCTTTCAATTTATAATGATTTTTTGTTATAGACAGAGAAAGAGAGAAGAGAGTAAGAGAAGGTACCACTTTGTCGATCGCGGAATGTGAATGACAATGACATAAAGATTCGGTTAGAAATGAACCTTATCAAGAAGCGAAAAACTGGTACCTTTTACTTGAAACAAGCACATATGTATAATAGAATCATTTTTTACTTGTGTATTTTTGATAAAAATAGGATAGAATATTCCTTATATATCCTTATATGTTCCTTTATTTTCGAATATTATTTTAGTCAAAGTAGAAGTTAATATTTCGCTGTTTTATTTAAAGATTAAACCATTTCTACGTGTGTTACCTACATTGGCTACATTATTAATCGATTAAAAACTATATAAAAATACTTATGACTTCGTTACGTACAAAAAAAACAATTAACAAACCGCGCCATTTTTTAATAATGTCATGTTAAACCGTATGGGGCCCTTAGCGTCCGTTTGCGAGATATCCTGTATAAAAATAACTTATCAAAATTAAAATGTGTTGATTGACAATGAACCAAATATAATTGTGTAATTTTACCACAATTTGTATTGTAACTTTACTTCAAAGATGTAAGTGACCTCTTACATTTCGCAACAAAAACTAAATAAACTAAATCTGATACAGTTTTTTAATTGATAGAAAACAAAGTGGAATCACAGCCAGTTGTGGTAAAAAATAAAAGATTTCTCTAGTTAGACAGAATTGAACTTTATCGTAAAGGGTTAAGGTGTTTAATAAGTGCATTGTTATTGTGGTTTAAGCGACTCGCGGTAAGAACACTTATTTATAAAAATTACCGTGATAAGCTAAATTGAACTTTATGTTAATGCGCGAAGGCGTTTACTAGCTGCATAAATTGTTTGGGTTTCGGTATCGGTGTGAATGCAAAATAATAAAAGTAGACGCGTCAAATGAAATTAGACTTTATGTCTCTGTCTGTAGTAAGGTGTACGGTAGATGCATGAGTATTTTGTAGGTCTAATGTACTAGACGTTATGTAAAACGCACGATGCACGATGGTCTAGTTCTCACGGTGAGTCACGGCACATCACTAGGTCTAGTGATGGGATAAAATTGTGAATGTATTGGTGATGGGCTTTAGACCAGCAGGCCTACCACAAACACAAACATTGAAAATTGGCACCCGAGATTTTTTGCCCATTCCGTAAACATTTTTTTATAGATTTTTCGGACATTTTATTTCTCCTGGTAGAATCGAAACAGCTCGCGATTTTGAGTAGAAATCACAGAATACAGTATACATTACCGTTACAGATTATTTTCAACTAGAAGCGAGAGATGGCACCACCATACTGTACAATTGTCTTAAAAATAAAACATGAATCAAAACATTTATTATATTTAATAAATGAGTTAATTCATGCTTTAGAATTATATTTTAATATGCTTAGAATTAAGTTATTAAAAAACTAAGTAAATAATAATTCATTTACAACGAATAATCATTATTTAACATGAATAATAAAAACAAAAAGTCAGTACTGTTTCCGCCCGGGATCGAACCGGGGGCCTTGTGCGTGTGAAGCACACGTGATAACCGCTACACTACGGAAACTTGAGAGAGGACGCCGAAATTATGGTACAGTTTCGTTAACACGGATTGTAAAGTGTGAATGATTGACAAGAGATCATACTTCATTCATATAGTATTAGTTAGATTAGTATAGGTTCGCTGACCAAACGTTGTCCAGTTTGGTTAGTAGTTACTAGTACCTACTACGTACGATAAAATGTATTGCTAATTTGCTACTATTACAGGAAACAGCCGGTATATTGAGTCCAACAGGCAAATGAACGCAGTAACAGTCAGTACTAAACTAAGTAAAAAACAACCGGCCTAGTGCGTGTCGGACCACGCATAATTGAGGGTTCCGTACTGTCATATGATGAAAAAATTGGGTAAACAAAAAGGCGTAAGTGCCTTCAAAATATCTAGTCCTTCAATATATAATTAATTTAATTTGGCAAAAGCTCTTAATTTGATTTAATTTTCGTGGTAAGTTCGTTTTATATCTTTATATTTCTGAATTTTATCGTATTTTTTAGACCTCCCGTTCAATAGTTAATAGAAGGGGGAGACACACTTTTTCAGACTTTCAGAGCGATTATTCCTAAAAATATCACATCTCTCAATTATCTAACGCCACCTTGGTTTATCCGAAGCATCAATTTAAATAAATCATTGTGTTCAAGCGTGTTATGATATGACATGATTTGTTGTTGAATTACTTAAGTTAACAAAATAAACACTTAAGAACGGATTAATCGCGCTTATAAACGCGATTAATCCGTTATAAGTGTTTAATTTCAATGAATAACAATTTTAGTAACAGAAGACAATAAAAAAAAAAGTATTTATTAAAAGCATTCAACTTTTTAGGTAGGTACTTTCTATTTCAGCGTGTTAAGTCTATAATATTTACTTGCGTGAAATTTTAAAATATAAGTATGCTGTACTATTTTCATGTCAAAAGGTGTTGTTTTTCTTAGATACTTAGTCCTTTAAAAGTTTAAAAACCTTGGAAGAATAAGGAAAAGTAATTACTTACCGCTCATAACGTGTAGGTACCTGCCCAAAAATGGTGCCGGTGGGTGGTGCCATGATTTTAACCTTTAAATGGTAAAACAAGTTTTTTTTTGTTTTATTACAGCAATACCTACATGCTTTTTTGTTACAGTAAGATGTCTAAAACTGTTAAAGTGCAAGATTTACCAAAAGACACTGAAGCTCTGCTCCTGAAATTATTCAAAGGTAGGTAATTTTTATTTTTTATACTAGGACGGTACCAAACAAGCATACAGCCCGCCTGATGGAAAGCGGTGACCGTAGCCTATGGACGTCTGCAACTCCAGGGGGATCATGCGCGTTGCCGACCCATTAAAATATTGTAAACTCCTTTTTTGAAGAAGCCCATTACTGTAATCTTTCGGGAAAACCTCGGCAGGGAGCTCATTCCACAGCCGGAGCGGTCGCGGGAGGAAATTCCTCTGAAACCGCACAGTGCGCGACCATTTTGGTTGCAAGGTGTGTGGATGAGCGCCCTGTCGATGGCGGGCGGTACGATGGTGAAAAGTGGACGTTGGCATCATGTCAAACAATTCTTCAGAACACAACCCATTGTAGAGGCGAGAGGCTTTGGCCTGGCGATCTTCATTTCAACCTGGACCATTCCATTTTAGGAGCCAGGTGTGGCCAGGTTCTGTGTTCCTCACCCTGTCCCTTCACTTAGTTTTTTCCTGCTTAACTTTTGAAGGCTTTTATAAATTCCAGGTAAACCTAATGGGTTTCGCTGCTTTGGCGACGAAGGCGTGGTGCTGCCGAGGAGCTACGAAAACCATGCTGATGCAGTCAGGGCCATGGAAGTCAGACCTGACGACGTGTGGCTAGTCACGTACCCCAGATCAGGTATATACCTGATAAAAGGTCTTTAATCATATGCTTATGGACCTTTTAAACTAGCTTGGTAGAGTCAGAGAGGTAGAGTTTCCTAATTTTTGATAGCACAGAATGTAAAAGTAAACGTCATAATTTCATAGAAGTTTGACGTTTAAAATAACACTTTCAAGTTTGACAGTTCATTTGCTGAGAAAAGATAACGTGGTTTGACTCTAGTTTTATTAATTTTGTTTATTAAGGCAAGGTAACAAAATGTTAACTACAAATCTACTTAGACTTTTTACAGTCTCTACGACAACCAAGCACAGCTTTCTCTGAATATAATTCAATAATAACTTTAAAACTAATCAATTAACTATTAATGGCGTTATTCATAAACGCACTTTAACAATAGTTTAGCTAAACCACAGAATAAATAATAGTACTAATTATCTGTCACTTTGACAATCGCGTTTGTCAGGATGGGAGAAAACATAATTTAACTAAAGCTTCTGTTAACTTGATGACAGAGAAGTCATCATCTTAACCCTGTGAAAACGAGTGCTGTAAAGGGCTCGAAACGTAGGATCATGGTGTTAATAAACGCGATTAATCCGTTCTAAAGTGTTTAATTTCAATGAATAACAATCGCGGTAACAGAAGACAATATCTTCTGTTAACTTTTTTATCAATAAGGCGGTAAATAATTCAATGAGAACGAAACTTTACACTTTACTAAAATGTATGCTATGCTTACCGAGTATAATAGGTACTTGGTAAGGAAGTAAAGGACGGGTGTATGACTTTGATGTTGATTTTGATGAGTTTTGATGAGTTTTGACCGGGAACTTGGGTTTAATATTTGAGGAACCTTAAACATGCAGTTTTTTATATCGAGCGCAATACAGTCTATAGTCCTATTAATTACCTCATAGACAAGATGAGCTAATTTCCCATTCGTTGCTAATATTATCATTTTTAGACGACCGGTTGGTGTAGTTGGTAGTGACCCTGCCTGCTAAGCCGATGGTCCTGGGTTCAAATCCCGGTAAGGGCATTTATTTGTGTGATGAACACAGATATTTGTTCCTGAGTCATGCATGTTTTCTATGTATTTGTATATTATACATATATATCGTTAACTGAGTACACGTAACACAAGCATTCTTGAGCTTACTGCTGGCCCTGCTGGCTGGGACTTAGGCTGGATTTGACCAAACTTTTTACTAAGAGTAACGCTTACTCTTGGATACTAATGTCAAAATCCCATAGTTATTTGTCGTTACTATCTGAGAGTAAGCGTTATTCTCGGAATAAAAATTTGGTAAAACGCAGCCTTAGTCAATTTGTGTAAGAATATCCTGTAATATTTATTTATCATATACCTAATCAAAGTTTATCAAAATGTTCCCATATTATTAAGAATAAGTTCCATTCCCACAATCTAGCGCATATCATTGATATGTATGAATCTACATGGGTATGTATGAATGCATAATTGATGCAATTCTAAATTCTATGTTGACTATGGGAACGCTGCCGCTGTGTTCTAACCGATATTCCGCGAAAAGTGTTTCATTTCAAGATCCAGGGAATTAAGATCGATCGAAACACAAATGAGTTTGCATAAGTACAATAGTCTGGGGCTTTACCATGACGTCTTAACTCGATTCAGCTTAAGACCTAAACCTAGTCGCTGCCGTACAACAGGGGCCTTACCATGGCGTCTTAACCTTAACGCGACTCAGTTAAGGTTCTTAACTGTGCTCAGTTGTATGTCAGGGATTCGGTTTAGGTCCTAAACTACCTACGACCTAAACTGAGTCGCGTTAAGACGTATAGACGTATTGCCCCCGACGGCCCTGACATATAGGAGTAATAGAATAGGAGATATACATATAGGTAAGTTTTCACTATTTCCTAAACAAGCACTGTGTTCAGATATTTGAGTACCTCGTTATATTCATATAGAGATATCGTGCGAGTACATCGCTTCAACTTCACTTGTGAAATTGCCCTGCGTTTTTTCTCAGGCGCTTCTTTTTTCCTGTAGTTAAAGCCACTTAAATGAAATTCAAAAAAATATGCGCAGGTATATATGTCAAAAAAGGAAAGAAATACTACCTGGTGTCCCTTTATCGATAGCTTGTAACCTGTATTACAAGCAGAAGTCTCTGTATAATTAACTTTTATAAAGCGCCGAACGAAATTTGAAAACGTAATAAATATGAGAGCCTGGGCAGAGACTACCTTTTTGTACGATTTGGGGTCGAAACTCTAAGTACATGGGGTCCCAGCGCACGCAAGTTTTTCGTATAAATCGCGAATTGTCTGGTTGATGAAACTGGTGACCGAAGAGCTGGTGGCTTCCTTGCACAACGTATCGGCATTGCGATACAACGTGGAAATGCCACCAGCATCCTAGCTACAAAACCTCAAGGCGATTTAAGGTAGGTAGGGGTAGGTAGTTAGGTATCTTACACTTACAGCTAGTATAATATTTTGAACTGTTTACTTTTATTGTTAGAAAGGAACTTCAGCCTGTAATTCAAGCTTATGGAAACACTAACCTTACAAGAATGAGCCGTAAAGATATCGGCGTATAACAAAGAAACAGATTACCTATGTACTTAATAAATATCTTCCCTTCAGGCACAACCATGACCTGCGAGATCCTCTGGCTGATGATGAATAACCTGGATTACGAGAAGGCGGCAAAAACTCATATGTTCCACCGGCGCCATTTTCTGGAGTAAGTCTTATACAACTCATCAATGATAAAGAAATTCTGTTTCAGCAAAATTAGGTACACAGAGCAAGAATTCCCTCCCGTGGACGCTCCGGCTGTGCAATGAGCCGAGGTTTTCCCGAAAGATTACAGTATGGGGTTCTTCAAAAAAGGAGTGTACTCAGTGGCGCATTTACCAATAGGCTGAGTAGGCTGAAGCCTAGGGCGGCAGATTTTAGGGGGCGGCAAATTGTGAGAGAAAAAAAAATGTAATGTCAACTAAATCGGTCAAGCCGCTCGAGGCGCTGGCGAAGGCAGGTTGGAGTCAGGCCAGAAGCAGCTAAGGTCCAACATGGCTCGAATAAGTCGCATGAACAATTCATTTGCGAGGTGGTGTCGCTGCCCGATTTCAACCAACTAAAATAAGCTAAGTTGTAGGTACAGCAAAATAGCATGTGTATTCGTGCGTTTCGGTTTTGCCGCTCTGGACTGACCAGAATTTTGTTCTGCCATTTTTATTTTGACTATAAATACACCATAATCCAATTCCATATCTAATTGCCAGTTATCGGCTGGGTAGGAATATTGTGCCATCTAAGCCTCGGCCTATCCTTCTCAAATTTGCCTGTCATAGGACAAGGGATGCAGTTTGGGCTGCTAAGAAGCTGCTAAAGGGATCAGGCAAAACTCTGTCAGAATTCCTCACAAGTAACCGGCATGCAGTTTTCCTTGAGGCCCGCAAGCGCTATGGTGTAAAAGGTAGCTGGACAATTGATGGGCGGATCGTGGTGCAGGGCCATGATGGAGTGCGACGAAAAGTTGCTTCCCTGGCTGAGCTGAACGCGTTGCCGGCCCCGTCAGGTGCTACTGCCGCTGAGGGGGTCGCCCACGAAGGTGTAGATGCGAAGCAGGCGGCCGCAGCGAAACCGCCGGCACCGTCGGCACCGCCGGCACCGCCGGCACCGGCAGGGAGACCAGTTCGTCAAGTGAGAGCTAACGCGGGCTCCGGTACCAGCAAGCGTTGAGGATTTGCTGCTGGGGTGTGGTTTGCCTAGTTTCGTTTTGCTATAAGGTATTTCCTTTTTTCTATTACGTCACACGGTCATAGTTCTATTAAATTTTTGCAGCGGTACATCTAAAACTTTGTCTCGTTTTTTCGAAGGGGTACATTTAAAATTTCATGTAGTTAATATATTGTCAACAATCATTTCTGATGCTACCCTATATTACCGTACCCGGTTATGTGACACTTGTGTTGTGACAGTCGTGACACTGACATTTAACGTTAACGTTTTGTTTTTGCAACAGTGTGTCGTAACTTTCTGTTTATATAAACTGTTGTTTTCTTTTCTAATGTGATGTGATGTGTTTCATTTTTAGTTTTGCTATTATATGTTTGTTTTTGATATTCTATACATTGTTAAAGCTGCTGGCGAGCAAATGAGTTGGTACTTGGTTTACTATTAAGCCTTTCTTAATAGTAAGTAATTCTTAGGTAGTTTATATTTTATATTTATCTTACTTTTAGTTATATTTTATTTATTATATATATCTACATAATCTCAACCAACATACAATGTCAGACGTTTTGAATGCTAGTTTGGATAGCGAGTTTTTTTCACTTTCTTCATCAAGCCTGTATGATTCCTTGAGTGATGCGTCGGATATGCCCGATCTGGGTGAACGCTTGCAGTGCACCTTTGACTCTTCGGTCATAAAATTTTAACATCGTTCGCATTAATGCGCAAAGTGTACCAGCTCACTATCCTGAATTACTTGCGTCATTTAGCTCTAATAAAAATATCCACGCAATTCTTATTTCCGAGTCGTGGCTAAAACCCTCACTACCATCCACACTGTATCCTTTACCAGGGTATTATTTGATGCGTAATGACAGGACCGGTACTAGTGATGGCGGGTCGGGAACCGTTCGCGGTGGCGGTGTAGCCATTTATATTAGAAGTAATTTAGCCTGTAGGGTAGTCGCTCAGTCACCTTCAGTTTACTCCAACTCTGCCGAGCATCTTTTTTTGGAGGTCACACTTCATCATTGTAAAGTTCTTCTTGGCGTTTTCTATAGTCCATCCTCCAATGTTAATTATTTTGATTCTCTTTATGACACTCTAGTAGACTTAACCCCCCAATTTGATCACACCGTTGTCATGGGTGATTTCAACACCTGTCTTATTAAAAATGACCTCCGCTCCTCTAAGTTACAGTCTCTTGCTACTTCTCTGAATCTAAGTATTCTGCCACTCAATGCCACTCATTTCCCGCATAATGGACCTCCTTCACTGTTAGACCTCATCTTAACTTCTTCTCCAGATTTGGCTTCTTGTCATGGGCAATTTAATGCCGCTGGTTTCTCTAACCATGATCTGATTTATGTTTCCTTTAAAATCCGTCCTCCGAAAAGAAAGCATAAAATAATTATGCGACGAGACCTCCGTAGTATGGACCGGGATGCTCTTCAGACAGACTTAGCCACCGCCGATTGGCAGAGTTTGGAGCATTTTGCTGATATCGATTTAAAGGTGAGGGCTTTCAATGACATATTGCTTGCGATTTTTGACAAACATGCCCCTTTAAAACCCATGCGTGTTAAGCACTTTCCTGCGCCGTGGCTCACGCCTGAAATAAAGCAGCGAATGGCCAAGCGTGATCGTGCTCGCATTAGACTTCGTCAAGATCCTTCAGATACCAATCGGCAGAAGTATATCTCGATACGTAACCGCTGCAATAAAGTCTGCAGGGAAGCGAGGCGTAAGTATATTCACAGCTCTATTGAGGAGTGCCCCCCTACCAAATTGTGGAGCTTTTTAAGGTCCCTTGGTGTGGGCAGAACTCAATCTTCTTCGTTCAGTTTTCTTGATTTAAATGGTATTAATAAGCATTTCAGTTCTTCTCCGGTTACACTTGACTCTTCTATTAAACAATCTACTTTGTCACTTCTAGCCACTTCAACACATCCTAACTTAACTCCTTTCGAAATTGGCTGTATTTCGGACCTAGAGACGCTTACACTTCTCAAGGCTATTAAGACGAAAGCCGTTGGTGAAGATAACCTTAGCGTAGACATGCTCATGCTTGTAGCGGACTTCATTGCTCCTGTACTTTCCAAGATTATTAATTTCTCTTTGTCCACGGGCACATTTCCAGCATTGTGGAAGTGTGCACTCATTACTCCTCTTCCGAAAATCCCCAATCCTTCCTCAGTCTCGCAATATCGTCCTATCTCCATTCTCCCTATTCTATCTAAAATCATTGAGCATTTTGTTAACCGCCGTCTCCTTTCCCATCTCAATAAAAATTCACTATTTAATCCTCTCCAATCAGGATTCCGCCCCGGGCATAGCACAGTTACTGCTTTGGTTAAGGTCACCGACGACATTCGCTTTAACATCGAATGTAAAAAGCTCACCGTCCTTGTTCTTCTCGACTTCAGCAGTGCCTTCAACACGGTAGACTTTGACATTCTTCTTGGCATTCTCAATACTCTGAATATCTCTCAAACGTCTTTGTCCTGGTTTCGGAACTACCTGTTTGGCAGGCGCCAGCGTGTGAAGGTTGATGACAAGCTGTCCGAGTGGTGTGAACTTTTCGCTGGTGTTCCGCAGGGGGGAGTTCTTTCACCGCTTTTGTTTTCAATTTTTATTAATGGCATCACTGCAACCCTTACAACGTCATATCATCTTTATGCAGACGACCTGCAGATTTATGCAGCGGCTAGTTTAGAGGACCTTCCAGAATGCGTCAACCAAATAAATCATGATCTGGAGTCTATCCGCGCCTGGGCGTGTAAGTTTGGTTTGAAAATTAATGCAAATAAATCGCAGGCAATTGTTATTGGTAGTTCTTCCTATGTTAGTAAGATCTCTGACATGGTGGTACCTGATGTAATTTTTGATGGAATCTCCATCCCATTTTCCTCTACTGTTCGTAATTTGGGTATCACTATGGATCAGACGCTATCTTGGTCTCCCCACGTCGCTGAAGTGAGTAAAAAAATTTTTGGCTCTCTCCACTCCCTTCGACGCCTTCAACATTTTCTCCCCTTTCATACAAAGGTGACTCTTGCCCAGTCCCTTCTCCTCCCCCTTCTAGACTATGGTGACATTGCATTTTTCGACCTTAGTGAGGAATTGTTGAGTAAGCTCGAGCGCTTGCAGAATGTATGCATCAGGTATATTTTTGGTCTCCGCAAATATGATCACATATCATGTTTCCGTTCGCAGCTTGGCTGGCTACCGATCCGGCGCCGCAGGGATGTGCATATCCTGTCATTGCTATATAACGTACTCTTTAACCCTGCTAGCCCCCCGTATCTAAAAGACAAATTTAACTTTTTGGCTGAAGGTAGCGATAATCGTTTACGTTCTAGTACTAATCTTACTCTTGCCATACCTTCTCATAAGTCGCGTACACTTGCTAAATCGTTTGCGGTTTGCGCAGTGAAGTTGTGGAACGAGTTGCCGCTGTCGCTCAGACGGTCCCAGTCTGTAGCGTCGCTCAAGCTTAATCTTAAGAAGCTGTGGCTGTCCGATTCCAACTAAGTGTGTTTGGTTGAGTTATGACATTTTTAATATTTGATATGTATTATATTATTATATATTTATTACATTTTATTTATTTATGTATAATTTTATGTATTTTATTTATTGGTTATAATATGTAAACGCGTATTTATAAATGTTTACTCGTCTAGTTAAATCATTATTGTACATCATTGTGTAAGTTTGTCTATCGTAATATTAGTTTTCCACTCATCAACTCTAAGGTTAGCTGGAAGAGATCCCTTACAGGGATAAGTTCGCCTTTGTACCTCAATTCTTTTCAGTTGTTTTGTGATTTATTTTGTGTACAATAAAGTGCTTACTACTACTACTACTACCATATGCCGGTTTTGCCGCCCCCTGTGTTAGCCGAATAACCAGAGTGCCTAGGCTTGGTACTAAAATTTATCTCCCTCTATATAAGACTTAAGAGAAAAAGGCACAGATACACTATTTCGAGTTCGTGGTAGTATATAAGCGCTCTGATTTTTACACTTTTAAATTTAATCCAAAATGAAATCTGATCTGACATAACTACTGGGCGACCAAGCGTATCGGTAAACACAATCATGAAATCTTGAAAGGCGGTATTTTCCAAGGGAATAAGTAGGTACGTAAGTTTATTTTATTGTATAATTAATTGTTTTGTTGCCTGTGACTGAGCGTAATAAAATAGTAGATTGTATATCAAGGGCAAAAAGTAACTTATTATTATAGTAGCCTTATTAATATAGTAGCCGAGGATAAAATGGGTATTTATGCCTGAGGTAAATACTCTAATTTTTAGGGTTCCGTACCAAATTATTAAAAAAAACTCAATATTTAATTTGAAAAAAGTGGCAAAAAGGAAGCCTTATAGTGTGACTCAGTCTGTCTGTCACATCGTTAAATATTTCAAGAACTACTAAAGCTACAGATTTGAAATTTGGAACATACAAAATATTGTCTTCTGTTACCGCGATTGTTATTCATTGAAATTAAACGCTTTAGAACGGATTAATCGCGTTTATTAACACCATGATCCTACGTTTCGAGCCCTTTACAGCACTCGTTTTCACAGGGTATGGATGATGACTGAGAGAATGCGAATTCTCCCCGTCAATCAAAAAAGTTACTTGTGCAAACTACCTACATACAAAAATATAAAAAATAATTTAAAAATAAAAACAAAGGCTGGTCTACAATGCCCAGAGGGGCTTATAAAGCTAGTAATACATAGCCTGAAGGGCATTCTATAATTAAAATTAAAATGTTTAAACCCTGTGAGGATTAACATACATACAACTTACGAACGCTTCCCTAACTGGCTTATGGAGCAGAAAGAAGCGACAAGAAAACTACCCCATTTTGCCTCTTTTATCCGTTTTCAATCTTTTCAAACAAAGTCCACATTAAGGTCTTCCAGTTCTGTGTCGTGCTTGATCCTTGATGAGATGTAAAACAGGATCCCAAGCTGGTGGTACCGAAAAGCCATCCTCTCTATTGAAATTAGGGACCTTATTAGGGACCACCAGCTTGGGATCCTGTTTTACATCTCATCAAGGATCAAGCACGACACAGAACTGGAAGACCTTAATGTGGACTTTGTTTGAAAAGATTGAAAACGGATAAAAGAGGCAAAATGGGGTAGTTTTCTTGTCGCTTCTTTCTGCTCCATAAGCCAGTTAGGGAAGCGTTCGTAAGTTGTATGTATGTTAATCCTCACAGGGTTTAAACATTTTAATTTTAATTATAGAATGCCCTTCAGGCTATGTATTACTAGCTTTATAAGCCCCTCTGGGCATTGTAGACCAGCCTTTGTTTTTATTTTTAAATTATTTTTTATATTTTTGTATGTAGGTAGTTTGCACAAGTAACTTTTTTGATTGACGGGGAGAATTCGCATTCTCTCAGTCATCATCCATACCCTGTGAAAACGAGTGCTGTAAAGGGCTCGAAACGTAGGATCATGGTGTTAATAAACGCGATTAATCCGTTCTAAAGCGTTTAATTGGAACATACAAGTTTAACCCAGACACATTTAGAGAGGATTTATCGTATATTTTAATTTATTTCCAATGAAAAATATCCAATAAAAGAGGGGGTAAACACTAAAACCTTTTTTTTGCAATTTGCAGTGGAATTTTTTGGATTATTAACAAAAATGTTTAAAAAAAACACCATTCCTTTCCTATTAAAATTCTCATAGCGGGTTACTCACGTCAATAAAGTCGAAAATAGCTCGACATGTTTCGGAACAGTCCGTGTCCCTTATTCATGAGTCATGCGTGTAGCCGCGGCGACTGCTCTACGCACACTGCGAGCCCCAGCGCGGTCAGCTCTCGACTGAGGCAACGACGCGGAGGGAGCGGGCGGCGCAGGCGCGGAGGGTGCGGGCGGCGCAAGCGCCGGCAAAGTTAAAAGCGAGACACTACCATCTCTTTCACACCCATTGTCAACTGCACGATTGCACACGACACTCACTACGTCACACTGTACGGCATCGTCCACACGAAGCACCGGCGCAGCACTCAAACCATTCCTTTCCGTCCGAAGTTTACGAGTATACAATCATAATAATCGCCGGCCGCCTGCAATTTAACTGAATGCTTTAAAGCATAAAAAACTATTTGATGTCACCTAGCCTCGATTTCAAGTCGATCTTTTCACGCAAGAGAAGTGTAAAATAATTTTGAGAACGACCGCGCCCAAGCATGGCAATCATGGATGGTGTAATTTTGAACGATTCAATGTGAAATAAAACCTAATATTATTTTTCTTACAATCGAATTCAAAATTAGGATGTAGCTCAGGCATAAATACCCATTTATCCTCGACTAAGTACTATATTGATCTTCGTTGCACTCGGACCAATAAATAGCCTCGGCTAAAATAAGTTAGGTAAGTACTTTATGCCCTAGATATACAATCTACATTTATTTACTTTAAAACTTAATTGAAATCTTAAATTGTTTAAAATATGCCCAGATGTTTTTCAATTTTAAAGCTCACCTAAACCCGGATGGTTTAGCCAACTAATCCAGAATTAGCTGTCAAATTCCATCGGTACTAAAAAAACGTTTAAATCTGTTTTGTGTCGCGCACTATGCGGGGTAAGAAGGATTTCCTCCTACGAACGCTCCGGCTATGAAATGCTATGCGGCTACTGGATGAAAGTTTTCAAAAGTGGAGTTTAACGGGTCTTAAGGAATCAGAAATGCGCATGCAAATCTCTGAAATAACAGACGAGGTAACGCGTTTGCAGCCGTAGTGGAATAAAATAGACTAGAATAAATAATTACGCTTCAACTTTTCTCGTAATTTTCCCAGTTACTCGAGATACTCGTGTTAGTACAGTTAGTGGATAGGGGCGGCAAAATCTAAGCAGCCTACAGGCGACAAATTTCTAAATGCGCCACTGAGTGTACTAGATTTTAATGGGTCAGGAAAGCGCATGTGACACTGACTGGAGTTACAGGCGTCCATGGCTACGGTGATTGCTTTCCACCAGGCGGGACCGCGGAACGTATGCTTGTTTGCCACCGTCGTGGTATAAAAAAAGTATTTATTAGAGTCCCATATATTTCTCCATTATCCCCCCACAAAGAATTGTCCTAATGTCTAATGGGACTAATTCTAAAAAAATTACCCAAATTAGTGCAACCCTTTTTCGAGAGACTGTAGAATTAAGGTAATACGAAAACATTTACACAGTCAATTTCTTACCAAAAAGGCAAAAATCCCGACGATATTTTGTAAGTGTGTGAAAAATCTTGAAATAGATATAAAATCTTGAAATCCGAGAAAAATATAACTAGGATTATAATCTTACATAACATTACTTCTACTTTTAGGGACGTCAACGCAAATATTCAATTAAATTCACTTAAATAATTTTTCAGGTTTTTCACCTTCGTTCACGAACAAACCTTCGACAGCTCATACCCATCTCTCCACAACTTCCCTATCGGCTACCGTCTCGCTGCTTCTGCTCCTTCCCCCCGTTTAGTAGTCACCCACCTCCCCCTATCTCTCCTACCTCCAACAGTCCTGGATGCGAGGGTGGTGTTCATAGCCAGGGACCCGAGAGACGTGGCTGTGTCCTGGTATCATTTGCTGAGAATGTACCGCTGTTTTGACTATGTGGGGGATTTTAAGGAGTTCTGGAAGCTTTTTATGGATGATTCCAGTAAGTTGGTTTTAGGACAGTTTAATCAATAAATTAAGAAAGTAAACAATGATGTCTACTTTAGACTATTATAAGCCTTGCAACTTGCAGTTTCTTGAGCAGCAGTTCATAGGAATCTTTTGGATCCACTCAAGACAATGTTCATTCTAAGTTCATATGAAAAGCTTCTCGAAAATGCATAACTTCGGGTGGGACTCAGACCTCTCTGAACTTTTCACCGACTGACGACTGGAGACGCACGGTCTTGGTCTTGGTATTTCATAAGAATTAAAGATTGGTTCTCTTTCTAGTTTTGTTCACACCGTTCTTTCCAAGAATAAAGGAGGCGTGGGCGCTGCGTAACCACCCGAAAATGCTATTTCTGTTTTACGAAGACATGATAAAGGTATTTAAACTTTCATCACTTTGGGATTCAAGAAAAGTTGTCCCATGGTACGAACGTAGCTCAAAGAATCGCCAAACTGAAGTGGCAGTAGGGCCAGTGGGATGGACTTATTGCCCGGAGAACTGATGGCTGGTGTTCTTGAGTGGTAAACACGCACCTGTCGACGCAGCGGGGGAAAGGCCCTCCAGGGCAGGAATTATTTGGACGCATTATCTTCGGGAGCCCTATGTTTAGTAGTGGACGTTTTTTGACTTGTAATAATGATGATGAGGATCCCAGCATGTCTAGCGTTGTGTACAACGCGAGACATGCCAATTTTAACCTTAATCTGATATGGATGACTAGATAGAGTGGCAGACAAACTCAGTTTTCTTGAGTTTTGTGGGACTATGTTTAGTTTTAAGATGTATCCCTGTACTTAATAATTAAATAAATAAAATAAAATAGTGGGCTGGGCATATTGATCGTGGTAGATGGCGAGGAAAGGTTCTCGAACGCATATTGGACGAGGTAGGGTTGCACGGCCTTTAACGAGGTGAACTAACGATTTGATTAAGATCGCAGGGAACCGTTGGATGCATGCGACGCATAATCGTATGATCATCATTTCCCTCTTTGTCTTGAGAATCGTTTGCCCAGCAGAGGACGACGTTTGACTAAAATTATGATGAATTGGTGATGATAGATGACCATGCTTGACCATACAGTCTAGTACGTTCCTCAATGCTTACCTACTACTCTTCACCAGGACAAACCCACAACGTTAGAGAAGATTTCATCCTTCTGCGGGAAGCAGTACTCTCATGGACAGATCTTGACTCTCGCTGAACATCTTTCCATCGAAAAGTTCAGACAGAATGAGTCCGTGCAGTCAGTGCTGGAGACGATCCCTGGAATGAAGAAAGATGATGGCGAAGGGTTTATTAGGAAAGGTACGTTTTAGTACTCCATCTCCAACCACGTTTTCGCTATTAACTTTGGCACCGGTCTCTTGGAAATTAATATTAAAGCAACGGTTAAGGCGGATGTCACACGAGTGTGTTTTAGAGTGTGACAATGCTATGCACGTGTCTAGCGCTATCCCCTTTGCACAGCGGCACGAAGAATTCATAGAAGTTTGACGTTTAAAATAACACTTTAAAGTTTGACAGTTGATTTGCTTGTAAGAGATAAAGTGGTAACCCTATTACTATGCTCTAAACGTTTGTTTAATTTACTTCCCCGACTTTTATTTGTTGTTATAACTCTCCAACCGTTTGTTACAGGAAAATCAGGCGGCTGGCGGGCGCACTTCGATGAGGAAATGCAACTGCAGGCTGAAAGTTGGATACAGCGCCATCTAACGGGGACGGATATAACTTTCACGTCCTAATATATTTCTTTTTATATCAAACTTAAACAATGGCTCATTGAAAACGCCTTTTATGACATTAACGAATTATGTGAAATGTTAATTAAGTAATTAAATAATTACATTAAATGACATTCGAATTGTTAAGAATGTGAATTATTATTGAAATGTGAATGTAATCTCATGTTATTATATTCTTTTGACGTGTATTGTATTGTATGTGTGCATTTACGAAATACCTAAAGGGAAGGCCTATGTTCAGCAGTGGACGTCTTATGGCTGATATGATGATGATGATGATGATTTACGAAATAAATGAATATGAATACGAATAATACTCGATTTACTGCTCCAAAGAAAATACCTCTGAGGTATTATTTTTAAGGAAAAATCCTCTTAAAAATCTACCATAATGAAGTTGTATGGCGGATGTCACACTGGATGCGATTCGAACCCGCACGCCGGTGTGGAAGGGGGACAGGTTATACACGTGAATAGCGTTGCCTCAACTCAATCACACGCCGGAGGAGTGCGGAAACTTTAGTTTTTTTTGTAATATTACCTACCAACTTCATTATTTCATTATTGTTAATTTTATTCATAAATAAATAAAAATTTATTGTAAATAAAAACAACAAATGTAGGTTTCTGCGTAGAATGGAACACATCGGGGGTTTGCGTTTTGCCATAGTTTTGCCTCTCAGTCGCACTAAAAATAAAATTAACTGGTACGAGCGAGAGGCAAAACGCAAATACCCGCAGTGTGGAACGTCCAAAAAGTATATTTTTCTTCTCGATGCGCACACATTGTCACAAAATATTTTTAAAATAATAAAAATAAAATATTCTGTTTAAAGCTGCAAAATGGAATACAAAGCATAGAGAATGATAAAAAATAAAGTTAATTAACTACATAACAGTTGACCACAGGCTAAATTAAAAGGAGCCCTAAAAATCTATTTCTGTTATAGTCAGAAAAATACACCTTCTGTCAAACCGGCAAAACAAAACGCAGCTCGCAGCTTGGCCGTCATCTTTCTTTCCTCTTGACATTTTGTTCAGGAAGAACGTATACCATATCGGCTTAACACGTTTCGTGTCTTTACGACTTAAAAGTAAGTGATTTTATCCGAAATAATTGTAAATATAATTAATTTAGTGAGTGTTCTAATGGTGGAATTAGTTATTTATTGAAATGTGTTGAAATAGCGTTGGATGAATTAAGATTGTTCATATACGCGGCAAGTGAATTCTCGACTATGAACAAAATCTATGTTTATATTGTATCATTAGTTCAATTCAATTTCATCTACGCATTTTGTAAATTGAAATAAGTATTTATATACGCAACATTCTTGAAATAAATTAAAAATCTTTGGAATTTAGTGTTCACATAACCTCCAAATTTGTCATGTTCATGCAGTGCACGTTCTGTATGTAGAAGAAGTATACAGTTAACTTCTCTCTCTTCATATTGAAACTAGGTGAAAATAAATATATTTACGGGCTGTCGCGTATAACCTATCTTTGAAGGCAGTAGGCAATATCAGTACCAACACATTTCATGTAGGTGATGTAGGAATTGTATCTTTCAGTCAAAAGCTTGAGCAGTTTTTTCTTAAATCTACAATGGTGAATCGGTAAGACGACACACGGTGTTGTCTGTAACAATAGCCTTTACGTCCTTATTATTCTCGACAAAGAGGGGATTTGGCGGGATTCTACCATGTGGTTAGTGTCTGTTTGCTTAGACCCTTTGTATTGGTGATATAGAAGGACTGGTTGCCAAAAACACTTTGATGTTGTCAATTGTTTTCACTCGTGTATTTTTTGGCATTGATACTTCAAAGGTCATGGCGTTTGTGTTGAAATAGACTAAAGAGGTGTTCTGTTTGTCCTCATTTCAAATAATGTTGCTAAAGTGTGTTTATTTCATGCTCACTAACTAACTTTAGTGATTATGCAGTGTCAGCAGCGTGCGTAGCCAAGATGCCAATCGCCCACGCTTGATAACGTATCGTAGCTACCTCTCTCTATCACTCTTCCTTATTAGTGTGACAATGACAGTTGCGTTTCGTTAGCGACTGAGCGTGAGCGATTGGCATCTTGGCTACGCACCCAGGGGTTCAGATCTGTCCTAGTCTGAAGCGCCCGGACCGGGTTTCAAAATTTCGTCCAGGGAAAACCCAGACATTTCTGGGTTCAAGGCACTCCCTACCAAAAAACAAGTATATTGCATTTAAAAATTGTTTCTTCAGTATTTGGGAAAAACCGTGATGTTTTAAATTGAAGTCCATTTATTTTATTATTAGTGCCACAAAACTTTGAGGTACATGTCAGTCTATTTTTTTATTATATTTGATAGAAGTACAATTTCCATCGACATCGTAAAAGTTGTGCAAAGGAAGTTTAAGATAACATACAAAAGTTAAGTAATTATTAGGATTAGTCAGGTTTCCTGGGTATTTTGTGCAAATTGATTGATTCAGACTTGCGATAATAACCGAGGTGAGACCCTACTTTTCAACTTAGGCTTATAAATAAGTTGAAATTTTCAGAATGCGTTACGTGGCCGCGTATTTACTCGCCGAGCTGGGCGGCAAGGCTTCCCCGGCTGCCTCTGACCTGGAGAAGATCCTGAGCTCCGTCGGCATTGAAGCCGATGCTGAGAAGCTGAAGAAGGTCATTGCCGAGCTCGCTGGCAAGAGCATCGAGGAGCTGATCGCTGCTGGTGAGTTTAATCAGCAATCCTTAAAAACTAGTGTTTCGTAAAATTCTTTTATAAAGCGTTTATAAGGATCCCGTTAGCATATATAATGTATGCCCAATTTTATTTGATGAAACCTATGATTCTATCTAGAATTACATTCTATCCCAGATTCACGAGTAAGACAAATTTCATAATTGATTATTTTAAAGAACAAATAAAAATATGATTTCTCTAATCCAAAAAATTAACATTCATGAGATTGTTAAAGTGTTAGCACATTGAGTGCTAGCGAGTGCTACACGCTACGCTCGTAGCCGATTTCGTGGTTTTCCCGCTTTGTAGCGGAAAGCGACCACCGACAGAGAACTCTCCTAGTAGGTTCCCGGTGCTCAGTGTGTTAAGTAAACACAATTTCATTGAAGTCTAATATTCAAAATAACGCTTAATATATAGTTTTGAGATAACATTGTTTGACTCATAAGTCTATTGGCATCGAAGCAGGAATACTGAACATGATGATTGAATACTATACCATCTTTCGACTGAACAACCGTGCTGTTCACACCTTCACTGAAGCGACATCCATGCCTCCATCTCCCAAGCCTCACCTGTTCAATACTAACTCGATTCTGTCCCGCAGGCCGCGAGAAGCTGTCGTCGATGCCGTCGGGCGCCGCCGCGCCGGCCGCCGCCGCGGCTGCGCCTGCTGCTGCCGCCGCAGTGGAGAAGAAGGGTGAGTCATTATATACTCCTCGTTCGGGCCCACACAGAACAAGCTGCCTTGCGTGAGAAATATTCAATGACTAGCTTGGTCTGTCTCAGTTTATGAAGCAGTTCCATCTAGAGTCAATATGCATGGCTGACTCAAGCTTGTTTCGCAAGGGAATTTCCACATGAGGTGGTTTGCTGTGTGATTCATGTTAATTGTAATAGTCTTGGTTTTGGCAAGTATTATTTTTTCATCCTGGAGACTAAATGAAGTTTCGTGCATTACATCTCATACATAAATTAAATATTTCGGGTCGAGTACCCGTTAAGTTTGTAGCTTTTTTCTTCATTTGCCTAAGAGACCTTTAGCTGGAGAATTTCACATTTTATGATCAAGTTGCTGACATTATTATATAAGCAGGGAGCGTACATTTCATGTCGATGTCAGACAAATGACGTTAAGGATCATACAGCATGTTACAGGTTTTGCATTTGAATGAATAGGTCTGTCACTGCTGTCATTGAATTAGTGTCAAATCTATTAAATTCTACGTTACAATCGAACGTTGATAGACTTTATCTGTCATTAACTCTATACGTATTTAAAACATCCTGTGCTCACATGCTCCCTGAAAATAAGTCTTCATTTGACTCAGATTCATAAGTAACTAAATTTAAATGTTAAAACTTACAAAATGCCAGAACAGGACTAACATTCAAAACTTAAATGATGATTTCAACATAACACCATCTTTCGACTGAAGAACATTGATGTTACTCTCAAAACTGACGCCCCTACTACACCACACAAGTTCACCAGTCTTGTATCCCTCTCTAACCCATGTTTCCCTTGCAGAAGAGAAGGAGACAAAGAAGGAGGAGTCCGAGTCTGAAGATGAAGACATGGGCTTCGGTCTCTTTGATTAAATGCATTTTGCAGGTTAGTTCAGTTTAATTTTTAATATTCTTACTTTATTAATATTCCTAATTTTAGTTGCTTTCTAAAAAACCTAGGATTTGTTTGACAGCCTAATCCCAAGAATTGGCGCTGCCATTAGTTTTTTTACCACACTGATTGCTTTTTGTTATTAAAGAGAATCCAGAGTGAAAAGCCTATTGAGCTTGGTCAGTTTCTCACTGGCTAATAATTAGAGATAGGCCGAATATGGACTTTGCTGAATACGAATATTCCACCGAATATTCGTTTGAATATAGTGGATATTTGCTGATACATCTTTAAATAGATTTTATGACAGGACAAAAATTTAATTAAAGACAGTTGCGAAACTTCGAAATTCTAAATTGTAAAACAATCCTATAAGTTTTTAGACGACCGGTTGGCATAGTCAGTAGTGACCCTGCGTGCTATGCCGATGGTCCTGGGTTCGAATCCCGGTAAGGGCATTTATTTGTGTGATGAATGCAGATATTTGTTCCTGAATTATTGAGCTTACCGTGGGACCAGGTTGACTAGTGTAGGATTGTCCCATGATTTTATTTATTTATAATAGAATAAGTCTTTATTACTAGGTGTGTAAGGTTGGTTTTCCCTTGTTTCCAGATGCGGCTCGCGGTCGTTATTCCAAGTATGGTGTAAGCGTAACTTGACGGCAAGTATTTTTCTATGAAATATATCTTGTAAAACATGCCTTTGTTTCATTTTGTAGACTTTTCTTACCTGTAGGGCATTTTCAGAAAAAAGTGCACCCTTTTAATGAAAATGGGTCGTCAATTTTCCATACAATTTTTTTTGTCAGTTTTGTAACGGCCCATACGAAATTTATAAAAAAATGCGTTACAAAGCTGACCAAAAAAACGGGACACAGTTTTTCTTTTTTTTAATCAATAGTACTCGTGATTCTGGTTATAAAAAACCCAAAACTTCCTATATTAAAAAAAATAAATAAAAGGTACCTTATTTTTGAAAATGCCCCGTATACCATTCCAGTACAATTTCTTCTTTTCCCTAGCGTTACCCGGTTCTTAATGGTTCATGGAGCCTTGGGGTCCGCTTTGACAACTAATACTAAGATTTGGCGTCGGCACCAGTTGTACTAAAGCGACAGCCATTTGACTTTCTAACCCAGAGGGTAAACTAGGCCTTATTGGGATTACTCCGGTTTCCTCACTATGTTTTCATTCACCAAACCAGTACAATTTATAACCTTAAATCTACTATTGTGCAGTCAACCAATTGGAATATATAAGTGAATTTTAATATTCTTTTTAGAGAAATACATTTCTTAACCAATAATACTAGGACCTAGGGTATATACTATATTAACACTAGCTGTCCGTGCATTACATGTAATTCACTATTGGGACTTATGGCATGGCAAGTATGTGTTGGTATATATACATCTGACGTCCATGCATTACATAAAATGCACTTTTGTTGATATGGAGGACAGCCAAAGTGTTAAAAGAAATCTTGCAGACTGCTTGTTATTTTGACATGGTTCTAGATTGACCCAGGGTTCCAATTGGTTGACTGCACAATTGCTATCACATAAGTGTTTTGTCACATATCACATAAGTGTGATTATATTGTTCGTTCTGAAGAACTTATGTGAGACCTGCAAAATCACGAAAACATTTCTGCCTGTTTCATATATTTTGGCAAATCGTATGTCGATGTTTTGTATGGGACGGCATTTACTATACAAAAAAGTGCCATTTGTTGCGGGGGAGTACAGCGGGCCTACAACGAACATCGAAAATCGGCATTGACGGAAAAACCTCTCTCGAATACTCAAGTGTGACAGAGATGGAGATACAAATCCGCAATCGTTCGATTTTCGTGGTACTAGCCTTGGTATTCGTACGTGACGTACGAATAGCTATGTCAAATAAACGTCAGTCCATAGTATGACACTATGTCATACCCATTTGGCAGAGAGTCTGAAACCAGACTGAGTAGTATGGTTTAAAACTCAAAGCAACTAGCCGAAAGTTCTAACAGAGATTGGGTTGTAGTGTTGCATAAATACATACTTATAAATGGAGTACCTAATCAGTAAAACTACACACGTAATTCATTCACCTAATTTATTTTAAAATATCACAGAACATAATAATGCAGTACTAAGTGGATAGACTGGTAGAAACATTTTGGATAAAGTTTATTTGTATTTTTTCATCACACCTGCTCGTAAATGGTGTTATTATACGCAAGCATACTTAGACTCAATGAGCTGTATTAATTAAGCCCATGGTCTTAAAGGATTCTCATACTACTTTACCTGTAGCCCGGAGCTCCCGGAGCACCTGCCCCCGCGCTCGCCGCTCACAGCGCTGTACTGTGGACTGCGCTACTACACTACACTACCATTTATAATAGTTAAAATTACTGTTGCTTTATTTACATAGTAAGTTTATCTATTTCCTCGCAAATGTGATGAAAAACATTGTATGTATCACGGGTGGTACAAGAGTTACGAACTCGTGTTTAAATCAAGCCCTCATCTTCGACTCGGCCTTAAATTCACACTCATTCGTAGTTCTTGTTTAATACACAATACACAATATTACTATATCATAAACACAGCGTAAAGATGTATTCTATACAGTGGGTTAACTCCGCCGATTTCTGGGTCATCGATGGGGGGCGCGCGGGGAAGGAGGCGGGGAGGAAATTAAGGGGTGTAAAAGCTCAGCGCGACCACCGAGCCGAGCCGCTGACCGTGTATGAAATTACCTCACTGTATGGAATACATCCCTACGCTGTGATCATAAATTATCAATATTACAATTTAAAATTATGTACAATCAACCCTTTGGAACCGTAGCCAGTGTTGGCGATAGATTACAAACAGTTTTAGTCAATGTCAAGCTTCTTGAAGGAGCCCTCGATGCCCCCGAAGATGTCGGTGATGGTCTTGGGCCGGCCGGGCCGCTTCGCCTCCACCACTCGCCGCTTGTTTTCTTGTTCGAAGAATTCCTTGTTTAGTCTGAAACGCTCTTTGAGGTTGTCTGGAAAAGAAAAAAGGTTAATGACGTGGGAATTGTATAAATGGTTGTCATAGCAAACGCAAGTACTCTAAAAGTTTTCAAGCAATACAGTGAGTATCCCTCCCTGGCTGGGCATACAGATCGTTTCTGTTCTGCCGAAGTAGATATAATGGTAGTAGGTAATGGAACTGGACGGGTCACGTTTGTCGAACGATTTGTGGGCCAAGATTACCACAGAGTGGCTCCACAACTCTAATCGGAGACCTGGCAGAACCCGTCGGCAATGGCGGGATAACTTAGACTCCTTTTTAAGAGATTGGCCAGATGTTGCCCAAAATCGGAACGAATGGAAGTAGAGGGGGAGGTTTTGCCCAACAGTGGGACACAATAAGCTAGCTATAAATGTAATTTGTGAGAAGTGTTTCCCCCAGCATAAAATGACATATTAATTTGTACGGTATGCCGCATTGCCGCCTCCCTTGTTGAAAACCCATGTTGCTCGAAGGTGTCAGTTAATCTGTGACAGCGTGCAGGACTTGTCTATTCCTAAGGCCCATATTACACAATTATCTTCGAACATCTATGAGTCACAGAAATATAGGACGAACCTATGACAGTATATAATAAAGATATGACTGATATATAGACGCTGGCTGGACGGACTCGGTTCGACAATGGTCGCCTTTCGATCTTATTGAAAACCAGTATGATTTTCTTACCACTAGGGTATGCTCCCTGCCTCTTCCGGCAGCCCTTCCACATGAACAGAACATACTTCTCCAGCAAGTCCGTTTGGTGGATGTGCAGCGACTCTTTCTTCCAGTAGAATAGCATGATTAAATTCAGTCCGTGAAGAATGGCGCGTGAAGTGGATGTCATACAGCTCACAGAGTAGTTAATAAACAATGTGACTTACCACTAGCCTCCATCACTGAGATATACTGCCCCCCCGCCTCCTCCGGGAGCCCTTCCACTGGAATATGCTTCTCCAGCGTGTCAGATCCAATCTGGTGGATGTGCAGCGAATCCATCAGCTCTTTCTTCATGAACGGCTTGATTAATAGCATGATGCGGTCCATGAATGAAGGCGCGTTGAGGAAGTGGATGCCAGTTACGCGGACCAGCTGGGCTTCCTGAGGACATAAATAGGTACTGTAACTGAAAATAATCAGTAGTCAACTGGGTCACTGTGTCAGACAATCTGCCATCAGGGATCAGGTGGAGACCTAGTTAAAGTTGTATGTGACAATCCTAGCTGTAAGTATATCACTCACTGCATTGTGACCACAATTCACACGTATTTCTATTTACTACTCTAATGTTTCACACTGCAGTGAGTGATATACAACTTTAACTAGGGACTCCACCTCAGGGAGTTATGGCGGGAGATCGTGCGGAGAGCTATGTCCGCTTCTATCACAGACGTGGACGTCCTAACGTAACTAAAACCGCTCTGCCAAGAGCGAAATGACAGAAAAGAAGAGAGGTACCTATTGAAAGTACTCCTTACTTTAGTCACCTTTAGTAGATGGAGGATACACGATGATCCGGGAACGTGCCTTATAAGATCAAGTGTTAGAGCTTCACACTCATCTATGGCAACCCGCTTAAGTAGTGAGATGAGGTCTAGTATCTGGCTTCAGCTCATCTGAATGATATACGATTTCCTTAAAAAGATGTTGCAGGCCGCACGTTTCTGGACATTATCTGCTGCCCCCCTCTCACGCGCCTTCCAACACCAGGAGATAGTGCAGGATGCTGTACAGCATGCAGGTCCATCGTCCTCAGGTCTAGCGCCCTACAATAGCCATGGGACTCTCAGGTCATGTCACAGTTCCAACTCACCTGGAGATAAGCAGTCGCCTGCAATAGTATCTTCCGCTAGACGCAGACACAATCTTATCTGTACACCCATAAGAGCGTGTCATACTGTTGTAGGTGACTGTAAAAGACCTGGGTAGCCAAAATCCCAATCGCTCACGCTCAGTCGCTAACGAAACGCAACTGTCATTGTCACACTAATAAATAAATATTTATATTCTATTCTATTCTATTCTATAAGGAAAAGTGATAGAGAGAGGTAGATACGATACGTTATTAAGCGTGAGCGATTGGCATCTTGGCTACGCACGCTGTACAGTCAGTAGGTCAATTATGGTCAGGTGCATTGAGAATGTCCCTAGGTCCAACACGATATGCATCTGCCATCGCACCCTTCAGGTGTCTGGCTCCAACTTACCTGGAGATAGTACAGGTACTGCTGTACAGTCTGCAGATCCATCTTAGCCAGGTGCATTAGGGAGAACGTCCTAAGGTCCAATACGATTTGCAACCCTGGCCATGTTCCTTCCTCTTCCTGCCAGAGTTCTAACACCATTGTAGCCACCCTTAACCAGAAATGACAAGTTTATTTTCTCTAAATCAGGTGAATCATTTAAATGTCTATTACACTATATATATAGTTATACTTTTAGTTTGTAACATTATTTCAATTTTGTACACTTTGCTTTTTTTCTTTGGTGTTGAATAAAACTTTTCTATGTCTATGTCTATGTCTATTGAATCATTCTTGGCGCCATGGTAGTCGTTTTAGAGTTAATCCTACGAATAGTAGATGTCTTAGATTGAAAAGAAAAGTGGAAAAATCCATGCCTCGGGCGGGACTCGAACCCGCGACTCTGGGCTACACGCCCATCGCTCTGCCAACTCAGCTATGGAGGCCACGCCCGAGGCCCCGAATTTCTCCTCGTTAACCCTCGTAGGCGCCTTAGGGAGGCGCTTAGCAACATCTACCGTAAGAAAGTAGGTACTTCTTAACTGGCAAGTGGAGTCTCAAGTTATATTGGAAATTCATCACTAATAATGTCTTGAACGACGTTTTCTGAGCTACGACTTCGGTTCTCATACGGATCTCATTGATCTTCTTTATTCTCTTCAAACTTGAATATGCGATGGGTTATGATGAATCTCTCTTAGGGATGACTCACACACATCCGATCCGATCCTATCCGATCAGGGACGATCTGTCAGTTTCTATAGAAAACATCACGTGACATCCTTTATGGTCTCTGGCGAACTTTACCTGATTCCATCGCTGAAGACATACTTCCTGGGGTCAGGATCGATGATGCTGCAGTACACGACCGCTGAGCCGTCATGCGCACGCGCTTTCAATGGAAATACCACACTGTAACAGGGAAGGTCGTCTGAAATTCTGATCTCTCATCAGCAATGGTATCGCAGTGCTTCACAGATGTTCGCTGACGCCCGCATGACTTGTTTTAGCGCGGCAATGCGTCTGCGTGCGCACCAGCCTCAACACCGTCCTTGCTATGATTGCGGACAGGATTGACTGTCCGTACATTTATGCACTGTTGTGAGCTACACAAGCCCAGTAACGGTGAATCATTTGTATGATGAAATAATTTATAGTCACTAACATGATTTTTTAAGTAGGTACGAGTATATTTATTGTAACTAATATTTTATGAGCCGCGGGCTTGAAATAAATGCTAATTTACTTATTTTTAATTTTAATTAGGGGCAGCAAATGTCTATTCGTTGTGGAGATCTGGGGAGGCTTTTGTCTAGTACACGTATTTCGGCAGAATAATGAGGATGAGTTTCATTAAACATGCCAAGTGCGAGTCAAACTCGCGCACCGAGGGTTCCGTATAAACTTAATGTTATAGAAGACGTCAGCCACTTATCGACATATTGGGTCCGTCGTTTCTACGGCATGGAGTTAGTATGAGAGTTTGTTCCTTGATATTTTTTCATGACGTAAACCATTTTTTTACCTTTAGTTATAAGACAGTACTATATAATGTGCAAATGTAGCCCTTTCAAATGATACCCAACATGACCAGTGACCCAGTAACTAAACTTTAAAGTTTTGCCCCCTCTTTCATCGGGCATTTTTCATTGAAAATAAATTAAAATATGTGATAAATCTTCTCTCAATGTGTCTGCGTTAACTTTGTTTATAACTATTCTAAATTTCAAATCGGTAGCTTAAGTAGTTCTCGAGATATTTAAGAGACAGACTGAGACCGAAATCTTGGACCTTAGTGATGGATGACTAATGGTCTATTGAGACAGTAGTGGTTTTTGTCTTCTAAGTAAAATACTATTAATCCAGTCATTTTACGAACCGCTAGTATGGCAGACAGGAAATAATTCATAATAGCTGATTTTTTCGGCGTAACGGACGTAACATAAATATAGTTATTACGTCGACATATAATCCAAATATATTTAACTCATTTACAATTATTTAAAAATATTTCTAAATTAAAAAAATCAAGGACATTGTGTTAAAAATAATTATAACATTTTTTTTCTTCACACTAGTAAAATTATATTTCCTTTATATTATATGACACGAATCGGTCATAAAATAATTACGTATCCCTTGTTTATAGTAAATGAATCCCGAGTCATTATTTTATTGTGCATATTTCCATAACCAAATATCGTAATTACTTATAATTTTTTTCAGTATTTATAAATTTCAATTCGGACATCTATTGCAAGAAAATCACACTCGTAAGTATTCTGGGAGGGGGGTTTTATGGGGTTGTTAAATCTTAGTCAGTAAAAAAATGGTAATAGAAAAATGTGTTTTGGGATTTTCACTATGAGCACTTTCAAGTTAAAGTAGGTTAAAATCGCCTTATTAAATGGATTGGTATTAATATTATTACAAACACCTCATAACCTTACTTTAAATTTGCCGCGCACTAGTCGCGAGCAATGGCCGACCGCGGCGAAAGAATTTTGGCTCGCCGGCGCCGCAGGGGCCAGTGTTGCCAACGCTGGTTTATCTTATATTTATACAATTGTTGAGACATCGATAGGTACAATTTGCAAATTACTACTTATGTTCACCAATATGTATCGATTTATTTTAAAATTCATGGAATATTTCATCACTATACACTGTAATTTATGTAGTAAAAAGCGTATTATGTCGTCAATTTAAGACATTTAATTGGGTTAAGTAAAATTGTTATATTTTATAATAATTCAGTGCCATTACCTAACACGAAATTTGTTCATTCCTGTATAAAGTTTGCGTTAAGAATTTCATGTAAAGATTTTGTCACTTTGCGATGAGGTTTTTTTGGTTCAACGTGAGGCAACACCGGTAATGGCGCATACGGCGCGGTGATTTAAGGCAAGATCTGACACGTTTAGTTTAAAGTTAAAGCGGCGAATAATAGGCGTTTTAATTTTTTGTTGTAGAAATAGTACATTACTGCAGACGCCGGGAAAGAAGGGCTTAACGGGTGAGTATGTATATAGACGAGCCGAGCGTTAGCGAGGCCGGATAACCATACGAAGCCGTTAAAGCCCTTTTCACGGCAAGGCATGTATAGTGCTTTTCTCAAACATGCAATGAAATAATTAAAAAAATCTCCAAAAATATGATACCTACTTTTGTTTCTAGAGAAACTAAAGGTTAACTTGACGAATTAATATATCTAACACAAATATTGCTATTTAGTTCGTGGTGATTCCAACACGAATTTAGTCTATAACGATAAAACAAGATGATCCATAAATATTTCATGATATATAAATATGTCGCACTCTAAAATGTACCAAACACGAACAGCACTTGTTATTCTGTGACAATTATAACCTCTTTACAATTTTTTGTAATGCCTACTTAGATATCCTTAGATAGACAGACACAGTTTTCACTTAAACAAGAAACCAATTTAGTCTAAACAGTTATCGTTTTATTAAATAAACACGCATGCATTTTGGGTAGCCATATGCCTTCCGACATCTCGTTTGTCATTTGCGCCATCAATTAATTTAGAGCCCATTCAATTTTACTTTCGAATTTCGCACTTAATTTTGGTGGGGCTCAATGAATAGTAATTTCTTCGTCAAAAATCGACGACAACATAATTATTATAAATAACAATGAACAATAAAACCATTGAAATAGAATAAAAGAATCAAAGTTATTTATTTAACTTAACCTCCAAAATTATTAAAAAACTACCTACTTAGGCGTTTTTTCACACGCGGTTTGAGTAAACGCTTTTACGTTTAAATTTAATCTTTGAAATGTACCTATATTTGTGCGTGTAAATTTACAATAACGTGTTTTTACTTATGTTCAAAAAGCGGAAACGTAGTAACCGTCAAAACGCAAACTAGGTACAGGAGAGCCAAAAAACTTTCCGGTTTTTGAAAAAGAAAATCATAACATCTTCGTTTATTAATTGAATTAAGTACTTCAGATTCGGAATACATATAAACCTTTTACGATTTGATCTTATCTCATACTCATTTTCCATTCCGTTTTTAGTGGCGCTTACTGTAATGGCACTTTTATTTTCGTTACGCGGAAACGCTGTAAGTAAACGAAGCAGATAAATGTATGGAAACCGCCAAACTATAATTATAGTAGATTTTCCATAAAACTTAAATGTGTTAACCGCCAAACAAGGAAAATAATCAGTGAAATTAAAACGCTTTAAATGTAGATTGACTTTTATTGACGTGTATTTAAAAACGTGCCTTTAATTTTCATGATGGTTTTTTTATGAATAATTCGTTACCACCAATATTTTCCAATATTTTACATCAATATATATATATATATATATATTTGTTAAAATATATTATGAACTTTAGTCTATGACAGTTTACAATTTGCCGGCTTTGTACGAGTCACTTCAAAATATTCAAATAGATGAATAAAACCAAATCACTATTTCAAAAGTTACCTTAAATCTGAGCAGGTGACACGATTGTCTCTTAAGTTTTTGTAGAACGTAGGTATAGCATAGTTCTAATCGAATTCAATTTTATATTTATTTGTATTTCTATCATTCAATCAATGAACAAAATCATTAAATGTTACAGGTATCTTCATTAAAATAATAGTCCTGTAGTTCAATTTGTCCTGAAAGTGAATTTTATCAAATAATTTCCAGTTCATTCAAGTTTCGGTAAAAACCCGGTTTCACTATTGATTTATCGGTTTTATACCGACCCCAAATCCGGTCAAATTACCGGTAAACCGGTAATCCGGTTTGCTGCTTAGTTTAAACGCTTTAAATGTAGATTGACTTTTATTGACGTGTATTTTAAAAACGTGCTTTGAATTTTCATGATGGTTTTTTATGAATAATTGACTTCATTAACAGTCAATGAAAGTACTAAACTTGATTAGATGACTAATTGTCAAATTCTCACAATGAAAATGTTATAAAACAAAATTATCTTAGTAATTTTTGTATCTTACTTCGTATTTAAATTAGGGCTCTTATCTCTTATACATCTCACTGCTCTGTTCCCACTATAAAATATCACATGCAAATAATAATTAACTTAAGCTTCATATTTCTGGTAAAAAAAAGTTTCTAAATAAACATCTATTATGAAAAAAGACAATTTTAAAAACCTTTGAAACTAAGATAATCTAAATATTTCAACTAAACTACAAATGTAGGTTCAAAGTTACTTACATTATGACTATTTCTTTATTTTACTTTTTATTTAATTATGTTATTATGATTATTGTGTTAATATGGATAATGGTGTTACTTAAAATATAAAATAAAAACTACAATAACGATGACTAATCCAAACGACTAGCCCTGAGCTCCTACGGATGCAAAGGTGCATATTGCTAGTGGCCGCTTAACAATATAACTCAAGGCAAGCTGGCATGAAAACTTCCTCAGATAGCGGCAAGACATCGTGACCATTACTCTCCACCTTATTGCCGCAGATGCTATATGAGATTCACTAATATCACTACGAGGCAAGGAGCGATAGCCACCCCTCCCGTATTGAACCACTTTTGAAAAGGTTTCTTTAATGTGGCGACGAAAGTGTATGCAGACCCGCTCCAGTAACTGTCCTAGCGACAGCCAACAGCCTGGCCTGTGCAAGTGTGCATGTCTATAGCATATTCCACCTACCCGGTAAAAGCTCGGTTCATAATTATGTCAATTGTCATCCTATGCGTTGAGCGGGTTGAGACTTCTCTAACTACTACTAAAGCATCAGAACCATATAAAATAGTTGCCCTAACACCCAAAGATAAAAATGTAGTGACCACACAACTCCATCTAACAATGGATGCGCAGAGTGTAAACCATCACTCTGATTTCGCTGAGGATCTTAAGCTCGTTGGGTTGTATTGAGGGAGGCCTTGAGAAAGTTATTAACAGTCTCCTTTAACACAGTCAAATAAGTCTGCCCAAAGCCCACAAAACCCTCAACGTCTTTGCAGCCATAAAAAGAAGCTGTCTCCTCATTTCGAAGGCTTTAGGGATCTCCTCCGAACAAATAGGAGAACTCAAGAAAGTAAACACTTTGCTGAGACCTCTTTGAGTCCCGAAAGCAATCTGCTAAATATTGGGAAAGAAACACGGGATTTACCTCTGCAGGGAAATTATTCACATTTTCGTGGGTAAACTCTTAGTCCCAGATCTTGAAATCGTGTAAACATAATGTCAAGATATTGTGTTAACCGACACTCAATATTATATTAACATGTTTGAGAAAAATATATAATTTTGAAGGAATTTCTCTTTGTCATCAGAATTATCCGCATGTTATTTGCCTGCCTCTACTCATTTGTCTTTAACGAATATGTAGTTATTTGCACTCCACACGAAAAAACTCACACTACGTACTTGCCTATCACTCCACGATCGCTAACCGACTGTTTACTAGCGATAACGATGTCTATGCATGTTTAAATGGCGGTAACCTACAGTTGTGCCTCTCTTTAGATGTTTGTAAATTGACGTAAGGCTTGTTAATTTCTAAAAATGTTAACGTTTAAAATGTCGTAATTACCGTCCGTAGATTATAACATTTTGCGATTAAAGCTATAAGTGCAAGCATTATTTTATTACTATACGCAAAAACGCAGTATCCGCAACAGACATCATATTGAGACCGCTGTAACCACCATGGTGGGGTAATTTAGCAATAATGGAAATGACGTAATTGGACTTGGTTAAACAAATACCATTTTTTTGGTGTTTTAGTTTGAGGTGTGATAAAAAAAATGCATTCGTTTTGCTATACTTACTGTCCAGTTTTTTCTAATCATCGTAGAGCAACGAGACCCAGGCCATTCAACGCGGAAAAATTCGCTGATTCCGAATATGCAATAAAAAAATGTTTGGTCAGGTGGTGGTTACTAGTCAAATTATTGATTTCTATTATATTCGATGACTCGTTAGGTACTACTTACAACTTAAGAGTACAAAATAATCACTTAGTTATAAGTATACAAATAAAAAAATAAGGCTATTATAAATTAATGTTTCGCATAGTCGTAACTTTCCCATACAAAGTAGGTACTAAGGACGCATACGACGGGTTAAGTAGAAATTTACTTAGCATGAATGGATTTAAGCTCAGACTGGTGCTTCAACCCATCCCTGCTCTGTTTACAGTTTTCCAATTTACAACACAGAAAGTTCCTATTACCTATTTATAGCTAACCTATGATTACTAAGTAGATAAGTATGTATCTCCGTGGTTTAGTCAAATTATTGATTTCTATTATATTTGATGACTCGTTGGGTAGGTACTTACAACTTAAAAGTACAAAAGAATCGCTTACGTATATACAAATAAATTAGAAAAGCTTTCACAGTCCGAATTCGCCAAAACAGCGACAAAGATTCACTTGCGAAACGATGTGACCTTGACTGCGTCTTCCCGGCGCGCACGTCGCCCGTCCGCGTATATTCACTTGTCACGTGCCGCAAAGCAAAGAGATCCTTAACGGTAGGGAAAAGGGTCCAATGTCGAAAGTGTAATTTAATGAATTTATAAAACTTAGTTTAATTCTGTACCATATGCATTAATTTGTGTGATTACCTAATTAATATGACTTATTCCGTTATTAGAAAAAAGTCTATCGAAAATTATTTCTATAAGTATTTTTTCTCGCGATTCAAATGTCGTTAACGAAGGCATAAGTTATACAAACGTTTATCCAGTAATACTTTCAGATTAATATCTTCACGAGACAGTTTTATGATGATTTAATGAAGGTCCAGCTTATTACTATTTTTTTCTTTCATCTTAGACGACACATCACTGAATTCATGTATTTGGGTGAAAAAGGTTCCTTCCGTGTATATTTTTTGTGTGATTTCACGTTTTGTGTTTAATACAGAATTTTAATACTAAGCTTACGACTCAAAATTATTATTATTATTTAAGGTAAGAAAAAACGGCCCTTTTGTGGCACTTTTTTTTTAAACCTCCTTCCGGTGGTAAAGTTAGATGGATTAAAGAATATAGTATCTTAGAATATCCCAAATAACAGGATAAAAAAAAATTAGGCTATTATAAATTAATGTTTCGCATAGTCGTAACTTTCCTGGATTATATTCAGAACTTACGCGGCAGAAAGAGAGGCATATATCTTCTCGTTCACTATCCGGTTCTTGAACAGGTTGTCGAAGAGGGTCTTCAGGGTGTAGTGCAGGTCCAACACCTGCTTGGAGACCTCGGCGCTGCGCTGGCAGCAGTGGTATGCCAGCACCAGGATTAGGTCTGCGGAACACAAATTAGTAAAGAGGAGTTAAAAATCTAGATACACGTAAAATGTATGATAGCCTTCATTTTCCGTCGGGAGTTAAATTATAGGTACCTAGTCTGATAAGAAATCGAACGAAGTAACAGTAGGTTAGAGTTAGAGAGCATCATACTATCTTGTTCTTACGGAAGTATTATCACCCGAAAAAAAGAGATGGGTATAGTTTTTATTTGTCTAAAAATACATTTATTTTCAAAATATAAACATATAGAGATCGCTTGTTAGCGATAAGACCGCCTGTTGTTTACCTCTACTTTTTTTGTGTTTTTATTTTAATTTATATTATTTTTTCTGTAATGTTTTGTAACAGTAAGTGTAACTTACCTAACTACCTACCTCTACCTAACTACCTTTAATTTATAATAGGTATTTGAGGCATTGTACCTAGGATGCTGGCGGCATTTCCTCGTTGTATCGCAATGCTGATCTGATACGTTGTGCGAGGAAGCCTACAGCTTTTGTCTTGTCTTTTTGTCCTACTGTTACTGCACAGTAACTAAGTACAGAAAACTAACTACAGTTACTTTACAGTCAGACTGTAGGTGCTTACCTAGTTGTTTTAGAACTGGACGGTCGGCGCCCTCTTAAGGATCCAAGCTAAGTATTTAATAGAATACTAAATTACTCTAACTAACTCTGGAGCCTCTTTGTCCAAAGTGAATAGACGCCAATACGTTTCAAAAGTATAGGGTAGGTTGTCTAATATTGAAACACAGTGAAACTTTGCGATATCTCGGAAACGCGGCTTTATCGGCTAGGAAGGACAACGTCAGGGACCCTAACCCTGTCCTATACAGTTTATAGAAAAGATCGCAACATCAAAGAGAATAGTAATGGAGACGTTAAGTTTAAAAAATATTTCGTGTCGCGTGAGTGTCACTAGATGGCGCTCTACACCTCATGCAGTAAAGTGATAAAAGTTTATGTTTTATAATAAAATTAAAGCCGAGTAAAAAACCCAAATTAGGGCTAGTTTCTGAGATAATTCCAAGTTTTATTTAAACATAATTTTACTGCCACTCGGTAAATAACGCGTTTTGGAATTTGATAATGCTACTATGTGGTCTAGTCTAGACATGATTTTTGACAGACTTCAAAGTGACAGTGTGATGTCTTTGCAAAACTCGGCTCTACCAAAAAAAACTTTTTTTTTGTATTTTTAGTGGGCCTTTTCTAAATAAATATTATGTACCATGTATCAAAGCATATAAAAAAAGAAAAAAAAGCATATTTTTGTTTGGTCGAAATGACCAAAAATCATATGACATTTTTTGTTTCTTTCAGCCTCAGGAATACACTGTTAAAATCTCTCGCAATGCTCACGGTCACCGTGTATAGGAGACACTATCATACTCGTAAACTGACTGATATGATCCCCGCCCCACGGGACGACCCCTCGCCAGGTGGACCGACGACCTGAGTAGAGTGACGGGAAGTGGATGCCTGGCTGAGGACCGAGTGTGGTGGCTAGAATCGGGGAAGGCCTATGTCCAGCAGTGGACGACCACGGGCTTATGATGATTACAATACACTGCCGTGTTAATTATTGGGAAACAGTCATTCAATATCGTTACCATGCTGCATTGCAGCGCGCATTGTTATAGGTCATTATTTATGTAAAGACGAACAGTTTTATGTACCTACCTAGTCATAATTTGTTGATGGTGAGCGATGAATTTCTTTTTCATGTCTCTGGGGGTGCTGCCCCAATAAAATTTGGGGACATAATGAGGGGATATAATGTCAACATCGAGCACTCTGTCACAATGCTGACGAAATTACACTGTAACTTTAAGCTGTACCTGATATGTGGTCGCCTGGCAGGTGTGGCTGTGTGGTTAGCCAGGCCCGGAGTTTGGCGATATCCTCAGGAGTGACTCCTGTCTTCTTGGCGTACTCCTGATCCAGAGGAAGCTGCTTCACTACCACTGGTGCAGACATGTTGGAATCTGTTGAGAAAAAGGTTAATTATATTAAGTTACCTATACCTATAGTCACTTACACATCAACATGGAAATATATCGATGGACTAATAACATCGAATAAGTCTATAAAACTCTCGTGAGACTCGAACATATTAAATAATATTTAAAACGGGTCACTCACGTAATTAAGTCGATTTTCGCTCGACATGTTTCGATATCAGTGCACGACTTGTCTTTGTCTCAGTCGCTCCTGATGACGTTCTTCGTAAAGATCGAAACATGTCGAGCGAAAATAGACTAAATTACGTGAGTGACCCGTTAAATAAAATATGTTCCACTTTTTACACCCTTAAAGGATGACTCACACTAGGACGCAGCGGGACGGGACGGGGTGGGAAAGGACGATTTGTCAAATTCTATAGAATGAATCACGTGATAGCTCGGAGCCCTCGATATCACGTGACGTAACGTTTTCTATATATGCAGACAGATCGTCCCGTCCCGTTCTAGTGTGAGTCATCCCTTAACCCATAATTTCTTCGAGATAAAAAGTGACCACTCGGCACCAATTTTTTGGTAGGTACACATTTTGAGCGGTAATTCAGTTTTCATACATTATAATGAAAAAATTACTAAGGGGCTTCAAGTGCCTAGAATAGGGATCGAACCTGTATTCTCCTGCATTCGTGGCAGAACTACTAGGCTACTAGGCTCTTGCCGCGAATGCGGGAGAACGCAGGTTCAATTCCTGCCCTGGGCATTGGAAGCCTGTTGGTCACTTTTTCTTTAGTATATGACATCTATCTTTTAATATAAATAAAAAATAAATAAATAAACATACGATACGGCCCGCCTCATGGTAAGCTGTCGTTTGACACCGTAGGCTATGGATGCATGCAACTCCAGGAGTGTCACATGCGCGTTGCCGACCCATTGAAAACTTGTACCTACACCCTTTTTTTGAAAAACCCCTTATTGTAGTACTTCGGGAAAACCTCGACAGGAGCCCATTCCACATCATTTAGGTTTTCATAGGTATTATAATTAACTAGCTTTTGCCCGCGTCTTTTTGCTAGCTTTAGAAAGAGACAAAAAGCAGCCTATTTCACTCTCCATCCCTTCAACTATCTCCACTTAAAAAATCACGTCAATTCTTCGCTCCGTTTTGCCGTGAAAGACGAACAAACAAACAGACACACACACTTTCCCATTTATAATATTAGTATGGATTGCGTGGTTCACAATTGTATTATTAAGCAAGTTAAAAGAAAATTTAGGTACAATAGCGATAAACTTAATTAGTACAAAATAATAGCTTATAATTAACTGCAAGGTTCACGTCTCATGAACCAACCTGTATCTACCTATATAAAACAATGACGGTATAAATTGCTTAAACATTATATATACATACGTATTTTTACAATAAATATTCTTTTAAAGCTATACAAAAAACATATCGTAAATCATTTTATGATTACAATCGCACTTAATTTAAAACTCTCTTAAAAAATACATTGACCAATGATTTATTGCTACTACCAGGGATGTTTCTTAAAAAAAACATTAAAAAAATACATCTTCTTAATTTTTTAAACGAGAAGTAAAATAAAAAAAATACAGAGAAGATAAAAGAAACTTATGACTTACTGAAATTTAGGGATTCCCTCGTCTCGGCAATGGGTCCCAGTCAGCTTGTGCAAGATAAATAAGCTATACCTATCCAGCGATTTATTTTGTGAGGCATCAGTTACTCGTATAACTGTACCATATATGTGCAAAACTGATGATGATGGTATAAATAACCATGATTGAAACGTAGAACCTAGCTAGGTTCTAACTAGTTCGAAAGGCGTCCCGTCCCGACCATACCGGGGTCTTGCATCGTCCCGAGAGAACCATAAAACCGTGTGAAAGTGTGATTTAAAACGCGTCAATTTCTTGACACTTTGACTGCCTGAAAATATTTACCGGTAATCTACCGGCTAACCAGTAATTCCAATACAATTTTTACCGGTTTGCATTTCCTACTCCTAGCCTAGTCGGTAGTGACCCTACGAAGGCAGGAGGTCCCGAACGACCAAAATCAGCCCAAAAAAGTACCAAAAAAGATCACCATGGGGGGAGGGAGGGGTCGAAAATCGGTATACTCTTGGCTCGTCTCAGTCGTTTTTTGTCACGTTCTTAAATTCGTCCCTTTCTGCTTTCGTCACCCATTCTTCATTCGTCACTTTCGATATTTGGCTATTTCTTATTCCGGCTTAGTTCGGTATTCGTCACCATCATCTTTAGGCACGTTCAATGTTAGTCTATGTAGTTTTTAGACTCACTCGTTATTCGTCATTTTTTTCACGGCAGGTTCGTTGTTGGTCATATTCGAATTTTTGGCAAGTTCTTAATTCATCTTATTCTGCATTCGTCACTTACGCTGGAAGTCTTTGTCATCTTTCGTCATGTTTGTTGTTCGTCTTTTCCTAGCGTAGCGTTGGGTATTAGTAATGAAGGAAGCCATAAACCAGAAACTTCATGTTTTCATTTCCTGATGTTATCGCCTACATTTCGGAACTTATTTGAAACAATATACAGGATGGAAAAGATCGAATGCCACATGAATGGCAACTGCCTTAATAATTGTTAATAGTACATTATGTGAAAAGGAGAGGAAAGAGGACTTTCCTTTGTTTTTTAAAATAATAAAGTACGAAATCATGAAAAATTGCTTACCTCAGTATTATATTATCTTGCTAACAAGATGGGAATTTCACTTTTTAATTTTGTTTTCACCCGGCACGTTAAATGCACCGTAACTTGGTCCATTCCACTGTCACTTAGGTACGTGACGGATGAAAACAAATTTAAAAAGTAATTGTTAGATATCTTGATTGTTACTTATAGAAAAATGAACCTAACCCTTACAATCTGCATAAAAAACACGGCACATTATTTTTCGTCACATTTGACTGGTTCGAGTCCCGACGGAGGTAAGCGATTTTTCAAAGATCCATAAATGCAGAATTTATTATTTAAAAAAGCAACGGATGATCTCCTTTACACAGAACGTGCTATTTACAATATTTAAGGCAGTCATGTGGCATTCGATGTTTCCACCCTGTATATTTCGGCAGTCTAAAACAAACCAATAAGCTATATAGCCAAATAGTGAGTGGAGCGAATATCGAAAGAGATTAACAGAGAATCCGTCCAACAAAGAAATATAAAAATTTCTAAAGAGGCGAAATAAGAAAAACACGAACTAAGAATAGTCCCAAAAACGAAAATACAAATAAAGAGTGAGTCTTAAAACAACATAGACTAACATTGAACGTGCCTAAAGATGATGGTGACGAATACCGAACTAAGCCGGAATAAGAAATAGCCAAATATCGAAAGTGACGAATGAAGAATGGGTGACGAAAGCAGAAAGGGACGAATTTAAGAACGTGACAAAAAACGACTGAGACGAGCCAAGAGTATACCCGAAAATCGGCCAAATATGATTACATGATCTTTGAACGAGCTCTATGTCGTAGGGACGATATAAAGCAATCCGTCACATTTCCATAGTCGGTTGTCGGACCAATTTCCCATTCATTTATTGCCAGATCGGGCGGATATTCCCGAACGTATGGCCAGCTAATACAGGATAGATGAAAAATAATGTTTTCATCACACTTGCTCGGTAATGGTGTTATTATAACGCGCGGGCGTATAGAGCGGTTAGAGCCGATTTAGTCCCCTACGGAGTTATGGATTTTAGTACAATATAACTCCCGAGGGAGTTATGAGTTTAGTTTTAAAATATCGTACGTCATTTCACTTGAGACTAAGGAGGTTTAGCATCAGCTAAGGCTTATTTCAAATCTTCAAACTTGGCTATAAACCAACTTTAATGTGTATTATTCAACTTTAATAAATAGATTCATTTGTATATTTGTTTTTTTTCCTTATAAGTGTGATGAAAAACATTGTATGCATCACGGTCGGTAAGAGGATTATAAACTCGAGTCATTAAAAGCCCTCCGCCTGCTGCGTCGGGCTTCTAACAGACTCTCGTTAGTAATCCTGTACTTACCTGCCTAGATGCACAATGTACTATTTCGTCCCGATGCCTACCTCATCATCATCATATGCCGGATACATGTATACAATACACACATATAATTTATGTATTAAGATCTACATCATAATACCAATATACATATATAATTATGCCTGATCGGCGCAATTATGTCTGTTGTATTTCCGTTATTTATTACTTAATGTTTGTACAGTGTAAGCCGTAAAAATACTGGGCATTAATTTATATCATAGTCGAGATGCTAAATTTGCAGTTACTCGAGCGTCGTATGGACCTATTGGAATTGAAAGATTAGTTGATAGTAAAAATAAAAGGTTATATGATGTTTTTTTAGTGGCGTCTACATACTTTTATAAAATATAACAGGGTACGAGGTATCTCCCTTATCTTAATCTGCCGCGCCCGAGTTACTACAGGATACCCCCTTGTCCTCCCACTGTTATAGCTGTACATGTAAACTATAATACCTATTACCAATGGACAATCGTGCGAAATTTGACGCAGATGGTTCTGCAATCGTTTTAATAACTTTGAATACATTCTATAAAATTAAACTTTGGTAAGTTCTAGAATCAGGCTTCACGAAAAAATGGCGTTTAAATGTATAACGAGTCATCTAAGTTCATCGGAGAAAATCCCTGATTTTAAATGTTTTTACTCCATCAAGAATTATTAAACCTAAATAATTAGTCGCTAAGATAAGTCATTTAAAAAAAAGAATTGTTTGACAGATTGATAGTTGACAGACAGTTAAATGGTGTATGGGTTTTTAATTAACTAATTTTTTAAATTGTCTTCGAGATGACAAGTCAATTATTAAATTGTCATAGTCTTGTAACCAAAAGTTTCAGTCTTTTGGTTACAAGACAAAGTTTTTTTAATTGAAAAATAATATACAGGTACGAAGACCTTAGAAGGTCAAAAAAATTATTATGTTTTGTATTTGTGTCTGATAAGTTAATGACACTTAAATATTTACAATTCAGATTTTAATTTAATTTTGTTCTCTAAAAAAAACTTACAATTCAGATTTTAATTTAATTTTGTTCCTTTCGGTGTCGAGACCTTTGGTCCGTGGGGCCCTAGCGCTCTGAATAGTCTGAATCTCTTCAAAGACCTATCGAAGAGACGCCACAGGAGACCCAAGAGGTAGCAAGCAGCCTCCTCGCTACACGGATCAGTCTAGCAATCTAGCGAGGGAATGTTGCCAGCGTCCTCGGCACCATGCCGCATTTTAGCTTTTATTTAGTTTTATTTTAGCTTTTATATAGTTTTGTTTTAGTTGTACTTTATTTATACTTCTAGATTTATAGTGTTTTAATATGTTTTAGTTTCGTTTCATAAGAAGGCTCAAAGTCACCCAAAGGGCGATGGAGAGAGCTATGCTAGGAGTCTCTCTGCGAGATCGTATCAGAAATGAGACCATCCGCAGCAGAACCAAAGTAACCGATATAGCTCTCCGAATCGCTAAACTTAAGTGGCAGTGGGCGGGGCACATTGCACGTAGAACCGATGGCCGTTGGGGCGGAAAGGTTCTCGAGTGGCGACCGCGTACCGGAAGGCGCAGCGTGGGTAGGCCCCCCGCAAGGTGGACTGATGACCTGGTGAAGGTCGCAGGAGTCCGCTGGATGCGGGTGGCGCAGGACCGGTCATTGTGGAAATCTTTGGGGGAGGCCTATGTCCAGCAGTGGACGTCTTTCGGCTGAAATGATGATGATGATGATGAGTTTCGTTTCTTACAATAAATGGATTTTTTTTAGAAGGCAAGTAAACGATATCATTTACCCTTCCGAAAAGTTCATACACCTATTTATGACCATAATTATTATCCAGTTAATTAATTTTAACGTTTATGGTACCTACCTGATAATTTATCTGAGGTACCTGACCTGTTGTTATCATGCCCTTGCACATCGATGTCTCGCCGATAAATTATTAATTAAAAAAACCACAGATTAATCTTACTTAATAAAAAAAAAATTTAGTCAAGGTCGTTTTTATTTTTGAGTGCACAGTGTTTTGATACGTAAAGGATAAGATGCAAGGTGAAGCGTGGATTTATGATACCAATCCCGGTTTAAGAATTTGGTAGACAGACCACCCTTGGTTGCAATAAGGCGTGCGACTTTCAATCCGAAGGTCACGGGTTCAAGACCCGGCTCATAGTTCAAGACCCGGCTCATAGTTCAAAATTATGCACGTAATATCATTGGATAGTAAGACCCAGTTCATCCTCTGGGTATTGGAAGGGCATGCAGTCGCTCACATATAGGGGAAGGTGAGGTATAATAGTCCCTCTTACAGCGGGAATTACAGTCAATTTGTGTAAGAATGTCCTGTAATATTTATTTATTTTATTTTAGTGACAGGCTCAAATGGCAATGGGCCGGACACATTGTTCGTAGAACTGAAGGTTAATGGAGGGCAGAGAGGTTTCCGAGTGCGAATATTCACAGGCATATGTCAGTTCTGCTCGTACGTCAATCGGACTTAGGCTAAAGGCGCTTAAATGTGGTCGAAGCGCTTGAAGCAAGCTTTGATCCAGGACGACATCTTTCGACTGTAATAATGATGATGATTATCACCAGAAATATCAGTCCTTAGGTGCTTACAATTGACGATCCCAACTGTGACACCTTCATCATTTGAACTATGTAACTAACGTCTATAAAGTCGAAAATAGCTCGACATGTTCGGGACGGTCCGCGCCCCATAATCATGAGTGCGAAGCGCTTGCGGCGATTGCTCTGCGCACACTCCCGCACCCCCACAGTAACCCGGTCTAAGTATATTAATATGTCTAATACTCACGGGAGTTTTCTATTTAAAACTATGTAACTAAATTAATATTTAATTTTCGGGTGGGAATAGAGCCTTCAAAGGAAAACTGGCAGCACGCCGGTGGATGTTGTGGATGCGAATTTTTATTTGTTAAAAGATTAATTGATTTTTGATTGTTATAAGGCCAATGTGACCTTAGGGTCCATGACATTAACAATAGTAGCAATAAATTGGAGGTTAGGAATAGGTACCTAACCTAGCTGGCTAGCTAGCCATCAAGGTCAGGTTAGCCATACCTTACATACATAGTAAAAATATTAAGATAATGATGGTTCTTGGTAACTATAGAATAATTAGCAGATAGTTATCGCTTGTAGTAGTAAAATATTATGATACCTATCATTAATAGTTTACTATTTATGTTTAAGTATTAATTAAGTACCTACGAAGTTATAGAAGTAGAGATGGCTTTCCGGCGTTGAATTAAATGCATAAAAAAACAATATAAAAAAAAACTTTGTATGGAGATAGGTGCATTTTCAATCAGCTGTTCCATACAACATTTTTTTTTCGAAATTTGAGCTTTTTCTCTTGCATCGTTGATCGCATTCAAGGACATTGACCTTATCAGCTGTTGAACTATCGTTCGCGACTTTAATTACACGCTGTATAAGGACCACCATGTATATGTCACCGTTAAATTGCGAACTCCTGACAGTTTATAATTTGACTAACAATATTATAAACTAACCTAACCTATCCATTTGTTTACAATCTGTCTCGTTTATAAACTAACGGTACTCATTCACAATTCTACGGTGTACGGGTACAATAGGACGTACCATAGAGACCCACTTATATTATACTAGCTTTTACCCGCGGCTTCGCCCGCGTACTAAACGTAATTTCCAACCGTCTACAAATAAGGAGGTTCTTAGTTGGGCCCGTATATTTGTATGTACCTACATATGTATGTTTGTCCGCTATTATCTTGCGGTTGGCTGAACGGATTTAAATGGAATGGATGGTTGTCGCAAAAGTGATCAAACTGAAAAATTCAATTTGGCGGCTGTTTCTCAATTTTGACCTCTGATTTGTTATAAAGAACCTCTCGAACCCTTTATATGTGCCTACCGAGCTCTTTATCACGAACTTAACTCTATAAATTCAAGATGGTGGCCGTTGATGGTGGCGTTGGTAGTTCGTTAGAAAGAACCTTTCGGATCCTCGGATATCGATTTTCATCACGATCAGATCATAACTGAAGAAATTCTAGACGATGGCCGTTTTTCTCAGTTTTAACTTCAGATTATTCATAAAGAGAACCTCTCGGAAATCGATTTTAACACGATCGGATCAATATCGAAATAATTCAAGATGGCGGCCGGATCTCGCAGTTTTTACTACAGATTCATTACTGAGGAACCTCTCGGATCCCCAAATACCGATTATTATCAAGGTCGGATTAAAACTCAATAAATTCAAGATGGAGCCCCTTTTCGCAATTCTGATCAAGGACCTATTTTATATTTAAGGTAGGCAGAGGTAGGTCGTTAGGTAAGTTACACTTACTGTATATATTTCCCATGTTGACTTTTTCACCCCATTTCGCACTCCTATTTACATATTTCTCGTTAGGAATACTCCTGTGAATAAAACAGTCTAATAAATCTTGTTTCCCGATATACAATCAAATCCCACTTCACCCCTTTAGGAGGAGAATTCTAAAAAATCCTAGCTATTTCCCGCAGCTTCGCCCGCGTACAAAATAAATGTTCAACCGTAACGTAATTTCAAAATCAAGTTGGCGGCTTTGATTCGTTATAAAGAACCTCTTGAACCCTTTGATATGTACCAACCGAGTACATATTACGATCAATGTTGACTTCTGATTCTTTAGAAAGAACCTTTCGGATTCTCAGATATTGATTTCCATCACAATCAGATCATGACTGACGAAATTTCAGATGGCGGCCTTTTCTCGCAGTTTTGGCTCCAGATTCATTGTAAAGAACCTCTCGGATCGTCTTTCTTATCTCAATTAGAAGGTGAATTCTGAAAAATCCTTTCTTAATGCACCCCTACACCTTAATAAGAAACCTACGTGCCAAATTTGAAATTCTAGAAACAGAAATAAACAACAAAACGACACTCATATTGATATGTTGAGATTTCAAAACCCCATCGCACCCCAACAGGGAAGATGGTGTGTACGTCCACCTCATTGGATTTCAAAATGGTTTTTGTTTTTGATTTCAGCGACCCGATAAACCATAAAAACGATAATCATGATGTTTTTTGACTTTGTTACCCCTTTTTGCCCTCTTAGGGGTTTAATTCTCAAAAAATCAAATACACGTCTTTACTCATTTATTTTTAGAAATACTCTTGTGTAGTTTTGAATAAAATAGTTTAACTAATCATGTTTCCCCATACATAGTTTGTACCGTCATTTCTCCCCCTTTGGAGGTGAATTTTGAAAACTCCTTTGTTTCTGCACCCCTACGCCTTATAAGGAACCTAAGTGTTAAGTTTGGAATCTATAGAACCAGAAATAAACAACAAAACGACACCCATATTTATATTTTTAGAGTTCGACCCCCTCGCGCCCCAACAGGGAAGATGGTATTTCAGAATCGCCACGTCAGATTTTAAAATCGTCGTTGTTTTTGTAATCAGCGACCCGATAAACCAGAAAACGATACCCATGTTGTTTTTTTACTTTTTCACCCCTTTTCCCCCTTATATGGGTTGAATTCTCAAAAAACCTGAAACACGTGCTACCTCATTTATCTTTATAAATACTCCTGTAAAGTTTCAAATGGCATAGGCCAACTAATCTTGTTTCCCCATAAAAACTTTGGACTTCCAAATCACCCCCTTAGGGGGTTGAATTTTGAAAAATCCTTTCTTAGTGCACCTCTAGACTTTATAAGGAATCTACGTTTTAAATTTGGTATCTCTAGGACCAGCGGATTGGGCTGTGAGTTGATAGTCAGTCAGTTTCTTTTTTATATATTATATAGATAAAAACACCTTTTTTGTATTTTGATGAGAAACCTTTACACATAAAATAAAGTCTCTAGCTAAACAGAAAACCTTCCGCCATAAAAACTTTCAACACCCTTTTCACCCTTATAAGGGTCGAATTTTCGAAATCGCTGAAATTACTTTTTGTAAACTCTAATGAAGATTCTTTTCACAAAGTTTGTAGTCTATGACTAAAAGGGAAACGCTTCCGCCATACAAACTTTTAACACACTTTTCACCCCTTTTGGGGTTGATTTTTCCAAAACGCTAAAATTACTTTTTTTGTATTTTAATAACAAAACTCTACACCAACTTTTGAGTCTCTATCTAAAAAATAAAACTTTCTTCCATACAAACTTTCAACCCCGATTTAACCCCCTTAGAAGATGACTTTTTCAAAACCCTTTCTTATTCGTTACCTTCGTTAAACACTCAACGTAATGTGAAAATTTCAGGATCATACGTTTAGTAGTTTCGGCTGTGCGTTGATCAGTGAGTCAGTCAGTCAGGACTTTTCCTTTTATACTCGTAATATATATGTATAGATTAGTTTTAATAGCAGTAGGTATCTGTGTAAAATTTGCTCATATAGTACTTTTTAAGTAAGTACAGGTTTTATCTAGGTACTATCTCAGAAAAGAAACTTGATATGATACGAGTAGGTTGTTATAGTTGGACAAACCAAATAGTTTTTTTAAATACTACGACGGTGACAAACAAGCATACGGCCTGCCTGATGGTAAGCGGTCACCGTAGCCTATAGACGCCTGCAACTCCAGGGGTGCTACAAGCGCGTTGCCGACCCTTTAAAAAAATGGAGGATTCTCTGTGTTGACACTGCTCACATATTTATGAACTCGACTGTAACAGACAGACTGGCAGAGTCTGGCATTTATAACATTATTTAGTAGTATACATATTCTAAACAAAAAAAATATTAAGAATAGTAACAACATGTTGTTTACCATCATTTATTTTTATCATGATTCATTCTATGCTATACTTAGCACGAACTCTTTTTATAGGTACTCAGAACAATCAGAACCGGTTGTAAGAAAAAAAAACTTACGAGAGCATACTTTAGCGACTCAAGCTTTAGGTATTTTGCGGAAGGCTATGCCTAGGTAACTTAGGTAAGTACATATAATTGACAACATTAAATATTATTAATTGCTTCTTTTTATTGTATGGCATGAAATAATGCACTTATTAATGGTAACCGTATTTTTTATTTGCGTATAACTCTTATAATTTAGGCAAAAAAAAAACAATATATATTATGAGAATTGTGATATCACGACTGTGTTTCAGTGCTGAATCAGTTTCATTACGCTAAGAACTTTCACCTCACCAACTCGAGAAGGGCTCTTTTATCCTTTAAACTAACGAGGGAAAATGCATTTTATCCACTAGTGGGGAAAGTAATTTGAATGGTTTCGTCAAGTTAACTTTAAAACGATAGTTTTTAGTAATAAATATCGGATAGCTTCCTTTTTGGATGAGATTTGTAATCGTATGTAGTTTTTATTTTCCTCGCGAAAGTGAGCTGAAAAATTTTGTATTACACTCGACGGGAAAGTTTATTCGACTCGTGACTTGACCCTGGTACAGCTCAAGATTCCAAATTAAATTTTGCAATTGTTCGCTTGCTCTGGTCTCAATATAAGCACGGGAATCAAACAACAACTTTGCTCCCTTGTAGAATAAGTAAATATTTGTGATCTACAAACTTATTATTTATAAAATGGTTGTCGGTTTGGTTTTGAAAATTTTGAAATGTTGTTAAAAAGAGTATGTCGTTTGCTATTAGGTATAAAGAAACTTTTAAGAAAAAAATTGTAAATAATTGCATATAAAAAAACTACTAGGTTCTTAAAAATAATCAAAAAAATACAATTGTAAAGCACGATTCAAATATAATGTAATAAATGTTTTGATTCATGTTTTTTGTTTTTAACCCCCATGATCGGGCAGCCCAGTGGTTAGGGCGTCTGCCGCGAAAGCAGGAGGTCGCTGGTTAGTTCCCAGCCCTGCTCACCGGGGACCATGGTCACTTTTTATATAGTATATGTACATCTCTTTCAATTTATAATTTAAAAAATCATGAAAAAAAAGTATTTATGTGAAAATACCTGTGTTAAACATATATTAAACACCCAGTACTTTGGCTGTTAAAGTAACTAATTATAATATTCCTATAAAACATTAAAAAAAACAATGGTATAAATGAACTTACCTTAAATGCACGTTATAACAAATTCCTATAATCACTAATTATATTTATCTTACGATGTCGACCACTCTTCACGAAGGTTCTATTCGCACTGAATGTGTTTATTTATTATTAGTTTATTAGTATGCAACTCATATAGTAACAACGAGTGGGGCGTGTTCGGAAATTTAAAACATGATACTAAATTTAGACCAGTCCATTTGTATAGGTATGAGAACATTCGATTCAGAAGTAGGTTTATGCAAGTGAAATTATTGATGAAATGAAATTACTTATATTGTTGCTTTGAAAATTTTTTTTGATTAGGTATATTTTTTATTAATCAAAATGACGTTTTGCCGTGTATGTTACAGACCTATTGTATTTTCCATCTCGCGGTTAATAACCATTTGCATCTCAACCTTTTTTTTTCACCTTTTGCAAAATTTCCCAATTTAATTTTTTCATAATAGCTCATTTCTCTCGAAGGTTTTCTATCCGAATTCCGAGGTATCGCAAAGTTTCCCATTTTCTTTTTGTTCTTCATACTTAGCAAGGTTAACAAACCTTACAAACCACACATTTCGGCGTAATGAGGATAACCGGTCATTGTGGAAATCTTTGGGGGAGGCCTATGTCCAGCAGTGGACGTCTTTCGGCTGAAATGATGATGATGATGAGGATAACCGCGAGTCGATTTTCCGCTAGGGGCGCTAGTGGAACGTGGGTCCTGCGGGAACATTTCAAACGTCACTTTGACAATTCTCTCATACTGACACAGGACACAGGACCCACGCATGATGAGACCGCCTGGTAAGCGACAATACGGTAGCTCGCATTACCCTACGGGCACCTAATAGTAGTTACATTACTGTCGAGGCATGGAAAGGGCAATTTGCAGGCTGAACATTGTTTAAATGGACGACTTTAGGAGTACGTTTAAATTAATATGAAGCCTGCAAATGCCTTTCCAGTCGAGTCAAGTATAGTGCTTTTCTCAAAAATGGTGCAAATAAACCAAATCCTGATAAAATCGAAACCTTCAATTTCATACCTGCTGCAGTTGCAAAAAAACACCAAAAAAAAATTAAGCTTTATTTTTCTTCTATACGCTATTCAAGTATAAATAAAATGTCGCTGTACCAACATTATAATAACCTTGACCTTAGGTTTTGGCTGTTTAGAGCCAATGCCTTCGTTTTAGTATTGTAGGTAGTATACTTTTACTTCCCAAACTAAGCAACGTGTTCAGCGACTTATAAAAATAACGTGTGTTTTGATTTTTATTACACTTTAATGTTTGAAGACGCAATGTACCCCAATTTTTGTCATTTTTGTACTATGACAAGAGACGTCAATTAGGCTGACGTACAGTCAACCAATTGGAACCCTAGGCCACTGTAGGACTATGTCATTGTGACGCTATAAATCAGATTGTAAGAAATCTCTTACTGCTTGCCATTTTGACCTGGTTCTAGAGTGGCCTGGCCTGGTTCCAATTGGTAGACTGTTCATTGAAAATACTATTTAGTTTGTATGAAAAAGTGAAAACCTATAGATTAAATAGGTACATAATTTTTAAAAGCTGTGGAACTGAAGTTGTTATGTTTGAAGAGATTACGACTTACGATAATTTTTTTTACTCCTTTTACTCAAGTTTATTAAGTCGAAAATAGCTGGACATGTTTCGGATTGATTCGCGAGCCTTAATCATGAGATACGCTTATGATATGACGGTGGCTCTTTGCGCACCGTGGCAAGCGCTTCTCATGACTTAAGGGTCGGGATTCAATTGACATTGCAAGTGCTGAGTAACGGATTAATTTGTGGGGAAACGAATTTTGATATGTTATTACCAGCGAAAAAATTGGAAAGATGTTGAAAAGTAGTAAAATAAAACAAATATTCTTGATACTTTCACCTACTTATTTATAAATTATCACAAAACGCACAAAATCTCTATATACAACTAAAAATATCAACACACGTGACACTGTTCTTAAAAGTAACCAAAATGGTCGCGCACTGTGCGGTTTCAGAGGAATTTCCTCCCGCGGACGCTCCGGCTGTGGAATGAGCTATGCCGAGGTTTTCCCGAAAGATTACAGTATGGGGTTCTTCAAAAAAGGTGTCTACAATATTTTAATGGGTCGGAATGGAGTTGCTGGCGTCTTGCTGGGTTCTTTCTGGTATATATTTCGGACACCTGAGCCCTTACGGATTACCGTAGAACAATACCATTTGTCTGTCTATTGAGAGACAGAACGACTATTAAATACAATTACTAAGGCTTCCTTATAATCGACCTTCGGTCCAAATATAAACGGAATGGGATGAGACCATCTCGAAGCTCGTGCTGTTCCTATTTATCTGCTTTCTTTTTTATACTACGACGGTCACCGTAGCCTATGGACGCCTGCAACTCCAGGGGTGTTACATGCGCGTTGCCGACCCTTTAAAAAAAGGGAGGATTCGCTGTGTTGACAACTAAAGGGGCAAGCTTTGCTCCGTGGGTCCCCAGCTGTCAACACAGTGAATCCCCTTGGAGCTCTGGCGACCTTACTCACCAACAGGAACACAACACTATGAGTAGAGTCTAGTGTTATTAAACTACAGTTTTCTGTAAGGAGGAGGTACTTCTCCAGGTGGGCTCTGCTCCAGATTTGAGCGAGACGACACTCGTTGCTTTTTACGGTTCTATAGATTATCCCCGAAAAAAATTTTGCAACCAACTTACCGCAGAATTTCATTTTGCCAAAATATCAGTCGCCAACTGTAATGTTTCAGACGTATCTTTTGCATATTATCATAATCCAACCTGACCTTCTTTTTTTTTCTCGGGGAAAATCCCTTATGGATCCCACTCGGCCCGGGAGAAACCGAGTGGGTACTCGTATGTCTGACTCGCACAGACTAAAAAAACCCTGAGGTGTTCCACAGCTTCGCTTCGAGGTGGGGTCTCGGGAACGCTATTGCACAACCTCCGATACAATCCAACCTAACCTAACCAAATTGGCAAAAGAAAGTTTTCAAATAATTTGCTAAATGTTGGTATGCCAAATGAATTATTGACGAAAAATTGGTTGGAAAAAATATGCGGCAAAATTCGGAGAAAAAGCAGGATAACGTTTATTTCTATTCCTTATTTAAGTCATGATGTCATGAATAAAGTTCTAAAATATATTTTTGGTTGTCATTAGAACTACTAGCTAGTCGATGTCAAGCTTCTTAAACGATCCCTCGATGCCTCCAAAAATGTCTGAGATGGTCTTGGGTCGGCCAGGTCTCTGGGGACTCCACCACACGCTGTTTATTCTCTCGCTCGAAGAAATCTTTGTTTAGCTTCAGACGCTCTTTCAGGTCCTCTGGAAATAGCAATTATTGAGATTAGTGATGAAATTCGAGCTGTGATTTGTTTTGTTTCAACAAAATATTGTATTGATGACAGCGCCATCTCTCTCGCCATACCGGAACCCCTAAGTGGTTTGGATTGAAGTACAAAAGCAACGTCGCTTGTACTTAGATAATGGCCACGGGCGTCTTGCCTGTTATTAAGATTGCGTATACTCGAGAAATTCGCCGGCATTTTGGTGAAACCGGTTGGCCTAGTGGTTATGGCGTTAGCCGCGTAATAAAGCTCGGATTGGCTATCTATTTAAATTTATAACGAAATACGAGTATTAATATACTTAGACCGGGTTACTCACGTCTATAAAGTCGAAAATACACACACATACACACACTGCTGTGTGCGCAGAGCAATCGCCGCAAGCGCTTCTCACTCATGATTATGGGGCGCGGACCGTCCCGAAACATGTCGAGCTATTTTCGACTTTATAGACGTGAGTAACCCGGTCTAAGTATATTAATTAATATGTCTCATACTCACGGGAGTTTTCTATTTGAAATACGAGTGTATAAAACAGTAGGCGTTATACGGAGACAGAGATAATGCGCTTTTAAATTTTGTGGAACTGAGAGGTGTTGAGCAGAAAAGACGGTTAAAAGTTTTAACTTGTAGACAGTAATGTCTGGTTATCCAGGCTGTTAAGGATGATTCATACTATGACAGACGGGGCGTGGCGGGACGAGACTATCTGTCAATATTTATAGGAATAATCACGATGGAGTCCAGAACCTCTCCAGTTACCAGCAGCCTTCACCGCAGAGGGTTTCCCACCAGCTTTTTCCGGCAACCCCTCCACAGGCATATGCTTCTCTAGCGTCTTAAATCCGACCTGAACACAAGCCAAAAACTATTTGCTATCAAAATATATATATACAGGATGTTCTTGAGCATTTGATTTAACTTCATCATGTTGGTATGATTATGGAAACAGATAAGTACCTAGTTAGTTTTATGAAATTCGTTAATTTTAATTTTTTTATTTTCTCATTCAGAATAATTACACGTTGCATCAACCGCTAATGGAAAACGGGCATTAGGATTGACTTTACTAAGTATAAGTAAGTGACATATCCATGTCATGTCGAATAGGTACTCATACTCCGTTTACACACATGCAAATCCCATATAAGATAAAATTAAATTAGTAGTTAGGTATTTTCTAAATGAAGCTAATAAGAATACCAGTTTCTTTGAGAAATTAACTTAATTTAAGCTAAAGAATGCACCCTTGAATTTTAAGCAATTGCTCAAAAACACGTTGTGTTTAATTTAACCGTCATCATCGTCATCATATCAGCCATAAGACGTCCATTGCTGAACATAGGCCTCCCCTTTGGACCTCCATATGTACCGGTTGGAAGCGACCTGCATCCAGCCCAGCGTCTCCCGACGACCATCATAAGGTAATCTGTCCATCTTGTGGGTCCTACGCTATGTTTGCCATTTTACACGTAAGTAACAACAATTAAAAAAATATCATATTTTCAGCCTGTTTCCCGCCGTTCCTGAGCCTATACCTAATATACCATACCTATAGAAAATCGCACGATTGCGGGTTTAGATATCCACCTCTGTCACACTTGCATGTTGGAGTGACAAAGAGGTTTCCCGTCAATGCCAATTTTCGATGTTTGTGGTAGGCGTGCTGGTGCATAAGTGCCCATGATGCTGGCGGCATTACCGCGTTGTATCATATCATTATGGACATTCTTTGCACCCAAAACGACTCTGAGCGAGGGTCCTCTCCGTTTTGTCTGAGTCGACGTAAGTCGCGGTCTCGCGGATAAGTCGCATTGCTAATTTACTATTAAGGAGTTTGGTGTTAACAGTACGAGGGTCATGCTGAATTGCTGAAAGTATTTAGATTCTCGGAAAGTGTATAAATTACGGAACTATATTACCTTAACTCTTCCTGACAATAAGTATACATTTTTAAAACATTTGAACCAACCTGAAAAGCTCAAGACCCATTTTTCCTAGGTCACTTTTTGTATACTTAATAAATAGGATAGCGATAGGGCTTTTTGTCTTTTATTAATTAAAAACGTAAAACGTTAATATTACCTTTAGTAAAAAAGTAAACTAGGCAAATAGTATTCGCTAAAATATTTGTCTCAATGGTGCTAAACTTATTACTATGTGTATAGTCACCATCAGATATACCGCAATTGCGAAGGCTCACAAATATCTAAACAAACACTATAACGCTATGACAAGAGAGGCCCGTTCAGATATTAGAGCATCTCGGCTGCTCCGATAGACCTGGTGACGACTGTACAAATATTATACAGATAAATACAAAATAAACACATGTTTTGGTAATAAATATGTTTTATTTATTTATCTAAAGTTGACGTGCTCCCTGAATTCCTAAATCTCTTTGCAATTATCGAACACAGTGTAAGACCAGCCAGCAAACTGATTGGTTGTAATTAGAACTACTAGTCGATGTCAAGCTTCTTAAACGATCCCTCGATGCCTCCAAAAATGTCTGAGATAGTCTTGGGTCGGCCAGGTCTCTGGGACTCCACCACACGCCGTTTGTTCTCTCGCTCGAAGAAGTCTTTGTTTAGCCTTAGACGCTCTTTCAGGTCCTCTGGAAATAGCAATATTGAGATTAGTGATGAGTGTATAAAACAGTAGACGTTACGTAGAGACTGACGGACCGAGACAACCGAGAGATCGCACGGCCTGTAAATATTACAAATATTGTGGAACTCCTCTAGGCTAGGATCCAGTCTCTTGAAATTCAATGCCAAAGGCTAAAGAGGGTGGGGTGTTTTATAAAAATGGGTTAAGTAGTGTCAATTATTCAAGTTCTTAAAATCGAAATTTTAAGCCTTGTTTTAGTTGTTTTAGAGGCCTTAAGTGACAAAGTTGTTATAATTACAAAACAATTTAATTATTCAATAAAATTTATTTCAATAACGAGTAAAACACATAAAACTAAAATAAAATAAATGTTAAACTCATGTTATATCATCTTAACCCTGTGAAAACGAGTGCTGTAAAAGGGCTCGAAACGTAGGATCATGGTGTTAATAAACGCGATTAATCCGTTCTAAAGTGTTTAATTTCAATGAATAACAATCGCGATAACAGAAGACAATATTACTTTATAAATAGTTTATATAAAACCGTATGTGGTAATTATTAGAGATTATCGTGCGTAGCCAAGATGCCAATCGCTCACGCTTAATAACGTATCGTAGCTACCTCTCTCTACCACTCATCATTATTAGTGTGACAACGACAGTTGCGTTTCGTTAACGACTGAGCGTGAGCGATTGGCATCTTGGCTACGCACCTAGATCATCTGTTAATTATTGTATGCTTTTTTTGTTTTATTTCTCCTATCATATTTCGTGAGCTGTGCAACAAAGAGTTGTTGTATGTTAAAGAACATCAGTAAGTGCCCAATATTTGGTGTTTAAAAGCGTTCGACTTACCAGAAGCCTTCACCAAAGAGGGACCCTTCCCGCCAGCTTCTTGCGGCAACCCCTCCATAGCCATGTGTTTCTCTAACGTTGTCGATCCGACCTAAACACAAGTAAAATACGACTTAGTACAATAAGATGCTCCCAGCTAACTATAACGTGAAGAAACTGGTCACAACTTCAAGGTCAAATTAGTGGAAAAAAATAATACCCGCAAGTTTTAAGGAACAAGAAGAAACGCTACTCGAAACCGTATAAAAGAGCGGGTCTTGTTGCCATTTGGTATACGTTGCCTTTGATGTTGATTGGCATACGTGAGTCAAACAGGACAATATAACTACCACTATATTTAATTATGATAGTCAATAATCAGACATAGAAGTTCTGGTCGCACGAATAAAATTTTATGCCACATCTGGCCATAAAGTCCTTTTTTCCGCACGCTCGGCGTACGGAAAAAGCCGATTTCTGCCCAAGTGTAAGCATAAAATGATGTACCTAAGACGTGTGGTAATAAATAAAGCCCTTGATCGCATATTTACGTCCCTCGCTTGCAGCTCGGGTCGCAAACATGTGCGATCTCGGCCTTTCTTTGTTTTACCGCTCTAGTTAGGTAATGGCTCAAATCGGCTTAGGGGTTACTAAGACATAGGAGTTGCAAACGTGGACATGTTTGGGCTAAACCACTAATCTAGCATAAATTGGGTTTTCTGGGATATGGAAGAGCTGACCTGGTGAATGAAAAGGACATCCATAAGCTCCTTCTTGAGGAATGGCCTGATCAGCATCATGACTTTGTCAATGAAGGAGGGCGCGTTTATGAACTGAAGTGCCGTCACCTTCACCAGCATTGCTTCCTGGAAATGACAAGTTTTATCGATTATATACTGTGTACGTGTATCGTTTATTGTGGGTTGGGATTTCGTTTATTTTATACACATATTTAGGTGCAAAATGTTCAAAAAAGCAAACAGGCGCAAACATAAAGTCCGCCTTTAATACTAGATTAGTTAAATGAGTAAATCCAAACTAAGAAGTTCATATTTTATACCATGTGTCTCATACTACATCCGATAGTGGACTGGATAGTAATAAAAGCGATCTTAAGCTTCATCATCATCATCAATCAGCCATAAGACGTCCACTGCTGAACATAGGCCTCCCCTTTTGACCTCCATATGTACCGGTTGGAAGCGACTTGCATCCAGCATCTCCCGGCGACCTTCATAAGGTCATCTGTCCATCTTATTTATTTATTTTTATTTTAACCTTTATTGCACAAAAAGAAAATGACAATTGTACAAAAGGCGGACTTAATGCTACGAAGCATTCTCTACCAGTCAACCTTCGGGCAAAGCAGAGAACGTGTGGGTGAACGTCCTTCGCTGCGTTTGCCAAGCCGTGGTCTCCACTCAAGCACTTTTTGACCCCATCGGCCATCTGTTCTGCATGCAATGTGGCCTGCCCATTGCCACTTCAGCTTGCTAATCCGAAGGGCTATGTCGGTGAATTTAGTTCGTCTACGGATCTCCTCATTTCTGATTCGATCACGTAGAGAAACGATGAAACTGATTCGATCTTATGCTTACCTGCAGGTAATACAAGAACTGCTGCAACGTCTGCAGGTCTAGCTTGGCGAGATGCTGGAGACTGAACAGCCTAAAGTCGAAGATTATCTGCAGCCCAGGCCACGAGCCTTCCTCCTCCTGCCACAACTCTAGCAGCATCAGGGCTACTCTGGAATCAAAATAATACTAAACAAATCCATGGAATAAATAATGCAGTTGACAGGGTTGTTTCGTGAGTGCCAATAAAATAAATAAGTAGTAGCGATCGGTCAACGGGTTGCTACTCTTAAATGGGCCTGGGCTGGACACGTCTGTCGCCGAGACGACGGGAGATGGAGCAGACGCGTTCTAGTATGGCGACCTCGTTCCAAAAGACCGGATCGTAGACCTCCAACCAGATGGGAGGACGATATAAAGAAGCTTGCTGGCCTTCTCTGGATGAGAAAAACAACAGATCGGGCAATGTGGAAGAAAATTGGAGAGGCGTATGCCCAACAGTGGGCGGATAGACGCTGAAGAAGAAGAAAAGAGAATAAAATAAATTGGCAAAAGTGGCGCATCGTAAAGAAGTTGATAAATGATAAGTGGTATTTGTTTATGAAAAATTAAAATACAATTTTTAAATTATGCCATGAGTTGGCGTCATCAGATCAGCATGATTTGTTCGAGTCCTGCTCTGCCATCTGAACAAATGTTTCTGGCTTCCTCGCACAACGTATCAGCATTGCGATACAACGAGGAAATGCCACCAGCATCCTAGGTACAATGCCTCAAGGACCTATTTTAGACTTAAGGTAGGTAGAGGTAGGTATAATATTGTCTTCTGTTACCGCGATTGTTATTCATTGAAATTAAACACTTTAGAACGGATTAATCGCGTTTATTAACACCAAGATCCTACGTTTCGAGCCCTTTACAGCACTCGTTTTCACAGGGTTAAGATGATGACTGAGAGAATGCGAATTCTCCCCGTCAATCCAACCCCCGTCCCCGTCAATTCGCATTCTCTCAGTCATCATCTTAACCCTGTGAAAACGAGTGCTGTAAAGGGCTCGAAACGTAGGATCATGGTGTTAATAAACGCGATTAATCCGTTCTAAAGTGTTTAATTTCAATAGAGGTAGGTAGTTAAGTTACACTTACTGTATATATTTAGAAAATAAATGTTACTACAATGATGGATGTATTGAAAATTATATGGGTTTCATTCCTTCAATAAACAAATGTGCATGTATTAAGACATCTAAGAATTCTTTGACTTACTAAATCGACCGTTCCCCGTACGGCTACTTTAAGGAAGAAATTAAATAAATAAATATTATAGGACAATCTTACACAAATCGACCTAGTCCCACGGTAAGCTCAATAAGGCTTGTGTTGTGGGTACTAGGCGATGAATAGACAGATACATATAAATACTTAAATACATAGAAAACATCCATAACTCAGGAACAAATATTCGTGATAAACACCCTGTAATAAATGCCGAATCCGAAATTTCGAATCCGGAACCTCCTGCTTCGTAGGCAGGGTAACTACCAACTAGGCTAGGAAATAAAATACATGTACCTGATGCACTCGTGAAAGACAAATTTCTTGGCGTCGGCGTCAGTCAGGCAGCACAAGAAAAGAGCGGAGCCGTTGTGAGCGCGCATCTCCAGCGGCAAAGTGGCACTGCGGATAACACATTATAATTAAACTAAAGCGCCCGAATTAAGATGAGAAACTGGCAAAGGCTTAGTCCTCAGGAAACCTCACACACATCCATCAAAGATTGCCCTGACCTAAGTGCGTAGCCAAGATGCCAGTCGCTAACGCTCAGTGCGAACGAAACGCAACTGTCATTGTCACACATACCTAGATATAGGATAAAAGAGAGAGGCATGGGCACAGCGGATGCATATCGTTTAGTGTGGTAGGGCACAGCACAACGAATGTCGTCTTGCCCAAATCTGGAGCATTCAAGGGAAGTACCTCCACCTTACAGAAAACCGCAGTTTAATAACACTAGACCCTACTCATAGTGTTGTGTTTCTGTTGGTGAGTAAGGTCGCCAGAACTCCAAGAGAATTCACTGTTGACAGCTGGGGATCCACGGAGCAAAGCTTGCCCCTTTAGCAGCGAATCCTCCTTTTTTTTAAAGGGTTGGCAATGCGCATGAAACACCCCTGGAGTTGCAGGCATTCATAGAGTACGTGACCGCTTACCATCAGGCGGGCCGTATGCTAGTTTGTCACCGTCGTAGTATTAAAAAAAAATACCTACTGGATACCCAATCGGCCGAAAAAAAAGAAGCCATAATAGTGCAGCAGTTGCGAGTAACCATATTTTCGCTGTGGTCCTTCTAATCCCCCAACTTTGGGTCTTTGGCACATCCATACTAATATTATAAATGGGAAATTGTGTGTGTCTGTTTGTTTATCCGTCTTTCACGGCAAAACGGAGCGACGAATTGACGTGATTTTTTAAGTGGAGATAGTTGAAGGGAAGGGAAGGGAGAGTGACATAGGCTACTTTATGTCTATCTAACGCGAGCAAAGCCGCGGGCAAAAGCCAGTAGTTTATAAAAATTGACCCCTCGCTGACCACATAGACAAAATAGCTATCGTCTTCGGTGTGACGAAACGGTCTTTGAAGAAGTTGGCGAAGAGAGTCTTCAGAGTTTGTTTGTTTATCCGTCTTTCACGGCAAAACGGACCGACGAATTGACGTGATCTTTTAATTGGAGATAGTTGAAGGGAAGGGAAGGGAGAGTGACATAGGCTACTTTATGTCTATCTAACGCGAGCAAAGCCGCGGGCAAAAGCCAGTAGTTTCTAGAAATTGACCTCTCACTGACCACATAGACAAAGTAGCTATCGTCTTCGGTGTGACGAGACGGTCTTTGAAGAAGTTGGTGAAGAGAGTCTTCAGAGTGAAGTGCAGATCCAACACCTGCTTGGAGACTTCTGCGCTGCGCTGGCAGCAGTGGTACACCAGCACCAGGTCCAGGTCTGGAACAGGTTAGTTGGTTGGCTTGGGTTTTTATATTTATGGTACTTTTCATAGTTTATTGTGTCGCAAGGACCGAAATGATAAATTTTCAGCGAGGGCGTACATTGAATCCCAAAAGAAGTCATGTTTTTTACAATAGAATCCCAAACGTATACAGGATGACTCACACTAGGAATTACGGGACGATCTGTCAATATCTATAGAAAGAATTACGTGATGGCTCGGAGCGCTTGAAGGACACGCGAGGATATCTATAGAAACTGACTTATCGGCCCGACCCAGTCAAGTCTCGGCCTGTTCTATGAAGTTATAATTAATTGTAATAAAATTGATATCTACTTTAGAAATACCTCTGTACAAGTACAAAATGTACAATTACGGTAATAACTGGCGTTAGCTAAGCGATGAAACTGATAAAAAACTAGTTGTATCAACAACGGATGATGATACATATTTCATGCATGACATAGCATTGTAATATGTACTTAATAGTTGGTGACGGTTTCCGCAATGTAGGTATGTAAATATTATTTAATATGTTTGAGTTTCATCTCACGAGAGTTTTATAGTTAAAATTGGTATGCAAATGTGACGTTTTAGAATTTTTCCGAAATAAAGTAAATTCGTTGTTATTGTAGGATACGTTTTGTGCAATTTTTTTATATATTTTTTCTGTTATTTTTTTTTAAGAATGTTTTAAATTTAAAAATGAAGCCTATTTAAAATCCCACAAACTTTTAATTATTACTCCTCATAATTTCAGGCATTTTATCTAGAAATTAAACATACATTAATATAATTTAATAATTTTACTTTCTATCTCTCTGGAAATATTTGAATAATTATCAATAAGGCTAACTTAATTGTAATAATTATTCCAAATTTCACATCGTTAGCTTAAGTAGTTCCTGAGATCCCAGAACTTTCCTACACAGTCAAACTGTGTAAACAGTTTTGTGGGACGTTGTATTTATTTTTAAGTTTTTGTCAATTGTTTTATTGAATAAATAATAAATAATAAATACAAAGTGACACCCTCATTTGGACTTCGGTCCCCGAGAACAACACCCGCCTAGACAGAGATCCCACCTTTATCTACTTTCTAGTGTTAATTTCCCCTGTACATACATTCTGTACAAGCCAAGCCCCCCGTCAAAACTAAGAACATCAAAGTCATAAGCCTGTCCTTCACTTCCTTACGAAGTAATAAAGGAAGTGTCAAAAAGAGATGTATATGTATTTGTTATTTCTCCGACTCCGAGGTTGTCAACAGTTTTGCTGATCTCGCTTAGTCGCATATTTTGATAGTGAATTTTTCAAATGTCGTAAGAGCCACGTTATTAGGTTAGACTTACGACATTTGAGAAATCCACTGCCAATTTCAAGGCCGCTCGAAACTGTTGTCATTTGACAGTTGTTGTACTACTTCCATGCTATAGTTATTCTTCCGTGGTACAAGCAAAGTTAATGACATTCTTGGTACAAATTAATAATAGTCACTGTCAGTGGAACGGATTGTCATCTAATGATACCTTCTGTAAGCATTTACTAGCTTCTCATTATGTCTAGTTAACCTTAGCGAGGAAGGTTAAAAGAAGGCATTTATCTTCTCAGAATAAGCAGAAACTTAGTTTTAAGTCTGTGAGTCTTCTCACATATTTTTGAGCCCATATATTTCATAGTATCCTTATATTGCATATGACTGCCATCAAGCGGGTGGATTGAGGTTGGCGTGTTTACTTGGGAGCCTCGGAAAACTGGTCACGTTCTTCATTTGTTATCAGTCTGTTTCGTACTCGATAAATATGCATATAAATAATGCCTTATCTGTTTTTAGCGAAGCGAGTTAGGTCTCCCAATTTACTTTGACACTTCGTCGTTAATATGTATGTTTGAATATATGTTTGTATGTATACTTGTGTTTTTTCGACGATAACTCGAGTATCATTGTAAATCGTTGTGAAAGTTAGTAGGTGGTCAGATCAGATAAATCGAATCTTTACTAGCCTGGATTTCCGGTTGATACTGAAGATGGCGAGGGCGTCTCTGGAATAGTTTTAGTTTTTTGTCTTCTAAACGTTGTTTAATGTGTAATATTGATAGCTTATGCAGTGAACTAACGGAGAAGCGTGCAGCTAATGAATAATTAACCCTGAAACGCATCAGACCATTTTCAGTCATTACTCGGTAGTCCCGGGATCTCGGCTTCGGACGCTAGTGTAACATTTTTAGGTATAAATTTTACAACTTAGCGAGGCGAGCCACCGAACAACACCCAAGTGGCAATTTAAAATACGATATATTATACTGATATTTTTATATACCTATATACTTGACATTGGCAAAATTGTCTAACTCTCGGACAGAAGCCATGATTTACAAACCACTAGTATTCTTGTCAATGACGATTACCGCGAGTCGATTTTCCGCAAGGGGCGTTAGTGGAACGTGGGTCCTGCGGGGAGCTTTCAAACGTCACTTTGACAATTCTCTCATACTGACACAGGATCCACGCATGGGTGGCGCCGCCTGGTGAGTGACAATACGGTAGCTCCCATTGACCACTGTCATGGCGTCACAACTCTGCTCGCAGCGAGTGGTAAATTTTACCCTTTTAAAAAGCTAGTTAACTAAATTTCTGGTAATCCAAAAACTGGATAGTCACCTGTAAGTAGGTCCCCAGGAAGATGAGGCTGGGTGGCCAGCCAGGCCCTCAGCTTGACGATGTCCTCAGGAGTGACTCCAGTCTTCTTGGCGTACTCCTTCTCCAGAGGGAACTGCTTCACAACCACTGGTGCCGACATGATGCTGGAAACGGGAAAACTAAGAGCTTAGCTTAGAAGAGCAGAGTAGCAGTAAGAGCAGAGGAGTAGTTTTAGTAAAAAATATTTTTTTTTAATGCTTCGTACAAAACTTTGATTTTAGAACACTTATGGGATCAGTCCGGCACTGTAAATCGGCTAAACAGGTTTCGTGACTCAAAAGGAAAATACAGAATCCATAATTTAGGATCACTATCTCGTTTTTATCTGAACTTTTTCCTTGTGTGCTTCGAAAGCAAGACATATTTAACTTATCCTATGTGTTAAACATATATTATATTATGTTTTGTGTTTACAATTGTAAGAAAACTCACCGGGGTACTTTTTCTGTAGTATATGATATCTCTTTTAATTTGTAATTTATATATAGTAGTGTGCCTACTTAAAAACATGAATCAAAACATTTATTATAAATAGGTAATAAATGATTTAATTCATGCTATACAATTGTAAACCAGAATAAGTTTATTATTAACTCTAAATCTTCATTTTAGTTTAATTCTCTAAATTTCATAATGAAGTTGCGAATTCATTGAAATTCTTTTTAATTTTGTTTTTAATTGGCCAGCTACAAGCTTTTTACCTACTAAAAGTTTTTTGTGCCAATATGGCTTAAAAATCTCAAGGTCGTGTCAAAATCCTTTCATTTGTTACCCCTAAAGGACAAAGCAATGTGAACCTTAGTTTAAGGTTGTCGGCATATTTTTTATAAATGCAATAAACAGCACTGTGGTTTTTTGATCAGATTTAGATTAGATAAGATAAATAATATCATGTAGTGTTGATGAATACGAAATTGTTACTTATTATTTTTTGGTATATTAATGCGAAGCTTCCTGTAAATAAATAAATTAATAAATAAATTATAATATCGACGTTGCTCTTTCGTTAACGGACTCCCCGTAACAGATCAATAGTTCTAAATTACTTGCGGTTAGGCTACGTCTTAATATAATTGTGATTTTATTAAAATTTATTCGGTTACATACCGTTAATGAAATTATGTTTTTCTCTGGTGAAATTGATACACATTTTCATCTTATTTTATAATTTATGTATCATTTTGTTCTACCATTTACTCCACAAATCACCCTATTGTGACGTCATTGCGACAACAATCAGGGTCTATTTATTACATTTGGCTGTCAACACAGCGAATCCTCCTTTTTTTTAAAGGGTCGGCAACGCGCATGTAACACCCCTAGTGTTGCAGGCGTTCATAGGCTACGGTGACCGCTTACCATCAGGCGGGCCGTATGCTTGTTTGTCACCGTCGTAGTATAAAAAAACATCTCGTGGTAAACACACTAATTTATGTAGGTCAACCTGTGTGGTTATAAACCGGTCATGTGTACGTATCTGTTATTAAAAAATAAAGTGCGTAGATTACATTTTAGGAAAAAAGGAAAAGCGGAAATTATATCGACTCTTGTCGCTTATAGAGTCCGTAGAGCGTAGGGCGTGTATCCCACACGCCCATCGCTCTACTAAATCTTAATTTAAGTCTTAAATATTAATAATAGTTTTTTTTGTAGCTGTATTAGGTCAAAAGATAAAATTTAACACTTTGGTGCAAAAAGTGGAAGTGAGTGTATTATTCGCCGATAAACGTAACGTTTGGCGAAACGGTTATAATTATAAATTGTGCTACACTTTTTATTAGAAAAAAAAACTAACAGCAGCTGAGTCGCGAGATCTTATAAAGTAAAGTTAATTAAGAAAAATGCCAAGTGGCTCAACAGGGATCACCCAAATATTAAGAAATATTCTTATACCATTTTCATAATCTCGAATTTTAAAAATTCTTATAAATTTTCAAAACCGTGATTGTATAATTCTAGATTTAAAAAATCGGCATATAGTTTTTCTGAATTAGGTATGTAATGTAGCCGTAAGCCGGCTCAACATTCCCTGTACTTGAAAACGTGATGGACGTTGATATCGAGACCATCTTAGGCCAGTGATTATGTAGTTATAACTGTTAAGAACAATTAACATATAATTTCAAAATATATACAGTAAGTGTAACTTACCTAACTACCTACCTCTACCTACCATAAATCGAAAATAGGTTCTTGAGGCATTGTACCTAGGATTCTGGCGGCATTTCCTCGTTGTATCGCAATGCTAATATGTTATGCGAGGAAGCCACCCAGCTCTTCGGTCACCAGAAACATCAACCAGACGTTTCGTGATTTCTACGAAAAAGTCGAAAAACTTGCGTTCGCTGGGACCCCATGGACTACGAGTTTCGACCCCGAATGGTACAAAAAAGTACTGTCTGCCCAGTCGGAAAAACCTAAAGGTACTCATTGCCTTTACCTAAAGTTTAAGGTATAATTTTTTAAAGGCACTAATCTTGGTCTTCATGTTTACTGTTTTTTTATCTGCAGAAAGAGGAGGTTTCTAATTCAATTGTGTGGGTTTTTTTTAGCTTCATACGTGATTATGCTGTGAATGACATTGATTTTTATGATTCTATTGTTGCCCCTAGTATTGTGGTATAAACAAAAATGCTTTTCACATATTTTTTTTCCATTTTTAGGGTTCCATAGTCAATAATAATTTGCCATGAACGGGCTCTCAGCTTCTTCGGACACATTATGCGGTCGAAAAAGCACAATCTGGAGAAGCACATCATTTTGGGCCAAATGAGTGGTAGCAGAGCACAAGGAAGAGCTCCTACAAGATGGACTGATGCGTTGAAGAGAAGAGTCGGCGGCAGCATACAACGAGCGGCCCACACGGCCCATGCCCGCACTCAATGGAAGAAAGCAACATGTGGTCGCGATCCTCAGCAATGAGGGACCGAGGAAGAAGAAGAACAGTCAATAAGTAACCCGTATAGATTTGAAATGTTAACTATAAAACTCTCGGGAGACTCGAACATATTAAAAAACATTAAAACGGGTCACTCACGTAATTAAGTTGATTTTCGCTCAACATGTTTCTGATGACGATCTTCCTTAAGATCTCAACATGTCGACAGCATATGCAGTCAAGCATATGATTCAAGCTATTTTCGTTTTCTTTTAGTGCGAACCCCCCTTCTACACCTTGATTGGTTTTATACTGTACAAAAGGTTACAAATGAACACACGCAAGTGAAATAAGAAGACAAGCTGTTTTCATGTTTTTTTAGTGCGTTTGTTTTTGCTTGAAGCTTGCGAAACTATGAATTGATATGATGATGATGATATCCTGTTATCCCTCATCGGGGACAACGGGCTTTCAGAAGGGATGAATTGATATATCAATAAATATTTTTGGGGCAAAAAATCGTGATTAAGTAAGTAATGGATTTTTTTTTGTGTGCGTGAATTTTTGACATATAAACAAGTTTAAAAAATCTGACACAAGTAGAAAATCTGGTGCACAGATACAAAATTGCTCATACTAATAAAAGGAGACTTTGGATAATTTAATTGAAAAAAAATCATAAATCAGGCGTGTTGAAAAACAGAAAAAAAATTGAAGTTGTAATTTTTTTTAATAATCCTTCAGTTCATGCATCATTTGAAATGTATCATTTAATTTATAATTTCATTTGCATGTATGCATTTTCAAAAATAGGGTACCATTTCCTGTTTTTTGAAAATATATGAAGTTTTGGGTTTTTTATAACCAGAATTACGAGTACTATTGATTTAAAAAAAGAAAAAGAGTGTCCCTTTTCAACCGACTTCAATATTTCTAAAGGAGGAGGTTCTCAATTCGTCTGAATTTTTTTTATTTTTTTTTTTAATGTATGTTACCTCAGAACTCCGTCATTACTGAACCGATTGAAAAAATTTTTTTGTTTTCTGAAAGTAGATGGTTCCAGATTGGTCCCATTTTTTTCAAAATCGATTTCTGATGATGGGATCCATGAGGAACTGAGGGAACTCCTCAAATTTGAAAGGCACATGCATGCTGATTTGGGTGATTTCTTAAGAAACTCGATCATTTCTTTACGAAAATAATTAATTTGGTGGAGTGGATCTGATAATGGAGACCAGGGATGGCAAAGTGGAACTGCTTGGTAATTCCCAGGACTATCATCCGATTAAAAAAAAATTGTTTTGGCTGAAAATAGATGGTTCCAGGTTTGTCCCGTTTTTTTCAAAATCAATTTCTGATGATGGGATCCATGAGGAACTGAGGGAACTCCTCAAATTTGAAAGGCACATGCATGATGATTTGGGTAGTTTCTTAAGACACTCGAGCATTTCTTTACGAACATCATCAATTTGGTGGAGTGGACCTGATGATGAAGACCAGGGCTGACAAAGTGGAACTGCTTGGTAATTTCCAGCTCTATCATCCGATTTGAGACATTCATCTTTTCTTTGTAAAGAAATACCTTCAAGATAGTCCTATTTGATTATAGTTCTATTTTGATGATGGAATTCATGAGGGATTGAGAGAACTCCTCAAATTTTAACGGCACATGCATTCTGATTTAAGGGTTTCCTTAAGTAACTAAAACATTGTTTTGGGGGAGCCAACATTTTGATGAAGTGGACCTGATGATGAAGACCAGGGATGGCAAAGTGGAACTGGTCGATAAACCTAGCTCTACTTATTATCCTAGTTGTGTCATTCATCTTTTTGATTTGATTTCTATTCTGATGATGGAGTTCTTGAAGAATTCAGAGAACTCCTCAAATTTGAACGGCACGTTGATTGTGATTAGAGGGTGTTCATAATTAGCTAAGGCATTTTCTTACTGTGGCCATCATTTTGCTGGAGTGGACATGATGTTGATAATCAGGGATGGCATATTGAAACTGCTCGATAATTTACAGTCTGTCATCCAATTTAACACATTGTTATTTTGTTTGTTTTATTATACAAGGGAGTTCCGTTTGATTATACTTCACATGTAATGATGGAAGCTCTGGGACATTAAGAAAGTTCCTCAATTTTCAATCGTACACGTGCGGTGTATTGGATATTTGTGAAGTAAACTGGCTAATTCAAACAAATTCAAAATTTCACTTTTACCGGGAACCAAATGAAGTCGGTTTTTTTTTCTTAAAAATTATTTTGGTCAGTTTCGTAACGCATTTTTTCATACATTTTGTATGGTTCGTTACGAAACTGATTTTTTTTTGTATGGAAAATCGAGGACACCTTTTCTTTAAAATGGTGCAGTATTTTCTGAAAATGCCGATAAACTCACCTAAATTTTCACTATAACTTCATACACTTCACAAAATTAAAAATATCACGACCTAACTCAACGAAGGTTTGCCCCGCACTGGTTTACTCAGATCTCATGCAAAGGTTAACTACATTGTAAACAATTAGTAACAGGAAGGTTGAGGTGAACTCTATTGTAATGACCTTAAAGTATAAATTAGCTTGGCAGTGGAAGGATGTAGTGTTTCCTGCTTCGGAAAATCGTTTAAACGATATTTTTTATTATTTGTCTGTATGTATCATTTGACTTGGTGGCTGTAGACATAAGTGATATCTTAAGTGATATTTATGAAACATTTTTAAATTATTACTTTTTGTTTTGTTACATACTAGCTGGCCTGATGAACTTCATTCAGGCCATCCCAGAAGTCAAGTCATTTTCGCAATAACATACTTCTTAGAACTTGACAGCCATGATGATAGGCGATAAAAAGTCGACCTTAATTGACTAAACTCTAGGTCCATGGAATCCCAGCACGCAAGCTTTTTGTAGATATCAAGGAGCGTCTGGTTGATGTAACTGGTGACAGTGGTGACCCAAGAGCTGGTGGCTTCCTCGCAGAACGTATCAGCATTGCGATACAACGAGGAAATGCCGCCAGCATCCTAGGTACAATGCCTCAAGGGCCTATTTAAGATCTAAGGTAGGAGACTGTATTTATTTTGTTAGTTATATCTGAAGGAGTTATTTGAAATACATTGTTTTTAATTTTTTATAGACTAAAATATTTGTTACTAATTATTTACTAAATCATACAAATAAAAATTTAATTTAAACATACCATAGATACTAGTTTACGTACTAGGCAAATAACTCCCCGTGTCATTCTCGGCACAAAGGTACCCATCACGCTTGCGGCATTACCGCGTTGAAGCGCGATGGATAACCTGTGAACCAGAAACCATAGACTAAATGGACTTCCATAAAATAGTACTAAATAGTTCCTAAGTATTTTAAACTTCAAACTTTCTTTTTGCATGAATACACGTACAGTCAACCAATTGGAAACTTAGGCCACTCTAGAACCATGTCCAAATGACGAGTAGTTAGAGATTTCTTACAATTTTATATAGCGTCACTCTAACATAGTCACCTAGGGTCCCACCTAGGGTCCCAATTGGTTGACTTTACATCTCAACTTCATAATTCATCTATCGGCTAGGTGTCAAAAGTTGTAGTGCATTTGACCAAAGGCATGCAAAAGTAGACAAATAAAATTGAATCTACAAAATGTCAACATATACCTACCTACCGTGAGGATGCGTAATAGAGATTTGACTTATCGTTAAAAAAAACTTAGGTAAGCTATAAACCTGTCCGTATCTATTGACTAATGTTAGATAATTAGCAAGTTTTTAAATAAATAATAATTCAAGTTTTTGTGCTCATCAAGGACAGCTGTCCAAAATATTAAGTTTTAGTCCAAAAAAAATTAACAGAGACGTATGGCATCGTAATTTTATCGTCTATCGCGTCTTGACGTCACAATTATTACTAGTGAAATAAACCTGCAGGGCTAAGATGGAGTTAAGACGAACGTCATAGCGCGAAGCTGATCAGATGCCTTTATTACCATGACGTCTTAACGCGATTCAGTTGACGACCTAAACTGAGTCGCTTCCATACAACTGAGCTTAAACTAAACCTAAACTAAATCGCGTTAAGACGTCATGGTAAGGCCACAGGGATCGTTACAGGTATAACTAAAAATCGAAATATCGCCCAACATTAGCAATATTTTACTGATTTTATAAAATGGTATTTAGGTAAGAACAATTGAAGGGATGTTTACAAACACAACATAACTAATTTTTTTTTCGGATTTGTGATTTTGATGTCATCTTTTTCGGGTCCAAAGGATTTACGAAAGGTGCAAAAATATTACCTAGTCCAAAAACTATTGTTTGTCAAAATATGCACTTAAAATATCCTCCATACTACTATGTACTTACTTAAAAATTTACATTAAAACACTGAATACATAAAAAAACATTTATTTTCGAAATATATACAGTAAGTGTAACTTACCTAACTACCTACCTACCTTAAATCTAAAGTAGGTCCTTGAGGCATCCTAGGTACAATGTCTCAAACACTGAATTAAGTTTAGGATTAGGACTGAATTAACTATATATTGTAAATGTTTGTACATGCAAATGCTTTATTGTAATGCTTATTGACTTGTAAAACTGCCCTTGAGGCCTACTTGCAGAATACATTTTTGAATTTGAATTTGAATTAGAATACGTCGAATCAGTATCTTAAACTTCTTATTTGGTTTAAAGAAATGAAATGAAAGAATTTATTTCGGATAGTTTACATCCATATTATGTTAGTTAATACTTAACTACTTAGACCTATGTTAAACTTAAACAAAACTATAATTATAATTAGGGTGCACATGCAACGACATCCAGTGAATGAGGATAGGGCTGTCCATCCTCTCGGCGATGACCTTCAGGAGAGTGTTGGAACTGCCCCGTACGCGCTCGGCCAGGGACGCCACCCGCTTGCGCAGCACGGCTTGGAAACCGTCCGTGCGCCACGCAGCGAACATTCCCGACGCGCTGCAGCGCCAGGGCAGCCCCAACAACCCCCTGAAGGCGTTATTGTATTGGACGCGCAGAGCACTGTATGCTTTTTTGGTGTAGTCACTCCACAGGTTGCACGTGTACAGAGTTTGGCAATACGTCTTAAATAGGGTGATTTTTACCTCTCTAGAACAACGCGCAAACCTGCGAGAGAGCATATTACACCTTACTGACAGTGCTCTGCGCTCCCTTTCCATATCGACATCATCTTTTAGCGTGTCTGTGACCCAGTGACCCAAGTATTTGAACCTGGTAACTACTTGAAGAGGAGATCCACTGAGGCTTATTGGCGGGATGGGATATGTTTTCGTGCCAGACTTGAACAGTAGAATCTCACTCTTTGCTACATTATACTTTAGTCCGTGGGCCACAGCGTATCTGTCACAAATGTCCAGCAAAATCCTCAGGCCATTTATTGAGGGGCTCAGCAGCACCATGTCATCTGCGTAGCTTATGTTGTTAATAAAACAGCCATCCACAGAACAACCAACACCTGCGCTACTGAGCTCCTCAATCAGTCCGTCAATATATAAATTGAACAAAGTGGGAGAAGTCAACCCCCCCTGTCTAACTCCGCACTCAACTTTATACACCTCGGAGTAACTCCCCGCCCAACGAACTACGTTTGATTGGTTGTCATACCAGTATTTAAATAATTTTGTGACTTCAGCTGGTAAACTCGACTTCTCCAACTTATGCCATAACATTGGGTACGACACCAAGTCGAATGCCTTCGACAAGTCCAAAAAACATGCGTAAACCGGCGTGTTCCTCTCTGTATAATACCGAACAGTGTGCTTAAGACATAAAACCGCTGACTCAGTGGATAATTCCGGCCGAAAACCGAACTGGGCGTCATGCAGCTTCACGTGTTTGGTCAAATGCGTGTTAAGCACGCTGTCCAGTACCTTCGCCAATATGGTAGCCAGAGAGATTGGCCTATAATTTGACTTGTCGGAGGCATCACCTGTCTTGTTTTTTATGATAGGTACCACAATGGTCTTCATAAGGGCATGCGGTAAGTAGTTGTGGCGTATGCAGAGTGTATAAAACATGGCAAGGACTCTCGGGAGATGTACACCTGCATGTTGCAGGTGCTCGATACTAAGGCCGTCATGCCCCGGTGACTTTCCTCTCGTCATTTGTCGGATCACCTTGGACACTTCAGCAGGTAATACTCTGATTGGGCTGTCACCAGACGCGCGGTTCTCAGCATCGAGCACCTGCTCACACCGGACCCTATCTGGCAGCAGCGGTGCCACTTTGAAATGGTTCATAAACAGGCTGGCAACATCACTAGGCTCACTAATACCCTCTACACTTGCCGGAGGGCTCACCCGAGGGTTTATTTTATTAGTGCAATTCCAGAATTGTACGAAATTCTTAGCCTTGTGGTGTGAGGCAATTATGTCCATTCTAATTTGATCCTTGTTGTTTTGACAAAACTTCAGTTTGGCTTTGAAGTCTTTCCTGGAATTGCACATTGCCTCATATAGGCGGCCTGATTTGGGCTTCCCGTATGCACACCACTCCTGAAAACAAAGCCTCGCCAACAGATGGGCCCCCCGAACGTGCCTATTCCAGCCCGTCACATAACCACGTGCCTTGGGCCGCTCTCTACCGCAACTACCAACAGAAGCCTCAACAAGTGCCCCCGTTATGGAATTATATAATTTATCAATGATTTTTCTATGTATAGTATTATTACATAACATATCACAACATGTCTCTAATTCCCTAGGAAAATCAATGTTTTTTAACTTATTACTACAAATGTCTATATACTCCTTTATTTGTGATTGTTCTCGATTCCCCCATATTACTCCCTTCATTATATTAATATCCTTCATAGCCTCATTATACTGAACTTCATACATCCAAAATAAAAGTAAATCAACTAATCAAATTGATGTTTAAGAAACTTCAAAGTTATTTTTAAAGACCTATTAGATTATGTACCATACGTACATATCTACGTGCAAAAAAAACATTGAGTGAGTTAATCTCAATAGCACCCTGCATTGAGGTAATTTTTTGACATTCGAAATCATCCCAATGTACCCTACGTATTGAATTTACTGCGGCGCGACTCATGCGTAGTAGTAGGTCCTGTGTAAAATTCAAGGCAAGCCAACACCATTCTTTTGGGTACACGTGTTGAACGGTAATGGGAGCTACCATATTGTCTCTCACCAGGCGGCGCCACTCACGCGTGGGTCGTGTGTCAATATGAGAGAATTGTGAAAGAGACGTTTGAAATGTTCCCGCAGGACCCACGTTCCAGCGCCCCTAGCAAATCAAGTAGCGGTAATCCTCATTACATATTCTTCCAAGGCTACAAGTCATACACATAATATAGGTTTGTTCATTATCCTGGAATGTTCTAGACTGCATTGAAGATTGTCGTTTAAAATAACACTTGAAAGTTTGACTTCATCATTTGCTCGGCAGAGATAACGTAGTTTATGGTTTGACTCTATTCTGTGCATTGAACTGTGTTGCGCAGTACGTTCCGCCTTCGATATGTTGGAACTTACTCGTATTAGATGATTAGATACAGCATCTGTGGTTGAAAGTGAATGGGAACGAGATCGAGAGTGATCCGTTCAGTCGTTCATTCACCTTCACCTCAGTCAGTCAGTGAGTTGTGCTAGTTATGTTCGCCTGTGGCTCTCCTGCTAAAGTGAGTTATTTTCGTAGTTTGTGTTTTCTTTGTGACATTTTAGATACTAATGTGTTTTATATCCTATTAATACACTTGTATTAAGCTGCAGAGGTTTAGTTTGAAAATTGTGTAAGGTTGTGCTTTGTAGTCTTGTGAAACTAACGAAATATTTGAATGGTTTTGAGATGTGTAGATTTTGTCATTCACAGCTTTTGAACATACCTTTTTTTTTAGTTAGCCCTTAAATATCCAAATGATAGATGGATTAATTGATTTTTAAAGTTTATAATTTTATATCAACATACTCGTACTTATATCGATGTCGGAATAAGAGTAAAAGATGCACATTGTTTAGCTACATGTTTAACAATATTCAAACTAATAAGCATGTTCTGTATAAGCTCGAGTAGAGTACCTACTTTTTAAACCTCTTTAATAGGTATTTGCGTGTTTACGAAAGCATGAAATTCTAACCTGTTTCAATAACTTGTGACATAGTAAGTGGCAAGAATAGCGTCTCTTACACTTTGGCGGTATACGCAAGTTTTCTCCCCTGTTGACAATGGTTAACAGCTTGTGGGCATGTAGTTATTATTTTTATCTTACAGTTCAATAGAAAATGAGTATAGCCTTCCATGTAAATAAGTTAAAGAAGCAAACCAATCTTCATAGCCATACTTTTGGGTCCACAGAAAAGACAAGTAACTTCGTTTTGTGTTATCCAATTACCGAGACCGGTGAGATCCCGCACGTGAGATTTAGTGAGACTTGACCTCCCTAAAAACCTCACTTGTTTTATATTACGGATCTCTGCAGGCTTCAATTCAGGAAGTACATACTCGTACATTCTCAAGTGCTAATTGTAGGCAGATTACGCGATTAGGACATGACCTTTATCCAATGATTCAAAGGTCACGACCTAGCAACCTGCGCGGGTTTCGAAATGTACACTTGTATGTATTCAAATTTGAACCTTCTTTCCCAGTAATAAAAGTTCTGAAGTGTATACATATTATAGGTGTAGCTGTATGATAAAGTACCAGTGTCGAGGTGTTCATAGTACGCGATTCCTATCGGCTTGCCTATTTTGCAGAATGTCACTTTTCATAGCGCATGAAGACGAGCAAAATTTAATTCATTCGACGGAATAGTTTTGAAGCGAGCCTACTGAGCTATTTAGTAGTAAGTAATAGGAAGGTATGTCTCTATATTAAATTAATGATGTGTATATATATGATGTAACACACAATTGAGAATAATCGTTTATGTCATTGTATTTAAAAGAATACCTTTTGTAGATTTTTTTACTATTTTAAGCTAACATGGTCATTTTATTTATAATTACTAAGTAAGTATTTAAAACGCGATATTTACTGAGCCGACCAAAACAAATACACATCGTAAATATCTCTTTTTAAATAGTAATTATAAACATATAAAGTTTATTCTGTGTAACATTAGATACAAAATATAATTATAAAATGTCAAAAAATAAAAATTAAATTACAATATTAAAATTAAAACTAAACATAACATCAATAAAATAACTATATTAAATACATTTACTATAACAAAACTAACCTACAAAATCCCCCAAGTCGCTTCCCTGCGGGAGGGTGCCCATAACACTGGCCACATTCCCCCGCTGGATGGCAATGCCCAACCTCTGGCCGAGAAATGAGCCAGCCCTATGGTCACCAGTAGTCTCAAAGAGCCTCTTTTTTAATGCCCTGAATAAGTTGAGGGCGCCTGGACCCCACGGCCCCAGAGTCTCCACCGCGAAAGCCACAAAGTCATGGTTGCCACTAAGGCCAGCATACTTTCGCTGTTTCAAGACCTCCGCAGCCGAAGCCGCCCCGCCCGCCCTGACCGAAGTGGTGGCCACATGCGAAGGCGCGAGGGTATCCACGCAAGTGGCATCCCAAATTAGCGGCCTCCCCAACCGCCACGGAATGAGCGTCATTCCGTCGGGTCTCTTGCCATCGTCACGAGCCAAGCCAGGAGGCTCCAAAGCGGCTGGCACGCCCACGCTGACAAAAGCCCGACGAATCACGTCATTCAGGCTGGCGTGGCGGGATATACGACCAGCGCTCCTCCGACAGGAGAGACCATGGTATCCTCGGGAGTCCACCTCACTACCGCAAGGGCAACGGTGAGGGACAACTATATCCGCACCCAAGCGAAGCCCAACAGCCAATCTCAGCGAATTATTGTCAAGCAGCGTGGCGCAATTTTTGGAAGGAAAGGCATGCAGCCAATACCCCGACTCCCTCTCTGACGCTGCAAGCAGACAAGCTCTTTCGGCCAAAGAGTTGGCAGAGTCAAGCAGCCCGACCTGAGCCTTGCGACACAAGGGCTCGAAGGTATGTTATGTAATTGAACACACTATGTAACCAAAATGGTCGCGCACTGTGCGGTGTCAGAGGAATTTCCTCCCGCGGACGCTCCGGCTGTGGAATGAGCTCCCTGCCGAAAGATTACAGTATGGGGTTCTTCAAAAAAGGAGTGCACAAGATTTTAATGGGTCGGCAACACGCATTCACTGACCCCCCTTGAGTTGCAGGCGTCCATAGGCTACGGTGACCACTTCCCATCAGGCGGGCCGTATGCTTGTTTGCCACCGTCATGGTTTAAAAAAAAGGGACCTTTTATGCCCTTCAAACTATAGTCTCTTCTAGTTAACTAAAGTATACTATCTAAAACTATATATAGTCAAATTCAAGGCAAGCCAACACCATTTTTTTGGGTACACGTGTTGAGCGGTAATGGGAGCTACCATATTGTCTCTCACCAGGCGGCGCCACTCACGCGTGGGTCCTGTGTCAATATGAGGGAGTTGTCAAAATGACGTTTGAAATGTTCCCGCAGGACCCACGTTCCAGGGCCCCTAGCAGAAAATCGACTAGCAGTAATCCTCATTACATATTCTTCCAAGGCTACAAATCATACACATAATATAGGTTTGTCCATTACCCTGGAATGTTCTAGACTGCATTGGCCCAGTCGGAGCGTGACGTTGCCCAACCAGCGATAACATCAGTGTTGCAAGCGAACGTATCCGCATCAATGTGATGGGTAGATTAATCGCTTATTAAATCTATTATCGTTTTTACAAGTCAATCAAGTTAAGTGATGAGGTGTTATGTTAATATTGTCTTATATCCGCGATTGTTGTTTATTGAAATTAAACACTTTAGAACGGATTAATCGCGTTTATTAACACCTTCACCTTCACAGGGTTAGATGATGACTGCCATCATATTAACCCTGTGAAAACGAGTGCTGTAAAGGGCTCTAAACTTAGGGTCATGGTGTTAATAAACGCGTTGAATCCGTTCTAAAGTGTTTAATTTCAAGGTATTAAGTTTTTCAGGTGCGATTGTTATTTCTTATTGAAAGGACCAACATTAACTCTTCGGATTTTTGGTTTGAAAGGGATGGATTGGAAGGATGTTATAATACGTTGATTATAATATCAAGAACCTATTTTAGATTTAAGGTAGGTAGCTAGGTAAGTTACACTTACTGTATATATTTAGAAAATAAATGTTTGTTAATTTTTAAGAAGTCTCATAATGCTCTACAGTACGGTAGTTGCAATATTTTCTTTTGTTAGAATGTGCTACACTTTTGTATTGATGTAACAATGATTTAGCGGCTATTCTTGCGTGTAAATATTTCGATTGCGCATATAACACCAGCTAATGAAATAATGTTACATAGGTTGCCAGGTACCTTGTCTAGAATTTACGGGCACATAACGAACAAACCAACCAATGGGAGCTACAGTAATGTCGCTCACCAGGCGGCGCCACTCATGCGTGGGTCCTGTGTCAGTATGAGAGAATTGTCAAAGTGACGTTTGAAATGTTCCCGCAGGACCCACGTTCCACTAGAGCCCCTAGCGGAAAACCGACTCGCGGTAATCCTCATTGGTTTGATATAGAAGATTGTATTTATCCTTGGTTTGCAATAAGGGTTCAGGTTTTCTGCGGGAACACATAGACGAATTCTATGGTTGGCCGGTTGGTTGGTTGGTTGATCCAAGGACTGATCCTTTCGATGGCTCGTCAGTCGGTTAGTTGATTGATTGGTTAATTACGCTATTTTGTAATAAAAGGTACCACTATAGTGGGTACAAAAATAATAGTTAGGAGCTCTTAGAATTGATAACTGAACAAAACACATTTCAATGATTTTTAGAATTTTTGTCTGTTTGTCTGTCTGCCTGTTTATTTGTTTAAGCATCCCGTGGACCGGCTAAATGGATTCAGATTGCATACGATTAATTTATTATGTAATGACTTGTAAACTTCCTTGTATTTTTACCAATAAATAATCTGAATCTGAATCTGAACCGAAATTCCTACCGGACTTGAAAGGATGAGTCATGCAAGGTCGTTTCGTAATATGACGCAGGCAACCTTTTTTTTCGCGTTACTTATAAAATACTATTTTTTATGTTCTAGAAATCGCATACAAAATTTTGGATATATTTTTGTGTGAATCTGCTTGGTCTGATTGGATAGTCGTGCTTCGGTAAAGGTCGGGGTCGCTCCGAGGAGCCCGTGGGCCCCCGAAGGCCGAGCGACCGCAAATGCCAAATTTTCACCAATTGCTGTTAGATTACTATTGTAAAGAATAGATAATCCATATATGAGCCATATAAAAAAAACCGCATCTTTTAACTGGTAAACTATATCAGAAACATAATATAAATTCTCATAATTTGTACGCAAGATGGCGGAAAAATCTATAAATTGGCGTAAACATGTTTTTTTTATTCGCCCGTTTTACGTATAACAAAAACATCCACTGTCAATTTCAAGGCCGCTCAAAACTGTTGACATTTGACAGTTGCTGTACTACTTCCATGCTTTATTTATTTATTTATTTATTTATTTAAACTTTATTGCACAAAATACAAAAACAAATGTACAAATGGCGGACTTAATGCCCAATGGCATTCTCTACCAGTCAACCATAGGGCCAAACAGAGACTTGAATAAAATGGTGCAAAGGGAGAATCAAGGTAATAATATCGAAATAATTGCAAAGCAAACTGAAGAACATTATATATATTATTATATATAATACATAGATAAAATAATATAATACACTACTACATATTTCCAACATGCACACTATACAATAATGATGGACACTATGGAAACTCTTCTTTCAGCAGGTGCTTACGCAGCATCCGCTTAAACGCACTCTTACTTGAGGCTTGTCTTATATAAAGAGGAAGCGAATTCCAATGACGACTTGCCTGGATGGCGTAGGAATTACCCATAAAACCAGTATGGTGAGCAGGAATCTTAAGTTTGAGAATACGGGAGGTACGCAGCTCACAACCTGGCCGAGGGGTTTCAAACACGAACATACTTTTTAGGTATCCAGGAGTAGAAGGTTCGAATAGAATAGAAAAAAGAGTGCTTAGAATCCTGAGGACTCTCCGGCGACGGATGGAAAGCCAGTTAAGTTGACGCCGGTAAAAGGAAACGTGATCGTATTTCCGGAGCCCGAAGATGAATCTTATGCCATTGTTGAGCAGACGTTCGAGTTTATTAAGACTCTCTTGAGTGACATTAGTCGTGCACACATCACCATAATCAATAATTGGCAGGACCAGAGCCTGGACTAACATTTTTTTTGTACTTACTGGAAGAAAGTTTTTAAATTTATAAAGGGTTCTCAGTGTTCCAGAGACCTTTCGACTTATGTCTGCCAAGTGGACATTCCAGGAAAGGTGAGAATCAAAAAATAACCCCAGGTTTCTAACTTTGTTAAGTAAAGGAATAACATCCCCATCATAAACGATTGGCTCAATCGAGACTGTGCTAAGCTTAGTGACGTGCCACTGGCTTCCCATAATTATGGCTTGACACTTGGCTGGATTAACACATACATCAAAACAACTGGACCATTCGGCGATGTGATCCAGATCTGCATTTAACATATTGATGGCGGTGTTGATGTCATTCACATCCGCATGAACGTATAGCTGCAAATCGTCTGCATACAAATGGTAAGAGCTACGAATGTTGGCGGTAATCAAGTTGATGAACACAGAAAACAGAAGAGGTGAAAGTATGCCACCTTGAGGAACACCATTATTCAGCTCACACCAGTCGGATAGTGATCGACTGGCACGGACAGCCTGAACACGATCGGACAGATACGACGAAAACCACTCTGTTGCCTTTAAGGAAACCCGCAAATGAGTCAGAGTAGCGAGAAGTAGATCATGGTCAACCACATTGAAGGCATTTGAAAAGTCTATAAGCACCATCACCGTGACTTTGGATGCTTCCATCCCCAGCCGAATGTCTTCTGTAACTTTAAGTAGTGCGGTGGTGGTGCTATGACCGGAGCGGAAACCAGATTGAAAGGGTGACAGGAGATTATGCCGGTGAACAAATTGCGAGATTTGCCTGTGGGCCGCAGCCTCAAGGATTTTAGAGAGAAAGGGAAGTATAGATATAGGCCGAAAATGATTTAGAGAACTAGGGTTATCAACTTTAGGAAGAGGAATGACAAAGGCCTTACGCCAGCATGATGGAAAAACCCCAGTGAGCAAAGAAGTATTAATAATATGCGACACCACAGGCAGAACATGATCAAGGATGTGGATAACCATAACTCGGCTCACGTTGTCATGGCCAACTGCCTGAGACTTAATGGACACAATGATTTTATGGATTTCCTCGTGGGATACGGGGCTAAATGTAAAAGGAACAATATCTGGAGAAGAGAGAGAAGCAATTAGAGATAATGTTTTAAATTTTACAATAGAGTTAAGAGAAGTAGTTTTAGCAAAGTGTGAATTTAATTATTCTTCCGTGAGTTTAGTATTCTAATATAGTATTTGTTAGCACCTTAATGACATTAATGGGTAAGGATGCCAATTAGCATCCCACTTGCCAGTTGGAGGGCATGTCTCATGTTCTGGCGATAGTGGGCTCGCCCACTGTTGGTGTCATAATACATTATACACGCCCCCTTGCACTGTATATCATCGTATTCGGTTACAAGCTATCACTTGCATTTTGTTGTATTGAATAATAATTGTTTTCAATTTAATTTATCGCTATACCGGAACCCCTCAGTGGTTTTAAGTACTAAGCAACGTCGCTTCTACTTAGAAAATGGCCACGGGCGTCTTGCCTGTTACTAAGATTGCATATACTCGGGAAATTCGCCGGCATTCGGTGAGACCAATTGGCCTAGTGGTTATAGCGTTAGCCGCGTAAGCTAAAGACCCGAGTTCGATCCTCGGATTGGCCTCTGTCGGTGTTGGTATTTTTCTTTGGTATATGACATCTATTTAAATTTATACTTTAATTTATGATATGCTATTATCAATAACAAACATATCAAATACGTAGGTTTAATTCCTGCCCTGGGGCTTTACCATGACGTCTTATCGCGATTCAGTTTAGGCTCAGTTGTATGGAAGCGACTCAGTTTAGGTCATCAACTGAATCGCGTTAAGTCGTCATGATAAGGCCTCTGGGCACCGGAAGGCTTGGCCACTTTTCCATAAGTATATATGACATCTATTTCAGTTTATAATTCTGAGAACTACATATGCAAATATAATTCAATAACATTTATTTTAAAAATATATACAGTAAGTGTAACTTACCTGACTACCTGCCTCTACCTACCTTAAATCTAAATGAGGTCCTTGAGGCATTGTACCTAGGATGCTGGCGCATTTCCTCGTTGTATCGCAATGCTGATACGTTGTGCGAGGAAGCCACCAAGCTCTTCGGTTACCAGTTACATCGACCAGACGTTTCGCGATTTCTACGAAAAACTTGCGTGCGACCCCATGGACCAAGAGTTTCGACCCCGAATGGTACAAAAAGGTACTCTCTGCCCAGGCTCTTATATTTATTGCGTTTTAAAATTTCGGCACATTCAGCCGCTCCGCCAGCTTTTACATTAGTTCGTTGGAGATGGGACGGACGGTGCCAGCGAATATTATAATTCTTTTTCTAAAGGATGACTCACATTAGAACCCGGATGTAGCCGGGCCGGGCCGATCCGTCAGTTTTTATAGAAAACGTCACGTGACCTCCGAGGTCACCGCGCGAGCTCGGACGTGATTTTTTTCATGGAAATTGACAGATCATCCCGTCCCTAGTGTGAGTCATCCTCAAACCATATACATACAAAAAGATAATTCCACTGCAATTTGACATGCCTCATATAAATGTGGCAATGCACTGTCGATTTAGACGTGCAACATTCGAAATCTAAGAAAGGTTATACACCTGTTAATTTGAGAAGCAACCTTGTTACGAAGCAAGAAGTATTGTCGCAAAAGTGAGTGCTACAGTTCGCGGGTCAAGGCGGCGTGTGCGCAGGTGAACGAACGGTTTTGTGTAACGCGGGCTACGCACATGGCACTTGTCCACATATAACATACTATACTCAGTAATAAAATTCCAAAAAACTAACCTTACTCACTTCCTTATTCTGTTTTAATCGTGTAAGTAAGTAAAAACATGAATAAAATCATGTATTAATTATAACAAATGTTTTGATTTTAAATGTTTCTAAGTAGTCCACTATACATAAATTATACATTGAAATTATTATGACATTTAATTTTGAAATATATACAGTAATATACTATCATATGTCATATACATATCATATGTCATATCAATATCATATGTCATATACTACAGAAAAAGTGACCAAGGCTCCCCAGCGCCCAGGGCTGGGACACTGGGGCTTTCTTACTTCTTTAAATCATAGCATTAAAATTAGCAATAAATAGATCTGTTTGGCATGTTTCAGTTTTTCAAAACATACTCAAACACAAGAGAAAGGGAGCGGCTGAGGTTAGTTACTTCGAATCTAATAACGGTGCGGAGTATATAATAAATAACCCAAATAATACTACACACTCTGAAAGGAAAAATAGAAGCAACGAGGAAAAGAGGGCGGGACGAACGTGCTATTCGCCTGAATAGTTTCATGTACCGTAATGCCGGCTTCACATACGGTATGTGACCAATTATAATTTTATTTCACTACTGCAGTCTGTCTTTAGGAGTATTACAACTGCTGGGAATTAGGCACCTCACGCACGATAAGAATTGGACTACAGTACCTGCACTGACTAGAGGGTGGGAGACTTCACCTACTTACCTTTAGAATTACTTCGTGGATGTATGCAGATGCTCACGCTATTATCCTTCACAACTGTTGTTGTAGAGCCTAATGGATTCCGGAGGTGCATAGGGCCGCCACAAGATCCTTTCACTTGAGCGACCTCCTTGGCTTCGCTCCAGCTCAGTCCTACGACTCGCAACTCGCTCTTCAAGCTCCTTCGTCACGTGTGTATGCCGTCCACATCGTCCATGAGCTCACTGTCCACCTTGAGGCTGTTCGTTGCTCCTCTTCGAAAGGCAACTGGTCAATATTAAATGATATCTAGTAGTTCCGAGTAGTTCTAGTTCTAGCCGGGGTTGAATTTCCGATTCAAACGGACTTTGAACCGCTCCCCAATTAGCCTTTTTATTTCGTCGCCAAAGTGACATTTGTAGTGACGGAGTTGAAAGTTTTCATCTTTCATTTCCTTCTGCAGCAACGACGCTATGGCAAGGCTGCAGTTGAAATGGAATGTTACTTCATTCAGTTATTAAAGTATGGCCTTGATATTACAGCCCATGTCACTGTCAACGTATGCAGAAAGAACTGGCTCGACAATACCAAATCGACACCACACAAGGCCGATCAGACCGGCGCCATTGCGAGATCTTTCTGTAATTTTATATTCAATTAAAAATGTTATCTTACCTAATTCGGTCAAGTGCATGTCGTGTTATAATAGCGTATAACTCAGAGGAAATTTTAGGTTAGCGCGATTTTAGGATACATTTTAGGAATCGGTTACACAAATTTTAATGCATTGGATGAACTTCGCGGAAATACCAGGAGCTCAATTTTCATTTAAAAAAGTGGTGAAAACAGAAGAAAGTATAACAACTTTTTGTTGAAACAAATAAAATTACTTAATTTAATATTTTTTGATTTGTTATTAAAGTATAACACTACTATATATAAATTATAAATTGATTTCATATAGGTACTAAAGAAAAACCGTCCCACCTCCAACGCACTAATGTAAAAGCGGGCGGAGCAGCTGAAAGCGCCGAAATTTTAAAACGTTATTAAATCCTGAGCAGAGAATACTATTTCTACCATTTGGGGTCGAAACTCTAGGTCCTTAGGGTCCCAGCGCACGCAAGTTTTTTTTGTAGAAATCGCGAAATGTTTGGTTGATGTAACTTGTGATCGTAGAGCTGGTGGCTTCCTCGCACAACGTATCAGCATTGCGATTCAACGAGGGAATGCCGCCAGCGTCCTGGAAACAATCCCTCAAGGACCTATTTTAGATTTAAGGTAGGTAGAGGTCAGTTACACTGACTGTAAAATGGATAAAGTCTTTGTGTTTGTGCCTTAACTCACATGGGATTGTATCCCAACCGACTTAGGGATGACTCACTCTAGAACGGGACGGGACGGGACTGTCAGTTGGTATACAGAATGTGTTTGGCAAGTACATATAAATGTATTGCTCCTATTACAGTAAACACCCGGTGTATATAATATACTACTATTCTAGTTAAAACAGGAAGAATTTTAAGTCCGTGGAATTTGTCAATCTGCTTACGCTCAAGATTTCCTACAATTTTCCATATTGGTTTTATCTGTTTTGTAGGTTTTATACTTAAACATACAAATTAAACATTTTGATTGCTTTATTATTTGTGTGATGACGACCCCTGTTGTTGATTGATGTTTGTGCCCTCTTGACGAAGCCTGCGAAGTGGATTTGCGTTTGCCGTAAAATTTAATTTATATCTAGTTGGATAAAGTTGATTTTTACGCATCTAACGCCATGCCAAATTACACGATGATCCGGATAAAGGATGACTCACACTAGAACGGGACGGGACGGTACGGGAATATCTGTCAACTTCTATAGAAAGCGTCACGTGACATCCGAGGGCTCCGAGCTATCACGTGATTCTTTCCATGGAAATTGACAGATTTTTCCCGTCTCGCCCCGTCCCGTCCCGTGCTAGAATGAGTCATCCATAACGATACTCGAGTTATCATTCAACAAACATACATACAAACATAATACGAGCAATTTTTTGAGCAATTACTATGTATTAAATAATATTTAAAACGGGTCACTCACGTAATTTAGTCGTTTTTCGCTCGACATGTTTCGTTCTTTACGAAGAACGTCATCAGGAGCGCCCACTCGCGACAGAGGCAAGTCGTACACTGCGGGCTAATGCCCTATCTGGTCTGGTCTGGTCTGGTGGTGTATCTGTTCGAGTCTCACGAGAGTTTTATAGTTAAAATTACTATGTAAATTGGGTGGAGATTAAACAAGATTATAAGATTAACACTATCAAAGATCGCGTACAAATAACAAACAAGAATGTTGTTGTACGCCAAACCGGTAGTAAACGAACCATCTTGTTCAAATGCGCAGAAGATGAGGTCATGCTGCATCTTGAATTACCGCAGACATCCTCATTATAAGAGCCTTTAGTAACTAATATAATACATTTATTGATTTGCCTGGATAAAGTAGGTAGTTCTTCTTCTTTTAAATAAAGGCTTCTGTCCGATCCGAGAGTCAACTTGAGCGACGTTAAGTTTATAGCTAAAAGACTTAAAATATCGTTTCAAGAGCCCGGGATTGCCGCTTAATAACTAAAGGAGTGACTGAACTCGTTTCAAGATTAATTCTTCATTAGCTGTATACTGCTCCGTTAGTTTACTGCACAATAAGCTATTAATATTACACACTAAACAACAAAAAACAAAAAAATATTCAAGAGACGCCATTGCCATCTTGAGTAACAAACGACAATCCAAGTAGGTAGTCGTAATTTATTTATGTACAAATTGTCAAATCAAAAGTGACAGGTTCAGACTCAGAGGCCGTCGAGTATGAAAAATCTATACATATAGGTACGCTTAAATTTGCAATATTTGAAAATATTCTCGGAGGCTAATAGGTACTAAAATGTGACATTGGAATGACAGATGCCACGTGACCATTTCCATACATAACAGTACCTACTCATTTCCTTTATAATTTTCTTCAACATTGTCATCTTGCCTACGAGCCCTAAACCGATTTAAATAATTTGACAAATGAGATTTTTATGACTGTTTTTATAATTTAGCGCAATGACCAATAGAGCAGTAACCTCTACAGGTTGCTTTTGGCTTGTTGTTTGTTTATCTTTTGCATGTTTTTCAACGTTAACGTCCTCCATTTTTTATTAATCTAATTTCATGTTCCACTGACGGACCAAGACATTCCCCCCTTGTTTGTTTTTCCGAGCATTTTCTGTAGAACGCCCCTAAGTCCGTCTTGACCTTGGTCGGACCCCAGTATTTTTAATCATGTTATTATTAGTTAATTTGCATAGTTAATTTATTTAATGTAGCCTTACTTATATTATTTGTTGTTAATGGTAACCAAAGTAGTTTGTTGTAATATATATTACAATTGATCGCATTAAGGATGACTTACACAAGGAGTGGACGGGACGGGACGGAACGGGACGGGACGTCAATCTGTCAATTTCTATAGAAATAATCAGGTAATAGCTCGGATGTCACGTGACGTTTTTCGCGAGTGAATAGACATCTTTTAGGCAAGCATGCTCCATCCTAGACTACATCGGCACTTACCATCAGGTGAGATTGTAGTCAAATGCTTACCTATGCAGCTATGCCTCAATAAAAAAAAGAAACTGACATATCGACCCGTCTTGTCCTAGTGTGAGTCATCCCTTAGCATTATACAATTCAATACAATACAATAACTCTTTATTGCACCTCAAAACAACAAAAATAACACAAACTGGTATAGATTACACATGAAAAAGAGGCAAACAACAGGCGGTCTTATCGCTAAAGAGCGATCTCTTCCAGACAACCTTTGGGTAGAGGAGACACTACACTAAGAAAAGTATACATACAGTAGGTGGTGCAAAACTGGAAAAAGTATTATGTGGGAACCAAAATATATGACTTAAATGAACGTAAACACGTAATTACTACATTTATTGATTTCAGTAAAGCATTCGACACACTGAATTACAAAACACTATTTCTCAAATTACACCAAAATGGTATACAAGGACCCTTGCTGCAATGGTTCCAGGATTATCACAGCAACCGGCATACGATGGTTAAGATCGCCGACGAGCTCAGCGATCCGACGCTCACGGAGGAAGGCACAGCCCAAGGCTCGATAATAAGCCCTACCGAATATCTAATCTACGTAAACGACATGTGCAATATTTTTAACGAGGGTTCAGTATATCAATTTGCCGATGACACATGTTTAGTTACTTCACATCATGATATGAAAGAGGCACAAAAAATAATGCAACATAATTACAACCAATTGTGCAAATGGGCTCACGACGTAGGGCTAGTAATAAACGCCAAAAAAACTAAAGTAATTCACATACGTTCGCCTCACAACAATGAACCGCGGACCCCTAGAATAATAGCACACGAACACCACTGCCTACATAACCGCAGAACCGAATGCAAATGCGAGGCACTCGAAGTTGTCAATCAACATAAATACCTAGGCTTGATAATAGATAAAAATTTCAATTGGAGACCGCACATAGACCACATATGCTCTAAACTGAGATCTATAATGGCTAACTTAACCCTACTCAAGTATAAAATCCCATATAAAATACTACGCATTCTTTATCTATCACTCGCAGATTCAATTATATGTTATGGAATTACTAGTTACGGACGGACATACAAAACCTACATGGAGCAAATCTTTAAATTACAAATAGCATTGCTAAAAACAATAGTACCTACCAACATAAAAGACAGATTTAGAGAAGATAAAATTGGCCTATTTAAACACAGTAAAGTAATAACCGTATATAATAGGTTTTGTCTGTCCCTGGTAACGGAGGAATGTGAAATTATACCCTCATTAGAAAAAAGATCGCGCCACAACAAACTACGCACAGTGGACTATCTACCTACTTACCCACTACCATGTAAAAATAATGCTTACGGTAAAAGAACAATAGACTACTTGTTACCATGCATATTAAATACATTACCCAATAACCTACTGCATGATCTCACTGATATTATTATTAATAATAATAAAAATTGTAAAAATATCCTTAAAAACTATTACCTAAACTTAGACTAAGTAACTAATTGTACGGCCTACTATATGGGTACAGTTAACATCAAAATATCACAACAAGATATTACTCCCTATGATTAGAACTTTATGCAAACTGTTCCCATACAAGTAGGTATATAAGATTTAATATTTTATATAAGACTTACCAACTTTTACTTTTAATTAACTGTATGTAACTCGGATCGAGATGCGCGTTCCCGCCATCTATTAAATAAACCTTCGAGGTTTCCAATAGTGGCTTAGATGTGTAAAAAAAAATGTAAACCCATGTTTTTTGTTAAATAAATTAAAAAAAAAAAAAATGACATAAACAGAAAAAACAAATCTACAAAAAAAAAAAGAAAACACACACACACAATTACATATACATACATATATATATATGTTCATACCAAAATACATAAATATATAAATACATATATACAAATACAAACTAATAAAACTATTCAAAAGTTAACGAGGTGTTTAAACATTCATTACACTTAACACAATAAACACTACATAATATGCACTCGTGCTATAATACCTGTATAATGGCCGTATAAAAGCGGTGACGTTGTGAACCTCGACAATGTTTAGATGACGCAACATGCAAAAGGTCGCGGCGCGAGATGCGAGTACGACCTTATAGACTACGGCGGCATGCTTCGCGATATATTAGTGATACAACATTCAAATATGTGGCTATTGTATGGCAAGGGGGTAACTGAATGTTATCATCATCATCATCAGCCTGTGAGCGTCCACTGCTGGACATACGCCACTCCAGCTGCACGCCATTGTGCACGGTCCTCGGCTACTCTCATCCAGCTCTTGCCAACAACCTTGCAAGGATCATCGCTCCACCTAGTCTGAGGGCGTCCTAAAATACGCCTGCCGAACCGTGGTCTCAATTCGAGGACACGTTTGCCCCACTGGTTGTGGGTTTTTTAGAAAATATGGCCAGGCCAGTCCACTGCCACTTAAAATTACTAATACAGTGAGCTATGTCGGTGACTTTGGTTTTCTGAGGGACCACTTCGTTTTGAATTAGATTCTTTAGAAAAACTCTGAGCATAGCCCTTTCCATAGCTCTCTGAGCGACTTTTGTGGACCAGTCCAACCATGAGTCTCTTTCTCGAAGTTGTTCTTAACTGCTGTGTTTTTGCTGTAACTGCAGTATGTTGTGTGTGTGAGAGTTCTCAAATCACTGTTGTTGATGTTATACTTAACGGCCTCATAGCCCAGTTGGTAGTTAGTGACTCAGCCTACGAAGCAGGAGGTTTCGGGTTAGAATTTTGGTCAGCGCATTTATTTATATGTTTGTCACGAATATTTGCTCCTGAGTTGTGGAGGTTTTCTATATATTTAAGTACTTATCGTCATCTATTTACCCACAACACAATACAAGCCTTATTGAGCTTACCGTGGGACTAGATCGATTTGTGTAACATTGTCCCATGACAATTAATATAATATTTATAGGTACTTACTTGGTAGGTCGCTGCTCTGCACTTGACCCACCGAAGCAGATATTTCCAAAAAACATTCATATTTCCAGTAACCTTTACTAAACACAATATGTTCTAAGCAAATATCCTTTTTATACACATTGACCTTTAAAATTCTCGAAAGAATCAAACGCAGGAATTTAGAGGCAATGACACCGAACCAGTTATTGGCTGTTCCAAGTGGCATTTTTATTTGAATGTCCTTGGGTACCAGGTTAAAAGGATACATTAAAATCTAAGGTTACTTATATAGACTTTTAGGACAAGTTTTGCTGGATCGAAACGAGTTTTTGACTGTTAATTAGGCTAGACGACTAAAAAAATCTATTTAGTCCGTCTTTTACATTATTAAAAAATATTCGACACGTATTTTTTCTTTTGTTCGTCAAATGAAAAAGACGGAAATACAGTGCATTAAAGTTTCGCCTGATGTCACAATTAGGTACGATTCTTACCTTTAAGTGATGTCACTAGCGTCACCCCGGAACTGTGATGCTGCTTGTATTGTACCCACTTGATGAACCCTACGTTGTGGATTTAATGTTGTCAACCGTATAATTTATAATTTGATATTGTATAATAAATGAATAATTACCTAAGTATATAAAGTAAATTTGCATTTAACGAAGTCGCAGTATGTGACACTGATAAATAGCTACTTAACTACAAAACTAAACTAAGCAGTAATCTGAAGAGTTTAGTTTAAACCATATTTAACTTTAAAAAACTGTGGGATTCGAGTAGGTATAAAGGAAGGTTGGGTAATAATACAATAACACAACCTTCCATTGTGTGTACTAATCACACGTAGGATAAGTGCTTTGTTTAATTAGTGATACTGATGCAAATAATAATGTTGGTGGCACCAGTGTTGGATACTTTAAGCTGTCAAACACCAGTAATGGACATATCAAACTTCATTCAAATGTTATACGATTTTAAACGAATGGCAGCTACCATATTGTCGCTCACCAGGCGGCGCCACTCATGCGTGGGTCCTGGGCCTATACCACGAAAATCGAACGATTGCGGATTATACATAGACTATGAATACTCAAGAGATGAGGAGTTTGTTAAGTCAAATTGAGCGAATAATCTACAGCATGATCAAACCACGTAACTCACGTAATATATGTGATAATTCATTACGAGCCATGGTGGAGCTCGGCGTGTACAAACAAGCCTAACTGATCATAGGTAGACCTTATCTCATTGTAATAAGGGTCATAAATGTCAAGTAACTGGCCGATGGTAGATAGAATCAGGTAACGTTTGACATACTTGGCAAGCTCACTTATGAGGTAATGTTAAACAAATGTTTTCCTACTTGAATATCTAAATTTATATACTTTGAAGTGTATATTAGGTAGGTATTTACTTTAACGGTAAGAAACCTAAATCTAGGTAAGGATGACTCACGCAAGACCATGGTAGTTTGGAGACTATTGCTGGGCATATACGGTCGGGTATGTCCGCCAGGTCTGCCAATAAATGTAGGGAAAGTTGGTCTGGAGGATGCCCGGCGGACATGGCCAGCACCTGTGACGATTACTGACCCGGCCCGGTCTCGGCTCGGTTTAGCGTGCATCCTTTATCCTGTTAATATGGCCACTCCTTTGGACTGGAAACTTCTACCTAGCGTTTTCCCGGCTTATTCCATGGCTCTGGGAGCCTGGGGTCCATTTTGGCAACTAATTCGAAGATCCTTCCAACCCAGAGACTTATCCCAATGCCTAGTTTACCCTTTGAAACCATCATGTGAAACATCATGATTTCCGTCACTGAAAAACGATTGGTAAATATCAAATGATATTTCGTATATAAGTTACGAAAAAGTCATTGGTACGGGTTTGAACCTGTGACCTTCGGATTAAAAGTCGTACGCTCTTACCTAGGCCACCACCGCTCTAATGCCTAGTACTATACAATTTGTGACTTGGTTTACAACATCTAAAGGAATTACCGGTTGCGGCACTGTATATGGTAAAAAAAACAGTATAGGGAGTTCGCCCTGTTACAGCCAGTTACAAAAAGGACCTAACAATATATGATGTCAATTCCAGATGCTGTACCCGTTGCTAATCCTCGCGACCCTCGCGCTATGCAGTGGCGACGTGTCCCACTTACAGCATGAGCATGAATACGAGCCCAGCACTGAAGCGCCGCCTCCGAGACCCTACGCCTTTGCGTACACAGCTGGCAGGTTCCCAGGGCACACGGACAGGCACCATGCTGAAGTCAGCGATGGCAGCGGCGTTGTTAGAGGTGAGGTTCAGTCTGCCTTAATGCTATCTCTGTCTATCTTAACCCTGGCGGCAATCAAGAGCAAGATACCCTCTTGCAGCTGCCAGATTCCCAGGAGTAAGGATAGGCACCATGCTGAAGTCAGTGATGGCAGCGGCGTTGTTAGAGGTGAGGTTCAGTCTGCCTTAATGCTATCTCTATCTATCTTAACCCTGGAGGCAAGCAAGAGCAAGATAGCCTCTTGCAGCTGCGAGATTCCCAGGAGTAAGGACAGGCACCATGCTGAAGTCAGCGATGGCAGCGGCGTTGTTAGAGGTGAGGTTCAGTCTGCCTTAATGTCTCAACCCTGGTGGTGAGCAAGAGCAGAAGACTCTCTTGCAGGTGGCAGATTCCCAGGAGTAAGAATAGGCACCATGCTGAAGTCAGTAATGGTAGTGGCGTTGTTAAAGTTGAGGTTCAGTAGTCAACCTTAATGCTATCTCTGTCTGGCTTAACCCTGACGGTGAGCAAGAGGAAGAGACCCTCTTGCAGCTGGCAGATTGCCAGGAGTGAGGATAGGCACTATGCTGAAGTCAGTGATGGTTGTGGCAATGTTAGAGGTGAGGTTCAGTAGACTACCTTAATGCTATATCTGTCTGTCTAAACTCTGGTGGTGCGCAAGGCACCCTCTTGCAGTATGAACTCAAGCCTGGGCTCGAGATGGCGTAGGGGGAGGGGGGGGGGCGCCGTGTGCTGGCACTTACGCCATCGCGTACAGAGCTGGCAGGTTCCCTGGAAGCAGGGACAGGTACCATACTGAAGTTAGTGATGGAAGTGGCGTCGTCAAAGGTGAGAGTTAGAAGTAGTAGTTCTGATGATATAACCGTTTTTATTGATCCACGTGGTGAGGAGTAAGACCCCCCACTTTCAACATGAGCAGCACGGACACCAAGAGCCCGACACTGTATTATACCACCGCTTGTTATCTTGCCACTGCTAGGAGCCATGGGTCTCTTTGGTAAGTTTGGGTCCCTTGGGTCCCTTTGGTTAAATTTGAGTAATACTGCCCAACCGTTCAACCCTGTTTCAATTTTAATATCTTATGAATGGCAGTGGGCTGGTCATATTGTCCGGAGAACTGATGGCTGGTGGGGCTGGCGAGTTCTTGAGTGGCAACCACGCATCGCTCGACGTAGCGTGCGAAGGCCCCTCGCAAGATGAACTGATGACTTGGTAGAGGTAGCAGGAATCCATTGGGTGCGGGCAGCGCCTGACCGATCGATGAGGAATGAGTGAATATTTTGGGGATTATACACAATTCAGCAGTGGACGTCTATTGGCTGATAATAATGATTTTATGAATATAACTTAATATTAATAACATTTTCTCAACCTTCCAGGAACCTTCTCTTACGTGGATCCTCGCAACAAGGTCCGCAAAGTAGACTACGTAGCCGACAAGGACGGCTTCCACCCAATCCTGAACGACGCGCCTCCAGACCTGCCCGCAGATTCAGAGTCCGTGGCAAGGGCTAAGGATCGTCATTATCAGCTGTATGCGAAGATTGCCGAGGAGCATGCTTCATACCCTCACCCTGCTCGTAAGTTGTTGTTTAAGTAATACCTTAAGCTGATTCCATGACTTCACATGCGTCCATTGGCATGAAACATGTAAGGGCCTTATCACACTTGGGCGATTCGAAAGCGATTTCTATACAAAACTTTCGCCTCCATACAAAACTCGCTCACAAATCTCTTACTAATATTGATAATGATCTTACTATTCCCAACACCGTAGTGTTTCCATAGTGACAATATGATTTTGCGGACATTTGCGGATTCATTTCCTAAACTAGTCTCTAAGAACATAGGAAAAGCGGATAATTCTAGACCTCGGACGCACTGAACCCGTGACCCCGCGAGCCTGCCCGAGGTTACCTATCAATTTTTCCACTTTTACTTTCATTTTAAGAGATTTGATATCGTTCGCAGATGTTTCTGCTTAAAGGATGACTCACACTAGCACTGGGACGGGAAGGGACGGGGCGGGACGGGAAAATCTGTCAATTTCTATAGAAAGAATCACGCGATAGCTCGGAGCCCTCGGATGCAGGATGTCACGTGACGCTTTCTATAGAAATTGACAGACTTTTCCGTCCCACCCCGTCCCGTCCCGTTCTAGTGTGAGTCATTCTTACTAAGAATAGTTTAGTCACATTGAATTTTTAAAAGAAATAGACACAAAACAGAACAAAAACGTCAAAAAAATGTGGTTCAGTACATTAGCGAGCAATTTTGCATTGATGATGATACAAACGATTTGAAACGATAAATATATCCTTCGAAAAAGAGGTAACTGTCGTAAACATTAACTGTCCAATTCATACATAGAACCAAGGGATGCATTCCATACAGTGAGGTAACTTCATACAGGGCCAGCGGCTCGGTTCGGTGGTCGTGCTGAGGCTCAGGCAAAACTATGCGAAAGATATTACAGTCTGATTGGCAAACTAATTTCCATTTTACACCTTAAAATAGACCGCCGAATTTGTATGAAAATTCGGTGGCATTTCCTCCCCGCCTCCTTCCCCGCGCGCCCTCCATCCATGACCCAGAAATCGGCGGAGTTAGCCCACTGTATAGAATACATCCTTACGCTGTGACAGAACTACCAACACTGTTTAAACTTTATGGGCTGTTGGCACTTAACGAAACGTCATGTTCCTAACAAAACTATATGAAAAAGTGCTGCAACTGCAGCACTTTTTTTTGGCTGATTGGGTATCCAGTTTTTTTTATTCTTCATTTATGAGTATGATGCGAATATTTCACAGACTACAGCTAATCTACCTTAAAGATTCTAATCACATGTCACCTCACCATCTGCCTCTCATTCCAGTAGCCGACGCGGCATCTCCCCGCCAATCAGCAGCCGTCGCAGCCGCCACGGCGAAGCACGCCGAGCTGTTCCGAGTGATTGCCGAGCAGCACGCGAGGATCGCGGCCGAGAGGGAAGAGTTGCAGAAAGAGGAAGAGCTACAAGAGCTGGGACATTAGAGATTTGGGATATCTAAAGCATTTCATCATAGACCAGAAGACTATAGACGCGTGCATGGACGGGGCACGCGTTACACTGCATTAACATGAATTTGCATATATTTAGTTTGAAGAATTTTGTTAAATCTATTTTAATTAACTATGGATTGGTCAACAGTATAGTGAGACATAGTCGACACCCCCATCTCTAAAGTATGATATTTCTTTATATACCCACATGCCATTATAGCCCTCAATAATGCGTTCAAAAATCAAGGCCCCCATTAATGATAAACTTTTTTGTTACAACAAATTTCTTATCTGTGAAAATGTTATTATAGCTAAATAACATTGAACGCATCTTGGAGAGTCATGACATGTGTGTATATAAAGCAGTGTATGTAATTGTAAATAATTAGGCATTAAAACACTCGTGTGATGTTATTATGAAACGAGACGTCAGTTGAGTTTCATAAACCCACACTCGAGTTTTAATGCCTTTCATTATATACAATCACATAAACTACTATTATGTGTAGGTACTATAATGCCAATATCAACCCAGTGTTAGTTCTACAAAGTTAATACATATTTATGAAAAAATAACTCCACCTACCGAATTTTTTTGTTTTACATACAAGGTGTAAAAAATTGTGAATAAAATATTTCTAAAATGTTTTCTAATCGGATTAAACAAATTAGATACGACTATTTTCGTTACACCCCGAGTGTCCTGCAGGCGAATAGCATGATACTTTCTGGATAAGATAACATTTTGTCAGCATTTTATGACAATTTCTGATGATTATAAACAGTTATCCACATTTGACAGAAATCACTGTCGCGCTGTCTGCAACTTGTTGGTTTCTCAACTTATAGCATTATCTGATGGTATTCGTAGATAAAAATCTTAGGCCTCCTGGCCTGTAACAACTTTATCTTTCAAATTTCAAATCAAAGGGTTCAATCCTCTGTGTTTCATAGAAACTTCTAGGCAGACGTCTCTGCCGTTATACTGTAACCCATAGAAATTTTGAGAGGGAAGTACTTATGTAATAAAGACTTTTTAACCAATGAAATACTGTCTTCTGTTACCGCTGTTCTGTTAGTGTTTAATTTCAATGAAATACTCTTAATATTGCCAAATGGATATCTGTAGAATACATATTATGCTAGAATACTAGTTTATATTGTTTATTTCGCAAGTTTCTATAGGTATCTCAATAGTTGTGTAATTAAAATTTGATTTGATTTTTTTTGTCACAAATTATTTGTAGCGATAAAAACTTGTTTTAGCTAATATTATTGAGATTATTGGATTTTCTATTTTTATACGACTTTGCCATATGAAATTTTAACATGTAAAGGTATGTAAATAAAAGCGATGTTGCTGATGACGGTCATTTTATTGGAAGCATAGTTGCGAGCCTTGTCCTGTAGATTAACCCGAGCTGTCTGTAAAAGAAGACACAACACATGTACAAAAACACCCATAAAGAAGAACAATTATGGAAAAAAGAGAATAAATAAATTGAAAAGATCACTTGGGACAAATGCGCCGACACGGGGTTATACGTCTGTAGACTAGATTTTTGATGATCTTACCTAACGGGGAAACGCTCATACGGTCGGGTCGGGACGGGGCAAGCTGTCAATTTCTATAGAAAGAATCGCGTGATAGCTCGGAGCCCTCGGAGGTCGCGTGACGTTTAAATAGAAAACTCCCGTGAGTATTACACATATTAATATACTTATACCGGGTTACTCACGTCTATAAAGTCGAAAATAGCTCGACATGTTTTGGAACGGTCCGCTTCCCATAATAATGAGTCAGAAGCGCTTGTGGCGATTGCTTTGCGCACACTGCTATTTTCGACTTTATGGACGTGAGTAACCCGATATAAGTATATTAATACGCGTGATGTTTTCTATAGAAACTAACAGATCGGTCCGACCCGTTCTAGTGTGAGTCATCGTTAATGTTTAACCCGACGGTTTTCACGACTTTCGATACACTTCCAAAGTCTTCCACTCGCCACTCGAGAACCTTTCTGCCCCATCGTGATATTATCTCGACGTTATAATGTACTTACGTAGCTAAAGTGGCAATGGGCCGGCCACATAGCGCGAAGATCGGATGGCCGATGGGGCAAAAAAGTCCTTGAATGGAGACCACGTACTAGCAAGCGCAGTGGCTGCAGGTGGCTGTAGACCGGTCGCGCTGGAGTTCGATTGGAGAGGCCTATGTTCAGCAGTGGACGCTTACAGGCTGAAATGATGATGATGAATGTACTTACTAGTGGGAGGGGGTGGTGGGGGGCCGCCGCCGCCACCTCCGCAGCCAGCCTTCTGCTTGTTGTTGGACAAGGCTGCGTTGCTGCCGATGCCCAGGCCGCTCTGTGCAATGAAATTGAATTTAAACTTATGGATCATACAACCTCTAACAGTCTTGAAACTTCTAAAATCGCCGTCAATGGAACTTAACGATGTTAAAAACGGCATCACATGTTTTGTCACTGTTTCTCCTTGTATTTTCACACTACCTCATCAAACATCACTGAAAGTGTTTATTGAATTTTACATACACGTTTCTGTTGGCCAAAAATGCATTGTATCCAATTTGTTATTTTACCTGATACCCCTATACTTTTAGGGGCACCTGGTGAAGTGGTGGCATTCTTTAGGGAGGCCTATGTTCAGCAGTGGACGTCTTTTGGCTGATAGTGAAGTATTTAAAGGTGGAATACCTCGATTTAGTTTGAAGTTACCTGCTGATAGACTGATACGGATAGACTTCAGAGCTAAGGGAAGAATATAATATATATATTTGGGATTCTAATAAAAAAATACAGTAAATGCATAAATGAGACCAACAGAGGAGTCAAAAGTGCTAAAAGCGAAGGCGAAGTTGGACAAGATGTAAAAAAATCGAGGTGATCCCAGAAGTACAAAGGAGCAATAATACATATTAGTCCGCGCACTCGTGTTTTCCGTATTTATGTTAGGCACTGAGACTTGTCATGTCAAGAGTCGCTAACAACAGAATTAACGCTTTCGAAAAGTGGTGCTGTAGGAGACTGTTGAGAATTTCAAGAACAGCCTTGAGGACAAATAACTCTATTCTAGAAGCTCTCGGTATCATGAAAGAACTTGTGGATATCTGTCAAGAGAGGTTCATATGTTTCTGTGGAAATATAATGTGAGTATGGAAATATTCTATTAATATTAATTATTATAAGTAGATTCTCGGACTCATGGAGGGAAATCGCGGCAGAGGGAAAATACCAGTACGATGGCTCGATACAATCAATCAGGCTGCAAAGTGTAGGCTCTACAGGGCGATTTTGCCAAAAACCGGGTTTAATAGAGAACAAATGTGGTCAGAATCTTCAGACATGAGGAAACGACTACGAAGAAGAATGAGGACAAACTCCTAGTTTGTCAGGGTGGCCGAATATTAGATATTAAGGATTTCTGAATGTACACTAACTTTGTTTTTAACATTTTGACGAATGAAGTTGCGCGTTTTGGGATGTCAAACACGGTTTGTAGAATGTGAATGAATCACGAACGATATGGAATGAGAATTTAATGTATTTATCTTGATTATTGTATATAGGGTTTCCAGTCATAATAAACTATTGTAAACTTAATGGCTTAAGTATTTCTGTAGTTATTTATGACATGATTGATATGTATATTCATATCAAATTACAGCTTTCTAGTACCTACTAACGATCACTGAGCTTAGCCGCAGACGGGAGTTTCGCTATGTCTGTCTGACATGGCGAAACTCCCGTCTGCGACTGAGCCACATGGAGTGGATGTATGGAAAGTTTACTGAAATAAGACTTAATTTTTTTTTTACACCATTCGAACTGAACTCAAACAATTCTAGATAATCGCCAATCTAAACCGCGAATAGTTCAAGCTGTTTTAAAAATAAAAATGTATTATTCTTTCAGACTAATATCCACAGTATTCAAAAAACCTCCCCTTCACGTAGCTAAGTCGTGTCGTGGGACACATTCTAAAACTATATCTATGGATTTACTCACCACAACGGCAAAAACGATCGCTAGAATCGCGACAAACAACGCTACAAACTTCATCTCGGAACACTTTTTACCTTTCTACATACCTAGAGCTTCAACACCTGCTTTATATACTGAAAACTACAGGAAAAATCGGAGTAATTCCTTCCGGTTCCATAGCGTTTATAATAATTTGTAAAATGTGACGTGACATTTGTGCGCGGCGGAGCGTGCTGGTAATGTGTCGATTTAGGTGATATATTATTTGCGGGACATTCCCATAAATACCATTTATAAAATACTTACTTTGTCTAAAAGGGTTCAGTAAGTGTGGCCACTGCAGATCCTATGCATTTCGAACTCACGGTTATGGTTGGTTAGACTTAAGGTCCGAAGACTACTTTTTGTCTCCGCCGAGACCGAGAACAAATTGAATTCAAAGCCGAAACTGAGACTATACGAAAAAACAAACGTTTTCCAGAAAAATATCATCATCATCATATCAGCCATAAGACGTCCACTGCTGAACATAGGCCTCCCCTTTGGACCTCCATATGTACCGGTTGGAAGCGACCTGCATCCAGCGTCTCCCGGCGACCTTCATAAGGTCATCTGTCCATCTTTGGGGGTGGACGTCCTACGCTGCGTTTGCCAAGCCGTGGTCTCCACCCAAGCACTTTTCGACCCCATCGGCCATCTGCTCTGCGTGCAATGTGGCCTGCCCATTGCCACTTCCGCTTGCTAATCAGAAAAATATATAGTAATCCAAATTACTCTGTTGTTTAATATAGCCAACAATGAAACATTTAAGCCAAAGTGTGAGAAAAATAAAGTCACCACTTGCATTAAGATGACACGATACACTTTAAAATTGGCTTAAAATACTGGTAAAAAATGTCAAGACGGTAGGTTCGGCTAGAGCCGAGAATCTCGGCCCTTTTTGGACTCCGGAGACCGAGACCGAGACCGAGATCTCGGTCGGACCTTAGCTAGCCCACATCGTTTAAGCATCCACGAATCCTGCAGCGTTCATGTACCTATGTTTTCGCAGTTCTCAATTTGAAGATTTTTCAGGTATATATATATATAGATAGAGCCTCTTAAACTTTGTAAAATATAATTCATTCGCGAATTATTTATTAGTCAAATTAATTTAAACGAATGATTTTGTTCTATGTTCCCAATTTTAGGTTAGCACTGAACACAAGTTACTATAACACCATTTTATAGGTAAAAGTACGTATTGCTAATGATGATTTTTACTTTTATTTTCTCAATTAAATAAATATTTGATGTTCAGGCTATGGTACGCATGTTTGTCACCGTCGTAGTATAAAAAAAAATGTAAGTAAAGTTTAACGCAACGCTAAATTCATCATTAGCAATAAGTACTTTGATTGATAACATTTATTTTCAAAATATATACAGTAAGTGTAACTTATCTAACTACCTCTACCTACCTTAAATCTAAAATAGGTCCTTGAGGTATTGTACCTAGGATGCTACATCTACTCGTTGTATCGCAATGCCGACGTTGTGCGAGGAAGCCACCAGCTCTTCGGTCACCAGTATGCTGTAACAACTAACGTCAACCAGACGTTTCGCGATTTCTACGAAAAACTTGCGTGCGCTGGGACCCCATGGACTAAGAGTTTCGACCCCGAATGGTACAAAAAGGTACTCTCTGCCTAAGCTCTTATAGAATTCTATTAAGCAACTTGTCAACTAAATCATCAATCATCATAGCCTTTGGACGCCTGCAACTCCAGAGGTGTTACATGCGCGTTGCCGAACCTTTAAAAAAAGGAGGATTCGCTGTGTTTGACAGCTAAAGGGGGAAGCTTTGCTCCGTGGTTCCCCAGCTGTCAACACAGTGAATCCTCTTGGAGCACTGGCGACCTTATTCACCAACAGAAACACAACAGTATGAGTAGGTTCTAGTGTTATTAAACTGCGGTTTTCTCTAAGGTGGAGGTACTTCTCCAGATGGGCTCTGCTCCAGATTTGAGCGAGATGACATTCGTTGTGACATTCACACTAAACGATATGCATCGGCTGTGCCCATATCTCTCTTAAAATTCAAAACCTCTCAAATCTCTGATCAAATGCCTATTTCTGACCACCTGAAAACCATCACGGGGCATCTGAAAAAAAAACTCAAGGAAATTTTAATGTTATTTCATTTATTTATTGTGTAAAGATTCAGGTCAAGTACAGGTTATGCCTAGCTGGTTAACGTTATTTTTAACACCTGAACTTTTACTTGTATATGCTAGTGTGTGTAAGTACACTGTTATAAAGCTCGTAACCAAGGGTTAGCAGAGAGTTTTTTACTTTAAAAGCACGGACCTCGCACACGAACTTATAATATAATATAATTATGTTAATCGTGATCATAAATCGTGAGATAATGTATTATTCATCGCCTTGTTGCCATCATTACTGTATTGTCTCTTTACATTTATATGGCATGATCAACTTTATCTGATCTTCGTGTCTTCCTTATTTTTGCATTTTGGGGAAGTATAATCCAGATATACTTACTTAGATATTGAAGTCCTTTTTAAGGCATTCGAAAAATAACAACCCTGTTGTGGCATTTTGTGACAATAACTTACAAAATTGAAACGTTGAAAATAGTTTTCATCGTGATATTTTTTGGAACATATTGATAAGTGTTTTTTTTGTTATTGACATTCGAGAATTAACAACATTATCGTTGCACTTTACGATGGTAATTCACAAAATACTAAGCCTATCCAATTCCTTGATCATTGTTTCCTTGATTAATTATATGTTTTGGAAATTTAAGAAAAATAGGTGAATTACATACTTGTCTTTTGCCTTTCAATGAAATAATTTTCAGCACAGCTTAACTACTTGTACGATTTAAATTATTTTCAATATTATTGTCGCTTAGGCTAACTATGGAACTCTAAAAAACTCATTGTCACTACATTGTCGAACCAATTAAGTTCTTCAAATTGCCCTCCAATTTGGAGACATTTGCTAAATTTGGCATCCTGGCTTGCCTCTCGGCCATAGTAATACAGTCTAAATAAGCAAAGGGTCGAAATTTCTCCAACAGTCCTGAAATTTGGTATGTAGGTATGTGAAATTTACTTAGCTTTTGTTTTGCCATACACAGTATTTACATAGAGACCGCCATTTTGAAAATAAATTAAGAAATCTAAAAAGTGGAACAAGTGACCAATCCCAGAGGTCCCTAAAATGCATGTTTTCAGAGATGGATATAGGAATCTCAAAAACCATAGGCTTGTTTCATTCTAGTCACTATTACTGTCACTATCAATTAAGACCTAAAATCTGTATTTTCCATCACATTATTTCGATTAAGTACGTATAAGAATTTTCCTTTATAAATTATAATAAATGTTTTGATTCATTTTTTAAGTAGTCACACTACTATAATATATAAATTGAAAGAGATGTCATATAACTACAGAAAAATCAGCAAGGATTGTATATACTAAGGAAATTTCGGGCTCTAGCCTCCGTGATCGGGTGGCCTAGTGGTTAGGGCGTCTGCCGTGAAAGCAGGAGGTCGCTGGTTCGATCCCAGCCTGAGCATTGGGGGCCTTGGTCACTTTTTCTGTAATAATAATATGACATCTCTTTCAATTTATAATTGTCCTTCAAAAATTATAGAATTGTTATTTATATTGCTCTGGGTTGTTCATGACTCATCTATTGATGTGTAGTTTATTGAAATACGCTCTTTAGTTTAGGCGATACAAAAAAAACGATTTCAATATCGGTCCGTATTTTTGCATGCAATTAATGTTCCTACCCTCCCGCCGCAAAAAATAAATACTCAAATGGATATAACAAACCACTACCAATAATATAAAACTCGACACATGTTTCACCTCTCTACCAACCATCCTCAGGAGATGCATCTCCTGAGGGAGGGTGGGAGCATTAATTGCATTCCAAAAATACGCGAGCAGGTATAACGGGTTGGTTGGCACTAATTGACTAGCACGTTTGGCGGAATAGCAAAGTAACATTAATTTCGTTGTTAATACGGAATTCAGAAATAACGCCTGATTCAATAAATTAGGTAATAAAAGATATTCCGTGCATTCCTTTGAATGAAGAGTCGCCCGCTCTTACCACTGGGTCACTAATAATAATAAATAAAACACCATGTAACCTAAAACCCTTTATTTCCCTAATCAATATCCAGCTTCTTGAAGCTGCCCTGGATCCCGAACAGGTCTTCCACGGTCGCCTTCTTCCCTTTCCTGAGAGCCTCGTTGACTCGCCGTCGGTTCTCGTCGCGCAGGAATGCGGAGTTGCTCTGGAGTCGCACAAGGAGCTCCTCTGGGACCGGAAATGTTCGTATTAATACATGTGCACCACAAATTTAGATATAGATCAAGCAAACACATCGTTTGTAGAAGAGAGCATGTCACATTTTGTATAGAAACTGACGTCACGTGACCGACCGATGAAAATAAATACATCGATTAACAGCTTTTTCTGCCCTCCAGCCGGCAAGCAGAAAATTGCAGGCCGGTACGCTAAAGAAATTCACCGCTTGCCGACTGCGTCGAGCAGAAAAATAGTGTACAGACCTTGGCCAGTAAATAAGAAAGCCTCAGATCACATGTTCGTCGACCTCAGCTTTGCTTCGGACGACAATTACACGAGATATGAGACATTTTTTACTTTACGGGCCTCGGTACGTAGTCTACTATTAATTGAATTGGAGTGGAGAAAAGTCGGTGTTGGAAAAATTCTCCGTGTCGAGCGGGATTTGAACCCACGACGTCTCTGAACCTAACCTGATCTAACCGGTGTTCAGAGAGGTCGTGGGTTCAAATACCGCTCGACGTGGAGATTTTTTTAATTTCTCTTTCAATTATAAAATTATAGAGGGAGCTCTTCAATATTGAAAGGACTCTCATCGTTTTTAAATAACTTAATTAGTTATTCAAACATAATTATTAAACGGGTCTAACGCGAATTAACTTGTTTACCTTATTTACCGACGTTTCGACACAGGTTTCACTGGTCATGGTCGCGGCTGACTGATGTCCCAGCAAAATGTCAAAACAGAGATTTGTGTAACTACCCAACGAAAAGTCTATGTAGAAATTTGGGGTAAACACACAATTTTTAAACTACCGACAAAACATGTTAATTATTGTCAATAGTCCGACACACGACACTCACAATATCCCCGCGCACATCCGAAGATATAAATAACCCCGAATCCGAATCCGAATGTTTAAATATGTGTTCAAATCGCGAAAGTTTTAAATGTTAATTAGTTATATCAAATTGGAAAACAGTCATCCATTCAAGTCGATTAATTAAAAATATATCTTTCCTCACCTTGAATAGTGTCAAAGTCCTTATAATCTCCCCCACTTTCCTTGGGCAGTGCTGCCTTAGGAATGTACTTGTAGACGCTGTCAGACCCTGGCTGGTGGATAGAGATCAGCCCCAGCAGTTCCTTCTTGAGGAAGGGCTTCAACATCAGCATAAGCTTGTCCATGAAGCTGGGTGCGTTCAGGAAGTGGACCGCTTTCAGCTTTACTAACATAGCTTCCTGAAATGAATACAATAGATTAATATACTTATATCGGGTTACTCACGTCTATAAAGTCGAAAATAGCTCGTCATGTTTCGGAACGGTCCGCGTCCCATAATCATGAGTGAGAAGCGCTTGCGGTGATTGCTCTGCGCAGTTGCGCACACTGCGCGCGACAGCGCGTTGAGCACGCCCGGCAGACCGGCGCGGGGGGCGCGGTCAGCGCAGGCGCAGGCGGCACCGGTACAGGCAAGATACTACCTTCTCTTTCACTTCTATTGTCAACTGCACTATTTCACATGACCAGGGCCCGTAATTTTCAGGCCGATGACAGACAAATGACGTCAAGCTTCATACATCATGATTTAGGTTTTACGTTTGAAATAATAATGCTGTCATTGAATAGTGTCAAACCTATTACGTTCGACGTTAGAATCGAACATTGATAGACTTTATCTGTCATTAACTCATTTAGTATTAAAACGTCCTGTGTGTTTATATACGTCATTATGACGAAACCGGGCATGAAAGTTATGAGCCCTGCACATGACACTTTCAGCTCAAAATTGGTTCTGAAAACTCTCGGCTCTGTTATTACAAAACGAGACGAAGTCGAGTTTAGAAAACGGCGACCCTCAAGTTTTAAGAACCCTTATTATATCACTGTTGCATAAACTACTATTTAACTGAACAACTTATATGTTTACTTTTTTAATCTCTTCTCTCTATAATTTTCCATCTTTTTTCTTAAAGAAGTAGGTAGTTTTTCTTCTTAAAAAACAAGTATTCAAGAAGGATTTAGGAAATGTATCTGGATGTAGATAACTAACCTGCAGAAAATATAATACTTGACGAAGTGACATGAGCTCCACTTTTGCAAGATGACCGACCACTGCCGTCTCCAAATCTACGATCAGCTCAAATCTGAAAATGGTACAAAGATACTTAAATACTGTTTTATGCAACTCGTGTATAATTTAAAACTGTACCAAAAATAAACGTTTATCAGGATACAATACAATACAATACAAATACTTTTTATTGCACACCTTAAATGAAGTAAATACAGAGAATACAGCGAACAAAAGAAGAGGCAAACATCAGGCGATCTTATCGCTAATAAGCGATCTCTTCCAGACAACCTTTAGGTAGCAGAAACTAATAAAAAACAAAAGTCAGTAGGCGTTGCAAAAATAGACTGAGAAGTGGAAATAGCACAGCCATTATAGTAGCAAACTAAATAAAATAAACATAGAGACATAAAAATATATAGTTACATTACATATAAATATATATATATATACAGTGCCAACCAACTAAGGAGGAAGCAGACAAAGTGTTACAGACAAGATAAGGATATGGAGGAAAACGTCCGAAATGAACGACATCATTGTGCCGCATTCTGCGAACTGCATTGCTGCAGCAATGTCAAATATCTGAGAATTGACATTTATCATCTTACTGTCCAAAATGCCCTCCACATTGCATTAGAAAGGAAATTGTTGGTGAAAGATCGTGCTAGAGAAAGTGAAGAGTCTTGCATTTATTAGACTTATGACAAATGACAACCTACCCAAGCTAGATTAATTTTTGTGGGCGCTGTTCATTCATATTATCCAGGGGCGCACTAGGCATGCATTTGAAAACTTTAAAGTAATTCGATAAATTTTAGAACGTTACGTACCAAGGTAACTAAGGCAAGCCCGGATTTTAGGCTTGTGTCCTTCCCTTACTATCAAATACTATCATGAATGTAAGGAAGGCATCGTTAAAGTGGAACTGCCAACGGTCAGGGTCTTTCAGCCTGAAAGAAGAGGATAACTAGATGTGGAGACAAAGACAACCTACTCAGGCCAGGTGCCTTCCTCGCACTGCCACATATCGAAGACCATCAAAGATGCAGACATCGATGAAGTGGAACTGCCGAGGGTCGGGGTCTCTCAGCCTGAAAGAAGAGGATATCTAGATGTGGAGACAAAGACAACCTACCCAGGCCAGGTTACTGCCACATATCGAAGACCATCACAAAGGCGCAGAGATCGATGAAGTGGAACTGCCGAGGGTCGGGGTCTCTCAGCCTGAAAGAAAATGCTAACTCTCGTATATAGACAAAAATAACCTACCCAGGCCAGGTGCCTTCCTCGTACTGCCACAAATCGAAGACCATCATGAACGTCCGGATGGTCTCGTTGAAGTTAAAATGGCTGGGGTTGGGGTCTCGGAGTCTGGCGTAGAAGCCGCGGTAGCCTCGTACCAGCGGCATCGGCAGGGGGGCGAATATCCTGGAAATCAATAAGTAAGATTCATTAAAATGCTAGTAGTTTTTAATAGAACCACAGAAGGTGATTTTGTAGTCTATGTTATTATTATTTATGATATTACTTTGCTATTCCGCCAAACGTGCTAGTCTATTAGTGCCAACCCGTTATACCTACTTGCGTATTTTTTGCATGCAATTAATGTTCCCACCCTTCCGCCGCAAAAAATAATAATACGCAAATAGATACAACACACACCACCAATAACACAAAACTAACAAAATAACAAAACAAAATAACAGTTTTGTGTTATTGGTGGTACTGTGTTGTATCTATTTGCGTATTTTTTTTTTTGCGGCTGGAGGGTGGGAACATTAATTGCATGCAAAAAATACGCAAGTAGGTATAACGGGTTGGCACTAATAGACTAGAACGTTTGGCGGAATAGCAAAGTAATATCATTTTCGTTGTTAATATGGAATTCCGCAAAGTAACGCCTGATTCAATAAATTATAATATACCTATGTCACAAATCCTTCCTGTGGATTGCCCAAAAGTTAAGGGCTATACAGATTTTTTTAACACCCCTACTCACATGAAAAAGTACTCCAGATCTATTGAGCTTACAGATATCACTAACAGCTTATACCCATAAGCTGTTAGCTATTGCCCACAGGAGAGAACTTGCGTGCTCTGCCGAACTGTTTTCGGCTTTCCGTCCTGTGGACGAATAGGTGCTATTTCATGCGGATATAATTAAATAAGATAACCTTTGGAATCAGCCGTTCGACTACTAACAAGTTAACGGCTATCCCTTAAGGACGACACACTAATCCGATCCGATCCGACCCGGGACCATTTGTCAGTTTCTATAAAAATAATCACGTAGCTGGGTGCCCTCTATTGGCATAATTTGTTTTGTTCGAAACGCTTTTGTCATGACAGACTTGGCATAACCGAATTTCATCGAATCTTTGATGTAGCAGAAACATAAAGTCATAATGCACCATAATAATAATAATTCGACATATTTGTTGAATACTATTTTGTCTAAAAATATATTGGCATACTAAAAAGTGGGTTAGGTTAGGTTCGGACTGTCTCCGAATATGCGGACAAATAAAAATCGGCGAAATTAAATTATGCTACTCGATTATGCCATAACAGTTTATGTTTATAAAACTAATTATGACTATACTGATTATGCCAAATAGAATTAAATATGCATACACACTAGCTAGCTCGGAGCCCTCGGAAGTCACGTAATGTTTTCTATAGAAACTGACAGTTCGTCTTTTATCGGATCTGATGGGATCGGATGGATGTGAACCATCCTTTCTTCCATCCAACTTCGTGGTAGTCCACACGAAAGACTTACACATCGTTTTGTGTTTGACCCAAGGACATTGTGAGTAAGAGGTATATTATTAAAGTAAACTCGTAAAGTCCCTATGCAAGTATATGGCTATTAGCGGATAAACATCTAACATTTACCCTGAGATGTTATCTTTGTCTCAACTTTACCTGTTATTGTGTATTTCTGTTATTCTCCAAATTCAAAACAAAAAACAACTTAACTGTCAAAATTTTAAGGTGCATTTTAGTTCGTTCTCCAAAGCTTATATACGCTGTTTTGTGGAAAACTAAGAAATCCAATAGACTTTACTGCTGTAGCAAAAAAGCCTATATCCGAGTGTGGTTCAAGGTTGTTATGCCCGTTTGGTTTTGATGAAGCTAAGTAGTCCTCAATGTAGACTTTGTCATTGTAAGCAATTATGTCATTTTCAACAGTTATTGCGATTGTTGGAACTGTTGCAGTTTTTCCTTAACAGATCTCATTAACATATAAATATTCACTTCGTGACTTAAGGTGGAAAATTGTACCTTGTCATACAAATAAAAACATAGACATAGGATAAAAGAACTGGATACCCAATCGGCCGAAAAAAATGACGCCATATAAGTGCAGCAGTTGCGACTCCTTTTTTTCATATAGTCTTGTTTGGAACGTGACGTTAAGCCTATATACTTTTGACAGTGTTGGTATTTCTGTGTATGAATTTGACACTTAATGCTCACGTCAGTAAGCTCTTTTTCGTACGAAATATTTATGGTTTTGTATCATCATCAATGCAAGTTCGCTAATGTCATTCTGACTCACATTTTTTGACATTTTTGTTCTGCTTTGAGTGTCTATTTCTTTTTACAAGTCAATGAATGAAAACCATTAAGTTGCGGCTAGAGCAGTGGCTTATTCTACGAGTATTATACACACATAGTAGGTCACTCGATATTTTTTGCAATTGACTAACATGAAACACCGGGGTAGCCTAGGACATTATACTGTTTTTCTACTCCAGCATTTCTATCCGTCAATAAGATGACTGACAGCGATATTAAAAAAGTATACACAAGTAGTTAAGCTGTGCTGAAAATAATCTCACTCAAAGGCAAAAACACGTATGTCATTCACCTACTTTAAACACATAATAATCAAGGAAACAATTATGAAGGAATTGGATAGGCTTAGCATTTTGTGAGTTACCATCGTAAACTGCAACGATAATGTTGTTGGTTCTCGGATGTAACCTTAAAATACTTCAGTGTCTACTTACTCGAGAAATACTAGCAAGAAAGACACTTATCAATATGTTCCAAAAAATATCACGGTGAAAACTATTTTCAGCGTTTCAATTTTGTAAGTTATGGTCACAAAATGCCACAACAAGCAATCTTATCTATAAACTTCCCCAAAATGCAAAAACAAGGAAGACGCTAGCACGAAGATCCGATAAAGTTGATCATGCCATATAAATGTAAAGAGACGATACAGTAATGATGGCAGCAAGGCGATGAATAATACATTATCTCACGATTTATGACGATTAACATAATTATATTATAATATAAGTTCGTGTGCGAGGTCTGTGCTTTTTTGAAGTAAGAAACTCTCAGAGGTAAGAAAATCTTTTAAAAGTCTATGGTCTATGGCGAGATACAGGGTTTCCGAGTTCGCATTCGCGTCGAACCACTGGTTACGAGCTAATAACAGTGTACTTATACACACTAGTATGAACAGGTAAAAGCTCAAGAGTTATAAATAACGTTTTTCTACTCCAGCACTTCTACTCGTATCTTTCGATTAGGTGACTGACAGCGATACTAAAAAAGTATACATTATTGTCTTTGGTATTCCATAAGAACACTGTTCCTATGGATTTTCATAGAATATATGAGCACTGTAATGTTGTTGGTTTATTTTTATTTTTTATAGTTGTCACAACATCTTCCCTATTCTGACACGTTTCTATATTTTGCTTTTTAAGCTATTTTAGCTGTCGTAGAAAAACTAGCGTATGCAACAGCTCATAATTGGTTTTTAAAACTCTCGTGTCTATTTTTAAAAAACTTAATAGCGGTCGCTATTAAGTTTTTTAAAAATAAACAAAAATAGGCATAAAACTACTATTATAGTAGTTTATGCACCAGTGATATAATAAGGGTTTTTAAAACTTGCCGTTAAAAAACGTGACGAAGTTAAGTTTTGTAATAATAGACCCGAGAGTTTTAAGAGCCAATTATGAACTGTTGCATACGCTAGTTTTTCTACGACAACTAAAATAGCGGAAAAGGCAAAATCTTGAAAGGTGGAGGAATGTGGAAAACGTCGTATGCCAACTACAGAAATAAAATAAAAAACCAACAGTGTTAGTATGTTGTATGAAAATCAACAAAGCATCGCTTTACGGTGGTCTTATGGAATACCACAGACAAAGTTATAATGTATACCTTGTATATTTATCGCTAGGTAGTGTATTTTTTCCTAAACAGCACTTAACATCGCTCTAAATAACACTATAAAATATGCGACGTTAAGACATTGATTTATATGCCGGCGGCTCGCAGAGAGATGTCATGTCGCTCTGCGCTCTGACAAAATGATAAAGATGAGAGACTGAGAGTACAGAGGGACGTGTAATTAGTGGATATTGAGAGGCTGAGTAGCCCCTTGCATAGTTGCGATCCTTTGTTATGCCTATTTAGTATTTATGAAGATAACGGGTAAATTTTAATTAGATAACTCCCGTAAGTAGGTATCAGACATATTAAAATTCTCATAGCGGGTTACTCACGTCAATAAAGTCGAAAATAGGTCGACATGTTTCGGAACAGTCCGTGTCCCTTATTCATGAGTCATGCGTTTAGCCGCGGCGACTGCTCTACGCACACTGTGCTCACTCTGCTCTGTGCGTAGAGCAGTCGCCGCGGCTAAACGCATGACTCATGATCATGAATAAGGGACACGGACTGTTCCGAAACATATCGAGCTATTTTCGACTTTATTGACGTGAGTAGAGCCCGCTATGAGAATTTTAATAACGGGTAAATGTTGTATTTTCGCGCGTTATTGTGCAAAAGTCGTATCTTGCTCGTATTTGGACTCTTAATTACCTAATACGAAAAATTTACCCGCTGGCATACAATACAATACTCTTTATTGCACACCTCACACAGATGAAATACAGTTACAAGAGAAAATAATAATACAGAAGGCCTAGTATAAAAGTTGTACGACATTAACTCCTCGACCGCGTTAGCGTATCGAGGGGTCAAAATATGAAAGTTGCCGGATGATTTAAATAAACGGCAAACATAATTTGAACTCCCGATACGCTAACGCGGTCGAGGGGTTAATGTCGTATAATTTTTATACTAGGCCTTCAGAACAGTAACAGTAAGGGGTAACAACAGGCGGTCTTATCGCTAAAGAGCGATGAGCGATGGCATGTTGTTGGTATTTTTTTAAACGTAGATGTTTTCAAATGGTGTCATGTTTAGAGGCTAATTTTGCGATACAACATTTGCAAAATAGTTTATTCACGATTCTTAAATGTCAAATTTAGATATTTTTTTAGCTTCATTCTTTTATTTTAATTCAACAAATTATTTAACATATGCCTATGTGAGACAGTGTGTCGACACTCACGACACATTGATACAATCAAAGTGACGTGCAGTTGCAAAAAAAGCATACGGTTTTTATCTAAGGTCAAACTTTATTAGGTTGTAAGTATAAGTTGCATAAATTGATAAAGTTAATTCTAATATATTTCATTCGAAACTATTATCCGGCCAGTCACTTCACGTCAAAGCTTAACGTGCAAATGTTTGTTTTACAGTAATATACCAAACAATAATATTAATCAATTTACTGTTTTTCATCAAAGCTTAACGTTCAAATGTATGTTTTACACTAATATAGCAAAAATTATATTAATCAGTTAACTGGACATTTTATCGTGATAATAAAACCGTAAATTTTTCGTATCAATTAACGCCGCTCTATTCACACTTCATAGTTACTCTATTGTGAGGGTCACTGCGACTAATATCCGGGGTCTGTTTATGAGTACCGGTCTGCCTAAGAATGAGGCAAATTAAATATAAGTTAAATTGATAGATAACATTTATTTTCGAAATATACACAGTAAGTGTAACTTACCCCGCTACCTACCTCTACCTTCCTTAAATCTAAAATAGGTCCTTGAGGCATTGTACCTAGGATGCTGGTGGCATTTCCTCGTTGTACCACAATGCTGATACGTTGTGCGAGGAAGCCACCAGCTCTTCGGTCACCAGTTACATCAACCAGACGTTTTGCGATTAAGTTAAATTGAACTTTTAGAAGAGAAAAGTATATTTTTGATTATTGGATTTAAAGCATGGCTAAGTGTATTAACTATGACAGAAATCCCTAGAAGCAATTGTAAAAAAACTTTTTTTTTCTTTTTTTTGAAAAAGGTAATAAACGACCGGATGAGCCACCTGATGGAAAGCGGTCATCGCCGCCCATGGACATAAGCAACATCGGAAGAGCCACTCATGCATTGTTGACCTTTGAGCCTTAAAGCCCTGAACACTTGCTTCTTGCAGAACCCAATATCATATCGCAAAGGGAACACATCAGGAGGTAGGTCGTTCCACATTTTACACGTTCTGGGTAATAACGAGCAATATGCCCGTTTATTCTTGGTGTACCGTGTATCCAGGTAATGTGGACCTTATTCCTGTGACGGGACGTGCGATGGTAAAAACGAGACGGAGGCACCATGTCAAAGAGTTCTTGCAAAACTTATCCAGTACCATATAACGCTTTAAACTGTAGAAGCAAACATACATACATACATATGTACATACATACGACGGATCCAATTAAAGGATGACTCACACTAGAACGGGACGGGACGGGAAAACCTGCCAATTTCTATAGAGAGCGTCACGTGACATCCGAGGGCTCCAAGCTATCACGTGATTATTTCTATAGAAATTGACAGATTTTCCCGTCTCGCCCCGTCCCGTCCCGTGCTAGTTTGAGTCATCCTGGGAGATAAGCAGCTAACCTGACATTTCTCTATAAATATATGTAAAAAACACTTACACAGTGTCCAAGCTATATTCAGCTTTCTTGTCAAAGTAGCGGTCCTTGAAGAAGGTGGTGAAGAGCGTGCGCAGCGTGAAGTGCAGATCCAGGACCTGCTTGGATACTTCTGCGCTCTTCTCGCAGCAGTGGTACGTCACCAGGAGATCAAGGTCTGAAAGAGAAGAGGATAATTTGTCTTTACCCTTGCTCAAATATATAAATTTGGAACTCCTCAAGAACAGAGGAATAGAAAATGTGACTACTCGTAAAGCAAGTCAAATGTATTAGAATTTTAAGGATGACTCAGACCAATCCGATCCGGGTCGATGTCAGTTTCTATAGAAAACGTCACGTGACCTCCGAGGGCTCCGAGCTATCACGTGATTATTTCTGTAGAAACAGCTTCAAGAGGATTCACTGTGTTGACAGCTGGGGACCCACGGAGCAAAGCTTGCCCCTTTAACTTTTCAGTTTTTTTTAATACTACGACGGTGACAAACAAGCATACGTCCCGCCTGATGGTAAGCGGTCACCGTAGCTTATGGACGCTTATGGACACCGTAACTCCAGGGGTGTTACATGCGCGTTGCCGACCCTTTAAAAAAAGGAGTATTCGCTGTGTTGATAGCTAACGGGACAAGCTTTGCTCCGTGGGTCCCCCAGCTGTCAACACAGCAAATCCTCATGGAGCTCTGTCGACCGTTCTCACCAACAGAAACACAACACTATGAGTAGGTTCTACTGTTGTTAAACTGCGGTTTTCTGTAAGGTGGAGGAGGTACTTCCCCAGATGGGCTCTGCTCCAGATTTGAGCGAGACGACATTCGTTGTGCTGTGCCCTATCACACTAAACGATATGCATCCGCTGTGTTGACAGTTAACGCGGCAAGCTTTGCTCCGTGGGTCCCCAGCTGTCAACACAGCGAATCCTCTTGGAGCTCTGTAGTTACTTTAGTCGATAAACATCTCCACACGAGGCAAATCCTAGTGTTACTTTACTGCTAAACAGTTGTCCTCATAATTATAGCTTACACGCTGGCGGATATTGCAGAATTGTATGTAATTTAGATAATTGCCAATCAGTGTCTCCATAAGGAAGAATAGTTATTGGGTGCTTACACACCGTGACCTTTAATAATCCGAAAGATTTTAATGGTGTACTCCTGACTGCATTTAAGGATTATAATGTTACTATGAGTTTTAGTGTTACTTATTGACTGATATTAGAAAAAAATAGAAAAATCTTCGTAAAAAAACCTCTACCTCAAAAAAAATATCAAAAAAACTTTAATACACTTCTTGGATTATGACTTACTACAGGCCATATGTAAGTATATATATTCACAATAAAAAAAAATACTAATTTTTTTTGTCAAATAATGACGAAAGTTTTATAACATTTTTTGCTTCTTTTAACGTCCAGAGTAGAAGTACAGTCAACCAATTGGAACCCTAGGCCGCTCTAGAACCATGTTAAAATGACAAGCAGTAAGAAATTTCTTACAATCTGATTTATAGCGTCACTAAGACATATAATTCAGTCATTTTACGAACCGCTAGTATGGCAGACAGGAAATAATTCATAATAGCTAATTTTTTCGGCGTAACGGACGTAACATAAATATAGTTATTACGTCGACATATAATCCAAATATATTTAACTCATTTACAATTGTTTAAAAATATTTGTAAATTAAAAAAATCAAGGACATTGTGTTAAAAATAATAATAACATTTTTTTTCTTTACACTAGTAAAATTATATTTCCTTTATATTATATGACACGAATCGGTCATAAAATAATTACGTATCCCTTGTTTATAGTAAATGAATCCAGAGTCATTATTTTATTGTGCATATTTCCATAACCAAATATCGTAATTACTTATAGTTTTTTTCAGTATTTATATATTTCAATTCGGACATATATTGCAAGAAAATCACACTCTTAAGTATTCTGGGAGGGGGGTTTTATGGGGTTGTTAAATCTTAGTCAGTAAAAAAATGCTAATAGAAAAGTGTGTTTTGGGATTTTCACTATGAGCACTTTTAAGTTAAAGTAGGTTAAAATCGCCTTATTAAATGGATTGGTATTAATATTATTCCAAACACCTCATAACCTTACTTTAAATTTGCCGCGCACTAGTCATGAGCAATGGCCATAGATAAAAGAAAAAGGAATAGATAGCTAACGGAGGTGTGTCGCGCGTCGCAGCGATGAGGCCAGATGGCCATATTACTGTTCGACGCGAGCCAGTTGCATCTTAGCCGCAATCGTAAAATATGCTCCGATATTTTCATAAAATGCCGAACTGCTACGTTGTTACGAGCAAAAATATGAATGAAAACAAAAACTTCAAGGACTAAGGAGTCACGTACCACATGTATTGTATTCATTTCATTAGTTTTTACTTGATAAAATCATGCATTTTTACAAATATATCCAGGACCGTATGATTTTACTCTGCCAGACTAATTGGTTGAACTGATTTGTAACAAATTGTACAGGCGTTTTACATTGACGGCTTAGAATAGCAAACAAGTTGTGTCGCGATGCAATTTGTTAAGCAGCCGCGCAATGTATCGAATTGCTAGCGATATCCACAACCACATGATTATTACTTGGTTCGGCCGCTTGTGCCTTGCCGGGAACTAGAGAAGCGGTGCACCCGTGCCGATGTGTGTCGATAAATGATTGGCTTGATTTTACTCAAATAAGAAATTACATTTTCGGTTTCCAGTAGGTTTGTGTAATACACAAATTTATTTTGTATCTGTATCTATTTATTATTGTAGTGTTTGTTATCCATTTAAAGAAAATCAAGGGTAACATCGAGTATGTTAAAACCCAAACTTTTTAAAGTTTTATGTCCAAAATTTTTGTTTTTATGGGTTTATTTGATGAGACGTCTTTATTTATGGTTTATCTTTATGGTTTGTGTAAGATTGTCCCATAATATTTATATTTATTTTTATTTATATTTATCTTTGAATATTTGTATTTATCTGATTCCAGGTAACAATCTAAATAATGTCATTAAAACAAATTGTAAAATGTTTTTAAAGTACATAGTAGGCGTAAAAATACAAACGACTTATGTTTTATCTATTCAATTTTAAGGTTTTTTGTCCGACGAGTGTAAGACTAAAATGTCTCTGGGAGAAAATTTACCATTGACATTAACTGTATGGACAAGTGTAATAAAATAACGTTTTTATTTTAATTTGTATTGAATTCGACTCCTAGGCGAGACAAGCGAAAATCAAAAATACTTTGAAAGCAGTTTTTTATGTTCCCCTTGAGTACAACGAGCTAACTTAAGGTTTTAAGGCACTTTCCCTCCAGGGTCTATTATAATTTCCGACCTTTATACAGATGAGTCCTGCTACTGTTAAGTGTGTACTTAACAGTAAATAGCAGGGCTCATTCTGTACACATGTCGGAAATTAAAATACTTACGGGTCTTCTCTGTTTCACCTCACACCTGCTTAGAACGCTTGGATAATTTGATGCTTGGATATTCTTCAACGTGTTATTAACGTTAGCTGGAGGATGGCTCATTATGCAATGATCTTGAATCATAAATAGTTGTTTGCATTCAATGAAACTAGATCTATAAAGTATTAGGGTCTGTCTTTCCTGAGTTTCCTAGATTTTGATAGCACGAACTATGAAAGTGTTAAGTAAATGTCATTATTTCATAGAATTTTGACTTTAAAATTTAATTTTTTAATTCTTTAACCATAAAATAACACTCTAAAGTTTGAAAGTTCATTTACTTGGAAGATATAACGTGGTTTGAGGTAATTGATTAATCAAAAATGGCCCATACTATACACCACGTTTGGAACCTGCAATACAATATCATCTTGTGGTTACTTTATCAAAGTGCCTTGCGCCCCTGCGAAAGGCAATGCGTATGCGACTGTGCGCGTACCGTTCTAGGATGCTGCCTCTGTTTCAGGCTCTTGAACCCACCACTAGCCAACGTCCATACCACGTTGAACACACCGGTTCTCGTCCGATCACCGAAGTAATACATACACACGGGTTTAACGTCAATATACTTAATATGGTCATGATTATAACTATTGTTACACATCGTTTTCTGCAATATTTTTAACCACGACTGATTTGGTTGTCCTGGGATTTTACTGTATTTATTAATATTCAGAGCGCATCAAATATCAATGGATAACAGTTTATTTAATCTTAATTTTTATGACATGCATGTACCTATTATTTCTATGCCAATAATGGCAGGATGTGCTGAACAAAACATGTTTTATGACCTTATATTGTACCACATTCAAGAAATGAAATAAATTATTGATTATTGATTGATTGATTGATCGACATATACTCCTCTCTAGCGCCGCGTCACACGATCGCTTACCGCGCGCTTTAGCCAATCACAACGCGTCTCTGGCCTGAGTCTGGCCACGCCCCGGAGACATGAGAACTCGTTTAAATTTAGCTCCGTTAGACCCACTTGGCAATGGCCGACCGCGGCGAAAGAATTTTGGCTCGCCGGCGCCGCAGGGGCCAGTGTTGCCAACGCTGGTTTATCTTATATTTATACAATTGTTGAGACATCGATAGGTACAATTTGCAAATTACTACTTATGTTCACCAATATGACATGTATCGATTTATTTTAAAATTCATGGAATATTTCATCACTATACACTGTAATTTATGTAGTAAAAAGCGTATTATGTCGTCAATTTAAGACATTTAATTGGGTTAAGTAAAATTGGTATATTTTATAATAATTCAGTGCCATTAGCTAACACGAAATTTGTTCATTCCTGTATAAAGTTTGCGTTAAGAATTTCATGTAAAGATTTTGTCACTTTGCGATGAGGTTTTTTTGGTTCAACGTGTGGCAACACCGGTAATGGCGCATACAGCGCGGTGATTTAAGGCAAGATCTGACACGTTTAGTTTAAAGCGGCGAATAATGGGCGTTTTTATTTTTTGTTGTAGAAAAAAACAATTTGGCTACACTACATTGGAATTTTTTATGTGTTTTCTACTCAGAATCGAGAGCTCTTTCAATCCTAATAGGAGAAAAAAAGTGTCCTAAATTTTCCATACATTTTTCAAACTTTCCATTGCGCTACCGCTATACTAAATCTGTGAAAAATAGTGTCGAAATGGAAAATAAATCCTGGGACATTTTTTTTCTCCTTCCAGGATCGAAAGAGCTCGCGATACAGAATATAAAACACATAAAATTTTGGACAAAAAATAAAATAAAAAATTGCCTTTAATAGAAATAGAAATTATTTATTTGATCCACAGAAAAAATAACTTTATCTATTTACATCTTGTACAAAATATCAGAAAGAACCAAAATGGATGCCACTTAGCATATATTATGCAGATAGATAGGATACGAGATACTTAGCCATGGCGCTGGTTTTCAGGACACCCATTTACATGTTTTCACAAAGTTTGTGTGCTTATGGTGTATTTATATAATTCAGTAATGCGTATTTTCATCAACTTTATATCGATGGCAAAAAGCGGAAACGTAGTAACCGCCAAAACGCAAACTAGGTACAGGAGAGCCAAAAAAATTTCCGGTTTTTGAAAAAGAAAATCATAACATCTTCGTTTATTAATCGAATTAAGTACTTCAGATTCGGAATACATATATACCTTTTACGATTTGATCTTATCTCATACTCATTTTCCGTTCCGTTTACTGTAATGGCGCTTACTGTAATGGCACTTTTAATTTCGTTACGCGGAAACGCTGTAAGTAAACGAAGCAGATAAATGTATGGAAACCGCCAAACTATAATTATAGTAGATTTTCCATAAAACTTAAATGTGTTAACCGCCAAACAAGGAAAAAAATCAGTAAAATTAAAACGCTTTAAATGTAGATTGACTTTTATTGACGTGTATTTTAAAAACGTGCCTTTAATTTTCATGATGGTTTTTTTATGAATAATTCGTTTCCACCAATATTCTCCAATATTTTACATCAATAAATATATATATATATATATATATTTATTTATTTGTGTCCTTCCAGGATCGAAAGAGCTCGCGATACAGAATATAAAACACATAAAATTTTGGACAAAAAATAAAATAAAAAATTGCCTTTAATAGAAATAGAAATTATTTATTTGATCCACAGAAAAAATAACTTTATCTATTTACATCTTGTACAAAATATCAGAAAGAACCAAAATGGATGCCACTTAGCATATATTATGCAGATAGATAGGATACGAGATACTTAGCCATGGCGCTGGTTTTCAGGACACCCATTTACATGTTTTCACAAAGTTTGTGTGCTTATGGTGTATTTATATAATTCAGTAATGCGTATTTTCATCAACTTTATATCGATGGCAAAAAGCGGAAACGTAGTAACCGCCAAAACGCAAACTAGGTACAGGAGAGCCAAAAAAAATTCCGGTTTTTGAAAAAGAAAATCATAACATCTTCGTTTATTAATCGAATTAAGTAGTTCAGATTCGGAATACATGCTACACATTAGGATAATAAATTTTAGTTCTATTTTTATGAATGATTTCCGACTTGCCGTCCTTTATTATCTCTACATTCGGGGTTACATCTCGAACGACCTTATAAGGGCCTAAGTATACAGGTTTAAACTTATTACCTACTTCATTACGTACTAGAATTAAATCGTTTGGCTGATACATTACACCCTTTACATTAGCATCATATTTTTGTTTTCATTGCGTTTTACTGTGAAGTAAATTGTCTCTAGCCTCTTTTTGCGATAAGTGTAACCGAAACTTCAATTCTGTTGGGTAATCGTCGTAATTGTAAATTGGTTCTATGTTGTTACTTAAAAAATTACCTGGAAGACTACATTTTTTCCCAAATACGAGTTCATAAGGTGTATAATTTGTTTCTCTATGAACTGACGTATTATATGAGAAACACCAATAGGGAATCCATTTACTCCAAAACTCTGGATGATTATCGGTTTGAATACGTAAATATGAACCGAGATGTTTATGAGAATTTTCTAAAGCGCCAATACTCTGATGGTGGTAAGCTGTGGAATTAAGTTTTGATATATGTAATAAACGACATACCTGGGTCATTGTTGATGACATGAACTCCGTACCCCTATCGGTTGCTATTTCTTTCGGTATCCCATAGCGTAGTATAAAGTTATCTACAAATGTTCTTGCTACTTCAGTTGCACTTTTGGAAACGAGTGGGTACGCTTCAACATACTTTGTTAGTTCGCATTGTAGTGTCAATATATAGTTAAAATTATTATTATCTGTCTCTAATGGACCTACAATATCTAAGTATAGTTTCTCGAACGCCGTATTTGCGGTAGATGTAATTACCATTGGTTCTTTCGTATTTAGTGAATGCTTTTGTTTTTGGCATTTATCACATCGCTTGACATAATTTATTACGTCTTTTTCAAGGCCTGGCCAGAAATAATATTTTTTGATGTTATTTATCATCCTTCTCATACCCGCGTGGCCACTTGTAGGTAGGAGATGGAAATCGTTTAATATTACTTTCTGGTCATCCTTATCATTTATTTTCTCTACGTCGACTAACACACATAATCGTGGTTTATCATTTTCTTTATAATTGTTTATTTCAGTGAGTAATTTATTTACAAATATATTATTTTGCTTTGTTTTTATGAAATATAATTCATCTATATTTATCTTTTTACACATTTCTACAAGTTCTCTCACAAATTCGGCACGCGTAATCTGTGATCGAGAAGATTTGTATTTAATGTATATTCTTTTATCATCTTTTATGTAACATAAAGTTCTAGATTCATTTGTCGCGACTTTCACTCTTTTTATATCATCTAGTTTTTCTTTTTCTATAAACAACAACTCCGTATAATCTTTAGGTTTGACAAGCACCTCCACAACTTTTGGTTGATCAGACCAATCGCTGTCAAGGTTACTAACTAAGTTTTCCTCCTTATCTCTCTCTTCCATTCTTTTCTTTTTCGCTCGTGTTGTAACGGCTAAAATGCTTTCATTCATCTCTTTTAAGTTATCAGTAGTTAAAGTGATTCGTGATAATGCATCTGCAGCTGCATTACATGAACCTTTAACATACTCTATTTCAAAGTTATATTCCTCTAGTAGAAGTCTAAATTTCATTAACCGGCTAGATGGGTCTCTCATTGTAAATAAATAAATTAAAGGTCTGTGGTCTGTTCGAATTTTAAATTTTTTACCAAATAAATATGGTCTAAAATGTTTCACGGCGAAAACAATTGCAAGTAATTCCTTCTGTATGGTTGGGTAATTTTTTTCCGCTTTATTTAGACTTCTACTAGCGTAAGCTACTGGCCTTCCATCCTGGTTTGATAAAATTGCTCCTAGCGAAACATTTGATGCATCTGTTTGTACAATAAATTGATTTTGTTCAGAAAAGTCTGGGTATTGTAATACTGGTGGTGACGTGATTTTAGTTTTTAATAGTTCAAACGATTTTTCACACTCACTGTCCCATTGGTACTGCACATTTTTCTTGCATAAATTATTTAAAGGGTAAGCTATTTCTGCAAAATTTTGAATAAATTTTCTGTAGTAATTAACGAAAGCTATAAATCTTCGCAGTTCATCTATGTTATTGGGACGTGGGTAATTTTTAACTACATCTATTTTACTTGGATCTGGTAAAATACCATCACCTGTAACTACGTGTCCTAAATATAATATTTCTTTCTTTAAAAATTCACATTTTCGGGGATTTAATTTTAAATTAACGGTTCTTAACCTTTCAAAGACATCTTGTAAATTTTTGTTGTGTGTATGAAGATCTCTTCCAAAAATAATTAAATCGTCAAGATATATAAAACATTTCTCATAGGTCAAGCCTGCCATAGCCATATTCATCATGCGGGAAAATGATCCAGGGCTAGTTTTCATTCCCATAGGCATTCTAACCATCCTGTACTGTCCTGAACAAAACGCTGTATAATTACGACTCTCTTTGTTTAAATTGACATTGTAAAATCCTTGGTGTAAATCTAAGTGTGTATAGTAAATACTACCCGACAGAGCATCTAATATTTCTGTAATATTCGGGAGAGGGAATTTATCGTCCTCAATACAATTATTTAATTTACGGTAGTCAATGACTAATCTCCACTTTTTCTGTCCACTTTCATCAACTTTTTTAGGTACTAGCAGTAAAGGACTTGACCATTCACTCCTACATGGTTCTATTACGCCTTGATTTAACAAATCATTAATTTGAGAGTTAATTTCAGCTTTTTGTGCATGCGGCAGACGATAAGGTTTACTGAATATTGGAGTAACATTTGGTTTTAACGTTATTGAATGCTCATAAATATCAGTAGTAGTAAGTTTATCTCCGGGTAAATGGAATATATCGCAATATTTAGCACATAATTTTTCTATTGACGCTTGCTCTTCTGAATTTAACTGTTTTAATTGTAGTAATTTAAATAAGTGTTTTACCCTATCTGCATTTTTATTTAATTTCAGAAATGTACATATGTTATAATCTTTTAGTGTATGGATTGTTGGTTGTAAATTTGTCAAAGTTAAAGTTTTATTAGTAGTATTTAATATTTTAACCGGGATCATACCATTTGTTGGCTTTGCTATTGAACTAGCTAAATAAACTCCATGACTTAACTCTTGTGAACAAACTACACAGTTTTCCTTTACATTAGTCCTTATAAAGTGAATCGTTTCACATCTTGGCTCTATTTGCAATATTTTAGTTTCATCGTCATAAATTGGTAAAGTTATTTCATTGTTAGGCGAGATTTTTAACGTTAAAATATTTGTATCGAAGTCTAGATTTGCTTTATATTTTTTAATAAAGTCTTGACCAATAATACCGTCCGTCATACAAGGTAATGAATCAAATATAAATACTTTATGATGTATTACTTGTCCACTTGCGAGTAATTGCAAGTTCAGGTATCCGATCGCTTGGACTTTGCCTCCCATACCATTTATAAGTGTGTTGTCTTTATGGATCGGGAGATCAAGTTCAATGGCATGTTTATATTTTATAGCCGATATGGAAGCACCTGAGTCTAACAGCCACGTGTAAGGCTTGTTACCTACCAATAATTTGATATAGGCACTATTGTTTGCGGCAAAAATATGTTCTAAGTTAGTCACGAAAAAATGTGTTTTCAGTTTCTTGGTTATTTTGAATTTCATGGTTATTTACCCCTTCTGACATTACACGCACTTGTCCTCCACGCATCCACTGGTTTCCACGTGTACTAGAATTATTATACTTTCCTCGAGATGGTCTAGAATATCTAGAATGATTACCTCTTTGTGGTGCATGCTGGAAACCGCTGGGGCCTCCACGATATGGTAGCCTCGTCGAATGTAAATTCGGGTTACCACGCGAGTTTCTATTCGAATAGACTCTTGTGTTGTATTGACCTCTTGGTGCACCACGATGTCCTTGTCGGCTTCTGTGAGAATGGTTATTATGGGATCTATACGTACGCATTGATTCTTCAGCTGGTGTGGCCGATGACGTCTCCTCGTCTTTGGCGGATTGGATGGCATCCTTCAGCGAAGTAAAGTTCCTAGCTGCAATAATGGTGCTGAGCCTACGATTTCGTAAGCCATCCGCGAATCTCTTAATTGCTGTTTTTTCATTCAAAGGCTTCAAAACGTTGTAATTTTCTGGTTTGCCTTCTGCTTGCGAAATCGTAAGTTCTACAAATAATTCCGAAATTTCTTTCCCATAATCTTGAATAGACATGTCATTCTGTTTAATCTGCTGCAATCTATTTTGGATAGGAGTTGCCGACTTTTGTGAAAGAAGTACCTGTCTCATGTCCGTTATTAACGTATCTACCGTTTCGTAAGATGATTTTAATTTTAATTTGGCTGCTTGAGACAATCTGCTTTTCAGTATAAATAATATTAAATTCCTTTTACAATCGTTACTTTTCAGCAAGGACGCATAATATTCAAGGTTGTCAATAAGACACTTAATACTTTCTTCATCGTCAGTCATTTGTGGCATCAAGGACAAAGCCGTTTTTAAATTAAAAGTATCCATATTTTCAGACATTGTCTCTTCTTGTACTGTGCACAAATCCGAAATTTCTTTGTATAAATGTAGAAACTCTACTGACAATTTGTTAATTAAGTTAACGTCTTGTTCTAAAATATTACCCTTTTGAATCTCTGTGGATAAATGTTCAGTTATACTAGTATATTGACTAAATAATACATTAGCTTCATTTAATTTCTTTACGACTAAATTCCCTTTGCGTTTACTTGGACCAACTTTAATTAAATAACGTCTAATTTCTTTCAATTCAGAATGAGCATTTTCTAACAGATCAATCATAACTTACCATTTATTATTGCTTGTTTGTCACAAGGTCACTGATTAAGGAACTTACACTTATAAATGCTAAATAAATTTAATGTCTAATAGTTTAATCTTCGCATGTTAGATTGTTAGGTGTAGTCCAGTACGTCACCATGAAATGTCCCCGAACGGAAATAAAATTATATGCACTCGCGATTATACCGGATTAAACATGACGCACTTTTTATGCATTATTTTTACGTCGCGCACTTGAGGATTAAATATAACGCGCACTGTGTACTTGATGTATTTAAAATAAAATTACACTCCTAACGCCCACTGGAGCTTCAAATTACGTCGCTGAGGTCTTTGGGCGCAGAGGGTGGCGCCTGCAGCTGTCGGCGGTACATGGACAGCCTTAGGGCATTTTGATGTATGCCCCGGTGGATCCACTGACCATGGCACTTTTTATAAGTGCCGTACAGGACCTTGATAAGGGCGACGCCTATAACAAGGGCGATGATCATTAGCACCAGAGGTGGGACCGGACCTCTTCTACAGTTGCCTGGTTGACGCCCCCCGAAGACGTCTGGGCGATCACGATCTCCTCTTCTTTAGTTTGGCCGGAACCCATGATGAAAGTTACTATGCACTGGGAATTGTCCGAATCGAATAAAGTCCGCGGTCAAAGTGGTCATTTTATTTAACTATTACTTTAACAATGTCCTATAATCCACATAAGGAATGGCACGCGTGGGCCGGCGCTTCGCGGTGTCGGATGTACGTCTAGCGGCGAATTCGTAGAAAGATGCACTTAACTAAGCACTTGAACTATTGCGTCATATTATTTTTAACACCGAAAGTTTTTATTAATATTGAATTAAAACTGAACTGATTTTTATTTTGGCAGGGTCGCCATGTGAGGTTCGGAGAGGATGAGTAATGAAACAAGCGGATGCTGGAATAATACTGACTATAATATCATATGTTTCATAGCTTAAATAGACAACAAAGATTATTGGTGTATAGAGGTGACACCACAATACCTTTTACGATTTGATCTTATCTCATACTCATTTTCCGTTCCGTTTTTAGTGGCGCTTACTGTAATGGCACTTTTAATTTCGTTACGCGGAAACGCTGTAAGTAAACGAAGCAGATAAATGTATGGAAACCGCCAAACTATAATTATAGTAGATTTTCCATAAAACTTAAATGTGTTAACCGCCAAACAAGTAAAAAAATCAGTAAAATTAAAACGCTTTAAATGTAGATTGACTTTTATTGACGTGTATTTTAAAAACGTGCCTTTAATTTTCATGATGGTTTTTTTATGAATAATTCGTTTCCACCAATATTCTCCAATATATTACATCAATAAATATATATATATATATATATATATATATATATATATATATATATATTTATTTGTTAAAATATATTATGAACTTAAGTCTATGACAGTTTACAATTTGCCGGCTTTGTACGAGTCACTTCAAAATATTCAAATAGATGAATAAAACCAAATCACTATTTCAAAAGTTACCTTAAATCTGAGCAGGTGACACAATTGTCTCTTAAGTTTTTGTAGAACGTAGGTATAGCATAGTTCTAATCGAGTTCAATTCTATATTTATTTGTATTTCTATCATTCAATCAATGAACAAAATCATTAAATGTTACAGGTATCTTCATTAAAATAATAGTCCTGTAGTTCAATTTGTCCTGAAAGTGAGTTTTATCAAATAATTTCCATTGAAATTAAACACTTTAGAACGGATTTATCGCGTTTATTAACACCATGATCCTAAGTTTCGAGCCCTTTACAGCACTCCCCTAACCCTGTGAAAACGAGTGCTAATAACAATCGCGGTAACAGAAGACAATATTAAATAATTTCCAGTTAATTCAAGTTTCGGTAAAAACCCGGTTTCACTATTGATTTATCGGTTTTATACCGACCCCAAATCCGGTCAAATTACCGGTAAACCGGTAATCCGGTTTGCCGCTTAGTTTAAACGCTTTAAATGTAGATCGACTTTTATTGACGGGTATTTTAAAAACGTGCTTTGAATTTTCATGATGGTTTTTTATGAATAATTGACTTCATTAACAGTCAATGACTGTACTAAACTTGATTAGATGACTAATTGTCACATTCTCACAATGAAAATGTTATAAAACAAAATTATCTTAGTAATTTTTGTATTTTACTTCGTATTTAAATTAGGATTCTTATCTCTTATACATCTCACTGCTCTGTTCCCTCTTTAAAATATCACATGCAAATAATAATTAACTTAAGCTTCATATTTCTGGTAAAAAAATGTTTCTAAATAAACATCTATTATGAAAAAAGACAATTTTAAAAACCTTTGAAACTAAGACAATCTAAATATTTATACTAAACTACAAATGTAGGTTCATATATATTACGTTAAGATAGTTTTAGTTTTTATTTATTTTCGTATTCAATAAATTTTTTAGTTACTTACATTATGACTATTTCTTTATTTTACTTTTTATTTAATTATGTTATTATGATTATTGTGTTAATATGGATAATAATGTTACCTAAAATATAAAATAAAAACTACAATAACGATGACTAATCCAAACGACTAGCCCTGAGCTCCTGCCTCCTACGGATGCAAAGGTGCATATTGCTAGTGGCCTCTTAACAATATAACTCAAGGCACGCTGGCATGAAAACTTCCTCAGATAGCGGCAAGACATCGTGACCATTACTCTCCACCTTATTGCCGCAGATGCTATATGAGGTTCACTAATATCACTACGAGGCAAGGAGCGATAGCCACCCCTCCCGTATTGAACCACTTTTGAAAAGGTTTCTTTAATGTGGGGACGAAAGTGTATGCAGACACGCTCCAGTAACTGTCCTAGCGACAGCCAACAGCCTGGCCTGTGCAAGTGTGCATGTCTATAGCATATCCCACCTACCCGGTAAAACTCGGTCCATAAATATGTCAATTGTCATCCTATGCGTTGAGCGGGTTGAGACTTCTCTAACTACTACTAAAGCATCAGAACCATATAAAATAGTTGCCCTAACACCTAACGATAAAAATGTAGTGACCACACAACTCCATCTAACAATGGATGCGCAGAGTGTAAAACTGTAAACCATCACTCTGATTTCGCTGAGAATCTTAAGCTCATTGGGTTGTATTGAGAGAGACCTTGAGAAAGTTATTAACAGACTCCTTTAACACAGTCAAATAAGTCTGCCCAAAGCAATTACAGCCCACAAAACCCTCAACGTCTTTGCAGCCATAAAAAGAAGCTGTCTCCTCATTTCGAAGGCTTTAGGGATCTCCTCCGAACAAATAGGAGAACTCAAGAAAGTAAACACTTTGCTGAGACCTCTTTGAGTCCCGAAAGCAATCTGCTAAATATTGGGAAAGAAACACGGAATTTACCTCTGCAGGGAAATTATTCACATTTTCGTAGGTAAACCTAAGAGTCCTAGATCTTGAAATCGTGTAAACATAATGTCAAGATATTGTGTTAACCGACACTCAATATTATATTAACATGTTTGAAAAAAATATATAATTGTGAAGGAATTTCTCTTTGTCATCAGAATTATCCGCATTATTTGCCTGCCTCTACTCATTTGTCTTTAACGAATATGTAATTATTTGCAAAACGAAAAAACTCACACTACGTACTTGCCTATCACTCCACGATCGCTAACCGCCTGTTTTGTGTAGTAACCGACTAGCGATACCGATGTCTAGGCATGTTTAAATGGCGGTAACCTACAGTTGTGCCTCTCTTTAGATGTTTGTAAATTGGCGTAAGGCTTGTTAGTTTCTAAAAATGTTAACGTTTAAAACGTCTTAATCACCGTCCGTAGATTATACATTTTGCGATTAAAGCTATAAGTGCAAGCATTATTTTATTACTATACGCAAAAACGCAGTATCCGCCACAGGCATCATATTGAGAGCCCTGTAACCACCATGGTGTGGTAATTTAGCAATAACGAAAATGACGTAATTGGACTTGGTTAAACAAATACAATTTTTTGGTGTTTTAGTTTGAGGTGTGATCAAAAAAATGCATTCGTTTTGCTATACTGTCCAGTTTTTTCTAATCATCGTAGAGCAACGAGACCCAGGCCATTCAACGCGGAAATATTCGCTGATTCCGAATATGCAATAAAAAAATGTTTGGTCAGGTGGTGGTGGTGGTGGTGGTGGTTACTAGTCAAATTATTGATTCGATATTCGATGACTCGTTAGGTAGGTACTTACAACTTATAACTTAAGAGTACAAAATAAAAATAATCAATTAGTTATAAGTATAAAAATAAATTAGGAAAAGCTTTCACAGTTCGAATTCGCCTAAACAACGACAAAGATTCACTAACGATCACGAAACGGCGTGACCTTGACTGCGTATTCCCGTCGGCGCGCACGTCGCCCGTCCGGTGGTGAAGTTAGATGGAATAAAAAATATAGTATCTTAGAATATCTGAAATTACAAGATAAAAAAATAAGGCTATTATAAATTAATGTTTCGCATAGTCGTAACTTTCCCGTACTAAGTACTAAGGACGCATACGAGGGGTTAAGTAGAAATTTACTTAGCATGAATGGATTTAAGCTCAAAACAGTGCTTCAACCCATCCCTGCTCTGTTTACAGTTTTCCAATTTACAAAACAGAAAGTACCTATTACCTATTTATACCTACCCTATGATTACTAAGTAAGTATGTATCTCCGTGGTTTAGTCAAATTATTGATTTCTATTATATTTGATGACTCGTTGGGTAGGTACTTACAACTTAAGAGTACAAAAGAATCGCTTACTTATATACAAATAAATTAGAAAAGCTTTCACAGTCCGAATTCGCCAAAACAGCGACAAAGATTCACTTGCGAAACGGGGTGACCTTGACTGCGTCTTCCCGGCGCGCACGTCGCCCGTCCGCGTAAATTCACTTGTCACGTGCCGCAAAGCAAAGAGATCCTTAACGGTAGGGAAAAGGGTCCAATGTCGAAAGTGTAATTTGATGAATTTATAAAATTTAGTTTAATTCTGTACCATATGGATAAATTTGTGTGATTACCTAATTAATATGACTTGTTCCGTTATTAGAAAAAAGTCTATCGAAAATTATTTCTATAAGTATTTTTTCTTGCGTTTCAAATGTCGTTAACGAAGGCATAAGTTATACAAACGTTTATCCAGTAATACTTTCAGGTTAATATCTTCACGAGACAGTTTTATGATGATTTAATGAAGGTCCAGCTTATTACTATTTTTTTCTTTCATCTTAGACGACATATCACTGAATTTATGTATTTGGGTGAAAAAGGTTCCTTCCGTGTATATTTTTTGTGTGATTTCACTTTTTGTGTTTAATACAGAATTTTAATTCTAAGCTTACGACTCCAAAATATTATTATTATTTAAGGTAAGAAAAAATGGCCCTTTTGTGGCACTTTTTTTTTAAACCTCCTTCCGGTGGTAAAGTTAGGTGGATTCAAAAATATAGTCTCTTAGAATATCCCAAATAACAGGATAAAAAAAAATTAGGCTATTATAAATTATTGTTTCGCATAGCGTAACTTTCCTGGATTAATAGTCCTATAGCGGCCTAGGGTTCCAATTGGTTGACTGTAAAATCTTTCGGGTAATTAACGGTCACGGCGTGTACATTGTACAATGTAGTGCATAATATATTTTTTCCTTTTGTATCTTCACGGAAACCCCCGAACGTGTCATCCTATTTTCACTCAGTGTCAGTACTAATAGTACCTAGATCGATTGAAATGTCATGACAAATACGAGTGATTCCGAAAATACGAGTTGAGTTTTTCGGAACTTATGTACGAAATATCATTTGATAATCACCAATCGCTTTTCGGTGAAGGAAAACAGAGGAAACCGGATTAATCCTAATGAGGCCTAGTTTATCCTCTGGGAAGGTCGATTGGCAGGCGCGTAAAACTAGCGCCTACGTCAAATCTTGGGATTAGTTGCCAAAGCGGACCAGGCTCACTTAGCCTTGGTTTAAGAGGGGAAAAGCTAGGAAGAAGAAGTCTAGGTGTTCTCGAGATATACCTAGGTGTCAAGGGTTCACGTTTGGGGCAAACCACTAATTATGTAGTTTTTTTTTTTTATACTACGACGGTGACAAACAAGCATACGGCCCGCCTGATGGTAAGCGGCCACCGTAGCCTATGGACGCCTGCAACACCAGGGGTGTTACATGCGCGTTGCCGACCCTTTAAAAAAAAAAAGAGGATTCGCTGTGTTGACAGCCAAACGGGCCAAGGGCTTTGCTCCGTGGGTCCTCAGCTGTCAACACAGCGAATCCTCTTGGAGCTCTGGCGACCTTACTCACCAACAGAAACACAACACTATGAGTAGGGTCTAGTGTTATTTAACTGCGATTTTCTGTAAGGTGGAGGTACTTCCCCAGATGGGCTCTGCTCCAGATTTGAGCGAGACGACATTCGTTGTGCTGTGCCCTACCACACTAAACGATATGCATCCGCTGTGCCCATACCTCTCTTAAAAGTTTCTTGAAATTTCTTCATAATTTTCTTTTCTGTAATGTAAATTAACACCGGTCACGCTTTGCCTGTTGAGCTATCGAGCGCGAGGTCCCCGGCGAAGGTTTCCACAATTTCTTTCATTTGGTTAAACGAGTTAGACGGGACGGGAGACGCGTAGCTACCTTTACTGAAAGTGGCATTTACGGCATCGATGTTCTAAGACATTTTAGAAATCATCGATAACAATGCGCTACCCCATACTTCATTAATTGTGTATTAAGCAGATGTCTGCGAACGAAATTGAATACAAAAATAATTTAGTATGGGGTCAAGGACAAAAAAAACTACACCTATTTCGTCTATTGTTTGGTAAAATTTAAACATATTCAATTTTGTGTTCAATGAGCGTTACAGCAATTTCAAGTAATTTTCTGATTGGCTCAGCTGACAAGATTTATTTCCAGTAGTTTGCATGACGAGTATTTTTCGTAATTATCGTAATAAAAAGTTTGATCAAGATAATATTGATTTATCGGGAATGACAAAAAGATAAAAAATACATTTAAAAACAAGAATTACTCATCACACCTGCTCGTAAATGGTGATATTATATATATATATATATATATATTTTTATGCTATAGGGGGCAAACGAGCAAACGAATCGCCTGATGGTAAGCGATTAACGTCGTCCATGGACACCCGCAACACCAGTGGTGTCGCAAGCATACTTAGACTTAATGAGCTGTATTAAGCCCATGGTCTTAAAGGATTCTCATACTACTTTACCGCCCGCCCGGAGCTCCCGGAGCACCTGCCCCCCACGCGTTCGCCGCACGTTGTCGCCGCTCACTCCGGAGTACTGTGGACTGTGCTACTACACTACCGCTAATAATTATGGTTTCTTTATCTGTCTAGAAGGTTTATTTATTTCCTCGCAAATGTGATGAAAAACATTGTATGTATTATTATTATTATTTATTTTAATCTTTATTGCACAAAAGGAAATACAAACGTACAACAGGCGGACTTAATGCTACAAGGCATTCTCTACCAGTCAACCTTTGGACAAAACAGATCATTTTGTTGGCGGTGCAAGATCAACTGTGGTTTTACAAAACAAATTAAGTACATCAATTACACAATTCAAAACAATTATACATATAGGGTTCAATATAAATAATATATAGGTATAAATAATATATAGGTAAAATATATACTCGTACATTTTTGAATATACATACATACACATAAATATAATAAATCTGATGAAACTTGTAAAATAGAAAAACTAAGAATTTACCATTCTGCAAGCAAAGTAATCACTTAAGGATGTATCACGGGCAAGAATTACGAACTCGTGCTAAAATTTACACTCGTTCGTAATTTCTTGTTTACCGCCCGTAATATACAATGTACTATTAGAGACAACGTATATTTTCGTTACCTCACCTCTTAACCTAGCTAACGGGTCAAAAACTTTACCTCGGGCGAGACTCGAACTAGTGACCCTGGGATACACGCCCATCGCTCTAACAACTGAGCTACCGAGACAAACCGGGTGACCCCGCATTTCTGTACCATATCCCGCGTTTGTATAAGCTAGGCAGCTTATAGAGGTTGATTTTCTTTATTGATGTGGTTTAATATCTTTTGTATTGATATTATGTATGATAGATAATGGTAGATCCCTCTCTCTTGAGACGTAAATTGAATTCCGAATGAAGCGATGGATTCTACAATAGAATCCCGAACGTAGTGAGGATCTAAAGTAGAATCCTGAGAAGAGAGAGAGAAAAGACAGACCAACAACAAAAGCTTTATTTTGCTTCGTTACTGTTGGGCTACTCGTACGCTACGTGGACTTAATTTAGAAGATGATCAATGTTGCCAACGCAACCTTTTTTTATACCACATGCACATGCACTTTAAGGATGACTCACACTAGAACGGGACGGGACGGGGCGGGACGGGAAAATCTGTCAATTTCTATAGAAAGCGTCACGTGACATCCGAGGGCTCCGAACTATCACGTGATTCTTTGTAGGTATAGAAATCTTTTACCGCGACTAATTGGGTAGTGAGCATACGTCTCTACTTACGCATTTCAAATGTAATGCAATGCAAATGTTCATGCAAATCACTCTTGCTTAAGCTTCCATTCAAACCGTTGTCAATATTCTTTGTAAACCAGCATCTTTGGAATTAAGTCTACGAATCATGGAGTTTTCATAAAACCAGTCGTCGAGACACCCACGGCGGCTACTCCACAGTCAATGATTTAGATAAAAACACTATTTTATTTTATCCGGTTTGGAAGCAGCAAATTGCAGGCCGCTACGCTAAGCAAATTCACCGTTTGCTGACTGCGTCAAGCAGATAAATAGTGTACAGATCTTGGCCAGTAACTGAAAAAGCCTCAGATCACATGTTTGTCGACCTCAGCTTCGCTTCGGACGAAAATTACACGAGATCTGAAACATTTGTTACTTTACGGGCCTCGGTACGTAATCTGCAATTATTCGTGCCAGCTTCTTGCGTAGTGTCACCACGGAACTTCATAACCATCGGGTTTGGAAATCGGCACGGTGTTGCGGTCGGCATCACGTTTAATTTCTTAAGAAAATTGGCAGTTTCCATTACATGTTTCCTGCTGAAATGTCGCAACACGATGTTAATTTGTTGCATAATATTAGGACGGAGAAAAGGTCTTCTCGTATTCTGTGAGTTACATCAACATTCTCTGAAAAAACCCCCCGACTAACTTTTTGCAACTTTTACTAACATTATCCTGGGTCCATAATAAACATCGCAGATTTTTTCACTGCTTGATTCTCAACTTTTATTTTGTTTTGTATTAATATTTTAAAACGTATTCAATCTCTCCGTCAGATTCACGCGTTTTGACGGGCAGAAAACAAATTTTAAATGACAGGAAACTATTTCATCTAACCGCCTGCCAAATATCACGAAGATCCAATTAAAGATACTCGAGTTAGAGGCCTGCTGTCCTTACACCATCATGGGCTATCTTTCGTTCTTTCCTCTATTTGCTTCTTCATTATCGAATATACGAGAGCGATAGAGAGGCAAATAGAGAAATTAACGAAAGAAGTGATTAGTGGTATCCCTCGAAAGATCCGTTAAACAGTAAACTTACTGCATGCGCTTATGCTTTGACCGGCCGGTTGGCGTACTTGGTTGGTTGTGACCCTACCTGCTAAGGGTTCGAATCCCGGTACCTAAGGGCATTTGTGTGATGAACACAGATACTTGTTCCTGCGTCATGGATGTTTGTATTTATGTATTTGTATATTATATATATCGTTGTCTAAGTACCCGTAACACAAGCCTTCTTGAGCTTACTGCGGGACTTAGTCAATTTGCGTAAGAATGTCCTATGATATTTTTATATATATATTTTTTGAAATGCAAAAATGAGATAATCAGTATACAATGTTGCGTGCTCCGTGGCACCCTCCGTAAGTCCCTTATTAGTCGTACTGTAAACTTACCATCAAGATACTTTTCTGGCAGATGTGGTTGTGTCTTCAGCCATTCTCGTAGCTTCTGTATGTCGTCTGGAGATATGTCCGGGTTCTTTACATACTCTTTCTCGACGGGGAACTGTGTCACCTCTCCAGTCATTTTAACCTGCAATCAAAGAAACAACTTTAGCCAAAAATTCCGCCGAAAATTTCAACTATTGGGCTTCATCATCATATCAGCTCATTTTTTAATTAGTACCATAATTTAGCATTGGCATTAGTAGGTATCACATTTACATATCTTTAAAGAGCTCGGTATATAAATTTGACCGATTCAGCTAAACTTTTTGCCATGAGTTTTCATAGTTACAATAACATTTGTACATGCTTATATACAAAAGTTTAAAGTTCATTTCAATTAAAATGGAATAAATGAAAAACTTTTTTTAAATTATACACCATTTTTTAACATTATTTGATGAGCGAGCTTCAAAGATCTATCTGGTTTTCAACCCTATTGCTATTGAATCTAAATAAAACATTTTTTTCTTGTTCAGTATATAGTCTTCTACGGAATAAATCAAATAGTCCTTAACATTTTCACTAGTTTTGGTAGAAATACACGAACATTAGCCAAGTTTTCTGGCTAAACAGTAACTTTTTTTTAAGTTATAAACTTTAGGTTATACTCTATCCAAAAATTATAAATAGTGTATAGTGTTTTTTCTTAAACTGCATTTCAAATCGTTCTGTTTAACTCTATAAAATATGCAACGTTATGACATTGGCTTCACATGCCTTCGGGGGCTCGCAGAGAGAGGTCATGTCGCTCCGCGCTCTGACAATATATACAAAAATGAGAGACGTGAGAGTATTGAGGAACGTGTAAGTAGTGGATATCTAAAACTTGGGTGGCTGAGTAGCCCCTTGTATAGTTGTAATCCTTTGATATGTCTATTTTTGAAGATAACGTGTAAATGTTGTATTTTCGCGCGTCATTGTGCAAAAGTCGTATCGCGCGCGTATTTGAACATACACCGGACTCTTAACCCTGTGAAAACAAGTGCTGTAAAGGGCTCGAAACGTAGGGACATGGTGTTGCAATAAACGCGATTAATCCGTTCTAAAGTGTTTCATTTCAAAGATATTTATCATTTATCATTAAGGCATTTACAGGCTTCATATTAATTTTAAAGGACTCCTGAAGTCGTCCGTTTAAACGTTATATTCAACCAGCAAATAGCCTTTTTCCATGCCTCGACAGTAATGTACTATTATTGCCTACTTTTTCCAATAATAATACGTTACTTTTTACGCTCTAATACATCGCCAGAATTTGTACCACTATGTAGGCACAAAACTTAGACAACTTGTAAATACTTCTATTACATTACAGTATTTTTAACCTATTTTTTCTCAAGTTCTTTTTATTATGTAGGTGTAGTCTTAATGGCTGAGTATTCTGTACAATAATGACGAAATTTTGTTAACTTGCAGCACGTCGATCCAGTTTAACAGGTTTTTGTTTTGGCGTAAGAGTTACGTGTTGCTTACCATTTTTAAAGGACACTGTTGTACCTTATATACGGATGAAATTATGTAATTTATACTTTCGTGAGTCACATTGGCATTCATAATTGAAGATAAGGTTAAATCTCACACACCACGTAACATGTTTCGACTGCTTCGGGCAGTCATCGTCGGACAGATAGACTCAATTGTGATGAATATTAAGATAAGATAATTTCAATAAGATGGATTTGTTTAATAAGATAGCAATTGATTTCAAAACTACGTAAGAAAGAAACGTTACGTCATAAGAAATCGAAAATTCTAGGATTTTTTTTTAATTCTTTAGTGGGCATACGACATCTTCTACAATCTGCCACCTTAAGAGATTTTACTTTTTTCGCTACTTTAACTGTAGCAGAAAAACTAGCGTATGCAACAACTCATAATAAGTTTTTAAAACTCTCGGGTCAAACCTCGAATTCGTCTCATTTTGTAACGACGACCCGCAACTCCCTCAAGTTTTAAGTACCCTTATTATATCACTATTGCATGAACTAGTATTGTGTGGAACCCTCGGTGGGCGAGTCCGGCTCGCACCTGGCCGGTTTATTTACTTGCCAATATTGAAATACTCAAGCATAAAAAACTATATAATGCAATAATTCCTAAGTTTACATAACATAATATTCAACTCGTAAAGGCCATTTGCTCCAACCATGGTCACCACTCACCACTAACCCGGTTAATAACTGTAAAACTTAATATGAAATAAACGCTTATTCCCGGGTTATTTGGCAAACTCCGGCTGGCGTAACCCTGCAGGCTAATATCAATTTAAACTAGGTACTGTAATCCATATCCATACTAATATTATAAATGGGAAAGTGTGTGTGTCTGTTTGTCCGTCTTTCACGGCAAAACGGAGCGACGAATTGACGCGATTTTTTAAGTGGAGATAGTTGAAGGGATGGAGAGTGATATAGGCTACTTTTTGTCTCTTTCTAACGCGAGCGAAGCCGCGGGCAAAAGCTAGTAAAAATATTTAAGCTGAACACGTGTTTAGGCTATATACCTACTTTACCTAAAATCAAGGATAAAATCCACTGTCTGGACGACCATACAATATAAACCATTCAATTAAGTACACACTGATGGTTTAATTGGTAATAAAAAAGTATGTTACATTATGGTAAATTATGATATGACTGGTTATGATTAGCTGAGGTAACAATATTTTACCATAAATTAAATTGCAAAGGTTAACACTCACGTATTTTTATCACAATAGGCGTAACATGTTTCGACTGCATCGGGCAGTCATCGTCGGAGACAGAGTGGTGTTGTCACCTTCGCGGCGGCTCTGCGGCGCGGTGATGGGGTCTGTCCGACGATGACTGCCCGATGCAGTCGAAACATGTCACGCCTATACGTGAGTGTTAACTGATGCAATTTAATGTCAGTATGACTCACGATAATTTAAATTATATAATATGTTACCTTGCCTGTTTTTTCTTGTTCCTTAACTAATAAAAAATCCTGTATCCATGACCCTGACTATGTGTTAACACACAGTAATATATATAATATATACAATATTTATGCTTACAATAACTATGTTTACGTCAACTATACTAATAGTCATTTGTTTATATAATTTACCCGCTTTAAATGATTGTCTTTGGAGTTTGTACCTGTTTGTTTGTTTCTGTTGTAACTCTTGTTTGTAACTTTGGTGTTTAATGGCAAGTCAAAATTGTTAAAGTTGCCTATTTTAAACACAAAGTTTGTAAGAAAAGGGTGTACTGGTGATATATTTAAGGCGGTACTTATATTCTGACAGTAGTTTTATTTATTTATATGTCTTCCTAGGCATATAAATAAATAAATAAATATAAATATTTGTGGTACAATCTTAGATAAATCGACCTAGTGTTGTGGGTACTAAACGACGATATATATATATATATATATATATATATATATATATATATATATATATATATATAATAGATAGATACATATAAATACTTAAATAAATAGAAAAAATCCATAACTCAGGAACAAATATTCGTGATAATTAATAAACCAGGATTCGAACCCGGGACCTCTTGCTTCGTATACAAATTAAAAAAAAAAACACTGTCAGACTGTAGCTGTCAGATTATCGTGGTCTGATTATGAGAAAAATAGAAAATCTACCTATTTTTTATAGCACAATATATTATTAAGACTGTTTCGAAAAGAAACATAATCAAATTGGTTATTTCAATTTTGGAGAAACACGAGAACATTTGTTTGTAGGCACAAGCAAAAACATACAGTCAACCAATTGGAACCCTAGGCCACTGTAGAACTATGTCATAGTGACGCTATAAATCAGATTGTAAGAAATCTCTTACTGCTTGTCATTTTGACATGGTTCTAGAGTGGCCTAGGGTTCCAATTGGTTGACTGTACATACAAACAAATTCTTGGCCTTAAGAGTGCACATATGCCAGCAAAATAGAGCGGGATAGATAGATTTCATTGTAGAAGCACGAAAAAAATTAAAAGGCGGTAGTATGTGGGCGCCTCTAAATAAACCGCGTAATGTTATGATTGTGTCACTTAAAATCAAACTCGGGTAACTCTACTCTCAGCAAATATATAGGTACCTTATTCGGTACCTTTTCTTAATACCAAAATCTCTTGATCTGGCAGATGGATTTACCTGACTTAGATAAAAAAGATTTTTGTGGATAAAAGCTTTTATCACATTTAAGGATTACTTACTACTGAAGTATTTAACTAAGAATCATTTTAATAATCTCAACGGTTTCGGTTTCGATTTTCTAACCAAAAACATGAAGGGGCTGTGTTAACAAAATAAAAGTATCGAGGCTTTTGTTACTAATCGTAATTTCACGTTTAATAGTTTGAATAAAGGAAATATTTATTTTTTATTTTTTTATTTTTTTATAAAACAAGTAAGTATACACAGCATTATAAAACAATATGTTTTATTTATAGAAATACTAGCGACCCACCCATGCACGGGTTAATAATATACACATAAACCTTCCTCTTGAATCACTCTATCTAGTAAAACCCGCATCAAAATCCGTTGAGTAGTTTTAAAGATTTAGCCCTACATACATACATATTGATATTGTTTATATTGTACCTTGTTGTACATGTTGCTTTACTTGTCTGCCTTTTTTGACCGCTTCTCTCAAATACTCAAAGGTCAACTGGAAGAAATCCCTTAAAGGGATAAGTTCACCTTGTATTATATAAATATAATTGTCACAATAAATTATATATTAAATTACAAAAAAAAAAAAAACTAAAACAATCTGAATCTACCTTAAAAACTATTGGGACCTAAACTATATGTACAAACGTCCCCTATACCGCTGCCACCAGGCAGGGTGCCCATAAGGCTGGCTGCGTTACCTCGCTGAATGGCTATGCCGATTCGTTGGGCTAGGAACGATCCAGCTCTATGGTCACCGGAGGACCGGATAAGCAAGTAACTTAATTTTTTCACCTTTGCACTTAACATCTCTATTTGTTAACTGTATTTTTCAACTGTGTTTCTGTACAATAAAGTGTTACTTACTTACATACATACAGCGGGAAGCGACTTTGTTTTATACTATGTAGTGATAGTGATGATCAGTAGTTATCATCAATCTTGAGATGTAGATGTCTGAATGATACTTGGTAGTTGTGGCCTCTTAACGACATACGTCGTAAAGCAAAATGGCGTGTCACAAAGTGGAAATAATGGAAACGTTAAGCGCAGGCATTTGATGGACGGAGCACGCGACAGTAACAACAATTGTCATTAGAGTTCCCTACCCTAAAGGTTAAACGGGGGTACACTACATAATTGATGACCGGTTGGCGTAGTTAGTGACCCTGCCTGCTATGCCGATGGTCCCGGGTTCGAATCCCGGTAAGGGCATTTATTTGTGTGATGAACACAGATATTTGTTCCTGAGTCATAGATGTTTTCTATGTATTTATACTATTTATGTATTTGTATATTATATATATCGTTGTCTGAGTATCCGTAACACAAGCTTCATTGAGCTTACTGCGGGACTTAGTCAATTTATGTAAGAATCTCCTGTGATATTTATTTATTTATTTATTTAGGCGTGTGACAAATTTTAAGGTGCATGACAAAATGAGGTGCGGTTCATAATCTTTGAAGTGGTACATTTTCACGGTGTGAGGTACTGTGACAAACGAACGAAATGAGTAGTACCCAGCACTACTCGATATATAACAGCAACAGGTAGACACTTGAAATATTCACTGAATATTTAGTTATTTTACTTAAAAAGCAATATATACTTATATATATTTAAAACATTAATTATTTTAACTATGAAACTCTCGTGAAACTCGAACATAATAAATAATAGGTGTTTAGAACGGGTCACTCACGTAATTCACGGGGAACATCTCAAATTACGTGAGTGACCCGTTTTAAATATTATTTATGTAACATTCAATTATAAAAAAAAATATTATAAAACAAATTAAAAACGTGAACAATAGTAGATTGTACATCAAGGGCATAAAGTGACCCATTTTAGACGAGGCCATTTATTGGTCCGAGTGTAACGAGGACCAATATGGTAGCCGAGGATAAAATGGGTATTTATGCCCGAGGTATACACTCTGCTTTTCACTTCTATTGTAAGGAAAATATTAGGTTTTATATCACTTTAAATCGTTGAAAATGTAACATTCATACTCGCGCGCTTCGGTTCTTCCCGCCGCGCGCCGCCTGCAGGCGGCCGGGCGCGCGGGGGACGAGGCCGCGGCGAGCGCGCTCCACCTGCGATGTTACTTTATGCCCTAGTGCATGAAAAGCGATTTTGTGTCGCCTAGCCACGACACAAAGGCGAACTTTTCGAGCAAGAGAAGTGAAAACGTGATTTTTTGCGGTTTGTTAGACAATGGTATGAAAACGGAACCCTTCGTCCGGGTCGCGCTTAGCTGGTTTTTTTCACATCGATTGAAAGAGAGACACTGTCATCAATTCATTATCACGCCGTGACGTAGACGAGAGCATCCATCATATGCATTGAGATTGATTCTAGTCTTGATTATATGTTGATGTTGGTATTGTGTTCCTGTAAAACAATGATGCTGTAGTGACAAGCCAACGATCGCGGTAACAGTAGGACAAAAAAACTACATATATCCATCCCTTTTTTCGAGGTGATAATACTACCTTAAGAAAAAGACAGTATGATGCTCTCTAACCTACTGTTACTGCTCGATTGCTTGTGAGACTATAAATTGATTGCTGCTAGTTCATAGTTTACCTTTTCATAAAATAAAAAAAATGTTGATTTTTTTACTAAAACTAAATTATTTATTTCAATAACAAGAAAAAACACGTAAAACTAAAATAAAATAAATGTTAGATTAAATATAGGCATGGTACCATAGACGCTGGCAGCGTTTCCTCGCTGTATTGCAATACTAACGCGTTGGGCGAGGAAGCTGCCAGCTCGACGGTCGCCGGTTGCGCCCACAAGCCTCTTTGAAATATCCTTGAAGAGGGCGTGGGCGCTCGAACCCCATGTTGAATTACAATTATGTTGTTTTACATTTTGGCGAACACTTACTAAAATTTTTGATTGGCTCTCGTTCTTAAACCAACAGGGTTACTTTTTCTGCATAAATAAATTTATTCAGCATCATGCGCCTTATAATTAAAAGAACATCGTGGATGAGCGTTTATTAATATATATACCGGTTCCAAGTATTTGGGCGTTTTTATTTTTAGTTGTAGAAAAAAGAATCGCGAGCTGTTTCAATTCTTAAAAGTGTCCTAAAATTTCCGTACATTTTTCAAACTTTCCATTGCGCTACCGCCATACTAAATCTATGAAAATGGTGGCGAAATGGAAAACAAATCTTGGGACACTTTATTTTCTCCTACTAAGATTGAAAGAGCTCACGATCCTGAGTTTTGTGTTTACTACACATGAACAATTCGAATTTAGAAAAAAATATTATTCTACCCTTAGTGGCAACCATGACTTTGTGGCTTTCGCGGTGAAGACTCTGGGGCCGTGGGGTCCTGGCGCCCTCAACTTATTCAGGGCTTTAAAAAAGAGGCTGTTTGAGTCTACTGGTGACCATAGGGCTGGCTCATTTCTCGGCCAGAGGTTGGCCATTGCCATCCAGCGGGAGAATGTGGCCAGTGTTATGGGCACCCTCCCGCAGGGAAGCGACTTGGGAGATTTCGTAGGTTCGTTTTGTTTTAATTCGTGTTCGTGTTTTTATTTTCTTTTTATTTTGTTATTCTAAAATAAAAAATAAAAACGCCCATTTATTTATGTATTGATTGAATGCCTGGAATTCTTTATCAGTTAGCCACGCATTTTTTACGTGACTATGGAGATAAATATTTATTTTAATTGTCGTTAACAACCTTGACATCTAGCCATAATCACGACAGCATTAATTCATGCATACCAAATAACGTTAAAAAACCTGTTATTTCGTAATTTTACGAGTTTTCTCACCTCTGAACTCATCAAAAAACGACTTGTTTAACGATTTTAAATTTTTGGCTAAAGTAACTAGCCCATCATATATTGGCGTCAAGAAAAAAAATAACAGAATCACTCAAATATTTCGAAATACTATTTCCCGATTTTAGCAATCCCGAATATTTATAAGTCCTATACGAATAATTCGATTATCAAAATTCCGACTCATGAAAGCACGTATATTTAACATAGTTCCGAAACTAATACTGTTTAATTTATAAGTTTATGTTATTCAGAATTTTAATAATAGGTACCTACATTACCATACAAGGACGAAAATAAGGGAAATGCCGAGGAAATTATACTCGTGTCGATTTAAAACCCTCCCTCGGTCGTGTTTTAATTTGTCGCCACTCGTTGCGAATTACCCCTTCGCACGTGTATCGTACGACGTTTTACAGTACATATGGTTCTTTGAATATTCGACTCAGGCACGTAAAATGCTCATTATAAATAAATAAATATAAATAAATAAATATAAATATTTTATGGGACAATCTTACACAAATCGACCTAGTCCCACGGTAAGCTCAATAAGGCTTGTATTGTGGGTACTTGGCGACGATATATATAATAGACATATACACATAACTACTTAAATACATAGAAAACATCCATAACTCAGGAACAAATATTCGTGATAAACACACAAATAAATGCCCTGACCAGGATTCGAACCCGGGACCTCCTGCTTCGTAGGCAGGGTCACTACCAACTAGGCTAGGAGGCCGTTAAAAACTTATTACGTCTTAAACTACTATTAAACTTAAAAACGTCATTAAAAACTTCGATCGTCAAAATTCCGACTCATGAAAGCACGATTATTTAAAATTCCGATTACCATAATCCCGAATCTAACACTGATTCGGTGTTATATAATTCGGAATTTACAAAATTCGGTTATTTAAAGTATTCGTGCTTTCATGAGTCGGAACTTTGATGATCGAAGTTTTGATAGGTATAGGGATTTTCAATAACGGGATTACAAAATTCGAGATTAAACACCCAAAAATAACACGTGTGTCACAGATAAGGGTGGATTTTTAAAATGTGATTTTTGCATCATTTTCCTGGGCAATTTTTTTTTTTAGATTTTGAGCAAAATGACATTGGATTATGAAACTCTATTAAAAATGAAGTAAAATGGTACATTAGGCACCTCTTTGATCTTAATAGTTTTGAAGCAATGAGCGATTGAAATAACTTGATCCAGGAAATGACGCCCATGCCAGGAAATGACGTATACTGTATAAGAAACAGTGGCATTCTGATGAAATAAAATTCTGGTTGCTTCACAAATATGTGACTGAGTTTAGTAAAACGTCCCACTTTGTCGGTTCTACATATTTACGGAGTTACTGGCAGTTTAGTGAAATATCGCAAAACCTACCGGAAATCGGCCTTTAATAAAAACTGACGAAAAATACCGTAATTAACCTTTTTAAGCCCCCAAGTTTAATGCCTAGCGTCTCACTTTGTCGAATACCTAAAAAAATCGTCGATATCATATTTGTGACTGTTTTTAAAAAAAAATATCTACTTTATCGATGTGGAGTTATGAGTAGTGAGGTGTGATGTCTCTAGGTGCTATAGTTTTTTTTAAACTTCAAATTTACAAAAGCGAAAAAGCGATAACTGAGAAAACGATGGCTGGATCTGAAAAATCCCTACTTTTGGAAAATAACTGATAAATTTTTTGTAAAAAAAATCTCATATGTTTCATTACTAAAATATGTTTTAAAACTGGTATTGACTTGGCTTTTCAAAGCGGACCCCAGGCTCCCTGAGCCATGGCCATAGCATAAGCCGGAAAAACGCTGGGAAGAAGAAGAGAGCTTGAGAATATGTTACGTTGCTTATAGTCGTAGCCGCTGTCTAAATAATTATGCTTTATACAGCAATTTTGTTAAAATATAAAAAAAAAATTATGACATTTTTAACCGGAATATTTTTACGATATATGACAACTGTTAGTTTGGGTTAGGTAGTTACTATTGAACATAAATTTGATTCAGCGGTCATATAAGTATCACCATTCAGGGTACGAGTCACCCAATGAAACTTATTTCAATTTGATACGACATAGTCCACGATCTCTTCCCAAATCTCCCTAGCCATGGTTTAAGTCTCATTTATGAAGTACGATATTGAACGAATGTTTAACACACTTTTCATCCCCTTTTCACACCTTGTTCCAAAATAATAAAAACACTTATTTTTGGATTGTGACCAAAAACATTTAAACATAAATTAATGTCTCAAGCTAAAAAAAATAACATTCTTCCGCCATACAAACTTTCAACACCCTTCACTTTTTAGGGGTGAAACTTTCCAAAACACTTACAACACTTATTATTGTCTTTTGAAAAGAAACCTTTCAACCAAAATTAAAGTCTCTAGCAGAAACAGAAAACCTTACTTAAACAAAAAAAAAACAAAAAATCAACATCCTTTTCACCGCTTTAGGGGTGGAATTTTCTAAATCGTTGAAATCAATTTAATTAAATTCGGATTTATTTGTGTAAAGATTTTTTTCATAAAGTTTGAAGTCCATAACTAAAACGGAAAGCATTCTGTATTACAAACTTTTAAGACATATTTCACCCCTTTTGGGGTTGATTTTTCCAAAACGCAAAAATTACTTTTTTTGTATATTAGTAACAAACCTTTGTACTAAGTTTAAAAAAAAGTTTTTATCTAAAAAAAAAAAAATTCTCCCATACTAACTTTCAACCCTATTTTTACCCCCTTAGGAGATGAAATGTTCAAAATCCCTTCTTATTCCTTATCTTCGCTAAACACTTAACGTACTGTGAAAAATTCAGGGTCTTACGTTTAGTAGCTAATCAGTCAATCAGGACTTTTCCGTTTATATGTATAGAAGATTTTGATATCATCAGACGAAAGACGTCATTTCCTGGTAGATTCGTCATTTTCCTGGGTCAGATACCAGGAAATGACGCCAGGAAATGACGTACAATTATTATATTTTACGATAACTGCAAAATTGTAAACAAAATGAATACGTGATCTAAACATATATAAATACAAACAAACAAGCTATTCGACATTAAGAAATAATAAGATTTTAATTAATTTAAAATGCTTAAATAACTATCCAAACATATGACGTTATGGGAGGACGAAAACGGATCGTGTAAAAGACTTACCTCGCAAGTCGCTTAACATTCGCCAATTACACGTTCAATCGCTATGATACCTACGAGCAACTATCTTACTTTATCCTAGCATTCGCAAACATGGCCTCAGTACCTTCGATTAATCACTTATTAGCAGGTGTTTGCGCGAAGTCGTTTTCTGGCTAAACGTGTGACACATATATCATGGCCGCCTGGCTTTCAAATAATATGTTTTTGGCAGCATATTGTATATAATATAATGCGCAATTAATCTAGCTTTCTAATGATGTCAAAAGTTTAAATGTAGGGTGTACAGATGTGAGGCAAAGCTACATTGTTCGAAGAAATCCGCAAGTGTGACACACCTCACAGACTTAGTGCGCCTTAGTAATGACAATTTTTGATATTTTTTATTAAGGTTCTGTTTATAATAACAATAAAGATTATATTGTGCCTCGTTATGTTTTCTTGTGTTAAACACATAGAAAATAAATTTGAAGTAATTTTGTAATACATTTAGCGGTAATAGGCGTGTGACACCTAAAAATCGCTCTTTGAAAATCCACCCATAAATTGAATGTTTCACTTCAGGACGTTCGGGTTTTGATACGTAATAATAAAAACTAATATTCAAACATACAAATTTCCTTTTCGTAACCATATCCTTACAACCATCACCTTTCGCCATTATTATAACCTACAGCATATTATACAAATTATTGAAAATAGGTATAATGCCTAAAGTAAAAATTATACGTTCAAATAGGTCAGTGGACAAATTCAATTCAATTCAATTGAATTATTTATTTGCAAGAAATGTGATACATAGATGACGTGGTCACAAACATGAATAACATAAAAATAATGTCTAAAACTTGATCCGACGCTGTTTTTAAGTAATATAAAGGCATGTGCTCTCCAATAATTTTAATTTTATGGGGTACTTGATGGGTCAAAATTTGCTCGAATTGCCCTTTAAATATACCAAACCAAGGTTGACAGATTCCAAACTTGTATTTTTTTAAATTAATAGCTACTAATGTTTGAAACCGGATTTGAAAGGTAAACCACTGGCAACTGTGATAAACTTAATTTTGCTTGATACCAAACGATTTGTGCTAATTAATTATTTGTGCGATTCTATAGTGTTTTTGTCTCGCTTCTACCACTTAAAAACGAGAAAGATACAAATACAAATACGTTTTAATCACGCAGTTGCTATTATGTACGGGCGAAAAATAAGTAATAGTCCTAAATAAAGTACAGAAGCTTCTCTTTCCTACATTTGACGTTTAGCTTGTCAAGCATGCAAATGTCAAGATGACATTAACATTAGGGTAGTCACCATGCTGTCAGGTGCGTATGGTGGTACAACAATTTGTGTAAACATATAAATAAGAATAAAATGAGTATAGGAACGTATTTATTGATTATTTATTAGTATTGGTACCCCCTATCCCCTGAGTACGGGTTCGTAGACTTATGATTAGCACAAAGTAGCACAGCGCATTACTTAAACCATTTCCGAAAGAATATTGAAATTTAGATGGAATTTTTGTTATTAAATCCCAAAGAGCTGAAAAAGGGGTGGATTTTTTTATAGACTCTACCTGGGTGGAGGCGATGTAGGTATGTCGACAGCTTAAATGCATTCAGTCTGTCGTGCTATTATTAGAGATTGTGGTAATAGCATGTATATATTAAGTCCGGCCTGACCGGTATTCAGGGAGGTCGTGGGTTCGAATCCTACTCGACGCGGTGAATATTTAAATTTTGCTGTCAATTATAAAATTGTAAATTTCGTTCGCAGGTGATTGCATAATACAAGGTTAATTTAAAAATCTAAACGACGATATAAAAAGTTTTATCTTTGCCATTTTTTTTTTTTTACTAAAAAACCCCAAAGAACTTTGTGACACCTGTACGTATACCTAATGACACTACCATGGGTCCATAAATATCACAGATTCTTTTCACTGCTTTAATGTCCTTTTTTTGTATCAAATTTTAAAATGTATTTTTTTCCGTCAGGTTCACCCGTTTTGAAGGGCAGAAAACAAATGAGAAATGTCAGGAAATTATTTTTTCTTATTTATTACTATTTCTATGTAATCTTATGATATTTTAAAACCAATCAGATAAAATTATAAACTGTAAAAGCATAAAAAATATATTATAACTAGCATACAAAAACTTATTTATTAAGGTATATTACTCTTAACAATAAAATATATTATAACTAGCATACAAAAACTTATTTATTAAGGTATATTACTCTTAACAATAAAATATAAATTACGTTGTCATTTTCGATGACTCGGGCACGTCAGTTGCGCCGGTGTATCCATGGCCTATATTTTAACCAACATCCATAAATGGTTCTTTACGTAACAAGTGAAATTATGATAAGTAGCTAAAAAACCTGTCTGCTGTTAAGCTTTGCAAGACATTTTAATTTTAATTTGACCGGCTTATAATGAACGCATGACCAAAAGTAGGTATAAAATGAAGAAAATCTTTTAAATATGAGAATCGAATTGAATTTTTCGTAAACCCTGGAAAAGTGTGTGTGTGTACCAAAAAATATTTTTGAAATAAATGGACGATGGAGCGTTGGTGGCCCAGCAAGAATTCGAAGGTCGCGGGTTCAAATCCCAACTCGTACCAATTCCTTTTTGTACGAAGTAAATATTTCGTATGACATTTATCTGTAATTTACCGGTATTGGCGGTAATGAGCGGTACCCGTTAATATTCCCTTTTTTTTACCAAAATACGGACTTAAAAATAAAAGAAAACAGACGATAAAAAATATGCCTATGAGAAAAAAACTTACCAATTAATCACTAAAATATCACAACACCCTTAAAGAAGAAGAATTAAAATTGTATTTAACAAAGAATATTTCACCAACTGTTCACCATAATGTTTTACCCTGGCGCTTGAGTCGAAGCGCTCACGTCAACTGCGCGTGCGATCATTACACGCACGAACACTTCGGCTTAAGGCCGGGACACACTAAGCAATTGAGATTCTCATGGGCCTGGGACATTTTACGAGAATGTCCTTTACGGGATTCGATTCTTCTCTTACTTCTAAATGCTAACGAATTGGTATTATTTTCTCCAGCTTTACGGATTTGATAGGAGTAGCTGTCATAAAAAACAGGTATTTCATTCAAGCAAAATAATGCACCTACTACCCAGTCGGTCACAAGGCTCCCCACAAACTTCAAAGTTGAAAGGCGCGCTGGACGAATTGTCGACGATCCCAAACTCACAGTCGGTATGGAACCCTTAAGTCTAAGGGGAGACTTTGCCTCCTTATGTGTTCTATCAACTTCTATCGCCTGTACAATGGATTGTGTTCCGAAAAATTGTTTGACATGATGAAAACGTCTACTTTTCATCGCACCGCTCGCCATCGACAGGGCGCTCATCCACACACCTTGCATGCAACCGAAATGGTCGTGCACTGTGCGGTTTCAGATAAATTTCCTCTCGCGGACGCTCCGGCTGTGGAATGAGCTCTCTGCCGAAGTCGGAGGGTCAGCAACGCGCATGTGACCCCCCTGGAGTTGCAGACATCCATAAGCTACGGTGACGGTTTTCCATCAGGCTATACGGCTAGCCTGATATATAGCTCGTTTGCCACCGTCGCAGTATTAAAAATCTCCCTCTCTGTGACACTTGCTTATTGAAGTGACAAGGAGGTATTTCCATCAATACCAAGTTTCGCTGTTCGTGGTAGGCCATCTGGTTAGTTTTGGATTTTCGGGAGCCACGATGTTGACAACCGTGTTAGCATTTTAGGATTCCACAATAACCGCATTTTAAAAACTCATTTTTTAGTCACGTTGAAAGTTGAAATATAACTTTTAAAAATTAGTGACATGGTTTTCGTTAAATTACTTAAGTAATTTTAAGCCCCAATTTTCTATAAAAACCCAGGCTGACTATAAATTATTTTAAACGTAGTCCCACTTGAAAATTCCTGGTCCTAACGATGGACGGTTTCAGTTAGAGACACCTGGGTGCGTAGCCAAGATGCCAATCGCTCACGCTCAGTCGGTAACGAAACGCAACTGTCACTGTCACACTAATTAGGAAGAGTGATAGAGAGAGGTAGCTGCGATACGTTAGTAAGCGTGAGCGATTGGCATCTTGGCTACGCACGCAGTATTTTGTCTTTGATTTGATCCTTTAATTAGACTACTGACTATACTTTTTTTATACAGTCGCAGAGTTTCTAAAGAGATACTTAAGTACATGATATTATTTTGAAGAATGCTATTCGAATAAGTTAAGAACAATTTAATGTATCACGAAAAACCATAGGTATAATAATATAATAATTGGTCTCTGATCCTGGTTCTCCATCTAGTTTTCTCGAGAAACGCTCCTAGTGTATTTCAACCCTTAATAAGATTAAAAGCAGTTATTGTTTTTATCTATAATAGGGAAAAACTAATAAATCAGAGCTGTCTTTCATAATAAAGGTCAATAACTTAGCTAAAGGTGACCCTTTGCCCGGAGGATTTTTTGCTAAACTTCTTAAGGATTTTTAATGAGATTATTATAAGGCAAGTAGGTAATATCTTCATTTTCTTTTATGTAAATTATATTTTGGATTCCAAGGGCACTTTCAAAGGTGCCGCTCAACTACTGGATTTTCTCCAAGAAAATTAAATTAAATCAGACACAGTTTTTGCAAATTGTATTTAAATTGGGTTTGCCTTAAAAATATTCGAATCCTGAGGCCGTATACCACCTGGAAAAATGTTCCAAAATCGCTTGGGACCAAACATTTTTTATGGCTTTGCGATCGAAGTGGTTTTATATTCTTATTAAAAGCCTATATAGTACCTATATATCCCCTGTCCAGTCTTCATAGATTTAGAGATTTAAGAAAATTCAAGTTGTCATTTTCCGCTGAAAAGGAAAAAAATGCAAATTTTCGTTGATTGTGGATTTCTTAAGTAGCACTCTTATATCATTAAATCTAGTAAATTATTTACGCGTCCTTTGAGCTTTTAGACGGCGTCGATAGTTAACACATTCAATTTCAAAGTAAACTTTGTTTCACGTAAACGTCACATATAAGTGTCCGTTTTTTGTAAAAGGTACGATTTTTCCGATAAGGTTCAATATAATATAATTAATATGAAGAGGCGAAAATACAGGGGTCTTGACGCCAACTACAATAAAATTTTGTTCATTTTGGTGTTGAGACCCTGGGTCCGTGGGGTCCAGCGGCCTAAATCCTGTATAAAGACTTGGCCAAACGTCTGGTCGATGTCTTCGGGGATATATGTATTTAAGAAGGCTGGCAGCTACCTCGCCCAACGTATAAGTATTGCGATACAGCAAGGGAATGCTGCCAGCATTCTTGGCACCATGCCCCAGGGGCCGGGGCTATTAGTTTTTTAGTTTAATTTTGTTCTTAGTATTTTATTTAAATTATTTTTAATTTTTGTTGTTGGAGGTATTTAATGTTGCCAAGAAATATATCAAGAGGAAACTTTCAATTTTACCAGTCCTAATATATGACTGCCAGACATGGGCACTGACTAAAGCACAATGCAAAATAATAATAAGAGAGCAGAGAGCCATGGAAAGAATCATCTTGAAGAAAAGCAGAATCAACAAAATAAAAGATTTTAAGAGAGAAAATGGGACATACAAAACAAAACAACTAAAATGGAAGTGGACTAGACATACCAGAGAAAGAGATAAACGGAGCAAAACCTTAACACTGTGGTTCCATAAAGGCTACAAAAGGAAAGGGTCAAAGGGTCGGCAACTTAAAAGGTGGACCAATTAAATTGAAGAAATGGTTGGAAGGACTAAAACATGGACCAGACTAACACAGAACAAAGAGTAGCGGGGAAGAATGGGGGAGGCCTTTGCCCAAAGGCACACAGAATCAGTTAGCACATATTATTATTGCTCCACACAAAAACAAACTAACTCCACAATTGTAAAGCATGAATCAAATAATTTATTATTTATAATAAATGTTTTGATTCATGATAAATGATAAATAAATGATAAATATCTTTATTTTTCAATTTAGGCACATTACAATGCACTTATGAACGTCATAAAAAAGCTACTACCGGTTCTATCCCTACACAGCCCGAGAAGATTATTACCGGCAAGAAACTCGGCGGGACTTATTTTTTCAAAACAAATTACAAAAGTAGGTAGTTAAAATATTTACAATACTTAGGTATGTCGTTCTGCAAGAAACCATATCAAAAGAAAATAGTGAAACAGAAGACAGAAAAAAAGAATAAACAAAATAAAACAAAATTTAACAGTTTTACACCATATACACATACACATTTGATATGATTTCTTTCGTGAACTCTGTCCTTCACTGTGTAAGCAGTAGTATAGCATGTTTTTAAGAGATGTCATATACTACAGAAAAAGCACTGGACGTAAGTCTGAGCTGTAGGATGGGCGGAACGCACCTTAAAAACGTTTAAAATAAGAAACGATTGCATATAGTAAGGCGGACTCTGGTTGCCGTGATCGGGTAGCCCAGTGGTTAGGGCGTCTGTCGCGAAAGCAGGAGGTCGCTGGTTTGATCCCTGCTCTGCTCACCGGGGACCTTGGTCACTTTTCTGTATATGACATCTCTTTCAATTTTTAAACTAACTCCATAAAAAATGTATTTTTTTTGAGATCCGAATTTTTTTCCACTTGCGTTGTATCCAGAGTTGTTGAACTTATCAGCTGTTGAAATAGACTTTGGAAACATAAAGTACCTATTCGATAGTTCTTTTCATGTCAGTAACGTATGTTCCTTTTCGATGATTTTCTAAAATACCGCGGCATAATGACTCTTTGGCTTTTCTTTGACGACCATCTATTTAACAAGCATTCTGTAGGCCAACCCAACCCCCTAACTCCAAACTGAAGTGTTCCCTCATGGGATCGGATGCCATGGGTCCCACGACGTTCCACAGACAGCTTACTCACGCTAGATCATCCGCACCAGAGAGGAAGATCAGAAACGCTTTGCCCATGCTAAAAAAAAGTGCTAACCAGAAGTTGTGCATGGCCGTATTTGATTGCGACTGTCCGTCTGACTCCTCCCTGAGTAATGGTATGCAGAGCGAACTGTGTCTTCCGCCCCTTACCATCAGAAGAAGATATCTGGCAGGGAAATTTTGGCTGAAATGTAAGTCACTTAAATGTAACAGTAACCTAATAAATGTGCTAGATGAAATATGCAGGGAAAGCACCGCATGGACAAGGAAAAAACAACCATTACTATGGGCAGTGCATACTACATTCCGAGGTACCCACATATTCTGCAGCGAAAAGATAGAAATGTTTATGTTTGATTGCTGGATTAGTTATGTGGATGCTTCGGACTTTCTATGTGCCCATATTGATGGTATTGTACAATCGTCCTCGAGTAGGCACGATTGTTTTGACGAAAAATTTTGAATGATCTATGCCAGAGAAAGCCAATGAACGAAAGCCACTCACCACTTTTCCACGCAGCGCACAGCCTGTCGGTACCGACTTTCCTCTGGCGTCGAGCTGATGATGCAGTGTGGCTGGAGCGAGGGTTTTGACACGAAAGCGACCGATTTATCCAGTTTTTTGGACATTTGCGACGCACGAGCTGCGAGTACCGCAATGAGCAGCCATCAATCTCATCTACCTTCGTCTGGCTTTTCTAAACGTCAACGTTATTCGAAAAAACTACCCTACTTACTGTCGCTAATTAAACGCGTTTCGTTTTACGATATGTGACAATATTATATGTACTTATATAAATCAAAAATAACAAAAAAAAACATAAGAATTAAATTAGACAGTGTCCGGAACCAACATTCCGCCCACCAAAATGCGAAGTATTTTATAAGTAAGCTATTCGATAGGTAAAGGACACAACTTCACCAGAGGTCTTTGTAATAGACCAGATTGTGACCGAAGAGTGGCAACACGAGAGATCCCATCCTTCCCCGGATGCAATGATACTATTCGGCCAAGGTTCCAGTTGAGGGGCTTAAGTTGCTCATCTTTAATCAACACTAATGCGCCGATCTTGGGCTCATCAGCATCCGAGTGCCATTTCGCGCGTTGGGTTAATGTATGCAAATACTCCTGATGCCATCGCTTCCAGAAATCACGATGGAGTTTTTGTACGAGCTGCCAGCGATGCAGTACAGAAATGTTTGCATGAGTGGTTGGAGCTTCTACGAGCGATGTCAAAGGCTCCAACGTCAGAAAATGTCCGGGTGTTAGCACCGACATGTCGTTTGGATCAGAGCTCATCTCACAGAGTGGCCGAGAGTTTAATACTGCTTCAATTTGAACGGCCGCTGTGAGAAATTCCTCGTAAGTTAAGATTTGACTCCCTACCACGCGAGCGAGATGTGTCTTAAACGACTTGATGTTGGCCTCCCATAAACCGCCGAAGTGGGATGCGGCTGGTGGATTGAAACAAAATTCGATGTTTTCATGAGAGGCTGCGTCTTGCATTAGGGGTAGCAGTGCATTGTGTGCTCCCACAAAATTTGTGCCCCGATCACAGTGTATGCGTTGACAACGACCACGACGGGCGATGAATCGACGTAAGGCGGCAAGGAAGGCTTCGGTTGTGAGCCCAATAACTAACTCGATGTGACATGCTTTAGTCGCGAAACATATAAATAAACACACGTGTGTTTTAAACGGCCTGGCTCCGCGATGACGTTTGATATATGTGGGAAAGGGGCCCGCGAAATCGATGCCGATGCACGAGAAGGGTTTTACCTGAGAGATTCGAGTTTTTGGGAGATCTGCCATACGGGGTACCAAAGGTTTGGGATTTGAGCGAAAGCATTTAATACACTTCGATAAACGAGAGCTAATTACGCGTTTAGAAGCGAGAATCCAAAAATTTTGGGCGATTAAAAAATTCAGCGTGCGTAGCCCCGGATGTTGATTATCGTTGTGTACTTGATCGATAACGAGCTGTGTCAGGCGACACTTACTGGGCAGGAGCAAAGGGTGTTTGCAATCATAATCAAGTTCAGAGTGGACGAGCCTACCGCCCACCCTCAACAGACCGCACTTATCGACGAAAACACTGATCTTTCTAAATAGTTTAGGCAGTTTTTTGCCTTCTTGGAGCAATTTAATCTCATTTGAGAACGAATTTTCTTGAGATAATCTCACCAGATTGGCCACGGCACTGTCAAGTTCTGATTGAACAAGAGGACCAATGCGTTTATTGCGAGGGTTACGACAGTTGTGTACGAAGCGATGAATGTAAGCGACAACGCGCTTTGTCTTATTAAGACTCGAATGTTTCAATAAGAAATCGTCAAATTTGTTGACAGCGATGAACAACGAAGTTTGTTTAGGAGTTTTCTCTTCCTCTGATATCTCCGGTTGCCTTTCGATGGAGAGCGGTGATTTTGGCCAAGCGCTACTCTCAAGATACAACCAATCGGGGCCTGACCACCACAATGGGTGACTAACGAGTTCTCGAACCGTTACGCCGCGAGAGGCGCAGTCGGCCGGATTAGTTTCGGACCTGACATGACGCCAGTGATCAGCCGGTATTCTTTCTTGAATGTGACTTACGCGATTGCTGACGTAAGTCTTCCAGCGTTGTGATGGTGCACGTAACCAAGAGAGCGTCACTGTGGAGTCTGACCAACAGTACGTATCTTCGAAGTTGACGTCTCCGCTGTAGACGTCTTTCACGTGCTCAACGAGATCTGTTAGCAAGACCGCAGCGCAGAGCTCCAAACGAGGAATGGAGATCCGTTTCAAGGGGGCAACCTTGCAACGGGCCATTATTAAGTGTACGGTGATGCTATCATCCCCATGGCGAATGCGAAAGTAGATGACAGCTGAGTATCCTGTCTCAGAGGCGTCACAGAAGCCATGTAGCTGAACACTGACAGACTTCGACGTTGGAATGAATCGAGATATTTCAAGAGAGGATAACATTTTGAGATCCAAACGATACCGAATCCAATTTTGGCTGATGTGTGGGGGTGCTAAGGCGTCCCAGTCATGTCCCAAAGTCCAAAGTTCCTGATCAAAAATACGAGCCAATTCTGACAGTATATTTCGCTTTGTACACTTCTCGTGAAGTGCACTGACTGTAAAAGCGAACGCATCATTGGACGGACTCCATTCCATGCCGAGCACCTTAACAGGAGATGTCGGCTCCGAATCAAAAGAGAGTGTCTTGTTATGACAATGGGCTGGGTCAATATTTTCAAGCAAGCTGGGACAGTTACTTGACCACTTGCGGAGTTCAAAACATCCTTTCTCCAAGATCTGAATGATTTGAGTTTGGAGCTCGATTGCTGCTTCGACAGACTCAGCACCCGTCACGACGTCGTCGACGTAAATGTCACGTTTGAGGACATCAGCCGCTTGAGGGTACTTGCTACCTTCATCAATAGCTAATTGAATCAGGGCTCGAATGGCGAGGAAACTAGACGAGGACATACCGTAGGTAACGGTGTTCAGACGAAATTCTTGTATAGGCTCATCGAGTGAGAACCTGAACAAGATGCGTTGATAATCTCGGTCAGAGAGAGAAACCAAAATTTGTCGATACATTTGACGAATGTCGGCTGTGAAAACAACCGAGTGTAGACGAAAGCGAAGTAGTATCGAGACGAGATCAGATTGCAGTTTCGGTCCGACGAGCAACTGATCGTTTAACGAGGGTCCTCCAGGGGGCTGGGCTGTCCCGTCAAAGACGACCCTTAACTTAGTGGTAGTGCTGCTAGGCTTGAGCACGCAGTGGTGTGCCAGATAATAAGTGCGCCCATCTGGCTGGGGTGCGACAGGCTCCATGTGACCAGCATCGAGGTAGTCATGCATGAAGTTATTGTAGTCTTTGCGAAGCTCGGGATCTCGAGCGAGTCTCCGTTCAAGAGAGAGGAGGCGGCGCTCGGCGAGGGAGTGCGAATCACCAAATTGAGGATTCGCGGTTCGAAATGGCAAGTTAACAATGTATCTCCCGGTTGAGTCACGCGTGTGGGTCGAAGCGAATATTTTCTCACATGTGTTCTCATCGTCGCTTAGCGGCGAGGAGTTAGGGAGACTTTCAATTTCCCAAAATCTCCGAATTTGGGAATCGAGCGATTCGATTGAGCAAAACAGCGAAGTTCTTGCATTACAAGGCATGCAAGGGGCCTTTCCCATGACCACCCAGCCAAGCTTGGTTTCGAAAACTGAGGGTCCGTCGTCACAATCGCCAAATATTTGACAATACACATCCACTCCCATTAGAGCATCAATGCATCCAGGTTTATCGAAATTCGGGTCTGCGAGTTCGAGAGAGCTCAGGTTTGGCAACCCGTCAAGGTCGATTTTTGCTTCGGGCTGTTCGCTACAGACCTTGGGCGCTACCAATGCTTCGACACACATTTCAAAGTTCGACTTCAGGTTCCGAAAGTTTACAGTGGTACAGGAAGTTGCCAGAGTTGACAAGTCACAAACGCCCTCGATAGACGTAGGCTTCTTGCGAATCGGAAGGCCAAGGCGCTGCGCGCAACGTTGCGTAATAAAGTTAGGCTGACTACAATTGTCTATTATGATCCGAATTTTCTGGTAACTACCGAATTTATCTAACGCCTCCACAACTGCCGTGGCAAGAAGAGAAGTGCGACCGGTGGGCGCTGAGCCGGATGTGCCGGATGCGACCATAGTCACCGATTTCCCAGGAGCGAGACCCGAATTCTCGATGGGCGAGGATGGCGAGAATTTTATCGCGGCGACATTGTTTGTGGCCGGAGAACAGCCGCCAAGCTTGGAATGGCCGTTATCAGCATCGAAATGTATAGTGGTATGATGGGCGACGTTACACTTGAGACAACGAGATTTTGAAGGGCAGGCCTTAACTAAGTGTCCAGAACGTAGGCAGTTTACGCACAAGTGGTTGTTTTTAACAACCCCAAAACGCTCGTGAGGCGTCTTATTCTTATAATCAACGCATTTAGCAAGGTCATGATTCGATTTGCATAACACGCAATACGGTTCAACTGGTGTGGCGCTAGTAGCAACTAGCGTTTTGTATACAGCGCCTGCAGGTGCGCGTTCCTGCGTGGTGCGCCAAGCAGCGGCGCGTGGGCCATGTCCGACCTGTACGCGCGAGGTGCGCGCGGACGCGGTAGGAGCGCGCGCTGTGGGAGCAGCGGCGTTCTCCGTGAGGTCGGCAAGCTCCAAAGCTTGGCCGGCCTTACTAACGTATTCCAATAACGAATCAAACGATGGCACATCTTTACTATCATTTTGCAATTCGAAACGACGACGGGTATCTTGGTCCAATTTATTTATCAATAAATAGAATAACGGAAAGTCCCAATCAGTGACGGGAAATCTCAAGTTTTTTAGAACCGCGATGTTTTCTTTAAAAGTGTCTACAAGTCTACGTAGCTCACTCGGCGAGTTAGATTTCAATGACGCATTCTGGATTTCTTCCCAATGACGAAAAGCCAGTTTGCGTTTATTGTTGTATCGATCTATTAAAGCCGCGTATGCATCTAAATAATTGCTATCTGATAAAGGAAATCCCTTTAGTAATTGCAACGGTTCTTCCGAAAGAAGTGACATTAAAATTGAGAACCTTTCAATGTTTGACAATCGCTTGTTTTGATGTACCATTGTGTTGAACATGTCATAAAATGTTCCCCAAGACTTAACGTTACCATCAAAATGAACAAGGTTTAAACGAGGCAACTTTACAGACAAATCGGTTCTGTTCGAATCGCCCTCGATGGTCGACGTAGATGACAGCAAAGTATGAATTTCGATTATTTGAAAATATTTGTCATCAAATTCTTGACGTATGACATCTTCTTGATCTAACTCGTTCACGTCCGTTATTTCAGAAATTATCTTTAGATGGTGCGCTTCGAAGCTAGAACAATAGCCATCTATTTTACTGTATCGAGACATAAACAGAGGCAATCGCGAGGAATCCTCCTTAGCCTGCAATCCGGCCGCTAAACATTCATCGATTCGTTTGATTGATATTTCGCGTTTTAGTTGCAAGTTACGGCGTGCAAGTGCTTTAGACATTTTAATGTAAACAGCTTCTAATTACTCCAGCTAAATGTAAACAAACCCGTTTACCGAAAAAAAAACTATCGGTGTGATGCACAAACAAGATTCAACCTTATACGCGAAGAGATAAGGTGCACGGTCTACGATACTACGTACTACGATACGTAGGTACACAAATCAGATAATATTGCAATGACTAATTGATTTCACTGCAATAAGTTCGAAGATAATCGACGAATAAATACACAAAACCATCAAAGTATATACCGTAAATATCTTTAATCAGGATCGCAAGCACCTTGTGCCAGGTTCTGATAATAACCTTGTTTTTATTTTGTAAGTATTAACACTGGTTAATTAGCAGTTCTGGAATTTATTGATTAGGAACAACTTATTTATGCGAATATGAATGGACAACTATCTGTGGACATTATTAGATAATAATGCACGATACTTGTATAGACCCAATACTTTAGGTATATTAAATTATTATGTATGTACCTACTGAATTTACCTATCAATGAGACTTTAGGTGATATTGTAAATTGTATTTGTCTAAGTTTTATATTCACTTTACAAAATAACAATAACTAATTATCGCTATTCTTAAAGCCACCAAATCAACAATGTATACTCGTATATTTACTTAATTTAGGTTAGTAAGCATAGGTTATTAAAGAAATGGCACGCGGTACACTATTACCCGACTAGCTTAAGAAGTAAACCGTTCTAACGGTTATGAGAACGAGGTGAATGCCTACTCAATTTGGCCGTATAATATATTGCATCATCTGTGATTTTACCGAAATTTCGATTTTGAATGACTAAATTAGGACGAAAATAACAAATGCTATTTAATTTCGGCGAATTAAATGTATATATGGAATGTTCAAATTGCGTATTTATGGGGGAATGATGGCTACGTGGTCGATGCGATCTTTGCGAAATTTAGCTTTTCGACGAGACAAGATTTATATGAGCGAAACGAGATGCGAAACGAAATGAGCGAAACGAAATGCGAAGCGAGAAATTAACGAAAATTAGCGACAGTTGTAAACGAAACGAGAATGGTTCAGTACGTCACTCCTGGCCCCGAGACAGGTTAGCTGTTCTCGGTTTTAGGAGGATCCGCGGTCGAAGTACCAAATGTACAATCGTCCTCGAGTAGGCACGATTGTTTTGACGAAAAATTTTGAATGATCTATGCCAGAGAAAGCCAATGAACGAAAGCCACTCACCACTTTTCCACGCAGCGCACAGCCTGTCGGTACCGACTTTCCTCTGGCGTCGAGCTGATGATGCAGTGTGGCTGGAGCGAGGGTTTTGACACGAAAGCGACCGATTTATCCAGTTTTTTGGACATTTGCGACGCACGAGCTGCGAGTACCGCAATGAGCAGCCATCAATCTCATCTACCTTCGTCTGGCTTTTCTAAACGTCAACGTTATTCGAAAAAACTACCCTACTTACTGTCGCTAATTAAACGCGTTTCGTTTTACGATATGTGACAATATTATATGTACTTATATAAATCAAAAATAACAAAAAAAAACATAAGAATTAAATTAGACAGTGTCCGGAACCAACAGGTATTAAAAAAGCAAAAAACCGCTATGACCGCTTCGAATTAAGACAATTATGCACGCAGTATATCGCCAGTAAATATCCCGGTTTTTACAAAATATACACGGATGGCTCAAAAGATGAACGTGGTTCCGGGGCCGCTTTTTTTGACGAAGTTCTGAATCTTGCCATGCAGTTTAGTGTTGATGCTCATGTTTCCATAATGACCATTGAGCTTCTGGCTATTGTAGAGGCATTAGCCTACGTGGAATCCATAGATGCAGTTAATGTTGTTATTTTGACGGATTCCAAGAGCGCTTTACAACATATAGCTCGATGTACCTCGACCGTTCGAGGAACACCGACAGCTTATTTAATTTTAGACCTCATCCGGAAGCTCAAGGCCAAAAACAAAAACATAAAACTTCAATGGATACCCTCTCATATTGGTATTGGTGGCAATGAAGTTGTGGACCGACTAGCGAGGGAGGCATCCTCGGAAGGTACGATGATACAGGTGGTGCCCTTTTTTACCGAGGCATTGGCGCAGGTTAGAATACACTGTAAGAACCTATGGAAAGAGTTTTTCGATAAGCGGTCCCAGGAAAAGGGTATCTGGTACAGGACGATTCAACCTGAGCCGTTACAATCGCCATGGATAAGCCAGTCTTCTCTAAAACGCCAAGATATTGTAATAGCGATGAGACTTCGCTCCGGACACAAACAAAAAAAAAAAAAAAACGTATAAGCATTGCGATACGATGAAATGCCGCTAGCTTCCTAGGTACAATGCCTCAAGAACCTATTTTAGATTATCGGTAGGTAGAGGTAGGTAATTATAATAATAAATATTATAAATTTTATGTAATGTAACGTTTAGTTAGTTATTTAAGTAAGAGTTTATAACTCATACCATCTCTGTAAAAGACTTTGCAACGATATAATATAGGGGTCGAAAGTTCGCATTCGGGGAAACCCTAGTTACTTATAACATTTTAAACCAACCATTTACAAGAATTTTTATATTAAAAATATTGTAAAAGTGAATATTTAAATTGGTACACGAAGAATGAATATTGAAACATGTTACTAAAACTAATACAAAGCAACAAAAACAAAAGCCAACATGTACCTAATTAACATGAAATTGAAATTAGTAATGTACTAGGTACATAAATATTACTTATGACGATTTGAATATTGTAAACGTAACGTAACGTCGTTCTTCTTTTTAACCGACTTCAAAAAACAAAAGGAGACTTTCAATTCGTCGGAATCTTTTATTATTTAGCGACAATGTCTCCATTTTGAGAAGTGTCTAAATCTCGTTTCTTGTTAGAAGCTCTCTTCTAATATGAAAAAGTAAGCGAGGGTCAGGAGATGAGATACCCACATGCCTTCCAGGCCTAAAGGTATGGGTAAAAGCACAACCACATCGTTGTTGTTCGGGTTTTTCATTTCGATGCATCATTATTCATTACTTATGCACTTATAGGACACGCTACGAATATAGACTTTTCACTTCTCTTGTCCAAAACATTCAACGTAGAGTCGAGGCTAGGCGACATAAAATCGCTTTTTATGCTCCAGAGCATAAAGTAAAATCGCAGGCGGCCGGCGCTCGCCGGGGCCCCCGCTTGCGTGGGGCACGAGGCGATTGAGAACGATCGCTCCAAAACATGGCAAGCATGGATGTTTCATTTTACAATTTAAAGTGAAATATAACCATATAGTTTCCCTTCAATCGAAGTGAAAAGCAGAGTGTACCTCAGGCATAAGTACCCATTTTGTCCTCGACTAGTAGATTGGTCCTCATTGCACTCAAAGCAATAAATAGCCTCAGGTTTCTGGTTGCAAGAAAAACATCTATGACATATAGAGTGACTATAGGGAAGTATAATTACAAGGTACAAGAGGTAGGGCCTGCTGCTATTCAAAAGACAGGAACTACAGAGGCGTGGCGCAGGGCGGCACTGGTGGGATCTTTTGGAATCCCACTAATCCCAGGGCCGCCCTCAGGCAGAGGACAAGGTGGGATTTTTAGTCGGCGAGAGTCCGCCATAACTTCTGCACTATCACTGCTGTGCACAAGTATCCATGACGGATTTTCCTCCTACAAAACCGGTAAATACTGTTACGTTTGAGGGGTGGGTACTTTATAAAAAATGCACTAATTAACCACTAATTAAACTTGAGGCTTTATTGCTACTCACAAGACACTAAACACAGCACTTGAACACACTTATCACACACTAATTCAACGCACTTGTCACTTGTACTTCACTCCGATTCGCTCTTGATCCGCACTGTATCGCATTCAGAATTGAACTACTCTGGCGGCCGCCGCCTGCCGCTATATATACCCCTTAGCGGTACTCCTGATGGTTCCAGAATGTTCCAGCCAAATCTTGCCTCGACAGGTCGGCTTCGATTCTAGTAAGTTCGCGAGTAGGTACCTAAGTACTTCTCGCGATCCTTCTAGACGCGGCTGGGTACTAGGCAGGTGTGTCCGCGAGTATTCGAGAACGTTCTCGACTCTTACCGTCTCTTTCTATACTTCTCTTTCACACCCTTCTCGAATGTTCCGTATAGCTATCTCTTTCTAAGAGTGGTCTCTTTCACACACTTCTCGAATGTTCCGTATAGCTACTAGGCAGGTGTGTTCGCGAGTACTCCAGAACATTCTCGATTCTTGCCGTCTCTTTCTATCCTTCTCTTTCACACACTTCTGGAATGTTCCGTATAGCTAGCTCTTTCTAAGAGTGCTATCTCTTTCACTCATTCGAGAAATTTCGCCATATACTGAATTGTACTTCAGGGGCCCATAAGGGGTCCTGAAAACGCCTGAAAACGGGTTTTCAGGTTATTGTGCCATCTGGTAGAGGGTGGCCTGAAACGAACTGAAAACATGTTTCAGGCGCCTGAAAACAACGGTAACTGGGGTAAATTTTGAATCTTCTAGTATGTGAAAGAGGCACCTCTAAAACGGCCTGAAATCACTTTTCAGCCTGCTGAAAACGCTTCTAAGGCATGAAAAATCACATTTGAAGTTTTGTTCACATGACCGGCGTAACAATACGAAATGTCAGGGTTCCGTTATTGCCATGCCGTTGAGACCGGAGAAAACCTCTTTGCACAATGTAGGTAATATTATTCAAGCGGCATTGACAGAAGAACAAAGTGCAACGTACTACGTACTCATGGTAGTGTGTGTGTTTCACTGTGCAAAGCTTCAACCATGGACCTATAAAATGGACTCATCAGGGTAGCTAAAGACAGATAGCGAAGACAGTTGGTACGAGTACGCAACCGCCAAACGAGCAACGTATCCTTAGACCAGCTCGAGTTTATATTCGACTAGAGTTATCATTTAGTAATAATTCCTAACTCCACAGTATACGGGTAGTTCTATTAGTGTATCATATCAACGTGTAAGTCATAGTCATAGTTTATCTATTTGCGTGTTATTTATCTAATAAAGAACATTAATCGCGTGTGAAGTTTATCTTATTTTATGCCACACCTGGCCATAAAGTGCCTTTTTCCGCACGCTACGCGTACGGAAAAAGCCGATTTCTGCCCTAGTGTAGGCATAAAATGATGTGCCTAACGCGTGAGGTAATAAATAAAGCCCTTGATCGCATATTTACGTCCCTCGCTTGCAGCTCGGGTCGCAAACATCTGCGATCTCGGCCTTTCTTTGTTTTACCGCACTTGTTAGGTAATGTACTAATATATCTTTATTATAAATATACCCTAACACATCCTAAGTACCTACCCAACATGGCCATGTATAAGGACGAAAACTCGCAAAAAGAAAACCGTGATTCCAAGACTGAACTTATTTGAGGCTAGGTTACACCGCTTTCGTATACAGTACCAGCCTGCAGCCTACGAGCAGGGGCCAGTTTAGCAAAAGCTTGTAAACAAGTCCCTGACAATTGATTCCACAAAAGATCCCAATGGGTCGAAGTGCCTGTTAGGGCCCCTTGAGCTTAAATAAGATAAGATAAGACGCTGTCTATTGAAAGGATTAAGACAGAATCTTCCGCTTGTTCTACAAGTTACAACCTTTTGATACATTGGGCCCGGCTCGGATTGTAGCAATAAAAATGCTCAGAAGTGGTCAGAACACTCAAAAGACCGGTGTTGCCTAGATAAAAATACCGGTTAATCGTAAACTATGGCATAATATTGTACTTTGATTAATTAATTTAATCAATCATACCTCAAAAATACCCAATTAAAAATAATAACAGAAAAAACGAATTCTTTTAGAAGATACGGCCTCTTATTTAGCCTAGCTGGTTGCTGTGCTGGGTGTTGCGCTGTGGTGTGCTGCGCTGCTACGAAGCAGGAGGTCCCGGGTTCGAATCCTGGTCAGGGCACACAAGCCTTATTGAGCTTACCGTGGGACTAGGTCGATTTGTGTAAGATTGTCCCACAAATATTTATTGATTTACTTATTTATATCCCAGGAATTGACTTTCGTCCTTATATTTTCTCGGTCCACGGATTAACAAGCTGAAAAAGCGTAAGATTCCTTATAAAGTTACCTAATGAATCTTCTTTAAGACTGTTTTTATGTCTTCTTTACGTTTTCCTTATCTCAAATGTCTTTGTTTTCAAAAGTTTAGTCCTTATCTTTGCAGGTGTCTTTTTTAGCGGCAAATTTGAGAGCTACTTTTCCGTTTGGGATCTACAACATAATAGATATGCATACATAAAAACAAAATATTCGTAAAGATGACATAGCGCATGGTCACTTCTCCAAATCTCCATACAAATGTTGTAAACTTTCTCGACTGGTTTTTCTAGGTTTTTGAAAATAAAACAATGATTTATGCATAAGAAAATTATATTATCAATATCTGTGTCGGACTGTTTTGTTTTAAATTTTTTTTTTAAACAACAACAAAAAAAAACATAAAATCATGGCTCCAGCTTGTATAACCTATTTGAGTAGACGTCAGTAAGTATGGAGATATGACCAGTCCTGGGGTCTTACCATGACGTCTTAACGCGATTCAGTTTAGGACCTAAACTGAGTCGCGCTAAATAACTTAATTTAACAATTACACTGCTTGTTTTTATCAAAATTTAGGAAATAGCATAGACGGACTCTGGCATCCTAGTAACTCTGCCTCAGGCGGGAGATTTATGGGGTCTTCTCTATACGAGTTTTATATTTTATTTATCGTAGTTTTGTGTAAATAAAAAAATCACACTAATGCACAAAACACATAAATAAAACTACTACCCACTTTTTTCGGAGGTCAATAAAATAGTATTGACGTACGTAGTAAGTCCTTGATAAGCTGGTTTATTTAGTTTTTTTGTAACGAGTGATCAAACAAGTTCTAATAGGTTAATGATTTTTATTAAGTTGAATTATGTAAGAAACATTCAGCAGGTTCAATTATTCTGTTTTCCCAAAGGACTACAGTATGGGGTTCTTCAAAAAAGGAGTGTTAAAGTTTTTAAAGGGTACGGCAACGTGCATGTAACACCTCTGGTGTTGCGGGTGTCCATGGACGACGTTAATCGCTTACCATCAGGTGATTCGTTTGCTCGTTTGCCCCCTATAGCATAAAAAAAAAAAAAAAAAAAAAAAACGTATTTTAATTTTATAGACTTCTTGACATATAACATCACTTTGTTAGATTTACAAGAATAAAAAAAACGGCCAGGTGCGAGTTGGACTCGGGCATCTCCCCAGCCACGCCCAGGTTTCGTATAATCAGAGATTCAGACCGGCTCTCGCTTGACCAGTTTTTTGAACAATTAAGTATAAGGTTTAAACTATACGTTACCGAACGGATATCGAACCCTTAAACCTAAGGAGACACTTCGCCTCCTTATGTGTGTTCTATCGCTTGTACAATGGATTGTGCTCTGAGGAATTCTTTGATATGATGCCGACGGCTGCATTCTACCACCGCACCGCTCGCCGTCGGCAGGGTGTTCACCCGCATACCCTGGAGCCTAAATGGTCTCGTACCATGCGGTTTAAGAGGAACTTCCTCCCGCGGGCGCTCCGGCTTTGGAATGAGCTCCCTGCCGCTGTTTTCCCAAAGGACTACAGTATGGGGTTCTTCAAAAAAGGAGTGTTAAAGTTTTTAAAGGGTACGGCAACGTGCATGTAACACCCCTGGAGTCGCAGGAGTACATAGGCTACGGTGACCGCTTACCATCAGGCGGGCCGTATGCTTGTTTGTCACCGTTGTAGTAAGTATAAAAAAAATAGATTTTAGTGTGCATGATTTGTTAGTGTAGTTGTATCATTTAATTTCTACGTGATAATGTCGTCATTACAGATTGTTTTTATAAGTAAGTTACATATAAAAACAATAATGTAACGTGTGAGAGAGAAGTGCGTATCTCTGCACGTTTTCCCCACAAAAGTGACGGAATAATTTGTACGGTAACGTGTTCTATCTAAGGGAAAGGTCCCGGAGCCGGGACTACTGCATGACTAAAAGAGTGCTTAAACGCGTTTCAGGATCAATTCTTCATTAGCTGCACACTTCTTCGTTAGTACACTGCACAATTAGCTAACCATATTACACATTATAGTATACAACGTTTAGGAGACAAAAAAAACCAAAGACGTCGTCGCCATCTTGAGGATCAAGCGGAAGCTATCCTCCACTCTACGTTTTGACATATGCGGAAATGATAAATCTTTGTAAAACGTCCATGTGACAGTTTTGGAACGTCGAATCGCACTCCAGTAGTGGATTTTTGGTTGAAATGATAATAGGAAATACAAAGAGGTCAATACTAGACACACCCATACTTCGACCGCGCGGAAATGTGTAAATCCTGAAATGAGTGACTTCGCCTAATCTAGAACCAATCGTCCTTACAGTGTCCATTGTTCAAAGACGTTACGATCGTCATGGCAACGGAACACAAACAAACATCAAAATCATGCTACACTTTTTTCTTTGAAGGCGTCTCTATCTAATTCTATCTCGGTGAGAAATAGGCACCGGTTTTACGCACGATCTGTAATGACGATATGCGAGATGATTAGTGACGTCATCGGCGTATCGTCTACACCATTGTCGAAACACCATATTCGCCACGATCCATCCACGAATACCTACACATATTTAATGTACGCAGTTCCAATGTCCAAATTCAACAAAAATTTCGTCTCGTGCTACCCGTTTCATAATGAACCGGTCCTGCCGCGATAATGGCGGTAACGTAACCAGTTTGACAGCTGTCAACTACGTAAGATGACGTAAGCCGTAAGGTGACCTTGAAGTTACGGCGTTCTTGCTCAGCACGCCTACCACGAACATCGAAAATTGACATTGACGGGAAAACCTCTTTGTCACTCCAATATGGAAGTGTGACAGAGAAGGAGGTACAAATCCGCAATCGCCTAGCCTAGCCTAGTTTTGAGCAGTCGAGGTAAAGTTGGACGTCATAATAAACATTTCACTTTAGCACAAACATTAAATGGTTTTACAAGTAAATGAGTACGGTCATGGACCTAGGGACCTAGCAAGCCTAGCAACCTATTTATTTCTACTCAAGGACGCTAGGACGGGACGGGACGATCTGTTAATTTCTATAGAAAGAATCACGTGATAGTTGGGAGCCCTCGGATGTCACGTGATGTTTTCTATAGAAACTGACAGATCGTCCCGTCCCGTCCCGTCCCGTTCTAGTGTGAGTCATCCTTACTCTACAATATCTAAATATATGTACGTAGTACTTAGATACACTGCTTTGCAAAACCTACGGACTTTACTCACAGTATGGTTGTTCCCAGAATGAAAATCAATCCAACACCGAACCTAATATATGTAGTAAAAGAGGTCACAACAAAATGTCATCACGCTCGAATCTAGTGCAGCTTAACTGGCGAAGTATATAGGAGATTACATCAATGATAGAACTGCTACTTATTTACACCTGTAGATAAGAATAAGATTGTGACCCTGATGGTTGGTAAGGTTCTCGGAGAGCTGCTGAGGATGAAGGCTTTAAAGAGTTTCCAACTCTTCCTACATCTGTCAATACTGTTAACCCTTCTATGTTTCAACTTAAACCTATGACTTGAACAGAAGAGAGTAGACCTAATCTAACCACTAGAACCACTAACCAGAGTAGTGAGGAGCAAGACGGACATACTTTAGAAACGCTCAGTATCTAACGCCTCCGGCTACTTACAACTCACGGCACTTAGGTTTTAGTAGTGAAAATATTCACCTCCGACGTTTCAAGGGCGACGCCTCCATAGTCCTAAAGAAAGGCTGGTTGAAGTTGACATCAACCTAATTCCCCATTCTATCATCGGACTACTAGACGCACGGCCGGACTCCACCCTTACTTGGAGACATTCCGCCAATTCGCACGAAGCGCTTTGCTTACTGCCGGCGTCTACGAGTATATTTCCGTGCACATATAACCCGACAGCCTTCAAATCAAGGGTGAACAGGCACCTTCTGGAAGAGCTCGCTCCATCGTAGGCCGCGTCTTTGCCCTCGGCTAGTCTGTGGCCAAAGAGAAAGCCCATTTGTTATTTAAAAAAATTGAGCCGGTGATATTAATTACAAATCCTTCTCTGAATTTTCTATCACCCGCCCATAGACCGCTGTGATCTTTACCATCAGCTTGTTTACCACCGTCTTCGTGGTATAAAAACACCGTTTCCATAGCCTGATTGCATGGTTTTCTTAATCACAATTTGTCGTTCAAACCACGATTTATGGCAACGTGTTTCTCAGTAATATCATTTGAATTTACCAGGCTTTAAGGTGAAGGATAATATCATAGCGAGGAAAACACGTAAACATATTTAAGTATGCAAAATTTAAACGTGTTAAAAATTTAAACACGTGTTTAGAGTTAAAACTTTAAACTTAGACCGAGTGGGTTCTTGCTGGATCGTTCATAGAAGTTCAAGTTCAAGGCTTCGCTCGCGTTAGAAAGATACAAAAAGTAGCCTGTGTCACTCTCCATCCGTTGAACTATCTCCACTTAAAAAATCACGTCAATTCGTCGCTCCGTTTTGCAGTGAAAGACGGACAAACAAACAGACACACACACTTTCCCATTTATAATATTGGTATGTCAGTAAATGCTTTTGGGGCGCACAAGGGTTTAATAACCTTTTAAAGCTATTTAAGTAGCTAAAAAATATTTAACGGATATCCCAAAAAGTGTAATAGTTACGAGTATGACACTCGGGTGCTGCCTCTGCGTGCGTCCTATGACTCGGGCAGGTGCAACATCCGCTCGGTGTACCCCTTATATTTCATTAAATTGTCGAAAGGGGCTCTGCGTGTTGGCTTCGGCTCCGCGTACGCCTCCCAAAGGTCCGGAACACCATTGTTCCGTGATAGGAAAGACATAATAATAGTATTAAATTAAACGCTGTAGAAAATAAAAAAACCCGTTCATTGGAAACCATATATATTAAGTATTGTTAATTTAAAACGCATTCGAATACAACCCTGATGTATATATGTTTTCCTTAACTAACCGGTTGACTTTTACGAAATGCTCTTTCTCGTAATAAACTAAATATTCCATGACCTCCAAAAGGGTTAACTATAAAACGAAGGTCATGGAAAGGCCATGGACCACGCCATGTTGTCACGTTGCCCTTAAATTTATTCTAAAGTTAAACTACGTTATCTCTGCCGAGCAAATAAACTGTAAAAATCCAGAAAACTTAGCATAAACGCACTTTCTACTACGCGACTTCCACCAACTTGCCTTTTTTATTTAAATCCTGTGTTCATATACACGATTTGATATAAAAACCATCGTGAGGATACCTGACTAGGTCCCAATAAGGTCTATCTTACCCTATGGGTTGGATCTGTTGGAAGGTCAAATGGTCGCTTTCGTAAAACTAGCGCCTACATCATATCTTGGGATTAGTTGCCAAAGCGGACCCCAGGCTCCCTAAGCCGTGGCCTATGTATGAAAAAAAATCATTTAAATAGAGCTTTATAAAGACTTAAGCAAAATTTTTTTTTTTGTAGCCTTCTAATTTGTGTCCCACTACTGGGCAAAGGCCTCCCCTCTGCTCCGCCACTCGTCAAGACAGACAGACTTTATCTCACGAATGTGTAGAGGCAGCAGGTTGAAATTGATACCACATACACAAGTTTGCGGTACCTTGAAGCTGTGAAAAAACCAAATCTCTACGTCAATGCAATCAAAAGATATGGCCGTTTGTCGGATATCCTATACATTTGCAATAGGAATCAAAATGGAATCACGAAGTTTGGAATAAAGCAAAAGCTTGAAGTACAAGTACAGGAAAAAATACGAAAACTATAATTGCCGTACACTGAGATTTTTGTGCTACCAGTATTTTTAAGTAGGTACCTTAGGTCCTTTGCGCGGAATGCTCGGTGGGCGAGACTGACTTGCACTTGGCCGTTTTTTTGCGTGTGTTTGTATTAAATCACACCTTATTTTTTATAAAACGTTTAAATATTCCTATTCTATATATTCTTTATTGCACCATAGATGAAACCAAATACCTACAGAACATATTTACAATATAAATAAAGGTAGCAACAGGGAGTCCATATAAAAGGCAGCCAAATAATCGGCAGCCCAATAATTCGTGTCCATTTTTTGGTTGCGGATTATTGGGTTGCTGATTATTATTATTGTACTGCAAAAACTGTGGCTTCGGATTATTGGCCCGCTACCGAGCTTGTCCGACCCGATAAAAGGCAGCCCAATAATCGGCCACCCAATAATTGGCGACCACGATGTACATGGATTATTGGGCTGCCGATTATTGGCCCGCTTCGAGATTGCTCGACCCAAGAAAAGGCAACCCAATAATCGGCGACCCAATAATCCATGTACATCGTGGTCGCCAATTATTGGGTCGCCGATTATTGGGCTGCCTTTTCGCGGGATGCGGATTAGTGGCACCCGCAACAGGCAGTCTGATAGCTATAAGCGATATCTTCCAGCACTTTGGTTTGGGGGCAAATATTAATTTTACTGATCTTAATCATTCAGAAAATCATCGTTATGACAATCTAATTTATTTTTTATTTGTTTATTTTATTTAGTACCTACAACCCCAATTACAAACCCAAATACACATTATTGAAACAGCATCGTTAAACGAAACAGGTTTGTCTCGATGCTGCATTCCACATAAATATATACTGCTTATAGTGCTAATATCTAAATTACATTAAAATACGACAAATTTCTTCACATACATTTAATTAATCAAAACATGATTCCTATAACATCACTTCCAAGTAGGGTCTGCGATCCGGATGTCCGGATATCCGTTAATATTGAGATAGGATCCGGATCTCAATACCAACGGATATCCGGATATCATCGTTATGACAATCTGCTCAAAACAGAATTCCTATAACATCACTTCCATGTTTCTTTTTATGGCTTTACAAGTGAAACTTCTGCAGATTATCAGGCAATAAAACCGTTTATATCGTTAAATTATGTTCTCTGCAACAGCTTAGAATCTTCGGCAATATAACCCAAGCTTTAAACGGCAGTTTCAACGTACTTTAAACGCAAATAGAACGAAAGATTAGCTTCAAATGTTTAAACTTTGGTGCAAATTCTAAACGCCTGCCGGAAAATGAGCAGCAAAGTCACATTAACGACAAATTGCCTTCTGTATGGTTTAGGAGCGTTTTATTCCGGTTATTATAAAAGGGTAATTTGACATTACTATCTGAGAGTAAGCGTTATTCTAGGAATAAAAGTTTGGTCAAAACCAAACACACACACTACTCTACACTACTCTTTATTTATATTTACCACTATTTACCTCCCAACAAGGACATTACAAACAGTATAAATATAAGTACTTATTAACTTATTGCAACCTGTAATCCCTTAGATTCTCTAAATAAGTGCAACAAATTTTTCGCATCCGTGGGCAAAGAGCTGGCTGGTAGTATTATCTCAACCTCTGGACAATCGGAGAATATGCTAGCCAGTAAGCTTGAACTGAGCGACAACTTAGGTCACTGTTTCTTTATGCAGCCGACGGATCAAAAGGAAATTGAAAGCATAATACTACACCTAAAAGAAAATAGTGCATCTGGACCGGACGGGATCAGTAATAAGCTCCTAAAATGCGTTATGGGTACTATTATTGAGCCTTTAACTCACATTTATAATCTTAGCCTCGGTTCCGGTTGTTTTCCGGATCAGTGGAAAATTGCTTCTGTTACTCCCATCCATAAACAGGGACCGAAGGACATACCTAACAACTATAGGCCTATATCCTTGCTCAGCACTTTTTCCAAAATATTAGAAAGGCTTGTTAACGGACGACTAGTAAAATATCTAGAGAAATTCAACCTCCTATCTGACCGACAGTTCGGGTTTAGGAGGAACCGTTCCACGGAAGATGCCGTTTCAATTCTCACAAACCTTATATCGTCGTATTTAGATAAAAACACAAAATGCATTGGCGTATTTTTGGATCTTGCTAAGGCTTTCGACACAGTGTCTTCTTCGATTCTGCTGCGCAAACTTTAAAATCTAGGCATTCGGGGTGTTCCGCTGGCTTGGTTCACAAGTTATCTATCTGGGAGAAGGCAGTTTGTTAGGGCGGTTTCCTTCCACAGTGACTTAGAGCACATCGATTTTGGGGTTCCCCAAGGTAGTGTTCTCGGCCTCACACTTTTTACGATTTACATTAACGATATCCTTAATCTCAAAATCCCAAATTCGGAGATAATCTGTTATGCTGACGATACCGTCATACTATTTAATGATACTAGCTGGGAGAGTTTGGTTGCTGTCACTGAGAGGGGTATGAGAATGGCAACGGACTGGTTTTGTGCCAATCTCCTGACACTTAACAGTGATAAATCCAAATTCGTATGTTTTCATAAAACTGTCTCGACAAACCCTCTTTCGAGCCCACCATAAGAATTCACTTATGTAATGACCTTCCTGGAAATCCATGTAATTGTGATAAAATCCAGCGTGTGGACGTTATAAAATACCTTGGCCTTTTTGTAGATGAAAACCATAGACTTAGAAAATAAATAGACGTAGTGTCACTAAGAAGAAACTGTGATTCCATATTACGCCCATATTACGCCTGTCACCTTGTACCGACAAGAACGCACACATGCACAGACAAAACATTACGCTTGTCATCTGTCAGTGATAACGAAACCAACCAACAACAAACATCTCCGTGAAAATAATGTGAAAATGCCGACGTGCGTAGTTTTACATTGTAAAAACGCAACCGGTCACAAAAACAAGTCACATGGAATGACCTTTCATCGGTAAAATTATAATTGACACGTGTTTATGCAAATATTAAATCGAATATTAACTTCATTACGCGTAGTGTGACCAGCAGCTTGAGTTTGGTTATATCCCGAAAGTCGCGTAATTGCTTGCTTCGTCTTGCATATTTCATACTTATGGAAATATGAAAATCCATGAAATGGTACCTTTCCTAATATATATATATATTAAATTTTGTATTTGCATCTGTATTATAATTTGGCTCTTCTTTCCCTGGAATACGTTCCAAAGTGTATATTTAAAGACGTGACTGTACTACTACTACCTACCTTCCACATGATCCCCAATCATCACTTGTCGCATGAATGTTGTTTCAACATTGTTTAGAAAGAGAATTACCTACCTTACTGTAATCCGTATGAAATTGTTTACTATAATATGTACCTATTAAAGTAACTTTTACCTACTTGTAAATTATGTGTATATTACATATTTACGTGTAATTATATATAAGCACAGAAATAATTTTCATCAAAACAAATATTTAAATTTTCATTGAAATTCGATTTGATTATATTCGGAAAAAAAACTTCACATGGTATCACTCGGCTGCACGCACACATATAAATCGGCCGCCATTGCTGGTCACAACACGATGTATCCGAGTGTTCACTCTTGATACTCTATGATGAAAACCTAAACTTCAAGCATCACATTCATAAACTCTCTGGTAGGATTAGAAAATACATTTTTATCTTTAAGAAACTCCGAAATTCTGCAGACGAATCTCTACTTAAATCTTAAACGGGTCTACGTCTCGCTGTGCCAGTCTGTTATCTATTACTGTATCACAGTGTGGGGCAGTGCGGCCAAGACGTCCATGCTGGAAATTGAAAGAGCGCAGCGTTCAGTTTTGAAAGTGATGTTTAGGAAACCTTTCCTTTTTCCAACTGCTGATCTTTTTGCTCAAGCAAACGTTCTGTCCGTTCGTCAACTTTTTATATATGAAATTTGCCTAAGAACACATAAATCCTCTAAGTTTTTAAAGGACTACGATATTTTAACACATAAACGCGTCTATAATTTACCCGTATTGAGAGTACGGTCAGCTTTTGGTAAGCGTTTTGGAGAGCGCATCAGAGCATCTTCTTACAATGCTTTAAATAAAATATGTAATCAGAAGGCCTAGTATAATGGCGTTTATTTAAATCATCCGGCAACTTTCATATTTTGACCCCTCGATACGCTAACGCGGTCGAGGAGTTAATGTCGTACAACTTTTATACTAGGCCCTCTGAGGGATAGGACTCTGAACGAAGCGAAACCAATAGTTTACAAATTTTTGCACTCACTGAATTATGCCGAGACAGAGGACTTATTAGTTAAGATACTTTAGTTTTATACTTGGATCTTTAGACACAAAATATTTCTATTGTATTGTTATGTACCACTAGATTTTTTTCTTTTTTTAAGCTTAAGCTAAGTAAGAGATGTTATACCAAAACTTCTTTTTAGTTTTTATTTTTGTAACTAGTTCTGATACACTAATTTTATCTGGTTCCCCGCGATACAGGCCTGTATCGCGGCCAGCCAGTAGCCTAGTGCGGTGACCCCTGGTATGTCTGTAACTTTTATATTCTGAAATAAACGATTTTTTATCTTTTTATCTTATCTTATTAACTAACGACTGTAGCTTATCGTTAAGAAGCTATTCCACAATTTTGTGGCAGAGTTCGACTAAGCTATTTTTGTAGATATTGATTTGATAGCACAGACTGCGAAAATGTTGAAGTAAACGTCATAATTTTATAAAAGTTTGACGTTTATAATAAATAATACACTTCAAATATTTCACAGCTCATTTACTTGGACGAGATAGTCTTTTAACGCTAGTAAAGGAGACTTGATACTCAATCTTTGGAATAGATTTTAGTTGTTTGTCTGCAAATAGTTGTTTAATGTGTTATAATTATAGCTTATTGTGTAAACTAACGGATAAGTGTGCAGCTAATGAATATTTAGTCATTACATGTTTGTCCCGGGATTTCGGCCCCCAGAGGAACTATTTGTTACGCCTTATAGCTAAAACCGCCTTATTCATAAAAAAGTTAACAGAAGCTTTAGTTAAATCATGTTTTCTCCCATTCTGACAAACGCGATTGTCAAAGTGACAGATAAGGACAAACAATCATTTAGCTAAACTGTTGTTGAAGTGCGTTTATGAATAACGCCATTAACAAATAGCAAGACCAATAACTAAACAACGTCGCTTATGTTGCAATATACAGCGAACTTATAAAACATGGAAGAGGAGCTTCAAACAAATTGTCAACATAAAACGGGGTAAACACTCGATATGCGCATGCACGCTACGCTTCCAATCAAACTGGTCTAAATTTTTAGTCGATTTTAATCACCCAAAAATCCCAAAATATTATTGGTCAACGTCAACATGGTGCGATAGTATTGGTCTGAGCGCTGACACTTGGAAATTGTATGACAAATGTGACATTGGCAACGTATTGTAGTAGACGGTGTAAAGCAATAAAGAGCAATTTTTACATGAAATATTTTTGTGGTGATAAATTTAAATAAAATTTTAAGTAAACAATTAATACTTACTTTATTGGTCTCGTACGTTCGCCGAAGATTATTAATATATGGAATTAATATTAATAATATTGTAACGTCCATATCTTTATTGTATCTTTATAACCTGGTATGTGGTCAAATGTACTCTTTAATCCAGGTGTAAAAAATATCAGGATCAGGATAAAAATAAAAGATTTTGTTTGTCCTAGAAGTTATAAGTATAGCATAGATAGGCATATATTAATTATAAGAACCCACAGATACGTATTTTAGGAATATCGGAAATATTTGCTGTTGTTTAATACTCGAACAGCAATAAAGAACTGACAATAAACGCGTTAACTAACGAAAATAATAAATATCATTACGCAAATAATAAATCGCCAATTATAATTATTATGAAAAAAGAACCCGTACGTAAACACATGGTACCTAGGATATTTAACCAGCTAAGCCCATCAATTGAAAAATGTAGAAAACAGGTTTTCAATATAAGATTAAGAAGAAGATAATATAGATACTAGTGATACTTAGATAAATAAATGTTACATTTACATATATGTAGGTGCTTACGGTGTTTATCTCATCTCATGGCAACTTACGCCCAACACATGAATAGCATAATATTATAAAAATATGGGTAAATGGCCGTTGTGAGTTAGGATTTCAATGATATGACCACACTATTTGCCAACAAACTGCCCTCATTTTGGCGATATATTTTGTATACCTACCACCTAAGTTTCTATTGAAATAAATAAATAAGTAATGCTGTTGGTCTCCGAGTAGGGGCGGACGTATGTGTAGAACACAACTGCGCCTCTTGCGGGGCTTCAGTGAATCGCCTTGGTCACCACGGTCAGGCTTACTCTTCGGGCGCCGGCCGCATACCTCGTCTTTCTGCCCTAAACGACATCCTGAGACGGGCGCTCGTCAGCGCCGGCGTCCCCGTAGGTCTGGAGCCCCAGATCTCACGGGACGATGGCAAGCGCCCCGACGGGATGTCGCTAATACCTTGAAGGATGGGTCGTGCGCTGGTGTGGGACGCCACCTGCGTTGATACGCTGGCGGCGTCCTACCTCTCGGCCACCTCAAAGCAGGCGGGAGCGGCCGCGGACGCCCGAGAGCGATTCAAGACCAATCAATATAGCTGTCTCACCGCCCAGTACGAATTTGTACCATTCGGCGTTGAGACGCTCGGACCGTGGGGCAAGGAGGCACGGGGGCTACACAGAGCACTCAGTAAACGCCTTAGAGAGGCAACGGGTGATCCTCGCGCAGGCGGTTTTCTTGCGCAAAGGATTGCAATAGCAATTCAGCGCGGGAATGCCGCCTGCGTGTTGGGCACCATGCCCAGCAATTCTGGATTAGATTTTTAAGGTAGGTAGTTTTATTTTTATTTCTGTATTTTTTTAAGGTAGTTTTTTATTTTATTCTTAAGGTAGGTTTTTCATTTTTAGGTAGGTACCATAATTGTTATTTATTTATTATAATAAAGATTTCTTATTTTATTCTTCTTTATATATTTATTTTATCCATGTAAGGAAAGTGTTGACATAACTATATTAAAAATAATAAAATCTTCTCTTTCTGCACAGAATGGATTCAAAATAAAATGTCGTTTATCAAAATTCTACAATTAATCTGAAATCCTACCATATTTACGTTTTATTTATTATGGTAACTTTTTTAGTTAGTTGTCAGTTGTTTATAAGAAAAAAATGGACGCCGCCATCTTGCATTGTTTGCTGTTTGAGGTTATAATAGGCGGGCAGACGCCGGAATTGTTTTTGTAATTAACTAACTGAAATTAATCACAACCATGGAACTACTTCGTTTTTTAATGAAACTAAGCCACGAAACAGTGACAATAGAGTTGAAGAATGGCAGCGTTGTCCACGGAACAATCACAGGCGTCGATGTCGCCATGAACACGCACTTGAAGGCTGTAAAAGTAACGCTTAAAAACAAGGAAGAAATGCAGTTGGAGACATTAAGCATTCGCGGGAACAATATTAGGTACTACCTATTGCCCGACAGTCTACCTTTGGAGACGCTGCTTATCGACGACGCGCCTAGAGGCCGCGGCAAACGCGAAGGTTTCCCAAGAGGCGGTGGAGCTCGCGGCGGGCGCGGCGGAGGACGAGGAGGCTGCGGAGGCCCGAGGGGCGGCCGTGGAGGCCGAGGTCGCGGACGACAATAAATTAGTTCGTAAGCTACAACCTAAGATTGTGCGTGATTTAATTATAAGTTTATTCTAAAAATAAGTAAAATATTAAAGTTTATCCAGGAACCAAAAAAATACTTGACATTAAAAAAATTATACATACATATTTATACTAACTTTTACCCACGACTTTGTTCACAACTTCACATACGTACAAGTTTAAATTATATACTAATACTCAGTTTACACACTCGCAAGAACCCGCTTAGATAAAAAAGAAATTATCGATTATCTTCAAAATGGACCTAATTAGAATACCAGCGTCTTTAAGAAATTGATTTATTATGCGTATTTTCAATACGCGTACTTTCAATGGTTGTCCTAAAGGTGGCATAACACCATCCCATAAAATTGTCCCGGTCAAAGAAATTTAAAATAACGTGTAATATAACTATTTACAGACCAAAAGTAATCCCATCTTTTTAGTGGGCTTATATGTGCGACTTCTACACCATTGTACAGCGCAAAAGCGCATTTTTATTAAATGTTATTAATTTTTACGGTATCTGTCAAATTGACCACATCGCTGGCGGCCATTTGTATACTAAACGGCACGCTGGCGTAGCTGTGTAAGCCCCGCCTCGCGTGGCGTGGGTTTTGTGGGTTCATTATTCAGAGCTTATTACTCTTCCATGTTTTTTAAGTTCACTGGCAATATACTATTTATATGATATGTGGATAATACTTGACTTTGGCAAAAAAAATCCAACTCTCGAACAGACGCCATTATTTATTAGAAGAAGAACTCTAGTAAAAACAGTGTACAATAAGTCGTCTCTTGTACACAAAATCTGAACTAAGACAATCTCTACTACTTTCACGAGACCTGCGGTCTGAGGATAATCAATCTTTATCAAGGTTATAAGGTTCATACAGTGGTCCAGCCGCCATATATTTGTTGGTAGGAGGTACTCCCTCAAAGCTGACTCCATGCCGTCGGGATATATCTTCATAGTCCAGCTCACACAGGGTATCCCAGCCGTCTCTTTCAGCGGCGATCTGGCTCGCGTACGTGGAGAACCAGGCAGCAGTCATGGGTATTCCGTGGGCGCCGCACATTATGCGTCTGTAAAAATACAATGACCGTAGAAGAGTATGCGTAAACTGTCTGACCTGCCCCTTTATGGTGGAAGCACTGTGTACGTAATTGATTAGCTTGGAAGTATTTTAATTTGTGACCTAATATATAATTTTTATGATATCAAACGCTGAGGTACAGTTAGCTGCAGTATGGGCACAGCGGATGCATTTTGACTAGTGTGGTAGGGCACAGCACAACGAATGTCGTCTCGCTCAAATCTGTTGAGTTGTTAAGTAAAACGTCTGTTAACTTTATGAATAAAGAGATAAGTAAGTGAATAATAAACCTTTTTACACCTTACAGAAAACGGCAGTTTTAACACTAGACCCTACTCATAGTATTGTGTTTCTGTTCTGTGTGGTGACTTGGTGAGTAAGGTCGCCAGAGCTCCAAGAGGATTCACTATGTTGACAGCTGGTGATCCACGGAGCAAAGCTTGCCCCTTTAGTTGTCAACACAGCGAATCCTCCTTTTTTTAAAGAGTCGGCAACGCACCTATAACAACCCGGGAGTTGCAGGCGTCCATAGGCTAGTGTGACCGCTTACCACCATAAGGGCCGTATGCTTGTTTGTCACCGTCGTAGTATTAAAAAAACACACACAATGAAAATTACCTGACTGTCAGAAACTTTTGTGCAATGCCGTAACCTCTGTACTCCGGTACAACCATCAAAGACTTATCGGAGTAGTAGCACTTGAGGTTGAACTCCTTCATCAGGTTGTAAGAGTTGGAGACGTTGATGAATATTGTGTTTATCTTCTTCGCTTCTTCAGTTCCTTTGCCAGCAGTCTACGAGAAAACACTAGTTTACAATAAAAAGTGTTGCATTTAAATTGCACCGAATCATAGACAAAGTTACACGTAACTAGCATTACCATGTCCCAATAGGATTCAGTAGCAACAGCCACCGATGATATCCCGATCATGTCAGGAACATCTTCGGTATCTAGACAGCACATCACATTGCGACTTGCAGGGTCTAGGAAGATCTTGTTAATGTATTCTCTGTACTCTTCTAATGCTTCTGGGTTGTTTGGGAAACCTGCAATATAATAATCTGACTATTCGATTCACACCGGAGTAAGCAGTTTTTTTACAGGCCATGAAGTTACATTAATTCGTCCTTACAAGCTTATTATGTCACAACAAAAATTTAGATTAAATTTGTCTCTGCGCTGTATGTACCTACAGTCAGCTGAAAAGTTAAGATAAGACAGATAAGATAAGATATATTTATTTCATTATAAAATACATTATAAATTTGTATTAAATCAAACTTATACGCATTTACATAACGATCGTCAGTGACTAGAAGCATCGTATTTACATGGAATGGCATACAATTCTATAAATATAATATAATGTACATGTACAAGTTCTGTATGTTTGGTTCAGCTTAACTGGTCTTGTTTATGCAAATGTACAGTCACAAAGATTTTACAATTTTACGCATGTACCTGTCTTCAACTAACAGAAAGTCATGTCACTTAATAATTTAATTGAAATGTTATAATTATTGTAGCTACAAATCATTTATTTATTTATATTTATATTAATGTCGAATTCTGAATAATCATTGTTAAGATACTCTTTTACGCTGTATAATGTGCGAGACAAGAGAAGCGTTTTCAGACGTGTACGGAACATACTTTCACTCTCAATATTTTTAATATGGTAAGGTAACTTATTATAAAGCTTACAGCCCATGGCGTTAGGTAGGCGTTTCTCCAAGTTTAACCTATGTTTAGTTGGTATAATATCAAGGGATTGCTTAGTGAGGCGTTAGATGACCCCCTGCATTCAAACCTTCAGCAGCTGACCGTACATACCATACTTAGTGTGCCATACTATTATTATTAATTAATCTAGTACTCTACCAATACGACCATGATTATCTACCTGTGGCTTTACGATATGGTTCGTCTCTGGCGAAGTACTTCACCATCAGCTCCGTGGCTTCATCGATCCTCTCCAGCGGCAGATCTTGTATCCTCAACTTCATCAATGTTCTGTCTCGCTTCTGCTTCTCAAACCTCAACCACACTTTTGACGACATTTTTTAACCTTCTTTGTTTTATTTGGGATTTTTATTAATCTATATTCACCTTCCTTTCAACTTTAAGGATTTTATGTAATGTTTGTTTTATTTACATTTATTTACACTATCACCAGTCTAATAATCTCAGCCACACTTTTGAATACTTATGCCTCATTGAATTCGTATAGCATTTGTTTAGTTTACATTTAGTTTTTATATATTTACTTTACACGAGACAAGGGTTCGTGTTGCTGTTTCACTATTTGTAATGATACTGACAAACTAGGTCGTTGTTATACTTGATATTCTTATCCATTATTTAATTATAGTAGAAGGATAAGGAACATAATAATCATCGTAGTATATTTCAATTAAAAGTACAAACAAGTTCATAATCACTTTAAACACTTCAATTTGCGTAATTAATGTAAAGGAATCAATCAATGATGATTTGATGAGTTAAAATAGAATAGTCTAATTTAGCTGTCATTATAGACAGTACAATAGCCGGTGAGAGAAAATTGTGCGCGCACAAATACAGTAATATAATAGTAAATGGTACAAACGAAATAACTACGAAATAAAAGAATATCTCACTAAAATAGAAACCAACAGGATTAAAACATTCAACCGCGCCTGGATGGCAGTATAGCCAGTATAGGCGGCCCATATATGTACAGGCGGACACGAATCTGTCAATGTATGGTAGGGATTTGATAAAAATCTGGAGGTATGCAGGCCTCGACGGATCTGTAAGTTCATAGTAAAGTCTAGATGACAAGTGCTGTGCCCGTCCGTGTGACATGGCGGATCTGAAGTGCATCTGGTGGACAGATCTGTACGTTTCTGTGTGTGTGTCTGTTTATATGGGATGCTAATGAGCACGGTTGGTACAAAGCTACCTATTACGTCAATTAGAAAAAGAATAGTGAGGAAAAGCAGAAACGAGTACCGCTGGGCAGTGAGAAATAACAGTAGATGAACTCCACCTACTATTTGAGACACGGTTAATTTAAATATATATAATATAATAGTGTAAATTATTCTGACACTAAGTGATTACTCTAAAATTGTGTTAAGGGCGAGGATGTGGGAATTCCGAAACAACAAGATTTTTAAAAGGTTTTTATAAGAATCATATAAATCATAAAACTTTACATAATTTAGATCGTTTTCCTTAATAGCTTTGGTATGACATAATAGGTCAAATATGTGTAAAATATAACTTTATAAATTAATTAATTACTAACAACTTAATATGTATTAATAATTAAATGGTTGGCTATTATTTTTCCTTATTAAAGTACATACATATTCGATAACTGGCAGTGCATTCAAAGTCACGTAGGGTGTGGTAATTAGGTAAGATTTTAACATGGTCATTTACATTAAAATAAGTATTTTAAACGAGATATTTATCATATATGGTAAATAGCTCGTTTAAAATAGAGATCTTCAATAGTACATCAGTCAATATTGGACAGTTAAGTACATTCCTTATCTTGTCACAATATTATCATTTAGCATTGTTTTGCTGAAGAGTATACAATAGTATTAGGGAAGTATCATTCGCTCCTCAAATTATACAAACATAAATTCAAATGGAAAAACAATCATCGCCCTTGGCAAGTCTTCAAAGCCCATAGACCTCAAATTTTCCGTTTAGTGATAATCGTTGCCAGAATTAGTACATAGATTTCTGCTTAATACACACAAGTACAAATTATTTCAATTTCTTTTTGCCAGCAATCCAACGCGGTAATGCAGCGGGTATTTTTGGCACGTTTGGGCCGGGTGCGTTCCAGACTTAAACAAGATGTTTTATTGTTTTTGTGAGTGGTATTGACGAAACGTGTTGTGGATGATGTTTGGTTTAGCGTAAGTACCTATCTTTTTGACTAAACCTTTGGTGGATATATTGCCTGTGAGTTGACGAAACCTGCGTTGTGGATTGTTTCAGGTATTTCTACGTTAACTTCTCAATCATCGCCTCCCCCACCACAATCCCCATCGAGTCCACCATCATGCCCACAATCATGACTGTCAACAAAACTATGATCGTTACTATGATGACCCCACGATGAGAATCCTTCATTAAAAACACCGATTCCCATTCCATCACTATTGTTCTGATTTTGATAACTTCTTTTGCTGTCTGAATACTTGTTCTTTTTATTTAAAAATAGAATGACATTAGCATTCGGTCGCGGTTTTTCTTCGTTCACTGTTTTGTTGTGTGCGATTCGGTTCATCCGATGAATTGTGTCAGTGTTGGTTTTGCACATTTCAGGGTCTTTGGTGAACTCTTTGCTGCTGTTGACTTTGTAGAAACAGCATGTGATTAAGATTAATATGGCTATGGCCTGAAACAAAACGCGTTATACTAAAAAATAGTTAAACACACCTAATTTTATTGCCAACTGTACTTTTAGTAGCCAATCAATTAGAATGGAAACAAATTGAACACACATAAAAATAAAAAAAATTCAGACGAATTGAGAACCTCCTCCTCTAGAAATATTGAAGTCGGTTGAAAAGAGATCCACTAACCGCCTGCTGGCTCTAAAGGTGGGTACTGACCAACGTTACGAGGTGTAATGTAACATTCGCATCGAGCGTGTTACGCATCGAGCATGTTACGCAGTAACGACGAATCGACGTAACATGCTCGTCAAAACTCTGTGCTCCGCTTTCGCCGCCAGTTCACTCCAAGATGGCCGACAGCGAAGACGTATTGGGATCTTTGATTCTACTTAGTTATTGTTTCATCCAAATGAAGAAAAAGAAAAAACGTTACTGGACATCAAACTTATTTAAAAATAGAGGCGTATGTGGTGGTTTGTCATTGATAGCAATATTAAAAAACCAAATGATTACTGGACAGTATAAAAACTTTGTACGCATGTCTCCGATTGATTTTGAAGAACTATTGAATTTAATTGGACCAAAAGTACATAAAAACGATACAAATTATAGAAAAGCTATCAGTGTCACGGAACGGTTAGCACTAACGCTTCGTTTTTATGCTACAGGAGATTCCTATACTAGTATGCAATATCTTTTCAAGATATCAAAACAACGAATAGGATTTATAGTGAAAGAGGTCAGCGAAGCCCTTATTGGAGCATTAAAAGAATATGTAAAGGTATGTATTAATTAAGAAAATGTAGTCATTACATATCAAATTAAATTAAATCACCAAATTCTGACATAAATTGTTCGCTCATAGGTGACCCATAGTCACTTTGATGGGACGTTTCGGTCTGTGGCATCGATGAGGCATCACTGTGATGAGGAGTTTCAGGGCTTTGCTGTGGCTCATAGTCATTTTGATGGGACGTTTCGGTCTGTGGCATCGATGAGGCTCTTGAAGTTTGTGGTCGTGTAGAGTAGCCTGAATAACTGTAGCTGTTCATTGTATTTCTAACATAGTCAAACTGTCCGCGATCAGCACTAAACAATATATTTGATATGTAATGCTGCACATGTATTTGTGTTGTCTTTGAATAAGATCGTAATTTATTTGCCAAAAACATACCATAGGCTTCACATTCGTCAGGTCTGTGCGAAGTTGCCTCCGTTTGCTCGGTTCTCTTTTTTAATATATTTAAAGTAGATACCATTATCTCTTCTGGGCTTGGGGCTACTGATTTCTTCCTTTTTGGAGGCAGAGGGCAATCATTGTCGCTTTTTTTGGCAGGCGGAGGGCAATCATTGTCGCTTTTTTTGGCAGGCGGAGGGCAATCATTGTCGCTTTCTTTGGCGGACGGATGGCAATCATCAGGCAGTTGTTCTGAAGCACCTTCATGTCCACGTAGCTGAAAATTAATTATTATTAATTATTATTTCAGATGCCAGAAACACCGGAGCAATGGCTGGTTGTAGCAAATGACTATGATACTTTGTGGAATTTTCCACATTGTTTAGGTGCAATCGACGGTAAACATATTTTACTGCAATCACCGATCAACAGTGGCAGTGAATTTTATAATTACAAGGGTTTCTTCAGCATCGTATTACTGGCAGTTGTTGACGCGAAATATAATTTTTTGTATGTAAATATTGGGTGTCAAGGAAGAATATCTGATGGAGGAGTTTTCAACAACTGTGTTTTAAATGAAAAACTAAAAAATAATGCACTAAACCTCCCTCAGCCCACTGCGTTGCCAGCAAGAACAGAAGAAATTCCATTTTACTTCGTTGGCGATGAAGCTTTTGCTCTTTCCGAAAATATGATGAAAGTATATGCAGGATATCATCAACGTGGTTCTAAAGAAAGAATATATAACTACCGACTTTGCAGAGCTCGTAGAGTAGTGGAAAATGTGTTCGGCATATTGTCAGCAGTGTTTAGAGTTTTGCGGAAACCAATGTTGTTAGAACCGAAAACCGCGACATCTGTAGTAACAGCAATAACATCTCTCCACAATTTTTTAAGAAAAGGTAATAATGCTCATGTATATACCCCTGCAGGTAGTTTTGACGAAGAATTAAACGGCCAGGTCAGATTAGGAAACTGGAGAGAAGGTAACAATGATATGACTAGTATGTTACCCTTGCAAATAAGACCGCGAAGGGCTACAAGATCTGCTCACAATATTCGTAATGAAGTTGCTGAATACTGTATTCAGCAAGGGTCTGTAAGTTGGCAAGAAAATTATGCTTAAAATGGACTTACAGTATCTGTTGTGTCACGAGGCCCGAGGTGTATTTCTATCCAGTAGAAATAACATGGATTTGTAAGCGAACCAAGTGCTGTGGTAAACTTCATCTGCACCTGAAATTTAATTTGTAATTAATATTGAATTATTTTAAATAAAAAGAAGCACTATACAGATTAATACCGAGTTTATATTGTTTTCCCCACACTAGCTGCCTTGCCCCCCCCCCCCTACTATAACCCGCGTTAAACTTACATACCTTTTCCAGTACCAGTTGATTGTTTAGTTTTCTGTTTTTCCCTCCTCAATGATGCCAGTAAACTTGTCATTTTCTTTTTACAGGCTTCTCTTTCGCTATCGAGTAACGAAGCCAATCTATCCCAAGCGTCTTCTTTCTTTAATTTGTTATAATGCTCTGGGTGAGCTGGGTTCCACAACAGTGTTTCTTCTTTGTATTTTTCAATAAAATACAAAGTTTTTTCTTTATTCCACTCCATGCTTCACGAAACTTAAAATACGAGAGGAACAACGGGTGATCACTTGCGATGTCCACGTGCGCTCGTGACGACTCGCAACGGCGTACTGACTGAACCGCGTAACAGTCAAAGGATTCGTCAAAAAACCGACAGGCGGGTGGAGCACTCGAGGCGAGCAACGAGCGGCTCGTCGCTCGCTGGTTTCCCCGTAACACGACGTACTGACTACACGAATGCTCGCTATGTAACATGTTACATTACACCTCGTAACGTTGGTCAGTACCCACCTTTAGGCTTAGGAACAAATAATCGTGATATACACACAAATAAATGCTCTGGCCAGGATTCGAACCCGAGACCTCCTGCTTCGTAGGCAGGGTCACTAACAACTGGGCTAGGAGGCTAACTATTTCCCCTCTGCCAATATTATATGCAGGAAAATCATTGTATGGACTGGCATGTCTATTACTACGTGACCGTAGGAATAGCCAAAACCAATTTCCCCTCCCCCCGCAAAAAATGGCAGATTACTTTTGTATACAGAATGTATCAATGACCCTGAGCCCTGAGTACGATGTAAGTGGTAAAAGTTCGAAATTCGAAAAATCTTTTTTCACTTTTTTTTGGAACACCTGATCGAAAATGCACCAATCTCCGTACAAAGAGAAAAAATAACTGGGTCATTGACCTATACAGCTCTTGAAGTATCATTAGACTTTTGTTATTTGTATAAAATGTCAGACATGCTATCCTGTTGTTTACGGTCTAAGTACTGGTTATACTCGTATAGCCGCAAAATAACGAAAATAACCAATTATTTTTATTGAACATCAAAAAATGGATAAACTGCACACATAACAATCAAGTCTTTCACTACAACCGGTTATGTATAAGCAAAGAGAAATACTTACGAAAGCCAGGCATGCGAAGAAAATTATCCCTATAATTTGCATTTTATCACAATTTTCTTTATCACTATCTATTTTCTATCTTTCGACCATCAAAATACGTACTCATTCATTTAACACTACAGCTTCCACGTTCTTCACCAACAATACTAGCAATCACTGTTCAAACTTGATTCATTCTAAACATTCAAAACATTGTTAAGTACATTCTGTCTACAAATATCAGTTTTACTAACAAAGTAATAAAGTTCTTTACAGATCTATAAGGATAAAGAAATATAACAAAACACGATCGCAATTGTATCCACTCGAATGAACTGAACGGTTCTGTAAGAGGTTTGTTTTCCAACTGCAGTATGTGATGCTTGTGGTCACTGATTCCTACCATTACAAACATCTTTTTCCGTCATTCTTACATCGTTTATGCTTCATACAGATCAGCCTAAGTGTAACCATGAGAGTCATACACAAAGTGTGAGTAAGATCATATTTTGAACTGGTCTTCAAATGAAGCGAATAGCGAATTAAAGAGGTGACTGGCTCTGCAATACAAGTGTTCTTCGGTGTGTCATAACATTGGGTCGAATTACGTAAACACATCCGAAGCGACGCAAAAATAAAAGGTAGTATATGCAATAGAACTGTAATCAATACTGAGTCATATACTAAAGCGTTTGGGTACAATGTGGTTGTTAGTGGATTGCTTCTCAGGTCACAGGAAATTCTGAAAAACAATGCAATGAACTTTGTGGTCGATGGAATTGTATTATTTATTAATCATGGGTTTTAAGGGATTTATTCAATGATGTTTTAGTCACGGAAGACAGTACTTACCTAATGTATCAGTACCTAGTTGAACACCAAAGCGCCTACGTTTGTATTAGAAGCAAATTTCAGATTGGACGAGTAGGCAAGCACATTGCATTCCTACACGTTGATGACGTAGACAGCGTCCTTAGTATAGATTAAGCACCTCTGCACATGATAAGGGATTGCCTCTTAAGACACGTAGGATAGGTATATAATATTAGGTTAGTAATATAAGCAGAGGGGAGGTTGAGTGTGGAGACAATACAAGAATGTAACGCTGTCCTGTGTTTTGGTGCTCAAACCGCTACTCCGGGCTCCGCATATTACAGTCTCAGCCCAAGTCAACACCTAATATGCTAGTCTATTTCGGGTTTTTATCGAGTATCACCATAGCTGTCACGTTCTAACAAGTATGTAAGTACGAAAGTGACGCATGGCGTGATTGTCGATAAAATGGCCACCATGCCTTCTAGTATACTCAAATTAATTATAGAAATGTCTAACTTAGGGACTCTTACAACATTTGCACCAACCGGGGTTAAGGATGACTAGAACGGACGGGACGGGACGATCTTTCAATTTCTATAGAAATAATAATAAATAATGACGTCCGGGCTCGGAGCCCTCGGGGGTCACGTCACGTGACGTTTTCTATGGAGACCGGCTCGGCCCAGTCACGTCCCGACCCGTCTTAGTGTGACTTATTTAGTTTTGTGTTTTTCATATTGAATTTGACAGTTAACTCCGCGTTAGCGGCTAACCCGGTTCGTCGCAAGTGGCGATTAGAAAATATAGAAAATGTAAAAAAAGCCACTACTTCCAATTTGTATTTCAATTATCCGGTTATAGATTTTTTATTATTATTTCAAAGAAATTTACATTTCACTTATTGAGACTAAAAATTATATCAACATGCCTTATAGTATTTATCGCGCCAGTGAGCGCTAACACCGAACTAACAACTGTCCGTATAGGCTAGTAACAAATTAAAAGCAATAAGTATCTAAACATGATATACGATTTCAATCTAACATTGTAATTTGCATAACAAATATTAGTTACAATACCTAAACATGCACAATTGCACACTTATCTGCTGCTAAAGTTGTAAAACGTTCGAACGAGGAATACAAATAAGGATCCACTCATTAATTTTTCTTGCAAATTATGATCTTTTAAACATCTTCATGAAGATTGTTATTAGTAACCATTTTTGTCGCTAACGCGCTAATGCTATGAAGTTAATTTAGAAATGAACCTTATCAAAGATCGACAAAGTGGTGCTAACAACCGGCGCGAGTTTTCTGGGGAAGTACCTCCACCTCACAGAAAACCGCAGTTTAATAACACTAGACCCTACTCATAGTGTTGTGTTTCTGTTGGTGAGTAAGGTCGCCAGAGCTCCAAGAGGATTCACTGTGTTGACAGCTGGGGACCCACGGAGCAAAGCTTGCCAATTAAGCAACACAGAGAATCCTCCTTTTTTTAACGGGTCGGCAACGCGCATGTAACACCCCCTGGAGTATGGCCGTATGCATGTTTGTCACCGTCATAGTATACTTAGTAAGAAAAGAAAAAAAGTGGGACAAAGGGGGACCATTATTTTTAAAAATGGCAAAAAAATCTCGTTTGTTCTATGGGAGCCCCCTAAATTATTTATTTGATTCAGCTTTTTAGTATTTGCTGTTATAGCGGCAATATAAATAGGTACATAATCTGTGATTATTTTAACTGTCTAACTATCAGGGTGTTTGAGACGAAACGGACGGACAGACGGACGGTGGAGCCTTAGTAATAGGGTCCCGTTTTACCCTTTGGGTCACGGAACCCCAAAAACGATCAAATTTACTTATAAATGTGAGTAAAATAGGTAACTAAAGAGAGTTGTAAGTTACTCTTATTTATTTTATCAGCAATATGTTTGAGATTATATGCTCTATCAGATAATTATGCGAGTATGCTATCAAAATTATAAATTTCATAAATATATCTGATAAAGCATTATCAAAGGTTTAAGATTAAACTAATTCGTTAGTCTGAAGATAATGAACATTCAGCAGTGGATCAGTGAAAATGGCGGTCTTTCGAGAAGTTTTTATTTTTAGTGTCTTTATTTCTTTGGCTGTTGCTGGGAAACATGACATCTACTCTGGGTACGTAGCTAAATTGTTGCATGTATTGTAGGTCCTAGGGAATGGGTATACCGCTCGGGTGCCTCCACAAGACTGTTCCACGCCTTTCTATCTTGAGCAACCTTCTTGAGTTTGCTCCACCTCAAGTTCAACTCCAAGTTCAAAATCTTTAATGTCATCGAACACGTGTAATTTTTTTTAAATAACCTTTTTTGTGTCCCAGAATAAGAATAAGAACATTTTTATTGTATAACTGTGTACATAATTATAAAGTTGCAATATTTAATGTCAGTCTCAACAGTTACCTGCTACAGGCGTACAATTTCAGTAGAAGCTACCTTACTTAATTCTACATCTATCCTAAACTTAAATAAAACATACATATTAATGATGGCTTTCAAAAAAATCGTTAACACTGTAGAACTCTTTATTGACCAGCCAGTTTTTGAGTTTACGTTTAAATATAATTCCCTCGAGCGCTTTCAAGTCCATTGGAAGATGGCCCACTGATGGGCAAAAGCCTCCCCTCTCTTCCTCCACCTGTCACAGCTAAGTGCATGTCTCCGCCAGTCGCTACAAAAGGCATCCAAGTCGTGCCGCCATTTCTTTAAAAATTAATATTTCACTAATTATATCGGATGCAAAGAAAAATCTCAGGTACAAATTAAATTATTAATAGTAAAATTAGACTTCACAATCACATAATTAGAATTAAAGGTACACACATAATAAATTATAAATTGAAAGAGATGTCACATACTACAGAAAAAATTGACCAAGGTGAGCAGGGCTGGGATCGAACCAGTGACATTCTGTTTTCGCGGCGAAAAAAAAAAACAAAAAGCATGAATCAAAACATTTATTACATTTAATAAATGATTTAATTCATGCTTTTTGGTTTTTTTCGGTTACTTAGTAACTAATAAACAACTGTTACAGCTACACAGTCCACGGAGTCAAGTTAACTAGCCAGTCCCACGCCAAACTCCTCCATGACCTGGAGGTATCCCTGGACGTTGATGTCTGGCAGCATGGCGCCGTTGCTCAGAGAGATGCCCTGGTGATGGTCTCACCGGAGAACAAGGGACAGTTCTTAGATGAACTGGAGAAGAATGGTGTTGAATATTATTTGCACTTGGATGATGTTGCTAGGTTAGTAGATACCTTGTTATATTGGAAAATATGCTGCTGAGCTTTGCTTAAGTTGTCCCAGCATGGAATTTAGTTCAGCCAATCCCACACCAAATGTCTCCATGACCTGGAGGTCTCTCTGGACGTTGACGTCTAGTAGGATGGTGCTGTTGCTCTGAGAGATGCTCCGGTGTTCTTGGATGTACTGGAGAAAAATGGGGTAAAACATGATTTGCCCTTGGAAGATGTTTCTAGGCAAGTAAATATTGTTATATTGGACTCAACTTCGTCTAGTTTTGTAACGGTCCAATATAACAATCGACCCTCAAGTTTTAAGAACCCTTATTATATCACTGTTGCATAAACTATTATTAAATAATTAGACCTTCAAACTTCGTATCTCAACAAACCATTTTACAAATGGCATGATAAAACTTTCTCTTTTATTTTATCGAAAGCGTATATCATTCATGCACAGCTTTGGAGCTCAGGGATCGCTTCCGTTTTTTTTTGTGCTTCAGTTCATACGTTCGGGCAATCTGTCTGATATCTATAGTGGGTATGTCATCCGGGCATACGCCAGACAAATTAACCAAACATGGATTGTCAATTCCAGAGGATATGCCCGAACGTTTATTATATGGCCGGCGTCTGGCTATCCTCATTTGAAAAATCAACATGACATTCTATTTTTTCAGGGCTTTCGAAAAGCACGATGCTGATGTTTCCCGTTATCAGCAAAGCAGGACTAACAGGATGCTTTTCCAAGAGTATCCCCGGGTTGCTGAGGTGTGTACTTACCTATATTAAGAAAAAAGTTAACACAGGAAATGCTTCATCGTATTTATTGCAGACGCTGGTCTAACCATTTGTCCAAAGAGCTACCTACATATGCCGATGTCACACAAGCTCTGCATCAAGCTGAAGGTTGCAGCAAATGAAGAAGCATATTGCAACGATCCTCAGCAGTGACTGCAGTGAGGAACCGACTTAAGGAGGAAGACATTTTGAAGATATTATGGAGATATTTGCTTTAGTTCCTGGATTTAAGATAACTTATACATTTTCGTTTATTTACAGATAAATGCGTATTTGGAACAGATTGCGGCGGAGCACCCTGATATTGTGACTTTGGTCGAGGCTGGAACCAGCTGGGAAGGCCGCGCCATCAAGTATCTGAAGGTAGGTACCCTGATTTTGTCAATTTTCTATATTTTTCTCATTAAATAATATAGATATTTGGTTTGTCAAATAAACTTGGCTTGTAACATTATGAAACGCCTGATGAACCCTTGAATATTTTCAACTACTATTTAAAATGGTGAATTTTACCACGTGGGTATGTTAGTTTTGAAGAGCTCCCGATATTCTGGCACTGTTTGCCAGCGCTGTGTGCACGGAGTAACTGTCTTGCTGCGAGTTTTTAGTTATCAATGACCATGTTAGTTAAAATGGTATATTCTGCCCTTGAGTTTTGAATACCTTGTTTACAATCTACGATATAAATTTCTATATGCCACAGCTGAATCTGATAACTTTTGTTTATTTATTGACAAGTTTCCATAGTTATGCTACAGAAGCTTAGAAGACCTAATGTCAGATAAACTGTTTTCGCTATTTCCACCTAGTTTTGCTACCGTATGTATTACCCAGATCTCAACCACCAACTTTACGGACACCTCCAAGCCAATCTACTACATGGACGCCATGATCCACGCCCGTGAGTGGGTCACGACCCCCGTGGCGCTGTACAGCATCCACCGCCTGGTTGAAGACTTACGGGAGCAGGATAGGGACCTGCTGGAGAACATTGACTGGATCATTCATCCGATGGTGAACCCTGATGGTTATGAACACTCGCATACTAATGTAAGTCTTTTATTTCGGTTTCCTTTTCCAATAATACACATTCTCCTCCTGCTCAATCGGTCACTCAATGCTGAGGATCACGACTCTGACGTAGTCTTCCTGTCTTGCAAGTATTCCTGTCGGAACTCGATCGGTTGCCTGTTGCAGGGCTGCATTAAAAGCATGTTAAGGCTCACCAAGTTTAACCATCGTTTAGAGCTGCGGTTTCTAGGTTTCAACACGAATATACATAACTACATCATTAATCATTATTAATTATATAATTATATACATTATTAAAGGGATAAAACTATCTGGGATGAAATTCATGTGTATTGTTGGCGATGGGCTAGCAACCTCTCAATCCTCTCAAAATATCTGCAATATCTCAATTTTATCGTCTTAAAATAAACCCCCCTTCTATCTTTAAACCCCTTGCTAAAACTGACTCTGATTCTTAAACAGTTGTTGCTCATGTGCCCTACCCTTTTTGTGAATACGTTTTAAGTATGTATGTAAAAATACCTACACGCAGAACTTGACACGAAAGTTAAAGTTCACATATGTTTCTCCTGATTCGGATTTCTCTGACTGGATTGTGAGTTACCTACAGATTCTCCTTGTAGTTTATATCATTTTTATATCATGTCTGTTCCCGTTCTCAGGTTCGTCTCTGGCGCCGCACACGCTCCTACTACCCTGAAGTCAGCGAGACCTGCTACGGCGTCGATGCCAACCGGAACTTCAACGTGTCCTTCAACACCATCGGCGTCTCCGCCAACCCCTGCTCCGACACCTACCCTGGCCACGAAGCCTTCTCCGAACCAGAAACCCGGATAGTCCAAGACATCATTCAGGAGAATCTAGACAGGATGCAATTGTACATGAATATTCATAGTCACGGGAACTGGGTGCTGTATGGTTTCGGAACTGGTACTCTGCCGTCGAACGTGGCGCAGATCCACCATGTCGGTGCTGCTATGGGTGCTGAGATGGATGCTATGAAACTGAATGAGGCTGGCTACTATTTGGTTGGGAACAGTGCCTTGATTTTATATGGGACATCTGGAAGTGCTCAGGATTATGGACAGGTAATTTGGGAACAATTTTTATCTTATAAACTGAAATAACAAAGCGATTCCCGCCGAACCCCCGCGAAACCGCCAAACGCAACAAATTGATTTTCTCACAGCTTAACATCAAAACCCGCCTGTCTAATATACCACCAACGAATTCATTCGTATTTTGGCCACAGTGCGAAGAGGAGATTCGAGGAGAAAGTCTCGAAAAGCTGATCGTAGTTTGGTACGCAGGTGGTAAACATCTCCTGAGGATAACTCGCAGGGAGGCGAAACACGAGTCTAGTTTTGAACCTATGTGATGGTTTTTTAAATTATTTTTTTGCGGCGAGAGAGTGTTAAAATTAATCGCATGCAAAAATATGCAAGTTGGCCACCACCACTAATTGACCAGCACGTTTGGCGGAATAACAAATATGGAATTCCGCAAAGTAAGAAGTTGTTATTAAGAATGAGTCACACTAGCACGGGACGGGACGGGACGAGGCAGGTCGGGAAAAATCTGTCAATTTCTATAGGTAGAAATAATCACGTGATAGCTCGGAGCCATCTGATGTCACGTGACGCTTTTTATAGAAATTGACAGATTTTCCCGCCCCGTCCCGTCCCGCTCTGGTGTGAGTCATCCTCTACTCGACTATCATTTTATACTCCGCGTCTACCCCAAGGATCACTTTGGGTCATTACTCGTACTTTACATCAATATTTTACTATACTTACTACTCTCTTACTATTTTACTATTCCAGTATGTCGGAGTCCCATTCTCGTATACCCTGGAGCTGCCAGGCTACGGGCAGGACTTCCGCGTGCCGCCGCAGTACATCGACCACATCAATGAAGAGACCTGGAGAGGCATCGCGACGTCAGCCCGTATAGCGAGGTCCTTCTACGTCGCTCGTAACGCCAACTAAATCTTCAACAACAGTCTTTGTTTTGATTTGTCTTTTTATTTTTGTAATAAAACAATATTTTATATTATCTTTATTTAAACAATAAACAAAACAAAAAATGATAAAAAATTATGATGAAAACAGAAATGAATACCTTTAAAATCCTTAAAACTACCTAAAATTAAGTCCGTTCTGAGCTTCTGTGGTATGCCAAAACCGAAGGTCCCACTCACGCTCGCAGCATTGTCATATTGAAAGGTAAACTGATTACTATGATTAGGCACCTATATGTTTTAACTCGCATTTAATTTGAAGTAAGGGTTAAGTACTAAGCCAAGCTAAGCCTGTATCTAAGACTAATGGGCCACATATCACAATTTAGGCTACCGTATTATTCACCAGCTGGCACCACTTACGTGTAGTCTTTCTCTCCTCTTAAATAAGAGAGATACCTCTCACAGCGGATGCATATCGTTTAGTGTGGTAGGGCACAGCACAACGAATGTCGTCTCGCTCAAATGTGGAGCAGAGCCCATCTGGGGAAGTACCTCCACCTTACAGAAAACCGCAATTTAATAACACTAGACCCTACTCATAGTGTTGTGTTTCTGTTGGTGAGTAAGGTCGCCAGAGCTCCAAGAGGAACACTGGGGATCCACGGAGCAAAGCTAGCCTCTTTACCTGTCAACACATCGAATCCTCCTTTTTTATTTAAAGGGTCGGCAACGCGCATGTAGCACCCTTGGAGTTGCAAGCGTCCATAGGCTACGGTGACCGCTTACCATCAGGCGGGCCGTATGCTTGTTTGTCATCGTCGTAGTATTAAAAAAAACCAGCTGGCACCACTTACGTGTATTCTTTCTCTCCTAAATCACACGATTGCTATTTTTGAATGTAAAATAAGGTTGACAGCTGGTAACTACAGTTACCACAATCATGTCAGTGGATAATGACTTCTGTCCTTCAAGGAACACAGGGAGGGAACTCGGCATGTTCGCCATTTTCCGTCTGCCTATGTACAAGCCCAAATGGAAATACGCGGGTCCTTTCCAACCCCAGCTGAGTAAGACGATCCTTAAAAGCTGACAACAGCTAAATCATCGCGCACTGTCTATTTGTATCAGAGTAAACGAGATCGCACTATCACCAGCTGGTTTTAGTAAGAATAAACACGAAAACTATTAAAATAAACAAAACCGTGGACTATTTGTAAAATGTGACTCGTCTAAGTTTTAGATATGAGTATGATGGATTTGAGGCAGTGAGGTAATTTATACTTACTGTATATATTTTGAAAATAAATGTATTGAATGGATTTAGTTAAGTAGGCTGAATATACCGAGCTTGTGAATCTAGGAAAAATGTGTTTACATTGATCGACATTGTGTGTCTTGTTATATATAGTTATAGAAATATCAACAGTGGTGGATGCAGATAATGCAGAACTATCCAAGGTTTAGAGCATTATGACAGTGTACTGTCATAAATAAAACAAAATAAAATTAAAAAGTTAGAATAACTTTTTTATTTTGATCTAAATATGTCGGCATTCTACTATATTATGTTATCGTAATTTTGGGCTGCCTTGTACTGTATTGAAAGAACATAAAATTACTGTGAATATTAGATTATTATTTTTAGCCCTTAAGGCGTCGTGATTAAATTTCGATGGCGTATAATAGAAAGCTTTGAATAATCATATCCCAAAGGCTTTTTCTTTGTACGTAAAATATTCGAACCCTATCTTAATTCACTTAGTGTGGGTTGGTGCCCAGTAACAAGGCAAAGAAGTGTCAATAACATGGGTTGCTAAAGATTTAGAAGGATAGATTTCAAATAACGTTGAAAATGCCGGAAAAAATCGAATGTTTTTTTCATGATTTAATGAAACTTTCGGTCTTTTCCGAAGTTTTCGGGTTTTTAAAGAAATAAATACCTAATGTCACTTGACTCCTTTCATCTGTTTCAATCGTTTCTTCCTCAATGTAATCGATGTAGCCCTATTGTAGATGTAAATTAGACCTAATATGCATTGATTTAGAGTTGAAAATTAGACCGGAAACTTTCATTGATTTTTTCCTAAAGAATCCGAAAAAAACGAGTTATCTGGGAAAAAATCGGATTTCTTCCAGACTTTTTCAACGCTAATTTCAACACGTTACATCTTACGCGAACTGAACATCAAATCCAGACACAACCTACCTACGAAAAATACTGGATTTTTTCGGTCACATTGCCAGAAAGGAAGGCCACAATCTTGAACAACTCATAGTTACTGGCAAGATTGATGGCACACGACCGAGGCCGTAGTCCAAGAAGGTGGTCAGATCAAGTCCGATCCTGGTCCCAATTTCACTACGCTGAAAGTGTGACAATTCCTAAAATGATTTGGCTTTTCAGGCGTCCATAGGTTACGGAAACCGCTCACCATCGCGCGGGTTGTGTGCTTGTTTGCCACCATTTATATAATTTAAATAAATCAATTGTAACGAGATCTAATAGTGTTTTAAAGAGCTGTCGGTAGTTTTTGACATGAGAATGATCCTGTGTCGGAATTTCGTGACATGTAGTGTTTCTCGACTTTCTAGTGACAAGTGTCAAAAGCTCTTCACAAAAGTATTCGCTTTTAATGGTAGGTAATAATTATGATTTTATTTATAAATGATTATTATCATTCGGGATGTCAATTTTCGATGAATTTCTTTTTTTTCTGTAATTTCTAAAATAATTGGGATATAAGTATATTTTTTCTTATTCTTTCTCAACTAATCACAAGCAGCTTCATCCTGTGGTGCCGGCTTATCGTTGAGTTTTGCGACATGTTGTATATTAGGTTATAACGTCGTCAATAATTATTATCTTGGCCTCTAACTAAACGGCACGCATAAAAATGAACTCTATCACCTTATCGATACAGTTCACTTCACCTCAACTACTATACAGTGACGACATAACCTGTTATCGTCATTGCAATTCCGACAACGTTGCCGTTCCAAAACGTCAAAACTACCAACTTAAAACTGTGCTTGGCGAAATAATAAACTAATCAATCTGCGTATAAATTCGCGATAGCAGCGCCAATCCCAAGTGCAAATGTAAGAATGCGTAGCAGAGACGTTTTTGCCATGAGTTAACTGACACACAGAGTAACACAGTGTCGTTATTCGCTTGATAATCCACGTGTTGATTTAAACGCTGGAAAACGCCGTCACGGTCATTTCGCAGTCAGTTTCTCTGCGCACGCGACTAGGCGTGTTTATGTTTTTTTCTTGATCTATTTACTCGTTTTTTGTGAACATGTTCCTGACGTTCGAAGTGATTGCCACATTTGGAGTATCAGCTGTGAGTTAGTTTTTGTCTATTCTATGAACGGAGTTTTGATAAGCAAAATGTGGCTCTTTGTGGAATGTGGACTAAAACGTAGTTTCTTAAGTAGCAATTCAATAAGTCTTCTTGATAACTTTTATCATAGAATTAAAGAGTGCAATAATCTCATAATAATGAAATAGATTATATGTGGTTAATTGGATATCAGCTAACCTAACTGAAGTTTCAGTAAGAATGTCTTGCAGAAATATCGTTTATGGAATTCTGGAATGATCTATTTATAAATCACGTCGGGTTATGATGACATCACTGGAATTTCGAGCGTTCAAACCATATTTATATCGTTATAGCGCGACCTTTGCGATTGTTTACAAAGCCATGGTTTTTATCGCGCGACAAACGTACCTACCTACATAGTACGATAGTATCGGTTGGTTGTCATTGTCACCTATTGATTTATTTTCGCTACAGCGCCTAAGATACATGTACTCTGTGTTTATACTTCGTCAAATTATACTTGCATGTTTTGTAGATACTAAGGACACGATATACCTGTATGATAGATAAATACTTGAATACTCAGACAACACTTAATTCAGGCAAAAATATACTTACATTTGAGTCGCTTAACATCAAACTCGGGTAAATCTGTCAGATTATGCGATTTTGGTATTAAGAAAAGGTAATAAGGTATATTTGCAGAGAGGGTCGAATGGATTTACTCGAGTTTGAAGTTAAGCGACACATTTAACCTAAGGCTACTCGTAAATCGTCCGTCACATGCATTAACAGCCTTTTTAGATATTCAACATTTTCTGTACCGTAAAAAACTAAAAATGTTCGTAATATTTACTTCAATTACGCAATTAGTACAGTTTAAACAAAACATCCCGTAGTTTCGAGTCATTTACAGCATTCGCTGTAAAAATTAATTCTATCCTGACTCCATCTTGTTTTTTTTTGTATTAATATTTATTTAAAAACAATGCAAATACACTTCAACAATTAAAATTTTAATCTTGGTTATTATTTTTTGTGAAATACGTTAACTTAATAGTATGATTGTTTATTTCATAATTCCAGGTGGTATCATTTGCGATATCCTCGGCGATCCTACTCCTGTTGGCTGCCAAGCGCGGCCTGCTCCGAAAACGGGAGAAGCCAGGGATGACCAACGCCGCCCTGCTCCCTCCTAGCGCCCCCCCGAAAGCCTTACTAGCTGAGCAGACGCCATTGCAGTCTTAAGTACCTACGGTCGCCGGCTGACGGTCCAAGGTGACCCTGGTCGGTGTTATGGTGGTCAACATGTCGGAAGTCTTGTTGACCGTAGAATGTACCTATACTTAGTTTTAGTTAAGTAAGCTGTTTGGAGTTAAATGATCAATGACCACAATTTAACACGAATTTGATATACTTAAATAAAGTAGCAGAAATCAAAAAGAATAATAATAGACTTTATAGATGATACGATGACTAAATCCAACAAGTACCTACACTTATTTTAAATGTATAACTTATAAAAAAATGTGTGTTGACACTGTTGAGTAAATTAACAGAGACCCTTGAAAAATTGTTATACAAGGTGCTCGTGAGCATTGCGAGAGATTTTAACTGAGCATTCCTGAATTTTTGTGAAATATGGCAAAAAAAAAATTTTTTTAGTTTTTATTTTTTCTGTTTTGAATACTTCGGTACATAAAAAGTAAATACCATTGGTAAAACCATCACCTAACAGAAAGGTTTAACAAAAAGGTTTTTTTTTTGTAATTTCGGGATAGTCTCTCGATTTTTTATTTTTTATTTTGATGTCAGTCAATAATAGGTATGTCCAGCCAGACTAGACACCAAAGTGGCAACACCGCAGTCAAAAATCTGTTTTGTACCGACTAATGACGAAAATATGATTTCGAAAAACATTTAATTATTTCTGTAACTAGACCTAATCCAGAAAAAATTGTACGGCATTTTAGTTTCTACATATTATCAGAAATGTACCGTTAAAGTCTCTCGGAATGCGCACGAGCACCTTGTATGATCCTCAACAAAAATAAATTCAAACAGTTATATTTAAAGGAAAGTGACAAGCGTTTAAACAAATACGTTTTATATATTTTTGTCATAATGCATTTGTTTATAATTGCAGAACTTAATTTACGAATTATCCACGTGCTTATTTTTTCTTTTTTTTTCTTTTCTATGTCTATGTCTAAGTCTAATATTCATTGGCAGCATTTAATTATTATATGTTCCGTCCACTTTAAAAACAATCTCATAATTATTATATTTTTTTATAATCATTACAGATCTACTAGAAACTAGAAATAATGTTTTCTGCGATATGTGTTAAAGATGAAATGGTAAATCCTATATTATAAATTTTACCATCAGTAACTATAGATTTTTAGTGAACATGTTAAAAACAATAATCTGTGTTAGTTTTAAGTCAAAATTGTGATAAACGTGCCTTAATGTTCTCTTTGTTTTTTGTTTCGTACGAATAAATTAATCAGCTAAGTGTCTTTTTCGACTTCAAAACCTCGGGGATTGGCCCTCAATCACGCAAATTAAGTTGCCCAAACACGGCGGGTGAATTTTTGATAGCCACTAATCTGGTTACAAAGTAATATTTTTTGCTTATAAAGTACTTAGAGGGCGGGAATTTATTAAATCTAGGAAAATCTCAGGAATAAAAATTGAGATTACCGAAATGTAGCCATAGAGCAGACATATTTAATTTCTCCTCATATTTAACTATAGTTTTTAAGCAGATACCAAAGTTCTCAGAAAGGAAAAGTGGAAAAATGAATGACCTCGGGTGGAACTCGAGCCCGCGACTCTGAGATACCAGCTCATCGCTCTTCCAACTGAGCCACCGAGACTCGTGGCCCCGAATTTCTCCACCATATCCCTATCGCCTTAGGGAGGCGCTTAGCAACATCTAGCGTAAGAAAAAATATTAAGAAGTACTTCCTTACAGTAGATGTTATCTTATTTTTTAGAAAGAAAGGTAAAGTAGCAAAACTCATTACCTCGCCCGAGGCTCGAACTCGTGAATCTGGCATACATGCTGGTTTTCCTTTATTTCTAAGTTTGGTATCGCTTGCAGACGTTACAGAAAATAAAAATTATTTTATTCTGAGTCAGCCCCCTCATACGTTTCTTGGGACATTATTAGCTTAAGTTAACCATAGGACCGACGATGTCTATACAACATGTTTCTTCCAAAAGAAGCTTCGAACTACGTTGCAACAGACAGACTCAAAACTTACAATACTCCTCTTTTTTCGGATGTTAACAATAATGAGTAACCTGGATAAAAAGAGATAACACTAGCGCCTACAAAAAACTAAAAGCAAAGTTCCTTAAAAGCCGCATTTGCCTAATTATTGCCCCAGGCGTTGGCAACTGCCAGTTCCCAATCTAATCAATAAACGGTTAGCAATGAGAAATCCCTAGTAAATTCCGACTTCGCTTAGCGGAATTTTTTCCGGCAATTTCCATAAAACGAGCTTTAAAATTCGATTCCCAAGCGTTTCCGGAAGGGTGAAAGCGTAACAATATGAAGAACGATTGCTTTGCTCGAGGAAGTTAAGCTCTCGTCTCAATGTTTTTAATGTAGGGTTTTACTAAGTTAACACAGAAATATAACATTAACTGGGCAGGTGTCTCTTTTTAAGCATACACAATACTTGTGTCAAGAGACACAGCTCTCGCTGAGGTTGTTATACATTTCGTACAACACTATTTTAAGGTTAAAATGTATAATATACATAATATATATTTATTAACAGTTTTACAAAGAAAGAAACAAAGAAAATAATAGGATAGTCTAGGAACATACAATTTAAGAAATATTTGCTTGGCTACATTTTAGATGAACTTTCATTAGGTGTGAGTGTGTATGTGTTTTGGGTGTATCTTCTTAAAACTTTTGTGTATATTCATGTGTATTGACGGTATTAGGTATATAGTGAACATAACAAGATAACAAAATTTACTATTATGGGGCTTAATCGTGTAAAACTTTGAAAACGAACCTCCAACGTTTCAAGGGCGACCCCCGTGGTCCCGGAGAAAATCTTTCTAATATTCTGGAAGTTTTTAATACTTAAATCGAAAGTACATATTTCTAAATAAATGTTAGTGGTCTAGCTGATGTATATTTTCGCTGTGCAGTTGGTACACAGACCGTAGGAAGCCGAGATGCGGTTATAGCTTGTTGACCCAACAGAATGCTCGATTGCCCGTCAACAAAATAGAAGAAAATCACCTGCTTTCTTACTTTAGAAGAGAGTCAACCGAGATTATTGAGTCCTATAGATAGATAGACAAAAGTGTACTAAATACCACAATTTAATACAACTTTCCGTTAACTTTAATGGGAGATTCTTCAGGTTAAATCGAGTTAATTTCTGTAATAAACTAGTGTCTTATCTTAACTATTATTTACAGTTTTTGTGATATTCAAGAAGTATGGGCACAGCGGATGCATATCGTTTAGTGTGGTAGGGCACAGCACAACGAATGTCGTCTCGCTTAAATCTGGAACAGAGCCCATCTGGGGAAGCACCTCCACCTTACAGAAAACCGCAGTTTAGTAACACTAGACCTAGTGTTGTGTTTCTGTTGATGAGTATGGTCACCATAGCTCCAAGAGGATTCACTGTGTTGACAGCTGGGGACCCACGGAGCAAAGCTTGCCCCTTTAGCTGTCAACAAGGCGGATCCTCCTTTTTTGCGACCTCTGGGTTGCAGGGGTCCATTAGGCTACGACGACCGCTTACAATCAGGCGGGCCGTATGCTTGTTTGTCACCGTCGTAGTATTAAAAAAAACTTTTTAAGAGCAAGTGTCACGAATATAATAAATATTTACCCTTGTGTTTGTGTTATTTGTTTTGCAGAAGATTTTTCACGTTCATAAATTATGTGAAAACTGGCTAAGCTAAATCACAACGTTGCCGTTGGTCATAAATCCATCATGGCGTCCGGGCGAAGATAAACTGCTCTAATATCTGCAAATCCAGTACCTGTAACGTGTTTATGTTGTTTGTACAACCATTTGTCATAATAATACAATCAAATTAGGATACGGGTCGACATTTCGAGAATAGTCCTGAAAATTGATATACGTTTTCAAGTACAAGTTTAATTATAAGAACATTCCAGCTTATATGTCAGCAGTTGAGGAGCGTCAAAATGCTGATTTAGCCTTCTTTTCTTTGAGACGTTAAGGAAAAAAAATGCTAGATTGGCTCACGCAGGGAAGCCAGCAGAAATCGAGTTCTAAGTACGCCCCGCCACTGAACCCTACCCTACCTGAAAACCAACATACCCTCTATGAAAGGAAAACACTGTCCCTGTAGGTCGACCTGCAGCAGGGATTCCATAACGCTGGTATCACCAGCGTTATGGAATCCCTTTTTTAAACACGAACGAGTGTTTAAAAAAGCCTCGATTCTAAAAGGGCAATATTTTTACTCCGAGTACCTAATACACATTGTTTTTCATCACACTTGCGAAATAAACATAAAGTTCAATGTAAATAAAGTATGAATACAAATAGACTATGTTAAAGATTTCGTCGGTATTTCGCAAAGTTACTTACAACGCAACCCACATTTGATCCAGAGAGACTCTCAGTATTTCCATTGAAGGTGGGCCTAACCACACTACCTCCGTAGCCACTCGGATATTGACAGGAACATGTACAAATTATTGGGCGTGCCATTACCATTTTTCTGAATAATATAATTATTGTATCAAACCAAGACCAAAAAACACAGAAAACGGATCGGCTATACCGATCAACGACAATGTGTGAAATGCTAAAATATGATTGCGCCGTTTGCGGTTATTCCAGGAATGTCCAACAGTGATTCGAATTTAAAAGATAACCCCACTTGGAGCTAATTTTGATATCACTCTCAATTCATCTCTCTCCTACTTATATATTGGTGTGAGCGAGTTTACCTACCTATCAAAATGAGTTAGAATTGAGACGCATATGTACCAGTTCGAATATGAGCTGATAAAGTAAGGTACACCCACACAAGCTGCGTTTGTAATTGTTTGAATACATAATACATAATAGTGTGCATATTAACTTTCCACGTTTGAATGCGACAGAGCGTCTCGACCCAAGTTCAAGAGGAACTAGCTAGTTTTTTTTTGTGTAATAATTATGAAACTTTTGTGGGCACATTTGATTTTGGTTATTGACGTTTATTGTCATCAATGTCATCATCGTAAGATATACATTCCTGTAATCACTATAATAAAATATTTTACGTCTTTTAGGGCCGCTTGCACCGGCCGGGGTTAGCCACAAAACTCGGAGTTAAGCGATTTTTTGTATGGAATTTGACAGCTCAATTCCGGCTAACTCTGGGTGGTGCAAGTGGGCCTTAGTAACCACTCTCTTGTGCTGAGTGCCTAGTAAAAGTGTGAGTAGGTGACCCGACGTGCTCCCTGGGAACGCGAAAATTATCGAAAATAATATTTTCCAATCATAATCACAATTTTCATTCATCCCCATTTTAATAAATCCTACATCCTGAATTTTATAATCTCGACCTATGAAAACTTCGATTCATTAAAACACGAATATTTAAAATTCCGATTAACACAATATCGTACCTATTACTCGTAATTTAGAATTTAAAGACCTGTTTTTTGCTGTTGGGAATTTTAAATATTTTTGCTTTCATGAATCGGAATTTTAATGATCGCAGTTTAGATATATATTTTCAAAATCGGGGTTGGAAAATTAGGGATTACATAATTCAGCAATTATTTCTCAATTATGTGGTGTAGGTACCCATGCTCCCCGCATAACGCTTCCGTGGTAAATCACTTGATAATGACACTAAACTTGACTTTTCTTCTTCGTGTGCCTCTCCATTATTGAAGGTTGGCAGTCAGCTTCTTAAAATTTTCCTTGTCACGTGCCGGTCTAAACAGTTGCTCAACGGTTCTGATCCGGGTCCACTCCCGGATGTTACGGAGCCATGAAATCTTGCGTCGTCCAGGTTTTCGCTTTCCGGATACTTCACCCTTCATAATAGTCTGTAGGAGAGAATACTTTTGATTGATTCTTCAAGCTTATTCAGTAATAAAAATAATAGTTTATAAAACTAAAAAACACGCTTTAGCACGCACTAAAAATTACAAAATAATTCGGACATTTAGTTTGATGACTCAAGAGTTTTCCCTTTGCCAAATCTTCACTAGATCGCTGGTAAACATAAACAATTTCAGTTCGTGACGAACGATAAATAATTATCTATGCGAAATGGTTATAAGTAGGTAATCACCTCTATAAATATTTACTATGATTTATTTTAAAAGAAAGCGTGGAGCGTTTTGTCCAAAAAGAGTAAAGATTACATAAACGCTCAATGATTTCTTATAAAATTAGTTTCAGATAAAATAAGCCCACTTATTTTTCTGAAACTAATTTTATGTCAGACATTCGTACGATCGCTGCCCGGAGATTTGTTTGCTTTCATATTTTTTTATAATTTTTTTAACTTGGTAACTCTTATCTCAAACACATGTCTGATTTTTATACATAGTTATCCCCGACAAGCCAGGTAACGTTACACACGTTTTATCTCTTTGACTTCGTCTGAAAATGTCGTGGCAAACTTATTACATACATATTTATCATCGCCCATACAATTGCAAGGAGTTTTCCCCTTGAGCTTTAAACAGTCTAGTTGCATTTCCTTGGAACGGTCGCCATGTTGGATTTAGGTTCAGCAATTTCAATTCAATTCAGCAAACCCTTTCATTTGATACCGATATCATGAGGGTGCATTTCAAATTGCCTGTCCGCCATCTTGGATGTCCGCCATGACCGCCATGTTGGATTTAAGTCACGAGACTATTTTTTTTATTTCTGACAGCAAACTCCTTCATTTGATTTGATACCATATCATGGGGGTGCATTTCAAATTACCTGCCCGCCATGTTAGATTTAAGTCACGAGACAATTTTTTTCGTATTTCTGACAGCAAACCCTTTCATTTCATACCCATATCATGGGGGTGCATTTCAAATTGCCTGTCCGCCATCTTGGATGTCTGCCATGTTGGATTTAAGTCACGAGACAATATTTTCTTATTTCTGACAGCAAACCCTTTCATTTGATACCCATATCATAGGGGTGCATTTAAAATTGCCTGTCCGCCATCTTGGATGTTCGCAATGTTGGATTTAAGTCACGAGACTATTTTTTTCGTATTCCTGACAGTAAACCCTTTCATTTGATACCCATATCATGAGGGTGCATTTTAAATTGCCTGTCCGCCATCTTGGATATCCGCCATGTTGGATTTAAGTCATGAGACTATTTTCGTATTTCTGACAGTAAACCCTTTCATTTGATACCCATATCCATGGGGGTGCATTTCAAATTGCCTGTCCGCCATCTTAGATGTCCGCCATGTTGGATTTAAGTCACGAGACTATTTTTTCGTATTCCTGACAGCATACCCTTTCATTTGATACCCATATCATGGGGGTGCATTTCAAATTGCCTGTCCGCCATCTTGGGGAGGCCGCCATATTAGATTTGTAATGACGTTTCTTAGTTAGTCAATAGTCATGTATTGTCATCAGAACTCAGAGCGTGTGCAAAATTTCATAATAATCGGAGAACGGGAAGTGGGTCAAATTAAGATTCCAAAATTTTCTTACATACATAGTTACCTACAAGTGAAGCTAATAAAGCTTTAAGCTTTTTCCAGATTACCATCTCCTCTTCTGGATAGGTGCCCAAAGTATTCCAGCACTCTCATACCTATTTGTATTGTTAAGTTTTTTTTTTCATTTCTAGTTGTTGTTTTTTTTTTACGTGGTGTGTTCTGTTGTATTGGTAAAATAACTTATTTTGCTCTCCCTGCTATGTTTTTCGTTTAGTTGTTTTAGCTTTGTTTTAATTTATATAAGGATTACCTGTTGTTTTGTTCAATATCCATTGCCAACTCAATATCATCTGTATAACTATTAGTGGGATTTGTGTTAGGATATGAGCTTTACCTTCTTTATCTTTTTTTCTATTCTTTGCATATATTATTGTTGGTGTGTATCTGTTTTTTTCCCCAATAAATAAAATAAAAAAATAAAAATAAGTCTGTATGCCTACCCTTCTTGACTCGTTGTCAAGAAGGGTAGGCGTTTTTTATTTCATAGGTATGTATAATTGTATACCGTAGTCTACTGACACACAAACCGACTTAAAACTCAAACTCATGGTTGATTGTGTACGTAAGACAGTAAGGGCATACCCTGGAGCCTAAATGATCTCGTACTGTGCGGTTTAAGAGGAACTTCCTCCCGCGGACGCTCCGGCTGTGGAATGAGCTCCCTGCCACTGTTTTCCCAAAGGACTACAATATGGGGTTCTTCAAAAATGGAGTGTTAAAGTTTTTAATGGGTCGGCAACGCGCATGTAACACCCCTCGAGTTGCAGGCATCCATAGGCTACGGTGACCGCTTACCATCAGGCGGGCCGTATGCTTGTTTGTCACCGTCGTAGTATAAAAAAAGGGCAATATCTAACGTGCGTCACCATATTTTTTTATTCTTAGACTAGCGACCCGGTCCGGCTTCGCACGAGTTATACATACAAACCTTCCTCTAAAAAACCCGCATCAAAATCCGTTGCGTAGTTTTAAAGATTTAAGAATACATACATACAGAAAGCGGGAAGCGATTGTTTTATACTATGTAGTGATAGCAATAAGGAAAAAGTGCCTCGATGGATCAGTCGAGTATCCTCCGCGGTCAGAGCGCCCGCGCAAATATTATGTCGGCCCTAACAGCCATACCATTTTTGCTCCTTTTGACCGTACCGCTTCTGGCACCGGGTCACTCCAAGCCAACCGTAAACCGCTGCGAGCTGCGGCCTCCGACCATCACCGCTACCACTGCCACCAGCAACAGAGTGACGTATATCACGTACGGAGAAGATATTACACTATTTTGTACGGCCAGCAGCGCTGCAAATCTGAGCATCAAACACCACAAACAGAGAAAAGCTTCACGATACAACGCTACCACAATCCAAGTGTCATTTAAGAAACCTGTCGTAGGACAGCACACTTTCCTCTGCAACGATAACAGCATAGGTTGCGCAGTGTTTGTAAACGTGACTGTGTACCCCGCTGTCACCGTGACAGCTTGGAATAGTAGACACTCTCTGGACAATTACAGATACTTTGTGCCTCGTGGAGAGGACTATCACGTGTTTTGTTCAGCAAATGAAGCAGATTCACTCCACATGCAAATGTATTTGTACCCTAAAAACAAGCTTATACAACTACAACCAAAGATACTTAATAAAACGACGGCAAGCGTGAAACTGTTGAACGATATAGAAGGAAGGAACTTTGTTTGCATCAAGGATAACACAAGCAAGCATTTTGTGGTTATAGTTGACTACAATCCCGAAGCGCGAGGGTTTCAATGTGTTTTGTATCTGTTTTATAAGTTAAAGTGCTCGTGGGTTTCTTTGAGTAATCGGAATACTTTCATGCTATATAACGAGGGGCACTTACTCTGCTCTGACATGTCAGGCGCCACACGCGGCGGCTGCGAACACACTTGGAGCGGTGATCTCGCGGACTCATACACATATGGCAAACAATTATCGTTACGAATGCAAGCGTGCAATGAAGTATATTGTAACACACAAATTTTCCCAAAGCACGTCATGTCAACCGTTCAAGTCGAGAAGGTTTACAACCTGAGTGTAATGAATAGGAGTTCTCAAGGGGTCGTTGTCACGTGGCAGCTTAGGACTTCTTGGGGGTATAGCGATTGCGAGTATAACCTGAAGTATAGAATGTTGGGGAAATATTGGCAACAGATTAATGCAAGTTCAGTACGTTGCTCCGAGCTATCTCTTGGCGGTTTGCATTGCGAACTCCAGCTGGCCCTGCCGTGCTCGGGAGCACACTACGAGCTGAGTGTCAGATATAACGCCAAACATCCGCCACGCCAGACTCTTCGTTCTGACCCTGCCTTTATATATTTCTTTACCGCTCCGACTGCTTTGGAGCCGAACCCTGCCTGTGCCGCAGAGTTCAATGAGAAGCCACCCACTCCTACAGCTGACTTGGTGATACATAAACTTCGAAAGCTTATTAGCCATGAACGTAATAAAGAACAGGTTTTGAAAAAACAAATACGCGCCTTAAGGAAAAAAATGACAGAGATCCAAACACTTATGGCCCCATTAAGGAATATAGGACATTCAACGCGAGTTTAGGACCTAAACTGAATCGTGTTAAGACGCATGGTACGGGCCCAGTGTTTATGTACATTCAAGGAATTTAATTTGTCCCACTCAACCCTTAAATGCATGATGATGCATTTATGACACAGAAACGAGACAAGTGACAAACAAGTTCTCTTGGAATTGAGACTTTGTCATATCGTCGTAAGTTCTTAATTTGAAAAGAATTTGGTTGTCAGGATCTTTAAGGATCAGTAGTGTTAATTCATGCATTTAATGGTTAAGATTGAGGTTTTCCTGTCAAACTGTATTGAAATACATAGGAAAAGTTTGCGAAATGGGTGGCAAATTAAATTCCTTGACTGACTAGTAGTTGTACTTAGTTTAATTTACTGTAAGAATATACTTCGGTTATGCTTGATTTTTAATACTGCAAGTATAGTAACATTAATAGGTACTCTTTTTCTCTGTAATACCTACTTTAAACAATCAATAACTATTTATAAAATTATATTAGTTTTATCTGTCCTCAGGTCTTTTTAAAATCCCCCACTCCCACACTCCAAATTTTCAGGCGTTATTATGCTAAAGTCGTATCTCGCGCGTATTTGAGCATACATCGGGCTCTTAATAATTTTATTATACTTTTTTTATTATTTTTTTTAATCAGAGCCTGAAATCCTTTCGGCAACTCATAAAACATACTTAACGTGAATATATCGAATGCCACATATTTTCTCTTATACAGATAATATTAGCTTTTATTGGCTAAGGATAACACTGCCAGTAAATTCGCGATTGGCAAGCACCCAGCGATAACAATAACGCAATATGAACCGAATGCTCATTAGCATAACGACCGTAATTCCTTGACTTATGACCGAGTATTATTGTAAACTTTATCCTGTTTATAGTTTATTGTAAACTTTGTCCTTGTGGTGCACAATAAAGCATATTATTATTTGTACGAGTATGTCTTTCCCATCACGGAAGAATGGTGTTCCGGACCTTGGGAGGCGTACGCGGAGCCGAAGCCAACACGCAGAGACCCTTTCGACAATTTAATGAAATGTAAGGGGTGAGCGGATGTTGCACCTGCCCGAGTCATGGGACGCATGCAGATGCAGCACCCGCGAGGGTGTATAGACTATTGAGATTTAATGAAATCTAAAATATACTGGACTATTAGGTGAAAGTGGTGGTCTAGATACTGGGTTATGCAGAATAAAGTCGGACGTCTGCCTAACAAAATGGTAATCAATTTTATTTCGGGCAGACGGTGACTCACCCACATATGATGGGCCCCCACAAAAAGCGACATCTAAGATGGCTCGAGGGCAAGACCGGTATGAGGGCTGGGGGTAGAGAGGTGTCACTGGACTTTAAACATATAGCCAACTCGCCACTTAGGTTTTCACATCTACCCTCGAGAACACAGCTCTCGCGACCCCACTCTGGACGGCCGGTTAAGGCAAGCCAGAGGCGGAGGACTTGGTCGGACGACGGAGTCCCCCAGGAGCGCTCAGGTACGTGGGGTCGCTACTCCCCAACAGCTCGCCACAAGCTGCCCTGCGTTTTATTATTAAAACCTCATAATTTCATAGATTTTGACGTTTTCAATAACACTTTAACGTTTGACTGTTGGTCTGCTTGGCTGCGTCGTTTGACTTAGTCTTAGTGCATTCGTGATTAAAATAAAATATAAGCCAACCATCTCCGCCTTTATCCTAAGAAAGGATTATCAAGAAAAAGGTCGAATAGAAGGCGTGCATTGAAAAGATTTATCGCTATTATGCGGCGATAAATGTTATTTATTCGTACGGCCTGCTTCTATGGGGAAATCGAAGGATTACACCAATAATATTAGGGATATGTGGATAAAGATAATATATTACCACGATATTGTGCAAGAATAGTAATGGATATTTTATGGTTATTTACTACTGAAATTTATTATTAGGAAATTGACAGTTTTCGAGAGGACATTTCATTAAGCATTTTTAAGACAGACTTTTGGTTGAGAAAAGTGTATGTATCCTAAAGATTTAAGGAAAAATTTCAAATGCCTCGTCTGACACTGCCTCATAATTGCCACGTATTGAATCTATTGTTACAAGCGAAAAACAGGTTATCATCTGTTTAAACTAGCAGCTCTGTGAGCTGAGCCCTTACCATGAGTTCCCTTAAACTGACAGTTGCTAGCGCCTGACACTTTTTCAATTGTTACCAATTGCCCAACACTCAAGTCCCATGGTTATGTTTGTTTACACTTTTTTAAATACCTAAAATTACAGACTATAGGGCTTTCACTTCTTAAATTGCTTTGTAATATCAATTCCGGACACCCAGAACTGTCCATACAAAATAATTCCAGAATCGTAAGCCCTAGTCCAGCAAGCATGTTCTGGCGGAATGCATTATGTATGCGGCGGTGCGTTATAATGTCTTTGGTAGGGATATGCTGGAGGAGAAGGAGCTAAAGGACGTGGACTTTAGGGATGTCCTGAGGTTCTGTAAGGCGACAGGGAGGCTAGAAGGAAGTAAGGGGGGAAAGCCGCCGGGACAATAACCTGCAGCTCCAGCAACGGGGAAATGGGGTGAATGAGCACATCAGGTGCTCGACAGCCCGCTCGATTCCGGCCGAGCGTCCCTCCCATTCCCATTACATAACATAACATACTTAAGTCCTAGTCCTAAATAGTCGAAAATTTGTATCTCCGTCTCCCTGACACTTGCATATTGGAGTGTTAAAGAGGTTTTTCCGACATTGCCAATTTTCGATGTTCGTGGTAGCCCTTCTGCCTACACTGCATATCCTAGTAAGTGTATTTATCTTTTGAAAATATATGTCACATACTAAAGAAAAATACCAACACCGACGAAGGCCAATCCGAGGATGGAACTCGGGTCTTCAGCTTACGCGGCTAACGCCATAACCACTAAGCCAACTGGTCTTATCGAAATGCCGGCGAATTTCTCGAGTTTATGCAATCTTAGTAACAGGCAAGCCGCCCGTGGCCATTTTTCTAAGTACAAGCGACGCTGCTTAGTACTTCCATCCAAACCACTTAGGGGTTCCGGTATGGCGAGAGAGATGGCGCTGTCATTAATATATCTTTTTTGTTGTAACAAATCAAATTATTGAAAATATTCAAATAATCAAATTATTAATAATTGAAAATATTTTCAATTTATAATTTATATATAGTAGTGTTACTACTTTAATAACAAGTCAAAAAATTTAATTAAATAATTTGATTTGTATCAACAGAAAAAATGTATTTATCTGTGTGTTTATCACGATTTTTTTGCTGAAAATTGATTAAAATACTCATCCAAGCTACCCTAAGCTAAGCTTTAGCTATCCTTAATCCAGGGCTTAGCTACTGAACCCGGAAATATACAGAAAACACATTTTGCATAACCAATACTCTGGGCAAGCGACAGTCAGAGTTGTTTTAATAAATTCAGGGATACATTTATTTATCAACATGGGCCAGTAGGCTGGTTCACGAAACATTATATCTGGTTATATCTTGACTCCAGTATAATTTGAGCTCATGATCAATAAAAATACGTGGAGTAATCGACGCCAAAGATATGTTTCCACTTTAGCAGCTTAATCACTCGTTATAAAGTGCAATACTGTAAACATAACTTTGGATTTAGGTACCGTTGAATTGCGGACAAACTTTTAATCTTTCAGTTCATCGACAACGTTTAGATTTGTTTCATTTTATTGACACTTCACTTGGTAACATAATCAACTAAAACAAAAGTGTACTTAACAAGATAACTGGAACTAAAAATTCGACGAATCGTTGACGTTGTTTAACATGAGCGTAAACGGGTTTACAAGAGAAGACGCACAGGATCGCAAGGAAGTAAGATAGCGGAAATGCTGAGATAACGAAAGAAAGAAATAAGTTTATTTGCGACGATCACAATAAACAGACGTAAAACAAAACAATATAAAAAGTAAGTTGTGTGTGCATCACAAAATGGACCCAACTCAGCATATTGCCGACTAAGAAGCCAGCGCTGGTCCGACAGATAACACAAAAAGTTACCAATGACATTACGAACCTTTTTTTTTTTGCTAGAAGTAGCACTGAAACTTGAACGATGATACCCCTATCGTATCGTTCGCCCCTAGGGGCACGTCAAATGTGCTTCTGTTCGTGCGTAGCGTAGCGTACAAATAGCTATGTCAGATAAACGTCAGTGATACCACGCAATGAGTAGGTATGATGATGGGTCTCCCTCGAGATTCCTAATACCGTTTGACCTGAAGTCACTTACCCTAACTGTTTTATCCTAATACTAACGATTATTTGTCATAATCGAATTATTGTCCAAAAACGACTTCACATACAACCGAATCGCTGTTAGAAAAGTACAACGATTTTAGGGTAAACAATATTAGGACATATGTATGAGTTTAGGACAAATTATCATTATGTCAAACAGTATTAGGTTAATGCAAAAATAGGATATAAAAAATAGGGATTTCGATATAGATCCGAGTATGATACTATGTCATACCCATTTTTCTAAAAGAGATAAATATCTATATCTGTTCTTCAAACTTATTACATAGTCATTTTTTTAACTATAAAACTCTCGTGAGACTCGAACATATTAAATAATATTTAAAACGGGTCACATGAGCGAAAATCGACTAAATTACGTGAGTGACCCGTTTTAAATATTATTTAATATTATTACATAGTCTGTTCTATTAGGCCTGGTTTAAATGGTGAAGCGATCGAGTATTGGATAATAACTCACATCCTGTTCTGTATTCTCGACGGTCCGCATCCCAAGGGTCTAGGGTTCAGTTCGACATGAGTGCTGGTGATATGAACAAAATTGTATGTAGTCTAGAAGGATGTAATGTTCGATTAGTTTAATCTTTTGGCATATTTATTTAGTAGTATCATATATTCAAGTAAGCGTAGCAACAAGCACTTTTTGTAAGCCACATTGTATACTGGGATTGAAGACTGGCAAATCTATTATTACGTAACTGTACGTAATAGCCAAAGACCGTATAGAAAATGTCAAACAAGGTCACTTTCGAGTAAGCCATATTTCTATTAATATACTTAATATATGGGATTACTCACGTCTATGAAGTCGAAAATAGCTCGACATGTTTCGGAACGGTTTATAGACTTGAGTAACCCGATGTATGTATAATTATTATTACGTCTATTACTCACGGGAGTTTTCTATTAAAAATAGTACATTTCGATGCTAGTGCGGAAAGTATGTCATCATTTCATGAGTCCCGAGGTATCTTGCCACGAGCCGTAGGCGAGTGGCAATACTCGGGACAAGTGAAAAATGACATATCCGCACGTGAATCGAACGACGTTTTTCAATACAGATGCGAAAAAATTAAAATAGTATATAAGAACGAATTTGAAAGTTTTTTTATTATTTCCGTGACACGATTGTAATACAATTGATATATTAAGAACATCTTCAAAATGTTTATCTTATCTTCTTCACTTTCTCATTTTCATTCTCATAATAATTATTTCTCATGAACAAAATAATAAATCGCATGTGACAAATCGTATCGCCATGTCTTATAGGCCCTTCGAAGTCTTCGAACATGTTTACCTGATTGAAAAACGCCTTTACTTTGACTGACGTTTCGTAGGCTCTGTTCCGTTTCATACACAAAGATTTATAAGAACTGTTTTCAATGTTAATATTTTTAATGAATGATCATTATATGATGAAGAAGTAATTATTGAAATATGAAATATCAATATCTTTAATATTATTGCGTTAATAGTAGGTATTTAGTTTTATTACGGCTCGGTAAAATTATTAAAATTAACGAACAATAATACTCTTCGGTAAGCAGTCATGAATTGGAACACAACTAAATTTAAAAAGATTGGAAAAGTAAAAAGCAATAGTTCGCAAAAACAAACTTTGCGCACGCAAAACAGCCAAAAAAAGGGCACTTTTTGAGCAACTGTATTGAAAAAGCCTTATTTCTATCATGACTTAAAATATCAAGATTCTGTACGGATCAGCGATGTCACTAGACTCCAAAAGCAACTCGAAACCGAGTCACGTTTTGGGACGTGGCATCGCGACACGCGCGAATTGAATTCTATTATGAAAAAAGTTTATTTGCGATTGCCGCGTGTCAATATAGGGTTTAACTTGGGATTGGGCTTATATGATAACATATGTAGATAATACCTACGAGTATATGTAAATAAGACCAAAATGGTCGCGCACTGTGCGGTATCAGAGGAATTTCCTCCCGCGGACGCTCCGGCTATGAAATGATGATGTTTTTTTAACATCCGAAGGAATTATTCCTGAAAATTTACACTCATCGGAAATCACCTAATTTCCGCACTTGTTGTATAAATGCATGGATCTCTGATTTGAAATAAATAATTTGAATTGAATTGAATTGAATTGATAAATTAGCTATTGTGTGTGTAAAATTTGATCTGATGCGCTTACTGGATTTTGATATGGTACAATCGATATCGGTGGGGTTATGAATCTGTCAATCTGTCGCATGTCACATATTGCGAGGCCTGTCGAAAATGTCGAAACGCTAATCCTTTGAGCGTTGCTCGATGTGCGGGGATAGATCAAACAGAATTAGATCCATGAAAGTTATTTTGGGGAATTAATTTCAAACTAGCTGGAAATCACTTTAATACCTTTATGTGGTCCTAAGTTCTAATTACGTGTAATCCGTTGGCATAATCCCAAAAGCTGAGTTTTACTTTTAAGAGCTTTAGTTTTTCAGTTTTTTGCCAGGAGAATTTGCTATTATATATTATCGCTTTATAGCTTATTCCTTCATTCAAATACTTAGAATTCCAGACCCTCCATCAAACCAAACGCGAGGCAAGGGCGGGGCTGTAAAGATAGAGAACCTTTACATAGTACTGACTCATAAACGATGCCAGCGTTTTCCCGCACTGTGCAGTCAACCAATTGGAACCGTAGGCCACTGTAGGACTATGTCATAGTGACGCTATAAATGAGATTGCAAGAAATATCTTACTGCTTGTCATTTTGACATAGTTCTAGAGTGGTTCTAACTGGTGGGAGCGAGATGGAAACACTATTTACGTTACGTTGAACTCATGGTCACGATCTTCGTGAAAGTATTAAGATTATTCAGCATTTCCAACTGTAACATACTTCTTTTAATTAAAAGCTCAGATTTTAATATTAGCTTTTTACAAAAAAGTATTTCTACAATGATCAAAGTACAAAGGAAAGTAAATAATAAGTACTCGAAACAACTTGATCGAGAGGAAAAGAGGTTTCATTTTCTAAATGGTATTTTCATAGGATAAAGTTGAATACTCAACCTTTTTACGGTTTTAATTATTTTCAACGCTTTGATTTAAAATTCTCTATCAAGTAGTTTTTTAGGGCTCCATACCGAAATGGTAAAATAACCTTAAATTATTATGTATGAAGGGAAATTTAATAAAATACCATGCGCCAACTTATCTCCGAAGTGAATGAAGAATAGTAGTTTAAGAGAGGTACGGGCACAGCGGATGCATATCGTTTAGTGTGGTAGGGCACAGCACAACGAATGTCGTCTCGCTCAAATCTGCAGCAGAGCCCATCTGGGGAAGTACCTCCACCTTACAGAAAACCGCAGTTTAATAACACTAGAACCTACTCATAGTGTTGTGTTTCTGTTGGTAAGGTCGCCAGAGCTCCAAGAGGACACTGTGTTGACAGCTGGGGACCCACGGAGCAAAGCTTACCCCTTTAGCAGTCAACACAGCGGTTCCTCCTTTTTTTTAAAGGGTCGGCAACGCGCATGTAGGTAACATCCCTGGAGTTGCTGGCGTCCATAGGCTACGGTGACCGCTTACCATCAGGCAGGCCGTATACTTGTTTGTCACCGTCGTAGTATAAAAAAAAGTAACAATATATTTTTTTACACAATGTTAACGTTATCATAAATAGTGTATTGTCGGTACCTATTATATTATACCTTTGTTATTTTTAACAGACATTCATCTGTTTTGGCTTGCAAGAGTTGCAAGCCAAAACAGATGAATGAGTTGAAATTGGTGACTAATAAATTATTTATACGTGTATAAATAGTATATAACTGAGGCTGGATTTGACCAAACTTTTTAACCAAGAGTAACGCTCTTGGATACTAATGTCAAAATCCCATAGTAATTTGACGTTACTATCTGAGAGTAAGCGTTATTCTCGGAATAAAAGTTTGGTAAAACGTAGCCTTAGGCTGCGTAAGCGTTAGTCTTGGTTAAAAAGTTTGGTCAAATCAAGCCTTAGTCATCAATTTTTACTGGTTTCACAGCTTAAAACCGGGCATGGTTAAATACTTACACGTGGTTAAATACACGTGGATTGAATTTCATTACAAATTATGAATCGCGCACAAAGAAAATGGCAATTAGTGTGTAATTAACAAAGTTCCTCAAATAATTACGACAATTAAGGTTTTCATACGTTCATTTGTGCTTATTTTGAGAACGTTGGTGGCGCAGTGGTAAAGAACGTGTGACTTTCAATTCGAACGTCACGGGTTCAAACCATGGGTCGTGCCACTGAGTTTTTCGATACTTATGTACCTATGAAATATCAATTGAGACTTACTAATCGATTTTCGGTGAAAGAACATATCGTTAGGAAACCAGACGCTTTCTATCAGGGCCGTATGCTTGTTTGCCACCATCGTGGTTAGCTAGCAACTGTCTTCTTGGCTCCAGAGCCAAGAAGGCAGTCATTTATAAGTTCATATTCTTATGAAAATCGCTCAAAAAGATATAAAAGACATTAAGGGTAATTAACAGCGCTCCAGGAAATTTAAATTTTTGCACGAGCCAGCGCGAACTAGAAACGTATGAAATATTGCTTGTTTATTACCATAATCTCTACTAAATACTGCTTAGTATTTACCAGGATGAGAGACGTTTAGTTTAATTCGATTAGGCGGTTTGTATTATAAAGTTAGGGATGATCCGTATTTTTAGGCACGACGCGCGGCATATTTCGGAGAGCCTATGCCCCCATTCTCTCACGTTGAGGATGACTCACACTAGGACGGGGCGGGACGGGACGATATGTCAGATTGTATAGAAAACGTCACGTGACATCCAATGGTTTTAAGCTATCACGTGATTCTTTCTATAGAAATTGATAGATCGTCTCGTACCCGCGCCTTTCCGTCCCGTCCTAGTATGAGTCTTAATTTAGAAAAAATAGTGTTGGAGATCCAAACACTATTTTTTCTTTCGCGAAAATGCCCGAATGCATTTAAATACTTGCCCAAATTCTTATGCTTGCTACAAATGAAAGGATATATCGCAACGATAAATCTGTGCAACCCGATTTGCACAGATGACAAATCGTTGCAGATATTTGTCATACACACGATCTTTCGTGTATATGACAAATATATAAACGGAACTTGACTTCTTAGTCAAGGTGTTAATAGACAAGATACATCCATTATAACATTTTGAGCGTTATTATATTAGTATGTTGGAAGAAATCGCTTTGTAGCGATAAGACCGCCTGTTGTTGCTTAACTCTTTTTGTTTTTATTTATTTTGTTGTATTTTTCTTTCTGTTATGCACATTAAAGAATATATTATTATTATTATGTTGGAGTTAAGCATTTTTTTGAATGGAATTTTCCAGCTTAACTCCGAGTTACCGACTAATTGTGTAGTGCAAGTCGGCTTGGGCAGCATAAAACGGTAGTTTTTTTTAACCTCATGTTAAACTAAGTAAAACTTTTTAATTTCCCTTTTAACCTTAACCCTCCGCGGCCTTCAGAAGTTTCCTCGAACGAGAGGTAGTCACGTTTAATAATATATATACATCTCAGAACGTATGTCCGCGGCATAAGGATCAAAATCGTTGACGTATTTATATAGCTGACGTAGTACAATAAGCTGAAGATTATCGCGGATGCCAAGTAAAGCAATTAATTATAACTTGGCCGCCTACAGCAGAGATTGGATCTAAACTTGACTATGATACACTTTGTTAGGAGAAGATTTGAAGTAGATCTAACATGATTTTACATTAGTTGAGTGAGGTCAGCTCACAAAAACGGGGCCCCGCAAGTTTTTTGTAGGAATCGGGAAACGTCTGGTTGATGTAACTGGTGACCGAAGAGCTGGTGGCTTCCTCGCACAACGTATCAGCATTGCGATACAACAAGGAAATGCCGCCAGAATCCTAGGTGCAATGTTTAAGTTTAGTTTTAGTTTTTTTATTTATCTCACAATATACAAAGTCACTTAAAACTACACCATGGTACATTCTCAGGATTTTATATTGTGATTTTCAGTTACTTTCATTATGATTGCAATACATTCAAAATGTCAAAAATTATTAAAGTTGAATTAAAATAGTAAGTTATATCATCAAATGAAACCGGAAAATAAAAAATATTATTTAAAAAAACAAGAGTTATGTCACCATGAAAGGTTCGTCACTAACAAATTACTTAATAATGAATCAAAATATAACTAATATTTCCAAAATGTCAACAAAAATACCATTTAAATCAAGTCAATTAGTTACGTCTCAGTGCTTCAAGCACCTATTTTAGATTTAACGTAGGTAGGTCGGTAGGAACGTTACATATACCTATAATACGCTAATATATTTTGAAAAAAATACATCGCGAGGTTCTACGTGCAATGTGCCCCGCCCACTGCCACTTAAGTTTAGCGATTCGGAGAGCTATATCGGTTACTTTGGTTCTGCTGCGGATGGTCTCATTTCTGATACGATCTCGCAGAGAGACTCCTAGCATAGCTCTCTCCATCGCCCTTTGAGTGACTTTGAGCCTTCTTATGAGGCCCATTGTAAGCGACCACGTTTCAGTACCGTATGTCATCACTGGCAACACACACTGATCGAAGACTTTCGTCTTCAGACACTGCGGAATATTGGACGAAAAGATGTGTCGCAGCTTCCCGAACGCTGCCCAACCGAGTCGGATTCGACGATTAACCTCTTTCTCGAAATTGGACCTACCTAACTGGACAGTTTTTCCAAGGTATATATAATCGTCTACAACTTCGAGTGTAAAGTCTCCGATTGTCAGTGGAGTTGGTGCTACATGGATATTCGACATGATTTTCGTCTTATCCATGTTCATCTTAAGACCAACTCGCCCGGAGGCTCTACTGAGGCTAACAAGCATCGTACTTAAATCCTCCATGGTCTCAGCCAAGACTACTATATCGTCAGCAAATCGAAGGTGAGTGAGGTACTCGCCGTTTACATTGATGCCTAGCCTTCTCCAGTCCAGAGTCTTGAAAACGTCCTCCAGTGCAGCGGTAAACAGCTTAGGAGAGATGACATCTCCCTGCCTGACTCCCCGCTGCAGCGGAATAGGCTTCGAGTTCTGGTCTTGGAGTCGGACTGACATAGTGGCGCTCTCGTACAAACACTTCAACACTTCGATATAGCGGTAGTCTACTTGGCACCGTTGGAGAGATTGTAGTACCGCCCAGGTTTCGATCGAATCAAAGGCTTTCTCGTAGTCCACAAACGCTAAACAGAGGGGCAGATTATACTCCTCGGTCTTCTGTATAACCTGACGAAGCGTATGAATGTGGTCTACGGTACTAAAGCCTCTTTGGAAACCGGCTTGTTCGGGAGGCTGGAAGTCATCAAGCCTGCGTGCGAGACGATTCGTAATGACTCTTGAAAACAGCTTATAGACATGGCTCAGAAGTGAGATGGGTCGGTAGTTCTTCAGAACCACGTTGCACGTAGAACCGATGGCCGTTGGGGCGGAAAGGTTCTCGAGTGGCGACCGCGTACCGGAAGGCGCAGCGTGGGTAGGCCCCCCGCAAGGTGGACTGATGACCTGGTGAAGGTCGCAGGAGTCCGCTGGATGCGGGTGGCGCAGGACCGGTCATTGTGGAAATCTTTGGGGGAGGCCTATGTCCAGCAGTGGACGTCTTTCGGCTGAAATGATGATGATGATGATGATGACATCGCGAGGAAATCGAACTAATCCCAATAAGGCCTAGTTTACTCTCTGGGTTAGACGGTCAGATGGCAGTCACTTTCGTAAAACTAGTGCCTACGCCAAATCTTGGGGTTAGTTATGCATATGCCGGGAAAACGCTAGGAAAAAAGAAGACCATGTTATTGGTGAATTTTCACTACAATTTAACTACGAGTTAATAACGGGTAGAACACTCAAAGAGTGGCCGGTTATACCAATACACCGTGCATAGTAATCAAGTGGAGCTAAATATATATCCACCGTGCAGCCAATGTCTAAGTACCTATAACGGCTATAACTTAGGTGCTCCATAGAGATGGCGAAATACGTTACTCGTACATCAGTCACGACTATATTATAATATAGTCGTGACTGATGTTCCAGTTCCGAAAAAGTCACAGTGAAATAGACATGCTACATATTATTCATAGAAAGAAAAGTAAAGTGGATTAATTCATGTAATTAGGCGGGACTGGAAGCCAGGACTCAACTGACTGAATTTTTCCACTTTTCCTGTCTTTCTTAGAAATTTGAAACCGTTCGCAAGCGATCCTGCTATTTCGCCAAACATTTTTTAACCGAATTTCACAAGACCTTTTTCCAACACATTTGCCAATCGAAATAATTCCCATATATTTATTTCTCAAGTTTGAATTAAGGTAAAAGATCACTTGCCAAATTATCATTAAAGCAACTTTTATGAGTGGCCCACCATGATCTTGTCACGACGGTCACTTACATCACGGGGAGTAAGTGAGCACGTCGGTCATTTCTGTCACTAGCACCTTGCACTTGGTATAGTGACGAAAACAGTGTCTTTTGTTATAATGCGCGTGTGAACGAAGGAACAACCGTGCTTTGGTATCGTCGTTCCTCGACATCCTAGTCACAGTGACACTATAAAACGGCGAGTCACTGTGATTTTTTAATCGTGACGTTATCTCAGACCTAGACACGTTTAACTGTTCCTGTAACAAGCGAAGCGATGCAAGTCTGACGAAAGAAAAGAACCCGCGAACACAGACATTGTAACAGAGGGTCTACGCTGTACTTTATTTACTCGTAAACTTTCACGATTTTCACTGAATATAAAATTAAGCCCCGTTTTAGTACATTTCATAATATGCTGTAATTTTATATTTTGCACGTAAAACCGATGGCCGTTGGGGCGGAAAGGTTCTCGAGTGGCGACCGCGTACCGGAAGGCGCAGCGTGGGTAGGCCGCCCGCAAGGTGGACTGATGACCTGGTGAAGGTCGCAGGAGTCCGCTGGATGCGGGTGGCGCAGGACCGGTCATTGTGGAAATCTTTGGGGGAGGCCTATGTCCAGCAGTGGACGTCTTTCGGCTGAAATGATGAGGATGATGATGATGTACTTTTATATAGTTTAAACTTTCGTGAGTCATACTGATATTAAATTGCAACGGTTAACACTCACGTATTTTTATCACAATAGGCGTGTCTGTCCGACGATGACTGCCCGATGCAGTCGAAACATGTCACATATATCTATTTGCGTATTTATTTTTTGCGGCGGGAGGGTGGGGGATTCATTGCATGCAAAAAATATGCAAGTAGGTACAGCGGGTTGGCACTAATTGACTAGCACGTTTGGCGGAACAGCGAATTAACATTATTTTCGTTGTCGAATTCGCAAGTTTCATAGGCCTGGTCCTATGATAGTCATGTGGGATTGAAGCGACGGTCCATAGTACTATCGACCAAACTGAGCCTTTAGTTGTTTTTTATAGTGATCCGGCTGCTCGGCAGAGCTGCGGCCAAGTTGCCGCAAACAAGTTGGCTCGTTATTTACTTTAAAGCGTCCCTCTAATTGTCTTCGAGACTTTGCGGTCCCACTGCAAGTTTGTCGTGTTGTCAATGTCTGCATCGTTACGTTCGGTTAGCTGAGGAGATGAAAAGTATTGTATAGAGACAATTGTAAAGCACGAATCAAATCATTCATTAAATGTAATAAATGTTTTGATTCATATTTTTTTGTTTTTTAAGTAGTCACACTACTATATAAATTATAGAGTGTAAGAGATGTCATATACTACAGATGAAGTGACTAAGGCCCCCGGTGAGCAGGGCTGGGATCGAACCAGCGACCTCCTGCCCGGTCTCCTTGCTGCTCTGCCGCAAAAGCAGGATTGCTGGTTCGATCCCAGCCCTGCTCACCGGGGGCCTTGGTCACTTTTTTTGTAGTATATGACATCTCTTTCAATTTATATTTTTTTATGATAATGTCTAGTCTAGAGATGTGTAGTCTAGTTTATAATCCGACAAACCAAATTGAGCAGTAGATAAAAATAACTCTATTTCCCTCCCTTTTTTCTAAGTGCAAAACAAGCGCTAAGTAAAGACGTATCTCTGCCCATTCACGAATGAAAATAATAATATTATATATCTGTAAGGGGAGATTCTTTAGGTTAAATCGAGTTAATTTCGAAACATGTTACGTCAATGAGGACTACCGCGAGTCGATTTTCCGCTAGGGGCGCTAGTGGATCGTGGGTCCTACGGGAACATTTCAAACGTCACGTTGACAGTTCTTCCATACAGACAGAGGACCCACGCATGAGTGGCGCCGCCCGGTGAGCGACAATACGGTAGCTCCCATTCTGATGGAAATACGTTAGTTTTAACCATTTTTTAATTTTAATCTCAGTGTGAATTACGAGTACGTATAAAGTCGGCTCCTTTTTGTGCTGACGCAGAAGTTAAAATCTTTGTTTTTTGAATTAAAAAGTCCGTTATCATTGAATTAAAGTCGTTGAATAACCGTAACCATTTTTCATGCTGTTTGAGCTCCAAACTAAAGTTTTTGTCGTGAGACAGTCAAAGACAAACGACCGGCTCCGGAACGTGACGTGAATATATGATAGTCTGGAGATATGGATATGACAAACAGTGCACTATGAATGGGGTTTTATCATTACTAAGTAAATCACAGCGTCTTTTTTCTGATGGCTTGCTTACTTTTTCTTTACATTGTGATTCAATCTTATTCTTCCTAGCATTTTCCCGGCTTAAGGATGACTCACACTAGCACGGGACGGGACGGGACGGGACGGAAAAATCTGTCAATTTCTATAGAGAGAATGACGTGATAGCTCGGAGCCCTCGGATGTCACGTGACGCTTTCTATAGAAATTTACAGATTTTCCCGTCCCGTCCCGTTCTAGTGTGAGTCATTTTTTATGCCACGTCTCAGGGAGCCTGGGTCCCGCTTTGGCACTAGTGCCAAGTTTTGATGTTCTGCTAGTTTTACAAAACCGACTGCCAGCTGATTTCAACCCACCCTCTGGATGGCTTGGACTAAGCCTGTTTGGGATTAGTTCGATTTCCTCGCGATGTATTATTTTTAAAATATATACAGTAAGTGTAACTTACCTACCTACTGCCTACCTACAGATATTGTACCTAGGATGTTAGCGACATTTCCTCGTTGTATTCCAATGCTGATACATTGTGCGAGGAAGCCATCAGCTCTTCGGTCACCAGTGACATAACCAGACGTTTCGCGATTTCCACAATAAACTTGCGTTCGCTAGGAACCCACGGAGCTAGAGTTTCGACCCCAAATCGTAGGTACTCTCTGCCCAGGCTTTTATATTTATTACGCTTTAAAATTTCGGCGCTTTCAGCCGCTCCGCCCGCTGTCAATATTATTGAAAGGACACGTGTATATATAAAGGCGACCCAATTCCGATCAGTCAACAGTAATAATCTCATTAGGACACTTCGCGAGCGACCGATGCCAATATTATTACGGTGAAATACGATGAAATTCTTCTCGTATCGGAAATTGTTAGATTTTTTTATTGAAATACGAGAAAACTCTAATTATGTTGGTATATATCCAACGATCACACCCTTAATTAATGTTTTCTAATCAACTGGGATGATCCGTCGCTTGTATAAAAGTATGAATGTATGTCTGTTCGACGATAACTCGAGTATAGTTTATCGGATCGTCTTGAAATTTGGCAGGTGGTTAGATGAAATAAATATAATGAAATTTGAGGATCTTGTTAGTCTCGGGGGTCTAAATTGATGGGTAAAATTTTGTGTGTCATTTTGAGTAACAAAGGGGTCATGCCTCTTGATGGTTCGCGTAAATATATATACTGCAGCTGCGTCGTCTGAACTTGGCTGGTCACGCTCCCGCGATGTCCGACGTTCAGCCGAAAGACGTCCACTGCTGGACATAGGCCTCCTTCAAAGATTTCCACAATGACCGGTCCTGCGCCATCCGCATCCAGCGGACTCCTGCGACCTTCACCAGGTCATCAGTCCACCTTGCGGGGGCCTACCCACGCTGCGCCTTAAGGTACGCGGTCGCCACTCGAGAACCTTTCCGCCCCAACGGCCATCGGTTCTACGTGCAATGTGCCCCGCCCACTGCCAAAGTTTAGAGAGCTATAGCGAGCGATTTGGAGAGCTATATTGGTTACTTACACACTTAACGCACACAAATTCAAAGCAATTATCACTTTTACTTCGCTCCGATTCACTCTTGATCCGCACTTTATCGTATTCAGTGGTCTCTATCACTCCTTCGAGAGATTTGGTCATATACTGAATTGTACTTCAGGGGCCTATAACGGGTCCTGAAAACGCCTGACATCAGGTTTTCAGGTTATTGTGCTAGTATGTGAAAGAGACACCCCTGTAACTGCCTGAAATCACTTTTTAGCCCGCTGAAAACGCTTTTAAGGCATTAAAAATTCCAGTCAAAGTTTTGATCACATCACCGACCTAACAGTATTTTCACTTGAAGTACAAAAAACCGGCCAAGTACGAGTCTGACCCGCCCACCGAGGGTTCCGTACAAAGGATGCTCCCTCCCTATTTATGACCTTAGGTACAGTCACCTGCAATAGTATATGACGCTATGAAGGGCGCAAAAATATGTGACACGCTCTTATGGCGGTACAAACAAGAGCGTGTCAGATTATTTTGCAGCCTTCATATAGTCCTATACTATTGCAGGTGACTGTACTTAAAAATACTGGTAGCGCGGAACTCTCAGTGTGCAGCAATTTTGCGGTTTCCCGATTTTTTTCTGTACTTGTGCTAAGGTCTTGCCTTTTGTCTAATTTCGTGATTCTAGGTCAACGAGAAGTACCCTATACATTTTGATTCCCATTGCAAATGGGAAATCCGACATAAACGGCCGTATCTTTTGAATGCGTTGACGTAGAGGTTTAATTTTTTCACAGCTTCAGAGGACCGAAGGCTTTTATATGTAGTATTAATTTCATCTTACTACCTTTACGAGTTTCCGAGGTAAAGGGTCAGACTGACGTCAGGAAGCCGGATGGATGGACGGACAACAAAGTGATTCAATAAGAGTTCCGTTTTTCTTTTTGAGGTACGGAATCATAAAAACAAATGAAACACAGCACGCAACGGACACAGACCCACGATCATTGCGTAGCGAACACTTCAATATGATTGAAAGGATACGTAGATATAAAAGGCGACCCAATTCCGATCAGTCAATCAATAATAATCTCATTAGGACACTCTGCGCGGAAGCGCTTGCTTTGCTCGTCCTCTATAAATATATTATTACAAAAACAGGGTCTGAGTTGCAAGTGATAAAAAAACAGTAATGCCGACAAAACTGTCAGAAATTCAAAACTCATTTTCAAATTATTTCTTACCGATATTATTTTGGTACCGATGCATAGGCTGCAGAAGAACTTGGGGTAATGGGTGCCAAGATATAAAATAAAATATCTGAGGCAATAAGAGCTTTGAGTGCAGAGCGACGCTTCACACATGAACTCAGAGCGACGCTTCACACATGAACTCAGAGCGACGCTTCACACATGAACTCAGAGCGACGCTTCACACATGAACTCAGAGCGACGCTTCACACATGAACTCAGAGCGACGCTTCACACATGAACTCAGAGCGACGCTTCACACATGAACTCAGAGCGACGCTTCACACATGAACTCAAAACGTTTTGCACAAAAAACGCATATTACACAGTTAATGAGTTCCTTGATGGATGAGTAAATATGTCGAAAATATGTAACTTATTATATTGTTTAAATTGATTTATAATATATTTTCAGACCAATGACATTGATTAGACAATTGTATATTATCATTATTATCAATATTTAACTAAGTACTTAATTACTTCCACGATCCTTATTACTATTATTTTTATTACTTGTGTAAATAACTAATTAAAATGTGACGATGTACAAATAATACAAATAAATGATCTATCTCTCTATCTATCTATCTTCCTCGCACAACGTATCAGCATTGCGATACAACGAGGAAATGCCGCCAGAATCCTAGGTACAATGCCTCAAGGACCTATTTTAGATTTAAGGTAGGTAGAGGTAGTTAGGTAAATTGCACTTCCTGTATATATTTTGAAAATAAATGTTATTTTTAATTATATCGTCATATATTTTCAAAGGATAACTTACACCAGAACGGGACGTGACTGCGCGAGATGGGACGATCTGTTATTTCTATAGAAAACGTTACGTGACGTGGCTCCGAGCTATCACGTCCCGTTTTACCCCTTCCCATCCCGTTCCGTCTTAGTGTGAGTCATCTTTAAGATTTGACAGACACTTATTTAAATTTTCACAGTTTCACATTTTATAAAACCCCGTAAAAGTTTAAATACTAACATTCGACGTTGCAGACGCGACATTGCACACGTGATACCGGAGAAAGACTCTCCCGCTATGGTTCGCGTAGTTAGTTAGCTATGGTTCGCGTAGTTAGTTAGCTACACCCTTTGCCGCTCCCATTTTACCGCTTAGTAGCAGAAAGCGGCTACGAACAGAGGGGTTTCTCAAATATCTAAGACTAGCTTTTATCCGCGACTTCGCTCGCGTTAGAAAGAGACAAAAAGTAGCCTATGTCACTCTCCATTCCTTCAACTATATCCACTTGAAAAATCACGTCAATTCGTCGCTTCGTTTTGCCGTGAATCACGGACAAGCCAACAGACACACACAATTTCCCATTTATAATATTAGTATAGATGTAATCCAAGCGATTTGAATGCCACAAGATCTCAAAGCTTCTCAAATGCGAATAAAATTGCTTTGTCGCTTCTTATCTTACTCTGCCGCTGTTTGCGAGATGTTGTAAATCGTTTATCGCGGTCTGTGACGCGAAAGCCATTTTTAACCTTGTTGGTTTAGCTTAACTCTCAATTTCGCTTGGCAGCCAACGGCTAGCATTAAAGGTTTACGATTATAAAAAATGGTATTAGGGTTCCGTAACAAAATGGTAAAAAGGAACCCTTATGGTGCGACTCAGTCTGTCTGTCTGTCACATCGTTAAATGTCTAGAGAAGTAATTGAGCTACCTATTTGTCATTTGGAATAGTTATAAACAAAATTAATCCAGACACACTGAGAGAAGATTTTTAATAATTTTCAATGAAAAATGCCCGATAAAAAAGGGGGATAAAAAGGGGGGGGGGCTAGGTTTTTGCACAACAAGTATAAACGAAAATGTTTAAAAGAATACTACCCCTCCCCCCCTTTATCTCCGATGAAAAGCTGAAGACCCGAGTTCGATCCTCGGATCGGCCTCTGTCGGTGTTGGTCTTTTTCTTTAATATTAATGACATCTCTTTCAATTTTCAATTTATAATGTATCAGTATACTGTTGTAGTGTTACTACTTTAATAACAAATCAAAAAATATTAAAATAATAATTGTTTCAACAAAAGGTTATATTGTATGCTCTTTATGTAGGACCCATTCTTTTATTTAGGTAACAACGTCGTATTATTAGATTGCCCCATTAACAAAGAACAAAAAAAAACGAAATATCCGTTCTTTTTATACGGAGAAAATACCTGGTTTAAAATAAGTTTCAGATATCGGAAGTTTCAGTCACAATGTCGCTTGAAATCCTTTGAAATAAGACTCGAGAGCCCATTGACGTCTATTCTGTAAATAACTCCAAAAGTGGGCGACGCCCGTATTTGCTGTTATCTCGGCTTGCAGTGGACGCCAATGGAGCAAACATTCAAGTTAGGCATTTGTCAATATTGGACAGGGTGCATTCATTCTGTTCCTTCATATTCCCTAACGTTTATTGGGCAGTATAAATTTCACATCTTCAGAACACTTTTAATTCGTTGATTGATGATAAGAACTTTAGTAATTAATTAGGATTGTGGTATCTGGACTTTCAATCCAGAGTCCAAAATGTCATTTTTGACATTTAAAATATCAGATTATCAGAAAAGTTTTCATAAACCCACACTCGAGTTTTAATGCCTTTCATTATATACAATCACATAAACTACTAATATTACATTACCACCAGCCGAGGCTAGTGAAGTCTTCCATTGTCTACTACGGTATACTAAACGGACTGAAGTTTAGTAAATTTCTATGAACATAATAACAAAGTAGATTTTCGTTCCTAGAGACGGCCTAAGGGTAAAACTTACTATGCAAAAGGGGAAGAACAAAGGCATGAAAACTGTTCTAATATCGAGACGAGGGTCCGACTTATGAAGCAAAGTCAACAAACTGTGAATTAGAGTCAATATGAATACAAATAGCCCGATTATTACTCAGTTTTGTTCAATAATACACGAAATTCCTTGTACATAAGCGTGACTTCACTGTAAAGTATGGTGGCGCCATCTATCGTTTCTAGTTAAAATTATATGAAAAGTATATTCTAAAGAACAGCACTAGACGTAAGCTTATGCTGTAGGATTGGCGGAACCTGCCTAAGCGTTTAATAAGAAGGATGGCATATAAATAAATAAATATTGTGGGACAATCTTACACAAATTGATCTAGTCTCAGGATAAACTTAATAAGGCTTGTGATGTGGGTACTAGCGGAGGCCCATCCGAGGATCGAACTCGGGTCTTCAGCTTATGCGACTTAGCTTAGCCGCTTAAGCTATACTATATAATTTACATATAGTAAGTGTTACTACTTTAATAACAAAAAAAATGATTTGTTTCATCAAAAAGTTATGATTTAATTCATGCAATTTTAATGTTCAATATGAGCCGAATTGGTTAAGGCGTTGCCGAGATATAGAGTTCGCCAGTTCACGTTCGGCGCGATTCAGTTTAGTCAAGAATTAATGCGGTTTTAAATTGTAATAGTATACAGTATAATTAGTGTAAGCTAGAAAAATATCGATGTAAACCTTTGTCAAGAAATTTCTGGGCCACCCTGTAAATATAATACAGTAGAACCTGCTTAATACGATCACGTAGAATACGATTTACGAATGTACGGTTTATATTACGATCCCTGTAACTTTAGGACTGTTTTTATAGAATTTTTCCGGTTCGACTCGCGTCCCGCTTAATACACCATCTAAAACCCACCTACACCTAGCATCGTACAACAGCAACGTATGTTGGCGGGTGAAAAAATTGGAACTACGTATAACCATTCCGTTTTATGCAAGATTTATTATGCAAGAAAACGCAACTCTAGCGACACCTCCGCCTGTCCTGATAAGTTTTTAACGCTCACTGTAATTGCTGCAATGTATTGATTATTCTTACGTTTGAGTTGTTGTGAGTTATTAAACTCTTAACTTCATTCGTTTTGGCGTGTTCAGTAATGTCAAAAATTAAAAGAAAAACATTATCACTACAAGAAAAAGTGACCATAAGTATTAAAAGTTTACGATGATTGTTCATAATTTTATATCTCCAAAATACTTCAATTATGTAGGTAAGAATATGTTGTGTAATTATCTCTTCCATTCGTAATAAAGAGACATCATACAAACCTAATCCCAGTTTATTTTTCACGTTTGATACAATTTCGTTTAAGACGCTTTTTGTGCTAGGTCCCCTCACAATCGTATTAACCGGGTTCTACTATAGTAGGTAGTTCCTATGACGGAATAAGCCATATTAACCTGACATTTTCCTTTTGGTTTATTATTTCAGATTTATCAAATATAGGTACCTTGTATTATGACGTTTTCCTCAAGACCGAGAACCACGGATTGTTAATACCATATAGACTGCTCCAGAAAACTCTACTCAAAATTGAACTATATCTGAATGAAAATAAGGCTGAATTTAAAATGAATTGTCACTGTCACTCGACTAATGAGGGTAATATTATTTTGAGGAAAAGTGAAGAATTTTTTTGATAAGATTTTACGGAGCAAATACAACAATTTGCTTATTTATAAATGTTTACTAGCTTTTATTTCGCTTTCTTGTTTATTTTTAAGCTTTAGTTTTCCTTATTTACTGCCGGGGAGAGTCGCGCGTCGTGAGTAAAGTGAATTTAATATCTGGTGGTTTCATATTTTTATATTTCTATTGCCGCTATAACAAGCGATGCGAAAACGTAGGTGCGAGACATTGGCCGTAGACTTTAGACAGAAGGGGGAGGATCCCCGTTCTGAGTTATTTCTGGTGCAAAGATTGTCTTTGGCCATTCAGCGTGGGTATGCCGCCGGTACGTTCGCACCAGGAACGGCAAAGGATGGGTTGTATATAGAATAAGTAATTTAACTTTTTTTGTTGACATAGTTTATATAATTAACGATATGTATGTATAAGTTATCAGAAAAAAAAGTTTACCTTCTACTAAGTATAATTGATCATAAACATACAAGATTAGAAACATAAAAGGATGTTAAATGTATATAGGTACTAATAATAAAGGAAAGTGGCACAAGAAATACCATGTTATAAGTAAGATATTATGCATCATATAACTAAATATTAACTGGCTGAGTGCGCCAGATGACACTATCCTCTGTAGGTGTAACATGCTCGTAGAGTCCGGCTAAGCTAAGCTTACGTTTGCCTCGATTTCAATAGCACAAACTGTAGAAGTGTTAAATAAACGTCACACTTTCATATAAAATAACACTTGATAGAAGTTTGACGTTTAATAACATTTGACTTGAAATGTTTTATTTGCTTGGAAGGGATAACGTGGTTTGACTCTATTCCTCTTAAACACTTTTTTAGACCAGATACCGCCTTTTTATGATTAAAAATAAATGTATTTTTCACGTCTCTTTTGAAAGAAATTTGGTGGGTAGGTAAAGTCCTTTATTCTACGCTAGATAGATACAAAACTCCAGTGTGCGACAAAAAATTGTACTAAATTGCATCGAATTTTCGTAACTCAGTAAAAACATTTTGTACTAAATACAACATTTTTGTCGGACATACTGGAAATTGGGAATATCTTGAAGAAAATAAGGAACTCTTCCTACCTACCAAATTTCATTAGAAAAAAACGAAAACAAAATAAAAATCCACCCATAATACAGGAAGTATAAAATAAATATGTAATTCTACCCTATTTAATTGCAGTGACCACAATCGTGCAGTATTACGTGCAGCAAACGTAATACTGGTAAACGTCCGCTACGTGTGGTAATATGCTAAATGCGGGCATTGACACGTTTCAAATTACACATTGAAATATTTGAAATGACGCAGACAGTTGCCATTTACAGTAATCAACTAAAGCCCATGTTTAGTTCCAGAAACTAAAATGAGGTTTCGTGGGTTGTCTGTTGAGTGATGTGATTTGAGTTTTTTTTAATACTACGACGGCGACAAATAAGTATACGGTCACCGTAGCCTATAGACGCCTGCAACTCCCGGGGTTTTACATGCGCATTGCCGACGAAAAAAGGAGGATTCGCTGTGTTGACAGCTAAAGGGGGAAGCTTTGCTCCGTGGGTCCCCAGCTGTCAACACAGTGAATCCTCTTATAGCCCTGGCGACCTTACTCACCAACAGAAACACAACACTATTAGCAGGGTCTAGTGTTATTAAACTGCGGTTTTCTGTAAGGTGGAGGTTTTTCCCCAGATGGGCACTGCTCCAGATTTGAGCGAGACGACATTCGTTGTGCTGTGCCCTACCACACTAAACGATATGCATCCGCTGTGCCCATACCTCTTTTACCGTGAGTGATGTACCACAACCGATTTTAACCAAAAATATTTGGGGCTGAAGTAGTACAACTGTAGAAAAATTCCACGCCAATTTCTGTCAAAATATGCGACCAAGTTAAGTTGTAATGCATTGATAGTGACTACCAAATTACAACCATGTATTTAATTTGGCTGCTTGAATGAATTGAGTGCAAGAGACGTAAGCAAAACTGTGACAACCTACGGAATCGGAGAAATAACAATCATATGCACATTTCTGTTGGACACTTTCTTTACTTGTTAGGTAAAGGACCGGTACTTGATGATGATTCAAATAAACACGCAATGAAGTCGTAACTCGCGTTACTTTTACGTAGACTAACTCATCTGTCTTCGTTATCAAGTATCACATCACATTTGGGTATTCGTGAGAAACTCATTTTCTATACGGTACTTACGAATGTTCGTAAGCATAGGTTAGATTCGTCGAAGTACTTCACGTCGACTGAATTTCCGAATCCTGATCTTGTACGCGCCGCGCCACAGATTGGATCATTTCCTTTTACATCAAAACACATCGGATAAGCACATACTTTGTATGTTTTCCTGGTACAGTCACCTGAAAGTCTTGCGCTATGAAGATGGGTTACGCTAATAGAAATTTACAAATTAAACTAATGCATATGTGTGGTGATCTCATTATTTATTTATTTAAACTTTATTGCACAGTAAATAATATACAAAAGGCGAACTTAATGCCAGAAGGCATTCTCTACCAGTTAACCTTTGTGCCAAGAAAAGATAAAACTTTCTCATTCTTTAGATATAACCGCTCCACAAGGGATGATTCACACTAGAACGGGACGGGACGGGACGGGACGGGACGGGACGGGACGGGACGGGACGATCTGTTAGTTTCTATAGAAAACTTCACGTGACATCCGAGGTTTTCTCTGTATAAGCGTTACCCCGCTGTATTACAAGACTAATATTTCATAAATTCATAATTACCAACTTTCTCTACACCGTATACAATTGCACAGTATACAACTCTCACTTATCATACAACCATCATTTTCACTCATCACCTCTATTTGCTTCGCATCAAGGTCTCTTTTCGTGTGTTTCAGCAGATGCAGTTAGCTGTGATCCCCGGGGTGCATGCTGGATACAAGATGCGATTACATGCAAGCAAATGTCGTTGCGCGGTCAGCGGGCTTATGATCCTCTGGGAACGAAGCAATACTAATATTCTTGTGTTCTTACTTGTATTTGTAATATCGTAGAGTACTCTGTGAGCTTCGGAAATTGTACTGTCATGTTAAATAGGTTTCTACAAAGAGAATGTACTAGACACGTGTTCTGAATTTGGGTTTACTTACTCATATGGTGTCATATCATGTTTTGTGGTAACTTGATCACAAAAGTGACCGGATAATGAATGGAGTTGTACAGTTAACCAATTGGAACCCTAGGCTACTCTAGAACCTTGTCAAAATGACAAACAGTAAGAGATTTCTAACAATCTGATTAACAGCATCACTGTGACATAGTCCCACAGTGGCCCCACGCGATCATCGCATGTAGTCACCGCTCACTCCGGAGTACTGTGGACTGTGCTACTACACTACCGCTTATAATTATTGTTTCTTTATCTTCCTAGAAAGTTTATTTATTTCCTCGCTAATGTGATGCATTAGCGAGGCAAAAGCATTGTATGTATCACGGGCGGTACAAGGATTATGAACTCGGGTTTAAATTCGCACTCGTTCGTAATTCCTAGTACAGTCGCGGAATGAAAAGGTTGACCACCTTAAGATCTGTTTTTGCTTGTTCAGTATAAATTCAGTTCAGTACTTTACCGTCCTAACGTGGTATGGTAATGAGCACTTTACGTACCTGCGACCTGCGTCGAATGTTCAAAGGGCCATATGTACTGTAAAACGTGGTACAATACACGTGCGAAGATGTAATTCGCATTTCCTCTTTTTCGCCCACGTAATCGTAATGTACAGTCGCCATCAGATATATCGGAGCGTCCGAGGTGTTCACAAATATCTGAACACGCCTCTATTATCAAAGCGTTAGAGTGCTTTTTCAGATATTTTGAACGCTTCGGACGCTCCGATATATCTGATGGCGACTGTACTATTATTTTTTACTAGTGTTAAATATTGAATAGGAAAGTGACTACACTCCCGTGAGTATCAGACGTGTTAAAATACTTATGTAAGAATAAGTCACGTCAATAAGTCAAAAATAACTCGACATGTTTCGGGTCACACGAACGCACTCAAGCACGCAAGACCGGCTTCGCGAGCGCATCTCAACTCCATAAATCCCCATAAGGCTCACGAAACGATCCGAAATATGTCGAGCTATTTTCCAGTTTACTGGCGTGAGTCGCTATAGAAATATTGTAATAATATTCAAATTGTAATAACACTTGCGGTCTAGCTTTTAGCAGGGGGGTTTCACTACGCGTTTTACGAGTACGTTGACATAAAATCTTCCGCCTACGGGTGGTATAAACTCTCAGGGTTCACGCAATAAAACGCACGAAAAGCAAACATGCAAATGTCAGTGATATTAACATTAGGGTGGTCACCATGCTTTCAGTATGCATGATGGAACAAGAATTTGTATAAACATATGTTTGACAAGTTAAACGTCAAATCCCTCCTAGCCTCGTTTAGTGACCTTGCCTACAAAGCAGGAGGTCCCGGGTTCGAATCCTGGTCAGGGCATTTATTTGTGTGTTTATCACGAATATCTATGTATATCGTCGTCTAGTACCCACAACACAAGCCTTATTGAGCTTACGGTGGGACTAGGTCGATTTGTGTAAGATTGTCCCACAAATATTCATATTATTTATATTTAATGTAGGAAAGAGAAGCTTTTGTACTTTACTAATATTACTTAAAGATGACTCACACCAATCCGATCCGATCCGATACGGGACGATCTGTCAGTTTCTATAGAAATAATCACGTGATAGCTCAGAAGGCCTACCACGGACCACGAACGAAGTTTCACCTCTCTGTCCCACTTGAGTGAGAAATCACAAGTGCGAAAGGGAGGTATACTTTCGTTCGCGGTTCGTGGTAGGCGCTCAGAGCCCTCGAAAGTCACGTGACGTTTTCTATGGAAACTGACAGATCGTCTTGGATCGGATCAGATTGGTGTGAGTCATCCTTTATTCTGTGCTTTTTTTTACTCACTTAATACAAAAAGAAAAGCAAAATTAAAGCCTAAATAACTTTAAGCGACGGTTATTAGGTATACTTGTAGCTCTTCAGGGTTCCGTACCAAAATGATGAAAAAGGAACCCTTATGGTGCGACTCAGTCTGTCTGTCTGGCTGTCACATCGTTAAATATCTCGAGAACTAAAGCTACTCATTTGAAATTTGATATAGTTAAAATTTAACCCGGACACATTGAGCGATTATTTTTATTTATTTTCAATAAAAAATGCCCGATAAAAGAGGGGGCAAAATTAAAAGTTTAGTTACTGGATCATGAGTGGTATCATTTGAAAGGGCTAGATTTGCACATTCTAAAACAATTTTTTATATTATTTTTACAATTTTGATTTATAATTAAACGAAAATGTAAAAAACAACACAATTCCCCCTATTTATTTATCTCCGAAGTTTATCAAGGAAAGAATATACATTGTTTACAATACCTTGATATTATCCCAAATATTACAGGAAAAATATAACATTGAACCTAACTTCATTATTTTTAATTTTATCTAAAAAAAACTTTTCTGAACTAAATTTGTAATTTAAACGACTAATTATCATGAATCATGTCATAAATCAAGTATTAAAATATCAAGCAAAGTCAAACTCGCATACTAACTCCATGCCGTGCAAACAAGTGACCCAATCTGCCGATACATGTGGCTGACGTCAAATTTCTACTTCTAGGTGTAGTTGCAACATAAAGTGTGTACGGAACCCTCGGTGCGCGAGGCCGACTCGCACTTGGCCATTTTTTAATATCACAAGATTGAGCTTCTAATGGACTATATAGTGGGCGAATTGCTTTTCTTGATACAATGCTATTTCATTTTATTCTCGAAGACATCGCTTCAATGTTGTTGCCTTTTAGTTATGAGATTTTTCATCGGGCATTGTAGATTTAATGTAGTATATACACTATCATCAGATATCTAGGTATAACTATGTAACCTACTACGAAGCATTTTACCTACATACTGGAAACCTATATTATCGGCTACGGCGTAGTACTACGCGCATAGCTTCGCTGTGAGTTAAGGTAACACTACATTTTGAATGAGTTTTAGTGGGAATTTGAAACAAATCATGGGCTCATAGACTCTTGTCCTTCTAAGTCCTAACGATAGAAGTAATAAGCTTGTTAACACATAAACATATTAAATTGCAACGGTTAACACACGTATTTTTATCACAATAGGCGTGACATATAAAAACATGAATAGGTATAACTAAACAGCCTTGTGCAAAACAGTAAAATCCTGTAAACAAATCTGTAACGATTCATAAAAAAGTAATTTTGTTTATTAACCAATAAAATATGGAAGAATAGGTCGTTACATGCCTCTATAGTTATTTTTTAGCAGAAATGGCCCGTAAGGTTTTTGACGACCACACAGAGGGTTTTTCCGTACTTTCAAACAAAATAGTAATAATATATATTTCAACTGTTTTTTTTTGTATACCATGACGGTGACAAACAAGCATGCGGCTCGCCTGATGGTAAGCGGTCACCGTTGCCTATGGCCGCCTGCACCTCCAGGGGTGTTTAATGCGCGTTGCTGACCCTTTACAAAGAAAAGGAGGCTTCGCTGTGTTGACTACAGCGAAGTTCTAGCTAAAGGGCCAAGCTTTGCTTCGTGGGTCCCTAGATATTAACACAGTGAATGCTCTTGGAGCTCTGGCAACCTAAAAAACTCCGGAACTAAAAAAAAGGTTTTCAATATAACACTTTTAACTTTATATAATGGTAATATCAACGCAGGGCAGCTTGTGGCGAGCTGTTGGGGAGTAGCGAGCCCACGTACCTGAGCGCTCCTGGGGGACTCCGTCGTTCGACCAAGTCCTCCGACTCTGGCTTGCCTTAACCGGCCGTCCAAAGTGGGGTCGCGAGAGCTGTGTTCTCGAGGGTAGATGTGGAAACCTAAGTGGCGAGTTGGCTATATGTTTAAAGTCCAGTGACACCTCTCTACCCCCAGCCCTCATACCGATGTTGCCCTCGAGCCATCTTAGATGTCGCTTTTTGTGGGGGCCCATCTTATGTGGGCGAGTCACCGTCTGCCGGAAAATAAAATTGATTACCATTTTGTTAGGCAGACGTCCGATTTTATTCTCTATAGCCCAGTATTTAGTCCACCACTTTCATCCTAATAGTCCAGTATATTTTAGATTCCATTAAATCTCAATAGTCTATACACCCTGGCGGGTGCTGCCTCTGCGTGCGTCTCATGACTCGGGCAGGTGCAACATCCGCTCGGTGTACCCCTTACATTTCATTAAATTGTCGAAAGGGCCTCTGCGTGTTGGTTTCGGCTCCGCGTACGCCTCCCAAAGGTTCAGAACACCATTGTTCCGTGATGGGAAAGACATACATATTAATATCATTAATATATATTCATATTATTCTATTCCGTCAGTTTGATAATCCGAAATGATTAGACGCGTATTTTTTCCTTTTTCAAGATAACTAAAATTGACGAAGATGAAGAGCAAAGTTCCAAAGTGGGGGCCGGTGACGTCACTATTAGGGTAGGTACATGTAATATAATATCACCATTTACACGTCGATTCATGAGAGCTGGCACGAATTGAACGCGATTAGAAATACTGGCTGCGGCGTGCGCGCGAGCTGGTGAGCAGCCCTTAGTATGTATGGATAAAGACACAAGACAAAAGACAGTCGATTCAATTTCACCTGGAGACTTTCATAGCCCTGTCAAAAGCCTTTGGATACGACGGATTTCACAGAAAATTTGAACCTTCCAAGTTTGCAACTTCGTTTAACTTTCTTAGTAATTTAAACTAATCATAAGTAAGTACCTACTTTGTAAACTTTTCAACAAACAAAGTTATTATGACGTAATTTAAACTTCGAGTTAAATTCTGCACCAGAACGGTGTGGCAATTTCAATCTGGCTTAGATTTTAAAGTTTTATATCAAACTTACCTTACCTCTATCGCATTGTTACTTGTTTGTGCAAAAGAGACAAATATATGAAATTACTGTTTTTATTTTCGGTAGGTTTTCTACCAGTATCCCTCCGAAATCTTATAGTAAGTAATATGTTGGATTGCTTTACTAACACTATAAGCTGTAGAAATATCTATGTATTAATGTATGAGAATAGTACATTGTGCATTAAGGACGGTAAACAAGATATTATGAACGAGTCATTAACACGAGTTCGCAATTCTTGTACCATCTGCGTCACACACAATGTTTTTCATCACATCTTAAATTAATTAATTAATGAACGTACTAGGCAGACAAATAAACAATTATTAGCAGAAGTGTAGTAGCAAAGTTCACTGCCATGAGTGAGCGAAGGGCGCGGGTCCTCTGGGAGGGCCTGGCAGGCGGTAAAGCACTATGAAAATCCATTACGACCATGGGCTCAATATAGATGATAAAGTCTTAATACTCGTATGCTTGCACATAATATCACCATTTACGAGCAAGCGTGATGAAAAATGTGATAAGTATTACAAATTAGCGTTTCTTTCTAGGTTCCAATTGAAATTGTTCCAATTCCTTGCATTTTCTGGGCGCCACGGCTCAGAGAGCCTGGGATCCGCTTTGGCAACTAATCCCAAGATTTGTCGTAGGCGCTAAAACACTACACTGGTGACTACTAGCGACTACTGAAAGACCTAGTGGCCTGCATTTTAAACTGCACCAATCTCCATAAAAAGTAAAAAAATATTATTTTCCAATTTCGAAATTGTTCCACTTGCATCACACGCAAGGTCAATGACCTTATCAGCTGTACGTATCATTCAGGGCTTTTGTTACACCCTGTTATTATCAGTTAAATTATCCTGTCACAATATTTTCCTGCGTTCCACTATTCTTTTATCATATTATCCCTGTCACATTATAACAAATATTATTCTAGTCCTGTCGGATGGGAGTCCTAAAGGTCGTCCAATTGGTTGGACAAGGGAAAAGTAAACATCAGGTAAATTGAGCATAGTATAATTGGCAGTTTAAATCATAGCAGACAGCGATAATACCGGCCTCCCTCGGCCCTAATATCGTTTGTCCTTAAAATCACTTGCCCTAACTGTTTTGTTCTTATGATCATAATCCCTAACGATCAATCGTCCTAAAGATTATTTGCCATAATCGAATTATTGCCCAAAAACGATTTCATTCATACCTGAATAGCTGTTAGAAAAGTCGGTTAGGTTAGAACTGTGACCTCACCAAACGTCGAATCGCAGGTAAAAGGTTCAAACGATGTTAGGAAAAACAATATTGGGACATATGAGTTTAGGACAAATGATCATTATGTCTAACAGTATTAGGGAAAGCAAAAATAGGATAAATAACTTTAGGGATTCCGATATAGATCCGATAATACTGAATCGAACAATCTTGTTCTTCCTAGAGTTTTCTAAAATAAAAATTATTTTTTGAATAGTCTATAATATATCTGAGAAGGGAGTATTCAATACGCGATAGATATCGCGGCAAATGAGCTTAGTAATAGTAGATTACTTACCAAGACCTGTAAAGTAAGAAATGTCTCAGATCTAGTGTAATTGTCGAAGTGAAACTGAGCTCGACAAACATGTGATCTGAGGCTTTCTTATTTACTGGCCAAGGTCTGTAGGTACACTATATTTCTGCTCGACGACTGCAAGCGGTGAATTTGTTTAGCGTAGCGGCTTGCAATTAGCTGTTTGCCGGCTGGAGGGCAAAAAATATTTTTGATAGCTAACTCGCTAAGTTGTTTGTAAGAAACACTTCTAAACGGATTTATTCGTGTTTATAAAGAAAGAGTGTTTAAGGTACATCACGCTGTCCCAGGTTTGATTTTCATGACCTAACATGTCAGAGTTAGCAACTTTGAGTTAAAAGGCTACAAGCTCATAAATATTAACGATGTGCTACTTCCCGAACACCTGGAGAGCTGCTGAGTTAAATCGCTACAAGTTACCTCATACATATTGAGTTACGCCGCCTCCCGTGCCTCGCGTCTCCACTATTGTGTTAGTTTCAGAGATGACTGTGGCCGGTGACCGAAAATTAAATAAGTTTCCTCATAAATATTTACAAAGGACAGGGGCGCTTTGAATGATTAAATAAGTATTAGATTAATGGAATTAATCAAACACCGCAACGTTAAGAATGGCTATTGGGAGTTGTTGACGAGTTTTGGCCGTTTTGGGATACCTTGTCCAATAAATATATGTTAATGGCCTCTCCATCCAATGACCAAATAGGTAGCTATGCAACAGAACGAGATGGCAATATTGCGTATTCCCTCTAACGCATAACTGCGTTGCTTATCGCCCATCATGCGTCATTGTGTTGAGGGGCACTATTTGAAGTTACTACAGACTTGAAACACGTAAGGAAGGATTTATCACGCATATTTACACCCACCGCATATTGACATAACATTGACAGCATTCTTTATCACAGGGTTTCATTTCAATTAATACTAATCGCGGAAATCGAGAGAGAGGGTATGACGTGAGACTTTCAATTCGAAGGTCTCGGGTTCAAATCCTGCCGGCTCGTACCAATGAGTTTCCGAACTTATGTACGAAATATCATTAAAGAATTAATAAATAAAAATAAATAAATAATATTATAGGACATGCTTACACAAATTGACTAAGTCCTGCAGAAAGCTCAAGCGCGTGGAGTTTCTAAACTCCACGCGCATAATAAATAAAACCAATATTTTTATTTTTTCTTATTCCCAATGAGAAGTAATATACTCGTATTCGTCAGAGGCTTCGCAGCTTTAAAACAAATTGTAAAACTTAAATCACCTCGCGAACTTTTGATATTCAGAAATAAGGATAAACATTCATTTGTTCTGCAAAGTCGTTATATTATGACAGTTGTTGAGCTTCCAGCGGCCCGTTGATTGGTCTGTTGAAGCGCCCTGGAATTGGGCACTACGTACGACCAAGTTAAATCAGATGTTTCCAAATGAGTTCAGCTTAACGGTTTATGAAGATATTATTGTGAAAATGTATATTGACAAAACATTTATTTTCAAAATATATACAGTACCTAAGTGTATCTTACCTAACTACCTACCTCTACCTAGCATCCTAGGTACAATGCCTCAAGGACCTATTTTAGATTTAAGGTAGATAGAGGTAGGTACTTAGGTAAACAATGTATATTTACTTGGGTCAAACACAAAACGATATTACAGGTTTTTCTGAGTCTTATTTACATTAAAGGGACGCGAACGAAGTCACGGGCATCAGCTAGTACTTAATAAAAGGCATTTAGGATCAAACACAAGACAATTCAACGATTTTTAGAATGTGTGTCTGTGTATCTCTGCTTGTTTATTTCTTCGTGCATCACGTGGAAACGGCTGAACGGATTTAAATGTAACATTCACTGGTACGTTAAAGAATGACTCATACTAACACGGGACGGGACAGGGCGGGACGGGAATACCTGTCAATTTCTATAGAAATAATCACGAGATAGCTCAGAGCCCTCAGATGTCACGACGCTTTCTATAGAAATTGACAGATTTTCCCGTCCCGTCCCGTCCCGTTCTAGTGTGAGTCATCCTCACACCGGGATCGGGGTCGGGATCTCCTTTCAAGTTATAGGTGTAAAAAAAAATTGCGGGCGAAGTCGCGGGCATCAGCTAGTACTTAATAAAAGGCATTTAGGATGAAACACAAGACGATGCTCGTATTCCGGTGGGCTAGTCAAAAGTCAAGGATATAATTTTTTTTTTTATTCAACTACGTTAAAGGGTACTTTTCTATTAAGTTGTACCTATTATAAAAATGATTACTGAGTACCTACAAGCTGTTTACTATCGGCCACAAGAAAGAGCTCTACATTTCTGAACACTCAAGTGTTAAGTATTATTTTTAAACAGACACGTCCGCGAACGATACGAAATTTCTGAAAGAAAGGAAAACTGGAAAATTTAATGACCTCGGCCAGGACTCGAACCCGCGACTCTGAGCTACCAGCTCATCGCTCTTCCAACTGAGCTACCGAGACCACATTTCATAAAAACATTCCTTTCTACATAAATAACATTCATTATACCTTATCTTCGGTAGACAGACTCATAATTTACTACCCACAGAATAATATAATCTGTCCATAAGTGGTCCATAAAACAATAGGAACTAGGCTACACTCGAATAGATCGCGAATGAATATTTAATCCCGGGACTTTGTCGCGCCACACACAATGGACCTGATTGGCTGATTCATCCATCTCCGAGTCGAATTGTCTTTCAACCAGTAAAACTCTTTTGAGATACGGAACCCTAAACAAAACAAAAAAAATGTGTCAAAATATTTATTAAAAATAATAAAGAGAATGCTTAAGAAGAATAAACTTGTTAATAACTGTGGTTAACTGAAGTTTATGACGTTAGCTGTAAGTTGCAAATCATTTAATTAATAAATAAATACTGGTTAGAGCGCAGTGGTTAGGGCGTCTGCCGCAAAAGCAGGAGTTCGCTGGTTCGAGCCCTGCTCACCGGGGGTCTTGGTCACATTTTCTGTAGTATATGACATCTCTTTCAATTTATAAATAAATAAACACAAATTGCAGCAGCGAACGGATTTTGAAGTTGGACTCTTTCGCCTGCTAAATACCTATTAGAATAAAACTCGGTCTGTGTATTATTGAATGAGCGGCAGTCGGGCCATCTATTGAAAATAGCCATTTAGCTTATAATCTATTCAGTGGTCTGTAGCTAGCCTCTACCACTGTATATACTACTCTACAGAAAAATATAATTCACGTTTATTTAAATATTCCCGCGTCTCACAGATTTTATACTCTATGGTCGATGCATAACCTATGTAATGTAATGTTTGTACCTTGTAAATAACATAAAAACATTTATTTTCTTGTAAATTGTTTTTTTTTTCTTTCTCATGTTCTGAGGTGTGCAATAAAGAGTATTCTATCTATCTATCTAACCTATGCCCTATAAGGTGCCCTATATTATAACTATAACCTATAAGGGCTGTCATGTCATGATTCATCAGTTAAGATTAGACAATTAAGATTTATTATAAATTGAAAGAGATGTCAAATACTACAGAAAAAGTGACCAAGGTCCCCGGTGAGCAGGGCTGGGATCGAACCAGCGTCCTCCTGCTTTCGCGGCAGACGCCCCAACCACTGGGCCACCCGATCACGGCTAAGATCACGGTTAAGATTTATTGTTAAGTAGAGTTTAAATCTTACGATGACTTGAAAATTTTAGAATAAATATTTAAATTAAGAATTGAGTATTTTAATTGCTGTCTTAAACAATGAAACTTCATCACAACGTAGATTAATATTTCAGCAGTTAAATTTCAATAAGAAAATTGCTGGAACATTCGTTTGTTCAGTTTCCGTTCGCATTCATTCGGTTTTCAGAAAAACTTGGTTTAGGACGCGTGCCAATTCCCGAGGATTCATTGCGCGATTGCGTCCAACGGTACCTAAAAAACAAAATATAACTAATGGGCCATTTTTGTTGAAAGAAAACAAATTATAACACTTCAAACTTTCGCGATTTATACACATTTGTATATATTACATATCCATAATATATAAGTACATAAATTTCTTCCACTTTAAGTTAGCTATGAGATCATTTCCAGAAAAAAGTGTAGGTACCATTTCGTTCTTTTTGAAAATATAGGAAGTTTTGGGTGTTTTATATCCAGAATCATAAGTACTAAGCACTAAGTGTAGTAGTACTAAGTGTAATCTATACCAGTTTGTGTTATTTTTGTTGTTTTGAGGTGCAATAAAGAGTTATTGTATTGTATTGTATTGTTGTATTGTACTATTGATTTAAAAAGATAATAAAATGACCCTTTTTTGGTCATGGCAGGCTTTTGTGGCATTTTTTCACATTTTTTGCAGGAGCCGTTACTAACCTGCTTTTTTTTATAATTATGGAAAATTGTGGACTCGGTTTGTTTCTAAACGGTACACTTTTTTTTAATCACTTTTCGCAATAATATCAAGTCATTATAACTAATATATTATCGATGTGCAAATAAAAGTAATTTATTTGAATACATAAATACAATTGAAAAATACCATATAATAAAAAAAAATACCTTAAGAATTAAAAACTACATAAAAATACCTTTTTTTTTTTTATATCTCATGTATTTTATAAGCCATATACATCTTATGATTAAGTCGGCTATAAAAAATACCTTAATAGAAACAGAAAAAAAACTACTTACCTTAAAATCTAAACCAATGGTGCCCAACACGCAGGCGGCATTCCCGCGGAACTGCTAACAACGCATAAAAATATTCTAATTATCAAGTCATATCACAAGCTAAATACAAACCGAACAGACCCCGTCGCCTGCGGCCACAGATAACGACTTGAAAACGCGTCGCGTCTAATCACAAGACTTGCAAACTTTCTGCGGATGATTAAAGCTAATCTAAATTCATTTACTCCCTGTTTTTGTTAGAATAGCCCATTTGTTTTTGATTTATGGACTTGTATTTTGCTTCTGACGGATCAAACGGTTTATGTATTCAGGGCGAGCTTGTTTGTTTGTAAGTAATTTATGACACATAAAATTCTACAAGACGATAGTGAACCATGTCAACGTATTTTAATATGCCACAACTGTGAATAAATTCGCAGAAGAAACCTGCGATTTAATATCGTAACATCGCGGCACTGCTACGGGTGAAATTACATTTCTATCAATCAAAGTCTCGAAAGGTATGTTTTGTTTCAACCAAATCCCAGTGGCTTTATAAGAAAAGCATTATGTCAAGCGTGAGCTGAATTTAAAAAAAAAAAATCTAGGGTACCATTAGATTTTATGACTTCAGTCTGAGTGATTCGGATGTAAAAAAACCGGTCAAGTATGAGTCGGACTTAGCCACTAACCGCACAAATGATATTCGCCACACCCATACAGGCACGGATCTCTCAGTTCGCGGCAATTATATGGTGTTCGGTTTTTTTTTTCTGTACTTGTGCCACAATTAAGCTCTAGCATTTTGCTAAATTTCGTGATTCTACGTCATCGGGAAGTACCTACCTAAGCATTTTGATTCCCTTTGCAAATGTATGGGAAATGCGACATAAACGGCTGTATCATTTGATTGCGTTGACGTAAAGGTTTGGTTTTTTTACAGATTTAAAGAAGTGCACACCTGTTTACATAATTTTAACTTGCTACCTTAACGCGTTGCCGAGATTTAATTTAATTCAAAAAACAGTATACAGCATTACAGTAAAAACTAAAGCAATGCAACCATCAAATATAAAATCAAAACATATATACAAAACACAAAAGAGACAAACACAAACAAAATCACTTAGTACTGGGCGACGTAATAGCGTGGCTCCGTTGCGTCGTCGTGAGATAAACGACCTTGACAGACAGACGGACAACAACGTGATCATAAAAGAGTTTCGTAGTTTCCTTTTGAGGTGTGAAAGTCAGCGAGTTCTTGAATGGCGACCACGAACCGGTCAACGCAGTGTGGGAATGCCCTGGTAGAGGTAGCAGGAATCCATTGGATGCAGGCAACACACGACCAATCGACGTGGTCTCTAGCCTATGGTCAGCAGTGGACGTCTTTAAACTGACAATGATGATAATGAATATTGAGATTCCCTCTTCTCTTCTTAGTCGGACATTCTTGTCAGAGTGGTCGTGGTTGCGCAGACGAGGTACTTGGAGAGATGTTCGTTGGGTCGTAAACTTTCTCGAGGATTCCATTTTTGTCGGTTAGAGGCATTGCGAGTGCATTAGATCACGGTGGACTCGGTAGCTTGTTTAATCAGGTCAGAGAATATTGAGATTACTTTCCAAAAAAGAACGATTTGGTTTACGGAACCCTAGAAGCGTTATCCTTTTCCGTAATATAGCGTGGTGCCTGTCAGGCGCAGAAATAAGGCGCGGGAAGGAAATAATTAAAATTTCCCAGAGATAACTTATTGTGCACCAAATGTCTTGAGAATCCACATGCTCGAGCAAGAGAGAGCAGGATATACGTAGATCTTAATTCAAAAGCACGCGAAAAATTAAAAGGGGATAAAGGGGGACGGGCGTGTCAAAATATGTAAAAATTGACCTATGTTTGAAAAATATGTTTTACAAGTTTGAAGGAAATATGTTGAAGTTTTATGTATATGAATAGAAGGTACCTAGTTGTTATCAAAAGTTCTGCCGCGAAGGCAGGAAGTCGCTGGTTCGATCCCAGCAGGCGATGGTTGGTCACTTTTTCTGTAGTATATGACATTTCTTTCAATTTATAATTTATATATAGTGTATAAGTGTGACTACTTTAAAACAAAAAAAAATACATGAGTAAAAACATGTGTCACATTTAATAAATGTTTTGATTCGTGCTTTACAATTGTATCAATTTCTATTTTATTTATTTCACCTATACAATCAACATCCCTATTCTTAAAAGAATCTTTTAGCGTTAATCTTATGCGGGTAGAGTCACGAATAATAGCAGTCGGTAATGTTATGAAAAGCTTTACGAGCCATGATAACACATTGTTAATAACCGCTGCCGAGGAAATTCATTATTCACTTTTATGGACTTCCCTGAAATTTGTACTGAGATTTTTTAAACTCCTGTAAAAGGCAAATGGAGTAATCAGTATCGTGTATTGTTTTTTTTACCTAGCCATTGCTAGCGTCCCACTGCCTCTCCCTTGGATTTCCATAACTCTCTATGTTTTGTTTGATCAGGCCAATCGGTAAGGAAGGCGCCCAGTCATCTCGCCAACTCCATGGACCGATTCGGAAAAAAAATTACACGAAAAAAATAATGGTAGTCCGTATAGGCTCTCCACACAAAGAAAAATCGTGTATTTTTTTTTCCTTTTTCAGTTCACGATATTTAACCTAGTCAAGAAACTGAACTTTTATATAAATATACAGTCACATTTATAACTACCTTCAGAAAAAGATATCCACGGTTTTGTAAAAAGTGGTACGATATAACCGACTCTCCCCTACCTACAGAATCATTGTGTTCAAATTAAGCTACATGCTTAAGTTAAAGCAAATGGCAACAGAATGTCAAAGTTAGCAGAAACCATAATATATTACCTGCCAAATAAACCATTGCAACCATAAACCATACCTAGCATATCAACTAAGCAAGCTCCTCCTCAAGCATTACTCCGACTATCCATAATAATACCAACAATATTCTGAAAGCAAAATTATGTTCCCCAATTTTCTCGGAGCTTTCTCGCTAGGACGAGAATAAATTTGAAACCGCTGCGGACTTCTCGTTTCCGCAAATACTAAAAAGAGGAATTTGCTGTTTGTTATTCAGAAAACTAGTTCGTACTTGATGTCCGGGCTACTTTGCATGAAGTGATAGTGTGATTCGGAAAGTAAGTCATAAATGTCAAATGTTCTATGTCCTCATTAACCACATAACACACATAACTATACACCTGAATTTAAATTAACCTGATGTGTCTAATGCTCCATTGATTGTCAGTGAATGCTACCTAAATTGTATTTAATGTTAAATAATATTTAAAACGGGTCACTCACGTAATTTAGTCGATTTTCGCTCGACATGTTTCGTTCTTTACGAAGAACGTCATCAGGAGCGACCACCCGCGACAGAGGCAAGTCGTACACTGCGGGCTAATGCCCTATCTACTCTGGTACTTGCAGCTGGCGGCTTGCCTCTGTCGCGGGTGGTCGCTCCTGATGACGTTCTTCGTAAAGAACGAAACATGTCGAGCGAAAATCGACTAAATTACGTGAGTGACCCGTTTTAAATATTATTTAATATGTTCGAGTCTCACGAGAGTTTTATAGTTAAAATTGTATTTAATGTTATTTAAATGCACGCTGCATGCTATCTGCAGTTATTTGTGTGTATGGCGAAACATAGTGTTAATAATTTTAATATATTGTAAGACCTACTGATGTAACCACCTATGTTTAACAAATAAATAAAATTGAATTGAATTGGATTGAACCCGTTCGCCGCCATTTTGTGCTCCACATGCAACGACTTCATATCAAATGAGTCTGCCTGTTTGTTTGTTGTTTGGCGATGGTGGGACTTTATTACTTTTTTGACGTGGTGGCGAGAAAGTATGGGTGAGACAATTTCAGAGAGTCGGAGTGACCCCCTGAGTACCATACTCGGCTGACTGAGGACAAACATTGGCAGTTGTAATACGCGTGACCATTATGTGCATCCGTGGCACACGACACGGGTTCAAACCATTTAGCAGATGGCTTAAATTTGACGACGGTGCTGCCCTTCGCACTTGAACTAAAAATGAATGTATCTTACCCTAGCTTAAATTTACACCTACTGTTGTTGCTTTAAGTAAGTCATAATATTGTTTTCTGTTACCACAGTTATTATTCATTGAAATTAAATCTTAAAAACTGACTTCAGGCTATCAATAGGTTTATAAGCCCCTCTGCGCGTTGTAGACCAACCTTTGTTTTTGCTTTTATTTTTGTTTTAGTAGATAGTTTTCACAAGCAACTTTTTTGATTGACAAGGAAAATTCCCATTCTCTCAGGCATCATTTAACCCTGTGATAATGAGTACTGTAAAGGGCTTGAAACGTGGGGTCATGTGCGCAATCCTTTTACTAGTACATTATTGCAGAGGCCGGGAAACCGAATTTCGTGGATGAGTATTACATACGAATCCACGAAATTCTATTTCCGTCCGAGGCATATATAGTGCTTTTCTCCAAACATGAAAGGAAATAAAATGTATTCTTGCATAAGATTTGAAAGGAAAAATAAGGTTCCCGCCAAAACTTTCTTTTAATTGACGGTTGTGTTCATAAAAAAAGTTGAAATGTCTTTAGTTTTATTAAGCCGTATCTACACGACCTTGCACAGTGAGCCGTATGCAACTCGCGATAGAACGAGACAACCAAGCATTTGATCTCCTTCTCTCTAGAACTACTACACTACTACAAAGCCAGCCCAGGCGGGGCATTTTTAAGCACGATATGATCAGATTGATAATTTGATGTCAATCAGATTGTCTCGTCTGTACAGACCGTTTGGTCGCGGCTAAAGTATATTTGGCTGTTTGCAATATTGATAGTCCAAATATTTATTTAAAAAGTAAAAAACAATACAGTAATGGATTTTAGTACAACTTCCTGGACGCTAAAACCGTAAAATAATGAATTCGCTTTTTTTTTATTTGAGTCGGTACATAAGGAGGTTCTTTTCGTACCAATTTTGCTACATTAATGTGAACATTTCCGAGCATATTGGAGAAAAGTATTTTATTTCAAATTATGTCATTCCAAAAATTCGTCGTGCAAGAGAATTTTCAAAAGGAAATAAACAGGGTTTACAATGTGTATCGGTGAGAAGTCCAAAAAGTTATGTAACATAGAGTCAATCCTCTTCTAAGCTAAAACTGTCAAACTTTAGTGTTACTTTAAACGTGAATTTCTATGATATTATGGCATTTACTTTACGCTTTCACAGTTTCTGCTTTCAAAATTTATAAAACAGCTTAGAGGGAGGGTCCCTATCTAGAATTTATTAACTAAGTCAATTACGAAGAAAAAGGCTTAACCGATGTCAGTTCTAAAGAAGTATCCTTGAATTACCTGACTACTTTCTAAAGGACAGTTTAAAAATAGAACAAAACTGGGTAATGTGAAGACAAAGTTGGCTTTAAGTTTGGACATTTTGTGTCGTTTGACTAACCTTCCTGTTTTCACTGTGGACTGGTCTGCGTACACGCCGGAAGGAACGGCGATATTTTTCACTTTTCATGCTCAGCTGGGAAACTTCATGGATGTCCAAAGATAACAGGAAACGTGTCACGGAAAACATGTTGACGAACGTAAATTGTATTAATAATATGTTTGTATTAATATATTTGTAATTAGTCATTAGTATTTTTCACTATGAAGGCCGAAAAAATATCTGACACAATCTTAAAATACAGGGTGTAACGAAAATGTAGGTGATCCGTTTAAGGGCATATCCGGTATCAAATCGTGATTATGAAAAACACTTCCTTTTTTATTTTCAAGTTCATAAAAAAACATAAAGTAAAAAATAAAGAAATAATTAAGTCGTTTAAAAAAATGTTGCTTACCCCTGAGTTGCTAAGTACCTAACGTCAGCGCAAGAGCGAAGTTAGCCGCCCCGTCCTTTGAAGTTTGGCGCCGCGCGCCGCCTACCGCGCACACAAGGTCGAATGCCGCTGTCGCGTGACTCTAGTTAGCTTGCATTTCTTCCTCTGTGTTGCACTGTGTACGAAACATCTGCTCCTTAATCGCACCCCAGAGATAAAAATCCAGAGGCACAAGTCGACCGATCGCGGGGGCCAAGCCCAGGGCCCTGGGGCCTCCACGTCCGATCCAGCGAGCGCCGAACTCCGCATTCAGAAGCTGTCAACTCCATTTTCACCACAAGTACCACAACACAACACAACTCAACTCATCACAACGTACCTAACACTACACTAGTAGCAACCAGAAGAACTAGCTAACATGCAAACTGTTCCGTCCGACGTTTACGTGCGACTAAACAAAATTTTAAACAATTTTGCTATTGCAAATTGCCGACAGAAACGCTGCCAGAATCCAAAAGAGCGTATGTCATTTTGAATCTCGAATGAACATACGACCTTTTGGTTTGACATGTTGCTAATACTACGAATTCTACGAACACTGCGTTCTGTAAAGCTACGTTCACGCTAGACCATCATAAAATTAAAAAATAATCAAATTCAAGATACGTTAAATTACGGCCACTACAAACAAATAACCTTTACTAAGGATTGTTTTTGCGATAAAAAAAACAAATTTCAGAGCATTGAACTGAATTACAAATTTCCTTAAAAATCATTTTAAGAGTTTTAACTTTTATGGTGGTTGAAAAGTATTATTAATAAGCACGAAATTTCAAGTGTTTTTCAGTCCAATACTAAAACCAGTCCAGTACTAAAAGTTTTAAAAGACAGAAAGTAGCTAACACCATGAATTAGTGTAGGCACTAGTTTTCTAACGAATGCGAATTTGACTTCTCTGACGCAAATAACTAGAAATAATGGTTGTTTTAGAGTTCAGGTGATTTACTTAAGGAACATTTGTCACGTAATCATCAAAAAAGTTAAAGATAAACATTACTTCTATTAAATTTCGTATTAGGTATTAATGGGTGCAATAATTAAAACCCGCAAATTCCGTTTGAATAAAGTATTTGAGAACTACTCTGACCCTAACACTTACTAAAAAACTTGATAATAATTGCTTAATGTAACAAAATTTAGCTCATAATTTCAAGCAATCAACCCCATGTGAAAGACGCTTTACTTTGTAGTAGTGTAGTGTTGTGTTCTGAGAAAGCGCGCGGCGGCCTTTGTGCGCGTGCCGGCCTTTGTGCGCGTGCCGCCGCTGGGGCACGTGCGGGTTAAGGGCGACTACAAATGATATTATTTTTGCTTGTTTGGTGTTGAAAATAACTAAGTGTAAATTCGGCCAGTTAGTTCTTAACGCGTTCTTCCGCTTCGTATCAATGTGACAAATAAGTAGTTGAAGTGTGCAGATGACGACATTAAATGCAATGTAACTGTTAAAATGTACGGCCCGTGGTCTCGCAGCAGTTGGTAATTTGGAAACTAAAAACTAAATGTGCAAGTGCAGGTGGAACAAGCTGAAGCGTGAATAAAAAAGGATATTACTTATTACCTGTGCAAAATGATTGATGGTGTTAAAAACCACATGAAAGTTCGTGATGAAGAGCGTCTTGCAAAATGTTTAGGGATATTTCTGTCAAGTTACCATTTTTAGTACTTCTTAGAAAGACTTTTAAATACTTGCAAAAGATTGAAAAGGAATTTCGAAGACAACGCAAAGAGTGCAAAACCCGAGTGCGGCCAGCCTATTGGTGAGTAGGGCCAGTGAATGAGCTAATTACCAGTAGTAGTAGTACGGAGATCGTAAACCTTTTCGTGAATTAGTAAGTTTTAAAGGAAAAAAAGAAACCTTCATAACTTTTTATCTATGGCGAATTTTATTTTTTTGATATTTTTTGTGGATACTACCCACGTATATATATACGCCCTTAAACGGATCACCTACATTTTTGTTACACCCTGTATGTAAAGACATTTCAAAAATTTAAAATAAATTATTTATCATTTTCAGTTGAAAAAAACTAATATTTATTTTTATTTTTATATTGTTTATTTTTAAATGAAAATACAATAATTTTAAATATTAAATAAAATAAATACACAAATAAAACAAAATAAATAAATTATTCAATTAATTGGTATTATTTGAGGAATAAAAGAATATCATAGCGCGTGTCTACATATTTTTGCGGCGTACATATCGGAAAATATGGATTCGCGGGTGACTAATTCCAACGTAACTGACACTTGACATACCCACTTCATATTCCCTACGTCATTATCATGTCATATTGATAATTTCCACGGAAGTTAGCCTCGAAATGTCACTTAAACACGTTCGAACAGGTCTCCAGGTGACTGTAAAAGTACGTATGTTTTTAGGGGTCAGAACGCAAACGAACCGGGAAGTGGGACTGAAGCATGTCTGCCGAATAAATACCGAACGTTGGACAAAAATTATCACAGAATAGACACCACATCAGGGATGACCTGAAGGCCTAGTATAAAAATTGTACGATATTAACTCCTCGACCGCGTTAGCGTATCGGGAGTTCAAATTATGTTTGCCGTTTACTTAAATCATCCGCCAACTTTCATATCTTGACCCCTCGATACGCTAACGCGGTCGAGGAGTTAATGTCGTACAACTTTTATACTAGGCCTTCTGGCTCAATTTCACCACGGCGACAGGGTTAACAATTGTCAGCATGATTATTACTGGTATTAAAGGCATCTATCGGCTACGGGCGCCGCTTACTATTGTACGGGCTGTATACTTTTTTGCCGCTAACATGTCATTTATAAAAACATCATTATTACCATTAAAAAAACTAATGTTTTTTAAAAAAAACACGACATGTCGTGAAATTCCGACACAGAATCATTCTCATGTCAAAAACTACCGACAATTATTTGATACATTATCGTGACAATTGTCAAAAAGCCTTCACCAAAAAATTATCCATTTATTGACGATACATTGCGATAGTATTTAAATGATCAAAATAGTGGCAAACAAGCACACAGCGCACGGGATGGTGAGCGGTTCCTGTAGCCTATATCCCTAAAACGCCTGTAATAGTCATTTTAGGAATTGTCGCACTTGTGTGGTTGAGGCCTGAACACATTTAACGGGAAATGGCAGGAGTTTGCACTTGACAGAATTAAATTACGGGACAGAGGGCAGGTCTCTGCTCACCAGTGGGACACTGAATCGGGCTAAGGAAAAAAAGTCCGGCGAAAATTCGTTGAAGCTTACAATTCTGTTTGAATTATTACCAAAAGCGGTCTCCACGAGGAAAGGATTTAAAAATCCTAGAAAAAATATTATTTATTATCCTTTCCTCGTGGAGATTTCTGATCACTGAAGGATAACACTGGATTTAACCATAGATTGAGTTGCTTAACTTAAAATCCTTTCAACGGATCGTAGTTTCTAGAGTAGAAAAATACGAAAACCCATTGAAATCAAGAACTCAATATCAATCGGATCGATGGTTTTCGAATCCAATTCACATGGAATCCGGTCTTTAATTGATGTAAGCGTAAGCGAATATCGCCGGCTCGTAAGGTCATTCTTTAAATACCTATGTTTTTTTTATTTTTTTATTTTTTATTCAAAAATGATATTTAAGTACTTTTCCTTCATATGTCTGGGGACGCCCTGTATACATGATAATATGTATATAGCTTCTGAGAAAATTAGTCTCGCTTTTGATTTTCTGTATACAGAAGGCCCCGGGGGATGTCTGATGCAGATATTTGTTGCGATAGTTTCTAGACAGTTCGCTGTCATGTTCAACTGCTTAGAAAATAGGTACGTGGGTATAACCTATATGAAGTGTCATCATAAATTGTAAGAGTTATAGACAATTAATAGTATTAGGTACCTACTCAATATGTCATTATTTCTTCTTATCTTCCACGAGCCGTAGGCGAGTGGCAATACTCGGGACAAGTGAAAAATGACATATCCGCACGTGAATCGAACAACGTTTTTCAATACAGATCCGAAAAAAATTAAAAAACATTAGAACGAATTTGAAAGTTTTATTATTATTTCCGTGGCAAGATTGTAATACAGTTGATATATTAAGAACATATTCAAAATGTTTATCTTATTTTCTTTACTTTGTCATTTTCAATCTCATAATCATTTTTTCTCATAAACAAAATAATAAATCGCATGTGACAAATCGTATCGTCCGTCATGTCTTACAGGGCCTTCGAACATGTTTCCTGATTGAAAAACGCCTCTACTTTGACTGACGTTTCGTTGGACGTTTCGTTTCATACACACAGATTTATGAGAACTGTTTTCAATGTAAATATTTTTAATGAATGATCATTAGTATGATGAAGAAGTAATTATTGAAATATCAAATATAAATATCTTTAATATTAGTGCGTTAATAGTAGTTATTTAGTTTTATTAAACCCCGGTAAAGTTAACGAACAATAATACTCTTCGGTAAGCAGTCATGAATGGGAACTAGGGCTTCCAATACCGGTAACAGGGTAGCCGGCTAGGGTACCGGCTAGGGTTTCCAGTACCGGTGGTAGGGGTCCAATCCCGGGATCCCGGTATTGCCCATACAAAAAATACCGGTATTGGAAGCCCTAATTGGAACACAACTAAATTTAAAAAGATTGGAAAAGTAAAAAGCACTAGTTCGCAAAAACAAACTTTGCGCACGCAAAACAGCCAAATAAAGGGCACTTTTTGAGCAACTGTATTGAAAAAAACATTGCACATTAAGATCTATTTGTGTGTACGGACTATTCACAACACAGATGCGTATGCCCATTTGGGCTTGTACTTCGACACAGGGGAAACTCCCTGTGTTCGTTGAACTATCTACGATTCTCTACGATCTCAAGATTTCTAGTGAGAGTCCGAATAACGGGTGTATCTCAACAAATATAAGAAAGTGTATACCAAAAGTTAGTGGGTACCTAATCGGTACTACTTAGTACCTCTGTTTGATATTACAATCAGTTACACCCGCCAACCTGACAGGTTGTAAATCTCAGCATGTAAATATTGGTCGCGACCCCCTCGACATGAAAGAGAAAAATCACGACCCCATATCCGCCGCTAATTGTAACCCGTGTTGGTTTATACCGCGATCTGTAGCGACCCCCCAACAAAAGTTTTGCGAACCCCTGTGTTGTCGCGCCAAAGCTTTGCGAGCCGTAGCGACCCCCCAACAAAAGCTTTGCAAACTGGGTATTTACTCACACTTTGAAAAACACTGCGTCTAATTGATTGTTTATTCTGTATATTCTGTACAATAAAAAGTGTTCTATCTATCTCGCCATCTATGTAGGTAGGTACTACTCCATAGTTTTGGCAAACTAATTTATGCAAACAATTGAGACCGTAGCAAACAAAGCTTCCGTATAAACGGTCCGGATTATCCGGCCGGACGTCAAATGCCGTGCCGTGTTACGAGATAAGTTAAAAGCAATGTATGACGTAAAGGGGACGGATGGGGGAAATAGGGGCGTGTTTACGTTTAAACTGGGTAATGCTTTGTTTAAATATTACACCTTGATATGTGAGTGTTTTAAAGGGTCATTTTCAGTCGTATTTCTGCTAACGTATTAAATGCGGGTAAAACTTCTGTTTTAAAAGTTACTTAACTAAATACTTTTCTGTTCCTGAAACAAAGCCTTTAACGGTGGTTAATCGCGTACAACTTTGAAAACTAACCTCCGACGTTTGGAGGGCGACATTGACACTAGGTATGTGACTCTGTCACACTACACTCACGATATCCGATTCTGATGATTTTATGATGCGTGGACCTATATATTTATTTACACTTGACGTATACGACATTTTTAGCCCTACTCCCCTATCCCAATTCCCACTATATCACCAGGGGATATACCCAAAAAGAAAAAAACCGGCCAAGTATGAGTCGGACTCGCCGCCCGAATGTTCCCCCCCATTTATGACCATAGGTACATAAGAATACTGTTGGCACGGAACTCTCAGTGTGCGACAATTATACAGTTTTCGGATTTTTTCCTGTATTTGTGCTATTCTATTTTATGTCGATTCTAGGTCGACGGAAAGTACGTTTTGATTACCATTGGAAATGTATGGGAAATGTGACATAAATGGCCGTATCTTTTGGTTGCAATGACTTAGAGGTTTGGTTTTTTCACAGATTTAAGAGACCACAGACTTGTGTATGTGGTATTAATTTCAACTAGACACCTTTACGCGTTCCCGAGATAAAGGGTGTTGACAGACAAACAGACAGACAGACAGACGGACGGACGGACAGACAGACGGACAACAAAGTGATCCTATAAGGGCAAATAAAATAAAGGGACTAGATGCCACCGTTTCCATTTACGTGTCAGCCACACATTGCCGCAAACAAAAATAAAAAAAAACATTCGCAAAACAAACAAACATCGGCAACAAAAAATGAAATAAACAACAAAAACGATCCGTCTTATTCAAACAGCTATAAGCTAAGCGGTGGAGTTAGGTCGGCGTCACAGATTACGTACGTTATTTGCGTTGCAGATACGTCACTTGCAAAACCTACCAACTAAAAAACTAATTACGCTGGCCCAACGATCTAAAATTATAATAATATTATTATGGATGGCAAGAAATTGATACAGCACTGAGAATTTGTTCAGGGTACATTCCACTTAACAAGTTCCTTCAGATTCACGATGCGCAAAGTTGCTACACCCAACTGCTCAGAGTGTGATACTCGTATGATTGAAGATGTTTACCATATCTTAATGGAATTTGTGCAGAACGAGTCTTTAAGGAGCCAGCTGAAAACATCCTATGATATATTTATTAATGTTGGCAGCTGTAATAGTGCTAAGTAATTGTCAGATGAAGCCAGAGCAATTTTCAAGCTAGTTAATATAGGTATAAGTAATCGTAGTTAAGTGTGTTTGTGTGATGATCATATGGAGTGACATTAATCTGGTCTCCAACATGAGAGCTCGCCACTTTACCTTGCACTATATCTCGCTAGTTTGTAATACAATAATTATTTATGTACACACGCGTTCAATTTATGAATGGATTCAACTGTCCATGCAATTTTAAACGCGATAGTACCTAGTATGCGTAGCGAGTGGTTCACAAATAGGAATCCTCAGCTTTGCAAGGGTCCCAAAGAACGAGAGATGAACAAACTATGTGCCGCCAAGTGTAATAAAGCATTTTTGTGTTTAGTGTGTGTGTGTGTGTGTGTGTGTGTGTGTGTGTGTGTGTGTGTGTGTGTGTGTTCGTGTGTGAGTATGTCCGTGTTGGTTTAAGATAATATTTTTAAAAGGTCTTCAGCTTCTGTGTAGTTTAAGGACTTTAATCTGTATCTGCATTGTTAAGTAATCTATCCGGGTGCGACGCAAATAATTTTGACAAACAAGCACCCGTGAATCATCGGCAATGTACAGCCGACTGTACATTTGTCAGACGGCGGCGCGACACGTTCGCATTTGTTAGGATTTAGGGCGTATGATGGTCGCGGATATCCATGTGACGTCACTTCTTGACATGTCATTGAAAGAGATAAATTTGTCTCCAAATTGATATACACGGTGTGAGAATTGCGAGAGATTTTAACAGCACATTCCTGAGGCCAAAGGAAACAAAATGTCATATTAAGTGCATTGGATTAGGGCTAGTTTCTGAGATAATTGCAATTTTTATTTAGACATAATTTTACCGCCACTCGGTTAATAACGCGTTTTGGAATGTGATAATGCTACTATGTGTGTGTAGTCTAGACATGATTTTTGACAGACTTTAAAGTGACACTGTGATGTCTTTGCAAAACTCGGCTCTACAAAAAAAAAAACATTTCTTTTTGTATTTTAAGTTGGCTTTTTCTAAATGAAATTTACTTAGCATGTATCAAAGCATTTAAAAAATTTGGTCGAAATTACCAAAATTCACATGACATTTTTTTGTTTATTTTAGCCTCAGGAATACGCTGTTAAAATCTCTCGCAATGCTCACGGGCACCGTGCATTGTAGGTACTATAGCGTTCAGAATTGCATGGGAAATTTATGAATGAATTCATTCATAAAGTTTGCCCATCCAATTCTGAACGCGTGTGTACATGCATACTTGACGCCTATTTGCAGAATTGTTGATTTTTGAATATGTTAGTGGCACACAAGCGTACGGTCCGCTCATTAGTAAGCGGCACCCGTAGCCCATGGACGCTTGCAATAACAGTAATAGTGATGCTGACAATTGTCAGTCACCGTGGTGAAATAGACCTGGGGGCCTTACCATTGGGCCCCCAGTTAAGTTGTTTGTCATCGATTCAGTTTATGTCCTAAACTGAATCGCGTTAAGATATCATGGCAAGGCCCCTGAAGGCCTACCACGAACCACGAACGAAGTTTCACCTCTCTGTCGCACTTGAGTGAGAAATCACAAGTGCGAAAGGGAGGTATACTTTCGCGGTTCGTGGTAGGCGCTCTGATTTATTTATGTTTCTGTGTTTTTGCCTTGTAATAAACCTTGAGAAAAACAACTTTAGTTATAATAATATTAGTATCCGACTAGTTTGACTAGCCTTCATGTCTAGAGGTTTATCTCCGTGATATATAGACGGCCAACTGAGATAAATGTAAAACCTCCTGACTACGGACTATCGCCGATGTCTGCTGGCGCGGAATAAGATTAAGATTACAGTAACGGATGGCGCAAGTACAATAGTATTAATGGAATAACATTTTATACTACGACGGTAACAAACAAGCATACGGCCCGCCTGATGGTAAGCGGTCACCGTAGCCTATGGACACCTGCAACTCCAGGGAAAAAGGACAGCACAGCAGCAGCAGGAAGGTCAACACAGTGGATCCTCTTGGAGCTCTGGTGACCTTACTCACCAACAGAAACACAACACTATGAGCAGGGTCTAGTGTTATTAAACTGCGGTTTTCTGTAAGGTGGAGGTACTTCCGCAGATGGGCTCTGCTCCAGATTTGAGCGAAACGACATTCGTTGTGCTGTGCCCTACGATACTAAACGATATGCACATACCCCATACCTCTCTTAACATAGTTTATTAAGAGGCCACAATGATCAAATTGTTATCATTCAGGAGTCTCTTTAGGTTTCGTACCTCAAACGGAAAGTAACGGAATCCTTAGAAGATCACTTTCTTAAGGTCAAAGTTTTTATTCATTTGACGACCTAAACTGAGTCGCTTCCATACAGCTGAATCTAAACTGAATCGCGTTAAGACGTTATGGTATGGCCCCAGCTAGTCTATGATGGTCGAGTTTTAATCGTTTACCGACGTTGCTGTCACGTTCTAACAAGTGTGTATGTGCGAAAGTGACGCATAGCGTGATAAGCGATAAAATGGCAACCATGCTAACCCTACTGGTGTCAATGTCACGTTCAGCTGTGTTCACCGATCCGAAAGATAATTTGATTGCCGTGTATCTGACATTATCCATCGAATTAACTAGTTCGGTAATTCATTTTGAATTTAGTAAATTGAATTGTTAATCTAGTGCATTTCATTAAAATTGGTTGAATGTAATGTTAAATTAACGCTGTAGAGTTGAGCAAACTTTTGAATTTTCTAAAAGCAGTTTATAGATCAGTCTTTTGGCGAACGTTCGCCTATTTATCCAACTGTAAATCTCTTAATCATTTAAAAAAAGCAGTTTATACAGTCTTTTGGCGAGCGTTGGCCTATTCCAGATTTTATCAAACTGTAAATCTCTTAAACCATTTTGTAATCAGTTAAGCCATTTTGTAATCGGTTAAGCCATTTTGTAATCAGTTAAGTAAGCCATTTTGTAATCATTTAGCCATTTTGTAATCAGTTAAGTAAGCCATTTTGTAATCATTTAGCCATTTTGTAATCAGTGAAGCCATTTTGTTATCAGTTAAGCCATTTTGTAATCAGTTAAGCCATTTTGTAATCAGTTAGAAATTTTGTAATCAGTTAAGCCATTTTGTAATTAGTTGTGTCATTTTGTAATCAGTTAAGCCATTTTTGATTTTTTAGCAAAAAACGTGTCTTCTCGGTTAGATGGGCGTATAAGCCGTAAGCTGCGAAGATACTCCATTTTAGGGTTCCGTACCAAAATGTTAAAAAAGGAACCCTTATGGTGCGAGTTATTCTGTCTGTCTGCTTGTCTGTCACATCGTTAAATATTTTGAGAACTACTTGAGCTACCGATTCGAAATTTGGAATAGTTGTAAACAAAGTTAACGCAGACACATTGAGAGAAGATTTACAATACAATACAATACAAATACTCTTTATTGCACACCTCAATAGAAATAGGTTCAGAAATACAACAGACAAAAAAAGAGGTAAACAACAGGCGGTCTTATCGCTAAAAAGCGATCTCTTCCAGACAACCTTTAGGTAGCGGAATAAGTTAAAAAAAAACATGTCGGTAGGCATTGCGAAACAGTGAAAGAAGCGTCGCATAAAACACTTAAACTCAAAACAAATCAATAACTATACAAACAAACATACATACATACATACAATACAAATATATATAAATACACATAGTTTAATTTATTTTCAATGAGAAATGCCCGATAAAAGAGGGGGTAAAAATTAAAAGTTTGGTTAGGTTTGCACATTCTTAAACAATGATTTAAAATATTTTTACAATGAAAAATTTTTGTTATGTATAAGTAAAAAAAAATCCCTCCTTTATCTTCGATGTTTCTGAAGGTAAAAATATGATTTTTTTACAGTAACTGAATATTATTATAAACATTACAGGAAAAATATGACATTGACCGTAACTTCATTAACTTTTTCTTTAATAAAAAAAAACTTTTCGGGAAAAAATTTAAAAAACCAACTTAGATTGTTTTTTTTCTTTAAATTTATGCTAAACGTACTTATTATTTTAACTATTGACATTTTGGAGTATAGGTATATAGACAATTGCGTCTGAAATAAACCACTTCATTTCATAACTACAGTTAAAAAATATTGGTTTACGTCATAAAAAAAATCAAGGAAAAACAAACTCGCATACTAACTCGGTGCCGTACAAACGACTGACCCAATCTGTCGATACATGTGGCTGACGATAAATTTCTAATTCTAGGTGGAGTTGCAACATAAAAAGAAAAGCATGGGCACAGCGGATGTATATCATTTAGTGTGGTAGGGCACAGCACAACGAATGTCGCCACGCTCAAATCTGGAGCAGAGCCCATCTGGGGAAGTACCTCCACCTTATAGAAAACCGCAGTTAAATAACACTAGAACCTACTCATAGTGTTGTGTTTCTGTTGGTGAGTAAGGTCGCCAGAGCTCCAAGAGGATTCAGTATGTTGACTTCTGGGGACCCACGGAGCAAAGCTTGCCCCTTTAGCTGTTAACACAGCGAATCCTCCTTTTTTTCAAAGGGTCGGCAACGCGCATGTAACACCCCTGGAGTTGCAGGCGTCCATAAGCTACGGTGAACGCTTACCATCAGGCGGGCTGTATGCTTGTTTGTCACCGTCGTTATTTAAATAAAATACGGAACCCTTGGTGCGCGAGTTTAACTCGCACTTAGCCGGTTTTTTATAAAAAGAAAAGGAAATCTCTAAATAAAACACCCATTTTCAGGTATCCTGTTACCGTAAGTAACCAAACGAGTTTCTGAATTGGCCAAACGAAGATCGAGTCACGTTCACCGTGCCACATTCGAACTTCTCAAATTGTTCTCATCTTTACTTTACTCGCTATGCATCTCACTCAAATTGTGTGAGTTAGAGCGAGATGCACAGCAAGAGATATGAAATGAAGTCAAGTTGTAATAGTCGAATGGCGTTAAAGGTTCCGTCGAATGGCTTTAACGTCGCTATTCTTTCAATGGGTTCTCAAATTTGCATACACATTTTTATGCTTTCAATATGTGGAACATAGAAACCAAATAGGCTATCTTTTTAAGCTTTCTGTGGGAGATCTGGTTTCATAAAATTGCCATTATTTGAAGAATTCAACTATAGATATATGAATACAACCAAAGTGCAAAAAATATGTATACACGATCTTGATATTTAGGTACTAAAGTTCTGTATCCTGTAGTCCTGTGTGTAGTCCTGTCCTGTAAGAAGGCTCAAAGTCACCCAAAGGGCAATGGAGAGAGCTATGCTAGGAGTCTCTCTGCGAGATCGTATCAGAAATGAGACCATCCGCAGCAGAACCAAAGTAACCGATATAGCTCTCCGAATCGCTAAACTTAAGTGGCAGTGGGCGGGGCACATTGCACGTAGAACCGATGGCCGTTGGGGCGGAAAGGTTCTCGAGTGGCGATCGCGTACCGGAAGGCGCAGCGTGGGTAGGCCCCCCGCAAGGTGGACTGATGACCTGGTGAAGGTCGCAGGAGTCCGCTGGATGCGGGTGGCGCAGGACCAGTCATTGTGGAAATCTTTGGGGGAGGCCTATGTCCAGCAGTGGACGTCTTTCGGCTGAAATGATGATGATGATGATGATGAAAGTCCTGTATACTTATTTTTGGCACTTTGGGCATGTTCATATTTTTGTAGTTGACTGTACAAGAAAACGTGTCTAGTTTGAAAACACACCGTGTTTGTTGATTTCCTTTACATCTCTTTTACTAAGAAAATATTACTTTTTGTAAAAAAATATACAAAAATGGCTTAATATACCATACAATTTTAAATCATGAATGAAATCATTTATTTATGATAAATTTAAAGGGCGTCTGCCGCGAAAGCAGGAGGTCGCTGGTTCGATTTCAGCGCGGCTCACCGGGGGCCTTAGTCACTTTTTCTGTAGTATATGACATCTCTTTCAATTTATAATTAAAATACCATGTTTAAAATAGATTTTTTTAGAAGTCTTCATATTTTTTTTCATGATTTTTTTCATTATTGTTGGACGTGCGGTTCAAAAGTCAGAGGCGCGGAGTTATTTAACTTCTGGAGCGATTATTACCGAAAACATTTAAGTACTTTATCAAAAATGTTTTTAACAAACCCTACTCTTTATTAAATATCTATCCAACGATACCAAAGTTGAAACAAAAAATAAATAACCCCCACTTTACATGTAATGAACCGGCTGTAATTTTTTCCCCACTGTTTATTTTACCACTTTGTTGCCATGATATATGGACATATTTTTTATTCCGTTGTCTTTTTTTTTTGCGTCGGATTTGTATGAAATTTGGTAGAGTTCCTTATTCTACGCTATATAATAGATACGAAATCTCAATGTGCGCCAAAAATTTTGTGCTAAATAATTTTCCCAGTGGGAAAATTACGAAGATCCCATACGATTTCGTAACTCAGTGGAAAAATATGTGGGACATACTTGAAAATTGGGTCTATCTTGAAGAGAATAAGGAACTCTTCATACCTACCAAACATTAAAATCTGAGGCAAAAAAAAAGCGACAACAAATAAAAATCCTTCCAAATATTGTATATTCATAGCAAATTGAGAAAGAATGAAGAATATCTAAATTAGAACCCGCTTTGATACAGAAAAAAACATAAAAAACACGACGAGACAGACAGAACACAGATACAGAGAGCCCATCTCACAAATTATTTTTACCGGTAAAAAAAATGATTGTCATAAAATACCTGCGAGTGTATTTGAATCTCCGATAATGCTTGGCTTCGTCACTTAACTCAATAGCGCGCCAAAGGCGAACTCTTCTGAACAGCGCTTATTGCATCACAGTATTCTCATTGGCGAAGGGACCTTGGACGAATACGATACTTGAGCCTCGGTCGTTCTGCCGCTGCCGCGTGCGGCTGATGGATGACACCGGACGCCGCGGACAGCGGGCGCTTGACCGCCATGCCATATTGACTATCGGTACATCGAAGTGTTGAATATGAGAAATTGAAATTTTAGACACGACCCGGTCTAACGTAAATCATTTTTAATACCGGTAATTCAGAATTGCCATCACCGGAACTGATATAAGTTTCAAACCAAATTACCGGTTTTACCAGCCCTATGTGTTTGGAACGACGAGTTGGTGAGGATCGCTGGGTCTCGTTGGATGCAGGTGGCTGTAGACCGGTCGCGCTGGAGTTCGATTGGAGAGGCCTATGTTCAGCAGTGGACGCTTATAGGCTAAAATGATGATGATGATGATGTGTTTACCATAGTAAGTCGTAGTCGATAGGGACTGCGCCATTGAAAGTTTGTCCGTCTCACTTCTACCACTACTTTCGTAGGACTTCAATAGCTTCCTGGACCATCCTAGGTATGTAGTGCTTTTCCGTCACTTTCGGATCAGTGGATACCAGACCTTCGACAGCTGAAAACCATCATCTCTGTTAAAGTTTTTATATTTAAGGACTTCAATAGCTTCCTTGACCATCCTAGGAATGCAATGCTTTTCCGTCGAGAGAATCTGAGGGTTATGTAACTCAATCCAGGGATTTGTTCCGTCTCTGTAACAGGGTAGATCGCTATGGCGTGTGGGTAGATCACAACTAAAAACTCGCAGCTCGTCAGTTTACTCCGTGAACATGACGCTTGCAACAGAGTCGAAATATCGGGTGCTCAATAAAACAAACATACATGGTAATTATCCCGTTTTAGATATTAGTTATAATGCAAATGACCAATTGACCAAGCTTAAAATTGTCAATGCGCTTTTGCTCGTCAAGCGATCAAAATAACCTCAAAGACGCTTTTAACCGCTATACAGTGCGATTCGATTTGCTCTCTTTTAGTGGTAATGCAAGAACAAAGGCAGGTTTGACTTTCAAAAGAATACTTCGAATGTTGGTCAATGTCAGCGTCTAGTAATTTCTTAGAATCGACGGTTTTGAAATTGCAGAGTCAAGAGTCGACTAACGCAACATCCTAAGAGCGTGATGCATTTTCTTTGGTGACAAGAGCGAGGCTCTTGAAATCAACTGAAGTCAATCAAGGACCAGCTAGTCTATTATGGTCGGGTTTTATCGTCTACCCCCGTGGCTGTCACGTTTTAATAAGTATGTAAGTGCGAAAGTGACGCATGGCGTGATAGTCGATAAAATGACAAGTTGACAACCATGCTAACCCTCCTGGACCTGTAACACGGAAATCGAACGATTGCGGATTTGTATTTCCATCTCTGTCACACTTGCATATAGGAGTGGCAAAGAGGTTTTCCCGTCAATGCTAATTTTCGATGTTCGTGGTAGGCTGTAAACGAGTACGTCAAATCTTGGGATTAGTTGCCAAATTAATTGGCTATTAATATTTTTCCACTCCTGATCACCGATTCAAAATCATCGTGTGTAGTACGTAGGTACGTATCATTTAAATTCTGTTCTACAGCCGAGACAATTTGTATCTCCCTCTCTATTGCACTTAAGTATTCGTGCAAAAGAGATGCAGAACGAAAACGATTAATTTTCGATAATTATGGTAAGCCCACTGCTCTTGTACCTAAATCCACTCTTAGCATTGTAGGTTATCGTTTATCGTACTATTTAATTCGCTAATTTAAGGAAAATATTTTGAAGTTTTAGGTTAATTAGGCCAAAATTGTAAATATGAAACGGTTCGTTTAATTAAAAGATAAAAAACGACCAAGCGCGAGTTGACTCGCGGACTGCGAGTTCTGTACCGTCATAAATTTTTTATTGGCACGGAATTCAAATTGTTTTCTACTTCAAGCTTGCTTGCTTTTTGCCAAATATCATGGTTCTAGGCCAATTCCTATAAATTATTTATTTATTTATTTAAACTTTATTGCGCAATTATATTAATGTACAAATGACGGACTTAACGCCTTTAGGCATTTTTTTTTTAATTTTATTGCACAGTAAATAATGTACAAAAGGCGAACTTAATGCCAGAAGGCATTCTCTACCAGTTAACCTTTGGGCCAAACAGAGATCAAAATTTATAGGTGCGGGAAGTTATTATGAAACAAGAGAAAAAAAAGTTTAGCGATTCGGAGAGCTATATCGGTTACTTTGGTTCTGCTGCGGATGGTCTCATTTCTGATACTCTGCTTAGAGCATTTTGCATTTTTTTTTTTGGTACATTTTAAAATGATTGTCGTTGGTTGAAAAATAAATGAACAGGGGCCTTACTATGACGTCTTAACGCGACTCAGTTTAGGACCTAACCTGAGTCGCTGCCATACAACAGAAGGCCTGGTATAAAATTGTACGACATTAACTTCTCGATCGCGTTAGCGTATCGAGAGTTCAAATTATGTTTGCCGTTTATTTAAATCATCCGGCAATTTTCATATTTTGACCCCTCGATACGCTAACACGGTCGAGAAGGAAATGTACAATTTTATACTAGGCCATCTGAGCACAGTTAAGGACCTAAACTGAATCGCGTTAAGACGTCATGGTATAAGGCCCGTTAATTGAATTAAGGGGCGTATCTTTGTTTTAACTTAGAGGTTCACAACAGGTAGAGGTTTAGTTTTTTCACAGCATTACGGGACCGCAGACCTCAGTATATGGTATTAATGTTGACTTGTTACTTCGCGTTCCCAGTAGAAACTCTTGACAGACAGACAACAAAGTGATCCTACGATAGTTTTTTTTAGGTGGGAACCCTAAAATGATTACTAATAAATACTAAATACCAGCAAAATGGACGTTGTCTCTATATAATTATGGTTCTGCAAGCTTAGCGTTATCACAATTAAAAATATCTATAAGGAAGCTGGACATAGGAAAAATGTTCCCAAAACTAGTTGGAGAACACTTTAGAACGATAATTTAGTTCATTACATATTAGACCGGAAAAAACATTAAACGTGACTTCTACAACACATAGGGTATGTACCTAATTTTATAAATATTGATAAAAATAAAACATTTTGTGTCCATTCTGTGTGACATACGGGATTACATATTTTTTATTAATAGACTGAAATTGTTATTTATTTTTTTGTATTCGATTACAACTGATATTTTTTTCTAATACGCATATTTTTGTAGTTTTTTAAAGACTAAAAGATATATTATGTAAATTTGATGTGTGTGTGTGTGTGTTTTTTATCAATTGTTTTTAGCTTTTAACCTTATTCATGGAAGAAGATAGAGGACGTGTTAAATGTTTAAGGTAATTCTATATTTGTCGACGTTTTTAACTAAAATAATCTAAAAAACCTGGCTTATACCTTCTAATCCAGAGGTAAACTAGGCCTTAAATGATTCCTATTTAAATCATTCGGATTGAAAGTCGCATGCTCTTACCGCTGGGCCACCAACGCTCTTTCCAAATAAAAAACATCCAATCCTAATTAAATTACATCTGGCAGTTATTTTATACGCTCTTTTTCTACACGCCAACAAAGTCTTTATTTCTTTACACACGTATAAAACGGCAGTATTGTTTTTTATCGAAGGGTTTTGTCTCTTCAAGCTATCAGGGATAAAAGTGGCACTTTTTATCCCTGCTGGGAGGGATCAAAGTCAAAGAACTATTCTGTTTAAGACACATATGTTTCAGATCGACAATGATCAGAATCGTCTACATCCTATGCATCATGGCGCTGCTCGGGGCAGCAACGCAGGGCGGTGGCGAACAAAGCAGCGAAATAAAAGGCATGGCAGACGAAGCACTCCTCTTCATCACAAACCTGGTGTTGGCTCCGCACTTGAGCAGTAAACCGAATGAAGTTGGTGGAGATGGTCTCTGGAACGGCTTGTCTGGAATACCTGCTGTGACTGTGCCTGCGTAGGATATTGATACACTGCTCTGCTGGTTTGGTTTTGGCGTCAATGACCTAGTTAATACTGAATCTATCTAAAACACAAAATGGCACTACCCTACCACAAATATTTACAGAACTCCAGATTCCTTGGCATTATACTGGACTACATTTTAATTTTGCATAAAGCAGAGACCTCTGCGAATGAAATTAACAAATTGACAATTGAAGGAAATATTGGAAAATTCCCCGTGTCCAGAGGGATAGAAACTCAAGACCTCTCCTGAACACCGGTTAGATTGCTCTGCCAATTGAGCTATCGACGCCCGATCGACCCCGGCGAATGTTTTGAACCTCTACGCGGGGAAATTTTAAATTTTTCTTTCAATTATAAAAATTGGACTAAATTATCAAAAAATCGTATTTCGCCATGCATTTATTTTTGCACAAAATCAATTCAGTAATTGTGCTTGCGACAGTAATATATCGTTACGTACAAAATTCACAGTATTTTAGACATAGTAGGTACTTAATTTTATTATTATCATTTACTTGTTTGTTCTTAATAAATGTAAATATCACCAAAGCGTTTTATTGTCATTCAAACTTGTGTAGTTTTTTCTGCTTTAAGTTAGTTCATCGAAAAATCTCAAACAAATATAATATAATTTATTATGTATTGTTATTACAACGTACGTATTTGTATCTCAACATGTAATATATTTAGATCGCATAGCACGCCTATTATTGTAGAAATACGTGAGTTTTATACGTTTTCATTCAATATTAATGTCAATATGACTCACAAAAGTTTGAATTATAGAGCCACATATTGTAAATATTTGTACTATTTTTTTAATTTTATTTAAAAAAATAAGTCTAGCCGAGTTTCTTGCCTGAAAAATCTTCTCGGGTTGTGGTGTAGGGTTAGAACCGGTAGTAGCTTTTTTCTTACCTCCATAAGTGCATTGGAATGTGCCTAAATTGAAAAATAAAGATATTCATCATTTATTTATTTATCATTATCATTAATTGAATGAAAGAATATTTTTATCTAGGTATACAGAATCATGGACGTTGTTAGTAACTAGACAGCATAGAGCATAAAACACTTAGGTGTGACAATTGGCAACCCACTGGAGGCCTTGGTCACTTTTTCTGTAGTATATGACATATCTTTAAATTTATAGTCTATCAAGTTCTTATTTGGCGGAATAGCAAAGTAACTTTATTTTTGTAGTAAATATTGACCTCCACAATACCTAATACAATAAATTTGCAAATTTTCTTAACTTCTAAATTAACTCAACTCCCAAATTATATAAGATCTATCACTGATTTACCTCACATTTAATCTCCTATCTGAATAACTCACCGATATATAAATCTGTGGCTGTATTTAAATAATAAACCTCTGGAGACATTTCAAAGATATCAACCTGACATTTGTTTCATCCCTTTGTCTTTATTTATGTTTGAACTCAATATTTTATATCAAGTAGCTAAATGTATGTTGATTTGGAGAGACAGGTTATTTATACCTGACTCAAATATATGTCATTTCAGGTTAACTTTTGTTTACATCTTTATTAAATCACAATAATACAATGGGTTGTGTTCTAAAGACGTCCACTTCTCACCATCGCACCGCTCGCGACAAGGCTAGTACCACGAAATTCGAACGATTGCGGATTTGTATCTCCATCTCTGTCACACTTGCATATTGGTGTGACAAAGAGGTCTTTCCGTCAATGCCAATTTTCGATGTTCGTGGTAGGCCTGCAGGGCGCTCATTCACACACCTTGCAACCAAAATGGTCGCGCACTGTGCAGTTTCAGAGGAATTTCCTCCCGCAGACGCTCCGGCTGTGGAATGAGCTCCCTGCTGAGGCTGTCCCGAAAGATTACAGCGTGGAGTTTTCAAAAATGGAGTGTACATTGAAATTAAACACTTTAGAACGGATTAATCGCGTTTATTAACACCATGATCCTACGTTTCGAGCCCTTTACAGCACTCGTTTTCACAGGGTTAAGATGATGACTGAGAGAATGCTGAATGTGATGAGAATGGAGTGTACATGTTATTGGGTCGGTAACGCGCATGTGACCACTGGAGATGCAGGCGTCTATAGGCTACGATGACCGCTTTCCACCAGACGGGCCGTATGATTGTTTGCCACTATCGTGGTATTTAAAAAAAAAAAAATATCTCATACGGGTTACAATGAAAGGAAAAACGCCAAGCGCCTTGTTCGGTGATAGGTACATTAGGTACCACCGTCCTCGTGTGATGGATGGTTCTGCTTCATACGACAGAAAACTGTGAAACCAAGGGGCAAGTTTCGGAAATCTTTATTCTTTTGTTTATAGTAAAGATTTAATTATACCTATGTACTTACATTGTTTTTAGGGTTCCGTAGTCAACTAGGAACCCTTATAGTTTCGCTTTGTCTGTCTGTCTGTCAGTCCGTCCGTCCGTCCGTCCGCGGATAATCTCAGTGACTGTAAGTACTAGAAAGCTGTAATTTTGTACGAATATGTATATTGGTCACGCCAACAAAGTGGTAAAATAAAAAGTGGTTATAATTTCTTTTTTAGAGTACCTATACACGTAAAGTGGGGGGTGATTTTTTTTTTGTTTCAACCCAAGAGTGTGGCATATTATTGGATAGGTATTTGTAAAATAATGAGGGTTTACTAAGACCAGTTTTTGATAAAGTGAATATTTTCGGAAATAATCGCTCCTGAAGTTTAAAAAAATGTGTCCTCCCCCCTCTAACTTTTGAACTATAAGTTTGAAAAATATGAAAAAAATTACAAAAGTAGAACTTAATAAGAACTTTCTTGAAAAATTATTTTGAACTTGATTGGTTGAATAGTTTTTGAAAAATTGTACAAAATAATTTTGGAATTAAGCTTGTAATTTAACTGTATATGCAAACACTTCTTTTATCTTGAGTACTTAATTTATCATCCCGCACGTATCTTCTTTCTAATAAGAAAAAAATGATTCAAATCGATTCACGTGATCAAAAGATACGACCCAAAAACCCAACATACATAACCCGTCTAGTTTGTGTAAATTAGTAATCCAATTGCCCGAGAGATGGCCCGGTGTTTCCGGAGTTGATGGGGTCGGGACGGGTGTGATCGAAAGTATCATCGAATTTTTAATTATAATAAGCATATTGAGCATGGTATCTATTAAAACACTTTTGAAGGTTGCCTATTCTGACGTACAGTCACCTGCAATAGTATAGGACTCTATTAAGGCTGCAAAATAATCTGACACAGTCTTGTTTGTACCGCCATAAGAGCGTGTCACATATTTTTGCGGCCTTCATAGCGGCATATAAATAAATAAATAAATAAATATTACAGGACATTCTTACACAAATTGACTAAGTCCCGCAGTAAGCTCAATAAGGCTTATGTCACGGGTACTCAGACAACGATATATATAATATACAAATACATAGAAAACATCCATGACTCAGGAACAAATATAAATGGCCCGACATGCTCTTGGCCGGTTTTTTTTCTACATTTACGGAACACCACATCAAAAGTTAAGATAAGATAAGATAAGATAAGATAAGATGTCATTTATTGTTTAAAAGTTATGGATCGTACATTTTTCATTGTACAGGAAAATTCTTTAGAAATTTCCACCTGATATCCTTTTGAAGCATTATTTTTAACCTTTGGGATGATGTGCAACAGGTTAGGATTATGTAAAATATATTTTACTTTTGCGGGATTTTACATACACAAACAATCAAAACTGCAATTATTTAAAAACATACTTTAACCCGTACTTAACTTGTTGCTGTATTGAAATTAACAAATTAAAAAGTAATTTAACAGAAGTAAATTGTTAATTACGCCGCTAATTCTTAACAATCCCCTCTTTGGAAACTCCTGGTCCAACTCAAGAAAATTAATTATACATTCATTTCTGTCAACGTTATTCATGATGAAACAAGTCTATCAAAACTCAACATTCTGTTTGACACGAGTTATTGACGTTAGTGACGTGTTTATTGACGTGGGTAATCCGATATAAGGATTTAAATAAGGTTGATACTCACGGGAGTTTTCTAATTAAAATTATTATAAAATAGGTTTATTTTTTAGCAGCGTCAAGGTACTCAAAAGTTACTTTGACATCAATCTAAGTAAGTTACCTACTTTCATTTACAGTCACGCGCTACATTGTATCTATTTATTACTCAAGTAAATTTATTTATTACAAAATCTCTTCGTGTTTAAAAGCTAAATAGGCATAAACAGCCAGCAATTATGTTGCCCTAAAAGCCCATTTTGAAGGGCAAATTCGGACCGACAGGGATTTGTTATACTTTTAGCGTAGAGGTCAGAGGCCTAAAGGATTTATGCCTTGATAATATCGTGGGGTCTATTGTCTTCGGTAAATATGAAAAACCGGCCAAGTGCGAGTCGGGCTCGCGCACAAAGGGTTCCGTAGCAGCAAATATAATAAACTTATTATGTCAATTTATACACCTGGTGAATGGAGCCTAAACTCTCCCGATATTTTGCCTTGTACTTTTATGTATGAATATTAATTTTAACTTAACCAAAATTACAGTTAAATCAACCTATCTCAAAAACTATAAGAGATACTTTGATCAAACCAAAAATCGTTGAAAGAGTTAATTAGCATGCATCACCTCTATTTTTTTTAGAATTTTATACCCCGTAGTTATAAAAATAGAGGGGGGGGGACATACTTTTTACGACTTTGAGAGCTGATATCTCAAAAACCGTTCACTTTAAGAAAAATGTTTTTTAGAAAACTTTATATCATTTTAAAAGACCTTTCCATTGATACCCCACACGGGTATGTACATCGAAAAAAAAATTTTCATCCCTCAGTTACATGTATGGGGGGCCCCACCCCCAATTCTTTTTTTTACTATTTAGTGTCATAATTTTGTAGCGGTTCATACAACACATATTCCCATCAAATTTCATCACTGTAGTACTTATAGTTTCCGAGTAAATCGGCTGTGACAGACGGACAGACGGACAGACGGACAGACGGACAGACGGACATGACGAAACTATAAGGGTTCCGTTTTTGCCATTTTGGCTACGGAACCCTAAAAAGTAGGTGGATGCGTCGTTTTGTATCTGTATTAAATAATAAATATGTACATTTATCAAATAATCCATGAATATAATAGTATGATCTTTAAACTTTCGCGTTTCATAATCATAACCTAACAAACACTTGTTAGTCTGAAATAAATGATTATTATTTTTATTTTTTATTTATTTTAAGGATGACTCACAGTAGTCCGCTACGTTCCGATCCGATACGGGACGATCTGTCAGTTTGTATACAAAAAGTCACGTGACGTCCGAGGGCTCCGAGCTATCACGTGATACTTTAGACACTGACAGATCGTCCCGTATCGGATCGGAACGGAACGGACTACTGTGAGTCATCCTTAATTATTAACATAGAACGAGTCTATCGCGAATATAGTTAATTTACCTTAATATACGTTTCGACAGTTTCTTGTGTCATGGAGTCAAACCGAGACGAGCTAGTCTATGATGGTCGGGTTTTTATCGTTTACCGACGTTGCTGTCACGTTCTAACAAGTACGTATGTGCGAAAGTGACGCATAGCGTGATAAGCGATAAAATGGCAACCATGCTAACCCTGCATGACACAAGAAACTGTTTCGTACATTCGCGATTCGTTCTATGTTCATAAAATATAATAAATATAATCTAGTAAATGCAGCATAAAGGAAAAACCAAAATCAATGGTTAAAAAGTCACAAGTTATTTTTTTCTACTCAAGTACTTCAATCTGTCAGTCAGTTAAATGACTGACTGCGATATTAAAAAAGTATACATTATGACGTTGTCTATGGTATTTCATAAGAACTAAGCAATGTTCTAATGGATTTTCGTACACTTAATTTTTTTAAATAGTTTGCATACGACATCTCCCACATTCTGCAGCCATTCGAGATTTAGCTTTTATCACTATTTTTCTCTGTTGTAGAAAAATAGTGTATGCAACAGTTTACATCATTACAGCCTTGTTATAGCACTGTTGCACAAACTACTGTAGCCTCTCCTTGAGTGATGCTGCAAATTGGTTAATAGTTATTGGATTGCTCTCCGGTGAAGGAGACATTGTGGAGAAACCGAACTTATCCATAATAAAGTTGGATGGTAGTCGCTTTTGTAAAACTAGTGCCTACGCAAAATTTTGCCAAAGCGGATCCTGAACCGCGGCATAAACCAGGAAGAAGAGAAGAGGTACTAAGACCTTAAGGTACCATTTTAAGAGATGCACTTTGATAAAAATATTTGCTTAGTAATGAGTAAATGTAATTAATTACATTAAATAAGCTAATGTTAGTACCTGTGTCAGACTGTTTTTATTCTATGATATAGGTATTAGTTTTTCTAAAAATAAAAAATAAACAGTACATATAATAGAAACATTATGTATTGCATTCCTCATTGAAAAAAACAATAAATGACACAATAAAGAGTTGAACGTGTTTTTAATAGTATTTTCAACGAATTTCCGCGCTTTTCCTTTCTTCTGCTAACTGCTTTTTTTCAGTTGGTTAATATTCTCAATGGAAACAACAGTATATCGGTCGTTTACGACAAAAACAATAAATGTAGGGGTCAAATAACAATAAGGACAAGTCCTAAAACCGTCGAAGTCAGTTTAATAGAGGCACAGATCAATCTCCATAGACTCCGTATTTCTTTAAATAGATCTCACTATTTAGAGTTAAGAGAATTACTTAAATAAATAAAATAAATAAATATTATGGGACAATCTTACACAAATCGACCTAGTCTCATGGTAAGCTCAATAAGGCTTGTGTTGTGGGTACTAGGCGACGATATATATAATAGACAGATAGGTACATATAAATACTTAAATACATAGAAAACATCCATAACTCAGGAACAAATATTCGTGATAAACACACAAATAAATGCCCTGACCAGGATTCGAACCCGGGACCTCCTGCTTCGTAGGCAGGGTCACTACCGTACCGACTAGGCTAGGAGGCCGTTAAATTAACAAAATATACTGGCCATATACGCACGGGCAATCTCTCAGATCTCCGCCAGAGGGTATGTCCGCCAGGTATACGCCAGACAAATTCCCAATGCATTTATTGGCAGATCTGGTACGCCCGGACGTATAATAATATGGCCGGCACACACAATTACACTGTACACATAATGTGCCAGGACCATGTGCAAATTGGCCCCAAACCCAACAGAGCTGAGAGTTATTTCATTTGATAGGTATTTTTATTTACTTATTTTCTTTATATGGACACCAAGTTGAATTCCATTGCAGAACTGAGATATTTAGACTTTTGTCAGTCAATAATTGGTACATAAATGCACCCGAGTGTTATGCGTAACGCATTCCCCCTAACAAAACTGAAACTGTATTGAAACTGAATTAACTGAAATTGTATTGTACACACTATATTGTGAATATTTCCGTGACCGTGGCAATAAATTTTTTTCTTTCTTTCTTTCAAAACAAAAGGCTGTGTGGATCCACCATCATCGCCGAGCGGTTATGAATATTTTTCATCATCATCATCATCATCATTTCAGCCGAAAGACGTCAACTGCTGGACAAAGCCCTCCCCCAAAGATTTCTACAATTACCGGTCCTACGCCACCTGCATCCAGCGGACTCCTACGACCTTCACCAGGTCATCAGTCCACCTTGTGGGGGGCCTTGTGGGGTTGAATATTTTTACTTAAGTACATAATACTCGCGTTTTAATACGAATATCTCAGATCTGCAGTAGAATTCAACTTGTTGCCCAAATAACGAAACGAAGCAGACAATAAGACCTGTTTATAGACATAAGTCTCATCTCTGTTGGTTTTGGGGCCAGCCTCTATACTTTGCACATGGTCCTTTAAAATGACACCGTCAGATAACTTGTAGTAGGTAGTCGTAAAACGATGTAATATACTTACAAATGAAAAGTGGGAAAACTCACAGTACACACATTGCTCTACCAACTGAGCTACCAAAACCTACCTTTAGTTGCAAGTTCTTTCACTATAGCCTTCCAATTTTCATATCCAGTTATAAACATTGCGGTATTGCTAGCAGACGTTTCTCAATAATACATTTATAAATGTAACTCATCTAGTTAATAAATAATACGTGTCGAAGGCAAGTGGAAGATAAATAAATAAATAAATATTATAGGATATTCTTACACAAATTAACTAAGTCCCGCAGTAAGCTCAAGAAGGCTTGTGTAACGGGTACTCAGACAACGATATACATATAATATACAAATACATAGAAAACATCCATGACTCCGAAAAAAATATCTATGTTCATCACACAAATAAATGCCCATACCGGGATTCGAACCCAGGACCATCGGCTTAGCAGGCAGGGTCACTACCAACTACGCCAACCGGTCGTCCCCACCAAAAATGGAAGATACCATATCTAGTCCAGGTTATTAACGATCACGCCGTACAAATGATTCCGTTACATCTTATGTTTCTTGCCCCATGCTTCATCTAGCCAGTAAGTATCTTTGTCGAGGGAAGCAGAAGGTCCTTCATAGCCAGTTTGGGTATTTAACGAGCACGCCGCCACCCATACAAATGAGCCTCTTATTGAAATACGCTTCTGTTATTAATATTACTCTTTGGAGGCTGCTAATTAAAAGGCCGAAATTAATTGAAGTTTATTTTAGATAAATAGGGGATAAGTGGAGCTGCGTTTGCGTCCTCGGTCGCCTTCTACAACTGCAGTTCATCAATGATTCTACAAGCCTCGCTTACTGCTGATTATGTTTAGAAACACGTGTTAAACCATGTCAATGACCCTTTTTCTTAAAGCTTTCCACACTTCTGAGTTTCTTTGAACCCCGATCATACTCCATTGCCCTCTAAGTGACTTAGTACTTATAAATATCAATCTTGTGGCATTTTACCTAAAGGTTTCACGTCGGATCTAACGACTTTTCTATTAGCTTTACGAGTAGCATTTTAGTAACGGAACGTACAGGCAACCAATCGGGACCATGTCAAAATGACAAGCAGTAAGAGATTTCTTACAATCTGATTTATAGCGTTACTATGACATACCTACTTGGTTGACTGTACCTACTGAGACGACGGCGAAGCGGTGTGCGATACGACGCGAAAAATCTAATCATGAATAGGTTTTTTTTAAATACCACAACGGTGGCAAACAAGCATACGGCCTGATGGAAAGCGGTCACCGTAGCCTATGACCGCCTGCAACTCCAGGGGGGCGGACGAACGACGCCGGGCGAACAACGGCCGTTTGGTCGTTCTAGAATGTGACCGCGGTCGGCGAAACGACGCAGGCGACGTGGCAGTTTCCGAGGTTTTATCCGAGGTTATAATATAACGAGGAGTGTATCTTTTTCTTTGGTGAATTTCTCCATACTGAACTTTAGCATCCACCCGCCGCAATGCTGCACAATAACTTGGCGACGCGGCGGGCAGCGGGCGGCAGTCGCGGGTAGCGATCTCCTGACACTTACACTGAGATACACTTTAGTTTAATACTGTCTTCTGTTACCGCGATTGTTATTCATTGAAATTAAACACTTAATGTCATCATCTTAACCCTGTGAAAACGAGTGCTGTAAAGGGCTCGAAACGTAGATCATGGTGTTAATAAACGCTATTAATCTGTTTTAAAATGTTTAATTTCAATACACTTTAGTTTATCAAATTGTATATTAACTAGATTTTTTTTATACTACAACGGTGACAAACAAGCATACGGCCCAACTGATGGTAATCGGTCACCGTAGCCTATGGACGCCTGCAACACCAGGGCTGTTACATGCGCGTTGCCGACCCTTTTCAAAAAAAAGGAGGATTCGCTGTGTTGACAGCTAAAATGGCCAAGGGCTTTGCTCCGTGGGTCCTCAGCTGTCAACACAGCGAATCCTCTTGGAGCTCTGGCGACCTTACTCACCAACAGAAACACAACACTATGAGTAGGGTATTAACTAGATATTAGCCTTGTTTTTTACTACCATCCGATATGATTGCACTGTTGCAAGCGCCATGCTCACTTATCAAGACCGAGTAATCTAAGTTTCATACTATTTTGATAGCACAAAATGTGAAAGTGTTACGTAAATGTCAGAATTTCATAGAGGTTTGTTGTATAAAAGAACATTTAAAAAGATTAACAGTCGATTTACTTGGGAGAGATAACGTGATTTGACCTTATGTAAATACTTCTAAAGTTGTACTTAGTTATAATGTAAATTACTATTTTAGCCTAAAATCGTATCTTGTCCAATGGTGTTCTCAACCGATAATTGATTACAACGACGATAAATTGGGTATTGGAAGTGATACATTTTAATTAAACAAAAATTGGTAAGATTAGAATTTTATAATTGAAAGAAAATTAATTGGTAAATTGTCGGACCCGGAAATTACCAAAGCATCGGCATCGTGGGTCAAAGGAAATTAAAATATTATATTTTAAAGATATTTTTTGTTTCTTAAAGATATTGGGTAATATCTTATTCAAGTCCTTACTCTTGGATTTGGCACTTAGACGGTAGTCAGTTTTGAGTTTAAATCGGATACGAATTATTAAATTGCAACGGTTAACACTCACGTATTTTTATCACAATAGGCGTGACATGTTTTGATTGCATCGGGCAGTCATCGTCGGACAAACAGAATGGTGTTATCACCAAACATTTCACGCCTGATAAAAATACGTGAGTGTTAACCGTTGCAATTCAATATCAGTGTGACTCACGAAAGTTTTAATTACAGGGATATGAATTCATGATTTTTTATCTTTTTGACACTTGCGACTGAGAACCCGTCAGGCGGGCTCTCTGTTTGTAGGCGCTTTCGTCAACATTGCGGGAAAAGCCTGGCATCGGCTGGGACCACTCCACACCTTGCAAAGGAGCTTTTGGTTAATTTCATGATGCTTAACTTTATTTAGATATTTTCTTTTTTTTTGTTACTTTTATTCTGTATGTGTACCCCTAATTAGTTTTTACCTTATCGTATTTTATGAAATGGTAGTCATTATTTTTTTACTTCTAAGCATAAATGTCGTCAGATTTGGAACGTAACCTTAAGCAAACGAAGTATTGACGGGTTGAGGCGTATAATTACGTCGATCCAATATTCAAGCAATTATGATAACGGGTCAATGACATCATTTCGTGTCACAGGAGATTCCTGCGCGTTTCGCTTCGAGGCAATGATGACCTTACTCGGCCCGGGGTCAGGGAGTCTGCACTAATCACGGACAATCACTAACGATGTACTATAGCGTTCAGAATTGTATGGGCAATTTATGAATGAATTCATTCATAAACTGCCCATGCAGTTCTGAACGCGTGTGTACATTAAATCTCATATTAATGCCATTAGGAGTATAAATAGTATATTTTGCGATAGTCAATTTAAAACCTATTATGACAATATAATTGTATATATTATCTTCTGTTACCGCGATTGTTATTCAATGAAATGAAACACTTTAGAACGAATTAATCGCGTTTATTAACACCATGATCCTAGCTACGTTTCGAGCTCTTTACAGCACTCGTTTTCACAGGGTTAAGATGTAACAGGGTTAGTAAGATTTATGATTGACGAGGAGAATTCGAATTCTCTCAGTCATCATCTTAACCCTGTGAAAACGAGTGCTGTAAAGAGCTCGAAACGTAGGATCATGGTGTTAATAAACGCGATTAATCCATTCTAAAGTGTTTAATTTCAATTAGAATTGAAACTGAGGTGTCCGTTACTGGTGCATTTCAGCTTAAAGTGTCTAACACTGGTGCCGTGACTACACAAAAAACCCAACACAACGACAAAAAGCCCTCGTCTCTGTACCCTTTAGGCGGAGTACGTCATTTTCTTAGAAAGGCACTTTCGAGATAGGTCGTGTTCTGACGACGCCACTCAGAGGACGTCAAGCCAGGAGTTTTACGGAAGCCACTGCCAACTAACCTTCCAAACCAAAGGGTAAACCTTGTTGGGATTAGTCCGGTTTCCACACGATGTTTTCTTTCACCGAAAAAGCGATTGGTAAATTTCAAATTCGTACATAAATTTAAAAAAACCTTTTGGTAATAGCTGGGGTTTGAACCCGCGACCTTCTTTTTGTCATAATCATGTACGTATAAGTATATAAGGTTGTATTTAAGTATATCGTACAAACTGCTTAGTTTGAGGCTACGTCGATTTAAGGATGACTTATACTAAAACGGGACGGCACGAGCGGGACGGGAAAATCTGTCAATTTCCATAGAAAGCGCCATGTGACATCCGAGGGCTCCGAGCTATCAGGTGGTTCTTTCTATAGAAATTGACAGATTTTCCCGTCCCGCCCCATCCCGTCCAGTTCCATGGTCAAGCTCAAGTCATCTTTATATGATAGTGATATTGTCCCAAAAATTTATTTTATTTTATTTTCGTCATTAAGGGGTGAAAACAAATCTCATACGGGGTTCAAAGTTGTAACTAGTTAATACTACCTACTTAGACCTGGCTGGAGTAATTTTGGTATAAACTATAAAAAAATAATTTAATATATTCTAGCTGGCAAGATTGTTAGTAACAGTGGAAAAAGTTGACATCGCTTATGGCTATGCTCAGAGGCACAGTGAGATGTTTTCCAAGGCCGGTGCGGTGTATTATTTACAATTCTTTAGTAAAATCACGTTTAGAGTACTTAATTGAGACCTGGGGATGTGCCTCCATGGTAAATATAAAACCATTACAACGGTCACAGAATAAAATTATAAAACTTCTTTTTAACTATAACCACCGGACTCCAACTAAAACAGTTTATAAATGTACCCAATTGATGACTTTATCTCAAATGTATAAATATAGTACGTGTATCTTAGTACGTAAAATCCTAAATAAGAACATTCTCACACAGATATCTTTTAGACTTAAACTACAGGTGCGAAAACGATCATTAAGACGAGCTAATCATATTTGTCTGCAAGCACCGCGTACAAAATATTACGGCAAGAGAAACCTGATGTATGAAGGTGCTCAATTGTATAATTCATTACCTAACCAAATAAAAGAAGCCAAATCTATTCCTATGTACAAAAAACTACTAAAATCGCATAATTTAAACGATTTATCTGAATTTGTATAAATTTTGAATGTATATGCATTCAATAATGTGCATTTTTGTAAAATACTGACTAAACACACCTAAAATACAAAAAATATTTTTTTCATGAAATAATAATCTTGCATAATAACAATAAGAATAAAATTTAATATACATAACAACGATAAAAATTAACCTAATTGAAATCTAAAACTAACTATTTATCACAAAAATCTAATATTACTAATAAATCTCGCCTTGCTACGAGGCTGCAGTCAAAATAATGAAATAATTAACATATATATATATATATATATATATATATATATAAATAATATCAAGCAAATACAAAATGAAATACTTACATAAGAATCATATGAACTCATTAACTAATGCTTCTTAACAAAAAAGCAATACATCATATAAGTAATATAAATGCATACATAGGTACATAATAGTAAATTATATATAACTAAAAAGAAAAATACAAAAATACTTTACCTTAATAAATTATGTTTTAATGGCTATCGGCAGCGTACGCGATAGCGATTAGAAGTCGATACGTAACTAAACCCGTATGCATAACTGCAAGCCTGTTATCGCCATTATCGCCAACCGTCGGGCGAGCGCGGCGGACCCCTGGTCGTTCGGGTTAACCAGTCTAAACGCGCGCCTCTGGCTGCGCTCCGTGCAAGCACGATTAGGTCACGATCAGCTGGCTGGAACGAAATTCCATTCCCCCGCGCTCGCGTGATGGTAATTATGAGGATTATACTGTACCCACTTTACTTTATTCTTAAACAATATTATTACTTTGTTTGATTTGTGTTCAATACACTTATAGCACATGTATATTTAAATTATGATAGTTTTGTATTTCTCTAGTTAAGTGAATTGTTATAATTCTTTTGGAGAAATAAATTCTTAAACCATAAAATAGACTATATCCGTCCTCCTTTTTGGGGTGATGGTACTAGCAAAAGAAAAAGATAGTATAATTATCTCTGGCTATGCACGAATAAGAAAAGATCTTGTTCAAACTATATTTGCTGAAGATGGGATCGGCTACGGGTGTAACGCGTAGCAATGAAAGAGCGCCATGGAAAATGTAACAGTCTCGTAGCACGGTCGTAGCACATCTACGCCGTAGCAATCTAGTTGGTATCGCCTTGGGTCGTCTCATCCGTTTATCGTCAAGTTCTTCAATTCGTCTAGTTCTGCTTTTGTCACCCATTCTTCTACCGTCATTTTCGTGTGTTTTTTATTAATTTCAACTTGCTACCTCTACGCGTTCCCGAGATAAAGGCTCTTGACAGACGGACGGACGGACGGACGGACAACAAAGTGATACTATAAGGGTTCCGCTTTTTCCTTTTGAGGTACGTAACCCTGAAAATACAATACAACAGTGAAACTTTTTTAATTTAAATAGTTTTAAAATAACTGCAAATGTCTTGTGTTCGTGCGATAATGCAAGACACCATTAATCATTTACTTCAACAGTGCTCTAAATTTTAGTTTGTTTAGAATAGAGCACGAGTTTATTTCGCAATGAATAGATCCCTACAATATGGAACAAATAGCAACCAAAGATTCCGCAAAACAATATTAAATTTATACGTAAAATCATTAACAATCATCAAAAATACTGGCCACGTGCATGTTGGACCACACATATTTAAAGGTTCTATAGCGTCACACTATGAAAAAATTGTGCAATCAAAAAGGCGTAAAAGCCTTCATAAAATCTAGGCACTTGCGTTGTTTTGTAATACATAAAAATAAAAATAAAAAATCTTTATTTTCAGACAATTACAAGTCCATAGTATGGTTAGCAGCAATAATGACTTATGACCTATGTAAGCAATTACTCGTATTTACTACGTATGACATTTAAAACTTATAATTAATTTTGCCTTCTTAGACCAATTTATCGAACTCCACATTTTTGTACATGTAGTTCGATATATCGACCCAAAATAATCGACATAGTTTTTTGACAAATAGTCAAAAACGGCTTGACCAAATTTGTAGTATAGTAGTGTTTTATATCAGACGAGTATTTCCTAGAATGTTACAAAACTATTCAGGTGGTCCCTTGACCCACCTGTGACCTTATTATGCCGTAAACAAGGTCGTTAAGTTTCATGAGGACAAATGGGGCCATTCAAAGAAATGGCTCTGATTACACTGCGTCGTGTTTCTTAGGAGATTTCAGTGAACGAATTAAAATAAGATTTGGGGAAGATTGTGGAGTAAGAAAGCAGGCCCCAATTTCACCACGGCGGCCGGTGTAACAATTTTCAACGTCATTTTTAATGATATTACAGGCGTCTATGGGCTACAGGCGCCGCTTCCTTTTGTGCAGGCTGTATGCTTGTTTGCGACCAACATGTAGTTTCTAAATAAAAACATCATTATTACCTACCATTAAAACGAACACTTTTGTGAAGATCAGACTGTATGTAGGCATTTACATTTAAAAATGTTGACTTGTTATGGCGAAATGTCCTCACCTACACCTATATAGATTTATATAATTACCCATTTTAGGTAGCTCATAGCTTCGTAGATATGCTTTGGGAATATTAAGCATGCTCTGAGTATGCAGTCTCAGTAAACATAGTGAGCAAGATTAGCATGTAACGCGCTCCCAGGATACGTGTAACTAAGGATTTATGCTAAGGTGCATAAAGGTTGACTCACACTAGTACGGGACGGGACGGGACGATCGGTCAATTTCTATAGAAAGCATCACGTGAAGAGAGGTATGGGCACAGCGAATGCATATCGTTTAGTGTGGTGGGCGCAGCACCACGAATGTCGTCTCGCTCAAATCTGGAGCAGAGCCCATCTGGGGAAGTACAGAAAGAACAGAAAACCGCAGTTTAATAACACTAGACCCTACTCATAGTGTTGTGTTTTTGTTAGTGAGTAAGCTCGCCAGAGCTCCAAGAGGATTCACTGTGTTGACAGCTGGGGACCCTCGGAGTAAAGCTTGCCCTTTTAGCTGTCAACACAGCGAATTCCTTTATTGTTAAAGGGTCGGCAACGCGCATGTATCACCCCTGGAGTTGCAGGCTACGGTGGCCTGTTTGTCACCGTCGTAGTATAAAAAAAATCGTACTTCACGTGACGTTTTCTATAGAAACTGACAGAACGTCCCGTTCCGTTATGGCAAGTAAATATTTATGCGAAACTAACATTCGACTAATAGTTTTTCTGCGATAATTATTTTATCCCTAAACCTCCAAAACTCCATTTTTAATAAACAAGCCCCATGAATTTCAAATCTTAAGAGGCGTTATTAAAAACGTTCTTACTTTTTATCGGCGAATAAAATCTGTCCCCCAGCAACGTCGAAGCACGTGCCTGGAAATTCATAGCATAAATCTTAAAAGGACTCCAAACTCTGGATGCCTTTTAAAGAACTTTTAGCTGCCCGTTTGTGTCTGTTTTGTCAATTGCGAAATCTCTTTTGAAACGGGTAAGAGATAAATCGTAATTGTTTTGGTTTGAATAATATTCATTGCATCTTTTATGTCGTAATATTAAAATCGAAAATGTTTAAATTATTGAGTCTTTCCTTTCTATTCCTTATTAACACTCATGAATTTTGTACATTTTTGCTGTGATTTAACGGGAACCATAGTGTTATCTTTCTTTTATGGATGACTCACACTAGAAAGGGACGGAGTGAGACGGTATCTGTCAGTTTCTATAGAAAACGTTACATGACATCTCAAGGCTTCGAGCTATCACGTGATTCTTTCTGGAGAAATTAACAGATCATTCCGTTCCGTCCCGTCGTAGTGTGAGTCATCCTTTACAATCTTTAACGGGATTATTGTGGTCTATTATCATACGATTGCTGTATCCGTTAGTTAGATTATGGTGATAAATTATACTTTTGAAATGTAATGAAAATGTCTTTACTTGGAACAACACAACAGGTATACCTAAAAATAAAACAACGTTTCGCTCATCATTGCCCGACAAAGGATAGGTATATTCACTTTGGCTGTATCTTTGTAGCCGACTGTACCACTCAACGACGCTGACGATAGTGCAACGACGCTGATTTTCACTGGACCCTGCAACTTATAAAATAAAACTTAAATTATAACAGTCAACAGTCAATATATACTAAGAATACCTGAGTTTCCACCATTTTAAATACTGTTGCTTTAACATAAAAATATGAAGACAGTTGTGCTCACATAAAATGACATTTATATATTTTTTAAGCTATTGCATAGCTTCTATCGCGGGCCTTGAGCGCGGGGACCGAATCCAGAAATTCCGTAACGAAAAAAAACCTGACGCTCCCCACTCCGACGGACCGAAACCGACTTTATTCACTTTGTTACAAAGTTCTTTATCGGGGAAAGGATATATCTCCATACGAATGTCGCTAAGTGTCATATTCTATACAAAATATTGAGGACAGTAGCCCTTATTACCAGAGATACGGCGATGTCAAATGTCAAAATAAACACTATTATTTTTTCCCGCCAGAATCAAATATGTTAAATTGATGCATAATATACTGGCTGGATCGAATTAAAGGCAAAAGGCGCCTAATTTTTTATTTAGACTGCGAATCGTTTTGTTTTTTTAATCGATACCTTAGTGCAAATGCAAAGTCGTACTAAGTACCATTTTAAATTTGTGAATTTAGCACGTTAGTGCACAACGGAATAAAGTGGAAATTTCATTGGCATAAGAAATATTAGTACCTACAAAGAAGTAGAGTATCGAAATATGCCTTTGTCTTGTTTATCAAATATTTTCTATTGGTATATTAGATTTGTTCCTTATTGTGATAATCACAAAGGTGATATTGCTGCGTGCTGTAAATATTTTGTTTGTGGTGTTCGAAGACGATGAATACCGTATGTTTTTCGCCTATAAAAAAGCTCTCTTTCACTGCAGACGAAAATGTACCCAAATTTATTTTAAGTTTTTTTTGTTCAGTAGTGTCATAAACAAACAGAAATTAAACTTAAGTAGGTACATATTTGTCACTACTGACGAAAGTGCACAAAAAATACAAAACTGTGTTTTTAGGAAATGAGTTGAAAAGTGACCAATGTGCCGGGATCCATTAAATCTATGTAAATATGATATGTTTAATGCTGTGATAAATTTGATAATAAATAAAATCACTAATAATGGTAACTTTGTAGCAGCCCGCTGTCTCCACAACCAAAGGCATGAACATGTATTGTATTCATGTCCTATAGACCTAAGTTGCTTATCCACGAATGTCATCTGATAATGATAATGCTATAAGTTCATGAAAAGACAAGTTGCATGGATAGTGCGACGGTGATTGCTGTCAAATGTGAGTAACTGTATAGAATTATCAGAAATTGTCATACAAAGGTGACAAACTGTTGTCTTATTACGTTACGCTATCCGTTTGGGATCTTATCCCAGAAGGGAGCGCACACTTTTGCCGCTTTGCCACCGCTAGAGTTTCGGCAGAGGGCTCCTGCTACGTGGGAAGTGCGAGTAATATGGGTGGTCGAAATTGTGCTAACGCATGTAACATCCCACACTGAACACCGCCCCGTTTTCCACAGCACCAGGGTCACTCCATCTTGCTATCAGTGCGGCTAAACCCAGTGGCTCCAGAACGGAATGAACACCCGCTGACTGAAGAGACCTCAGGACAATATCATTGAGGTCTTAGTGACGCGGAATCCAACCACTACAAATACGGCAACTCAATGTATATATGGCTGTCAACACCCACCATGCATTGTACAAGCGGATGACATACATACCTCATAGCGGGCCCAGGGGAGTACAATGGCCAAACGCAACGATTTTGCCTTTGCGCAAAGAACAATGTCACAAAGCCAGTACGGTTTTTATATTAAATATTGGACAAGGATAGTTTATAAATAAACTCAGATTTTTTTGTAGGATTACTTTTCTAAAACGGCTTATTACTGAATATGCACAACTTGATGGATTAGGATGGCACTTATTACAGTTCTATCTATATGGCACTAATGGAACTAGGTATCGCCTATATCCCCGTTAAATTGATTTGATTAAAATTATTTTAACTTTGCGCAAAAACATTCTTAGATCATGGCATGCCAGTCTCATTAGATACATTTTACTTAATAATGGCATCTATTTTATTTTTGTTGTCTAGCAAACTGATCTTGCGTAGCGATGTTGTCACAAAACCAGCACGGTTTCTTCAATTACATTTTGGACAAATTTCCATGCGATGCTAATATTGTAAATTTGATGAACTATTATCTGTTACCAATTCACACTAAATTAAAAACGCTGAACGGATTAAGGTGAAATTTGGCATGGGGATGTTTTGACTCCTAGGAAAGGACAGAATAGTTTTTGTTATGAAAATCATCCTATATAGAGGTGCAAAGGGGAAGGAAGCAAGTGAAATAGTCAAATCTATAATTGCATGGGCAGTTTATGAATGAATTCATTCATAAATTGCCCATGCACTTTTGAACGCCTGTGTAAATGCGAATAAAGGCCTCTGCCGATCCTATCATAAGATCGTCCTTGGTTGAGATGAGACATAATATATACTTACCTACCTAATGAAAGTTTATAATTATTATATGCGTGACGTAATAATTTTGGTATCCTCGCAATGTTTTTCTTCACTGGGAAGTTAGTTGTAATCAGGTACCGACTGACATTCTGTGGGTTAAATTCAGTGAGCTTAAGGCAGTGTTGTAAACCGTGATCAAAAACACTCGGCCTTGATTACTTATTTCATTGAAAGATAATTTATGTCAACTTTGACGTACTTTTTAGCATATCTACAGCGTATCCAGCCACTGAAAGATTAATATGTGGTCAAAGATACATACAGCTGTCACAAAAATGCTGGTGATTCGATTAAATGTGTAATCACTAATCAGTATCGGATTGTGGTTAGGAGAATAAATAAACAAAAAATGTTTGACAAAAAAAACATTTAGTCCTATTTTTTCCAAATCAGATTACAATATTGATCACCAGCATTTTTGGTATATCCTGAATTATTAACGAGAACAAAGAATAACAGGTTACTGTAGTTGCAAGTTAGTTGTTTGTTTTATACGGCCCCGGAATTTAATTAGCAATTTACAGTTCAAGTCAATTGGGTATTTAATACTAGTTTATGGTAATAAAAATACACTACCAAACATTATAATACTGCGCAGACGAAGTCGAGCTAGTAATTGCATAAGTTGATACAACATGATATGCAATAGCTTTACCGCGGCAGTCCCCGAGTGCCACACGTATTTTTTTAATTCAGAGACAAACTAGATTTGGCCCCAATTTGCATATAGATCGATATCAAATAACGCTCGACTTACGTGCGACATTTTTTGCAATTGACACTTTGTTTTGAACACATTATCTCGACTGATATTAGAATAGAGGTCAAATCGAATTTCATTGTTTGTCAGAGATGTTCAAAATTTGAAAAAATATTAGTATTGAAGTCGATAATATTAATTAGCTGTAGTAACATTTTCAATGATAAGAAAGTTGTAAAAAAAAAATATTATTATGTGGTCTTTTTATACAACTTTTGAACGCAATATAGAGGGCTAATGATATGTGGGTATATACAACTAGATATCAAGGTATATTCGTGACCTCACCAAAAAAATGACCTAAAACGACATTGTACTCATACCAGCCAGCCTGACAAATGACAACGCGTAAGGACGACAGATGCCTAACACATTAAATTTAGACTAACGCACAGATAACGACTTAGCTCTCTCGAGATAGAGCACTTTGATATTTTGACTCTTTCAGACTAAAGGTAGGTAGGTTACAGCATTGAAGTGCATACATTTAAAAAATAACACATACTTACTCAACACTAATTAACAATAAGAGAAAGGCCTGCTGCAGAGGTTTTCCATTGCGGTTCAACGTGGCAACGCGGCGAGCGTGATGGGCACCTTTGCGTCTGGTGGGGCGTGGAGCGGGTGTGGTGACAGTAATAGTTAGTAGGATTGTTAGGCTAAGTTTTTTTTATTTCTTTTGTTAAGTTAAGGTAGAAATTAAGAATGTTTTTGTAGAATTATTTATTATTGTGTGTAAAATAAATTTGGTATGTTCCATAGTTAAAAAAAATAACAATTAAAATAATGATAAAAACTATATATGCACAACTTTTTACAAATAAAAAATGCGAGCTAGATTGGCGCCCGACGGTAGGGTGCGACAATATTTCCACTCTCACCATTTAGATGGTTGGCAGTCCTCAACTGTGCGCTTTTCCCGAAACTTCCTGCCTCGCACAGCTAAACTGTGGAACGAACTGTCGCCAGCGGTGTTTCCGGACCGATACGACCTTCAAACCTTCAAGAAAAGAGCGTACTCCCACCTTAAAGGCCGGCAACGCACTTGCGACACCTCTGGTGTTGCGGGTGTCCATGGACGACGTTAATCGCTTACCATCAGGCGATTCGTCTGCTCGTTTGCCCCCTATAGCATAAAAAAAAAGGCTGGTGACGTCGCCCCGCTGAATAGCGATGCCAATTCACTGGGCAAGATAGGAACCAACCATCTGGTCACCCGTGGAAGCATTCCACGAGGCGCCAGTGCCAGGTCCCCAGGTTCCAAAGGTTTACCCTAAACGGCTCAAACATGCAGCCTGAATCGATGGCTGCGTTTTTGCGCCACTTGAGGCATTCGGCCGTTTCAGCAGCCGCTCCAGCCCTTGCCGACGTCCCTAAAAGGTGGGACGGCGCAATCCCATACTAGAGGCGTCCCAAAATCAAAGGGAATGAGAGTCATCCCATCAGCCCGTTTGCCGTCATCCCTAGCCAGGCCTGTTGGTTCTAAGACTGCTGGTGCCCCGGCACTGACAAAGGCCCAACGGAGGATGTCATTAAACTTGCGTGCCGAGGACAGCGGCCAGCGCTTTTAGTGCACGACAACCCGTGCAGGTCTTTATCAGAGACTACGGCACCAGAGCGGCATTGATGTGGGGCGACACAGACAGCGCCAAGTCTTAAAGCGGTTGAAAGCTCAAAAGTGTCATTGCCGAGGAGAGTCCCTAGATATTTGGAGGGTAAAGCCTATAACCAGGCCCCCGACTGCCATCTAGTACAAGCTGGGAAACGGGCTCGCTCCACAGGGCTGGTAAACGTTTCATAAAGGTAATCCCTTACCAGCACGCAGAGCGGCTCGTCCCATTGGCGTTGCGAACGGGGAATCGAAGCCAGATCAGTCTTGGGGCAATTGAACCTCCTAAAATCAATAGCGTCAGCTGAAAAATATTTTTTTATGTCAGGTTTTTTTTTGAATAGCGATATGATGGAAATTTTGCGGATCCCAATACCTCCATGCCTCATAGGAAGGGAAGCTTGGAACTACTGATTGATGTCTGAATCAATGTTAATGATAGAATCGTTTTGATGACGTTCTGGAGTATTTCCAAAAGGTCGGGATACATCCAAAGGTGACGGCATTTTACAACAAATTAAAATTAAAATTATATAAACATGTTATTGACTACTAAGCTGTGCCCCAATACGGTTAACACCTTATAAATTTACTAAAACGGGGCTTAATCGTGTGCAGACTTTGAAAACAAACCTCCGACGTTTCAAGGGCGACATTGCCCCCGTGGTCCCGGATAAAGACGGTTAACACCTGGTCCAAATGTGTCGAATATATTTGTTCTAGCAAAAGGGACGCAGTATTTAGTGGAAGTAATCTATTTACTAACGACACGCGTACGTCAATCATAGGTGTAATCATAATCAGGATAGCTCCGACTAATGACAGTAATTAAGACAACACGATTAATGATGCGAACTGATATGATGACTTTGTTCCAGAGACATATTTCTAGTGTGAGTTAAAGCTTATTTAGAGACTTGAAGGCTCGCGAGTCTTGAAGACTCAATAGTATATTTGCTAGTTTTTTTTCTGTGTGCTAGTTTCCTGGGACTGCCGCGTGATGACTAAAAGAGTGGTTAAACGCGTTTCATAATTAATAATTCATTAGCTGCACACTTTTTCGTTAGTTCACTGCACAATTAGCTATCAATATTACACAATAAACGATTCGAAGACATAAAAAAACCTTTCCATGATACAATTACAAATTAAATGCCGGCAAAAACTAAAGCGTACTATTTTACTAAAACAAGGCTTAATCATGTAAAACTTTGAAAATTTTTGGGAGGCAGTGTCCTTGTGGTCAAGATATAAAAAGTGTGTCTTGCCTTACTAATTTTGTCTGCAACTAGTCAAACATCAAGAGCATCCGATGCGATGATTGCGCCTAATTCGATTCCTGCGCCTAAGAGGGGTAGAGCAGGGTAATTAGAGACATGCAGCTGTCACGCCTGCAGCCCTGCGCTAACTTTGTAACTATGTTATGGACATTATGGGGTATAGGCGAGTTTGGCAGCGTCCGAACGGTTACCTACTCGTAATTTCCCAAGGACAAACAAGTCTATCCTAGAAGAACTCCGCATAACAGCAAGGCTATCTACAGTATGTATTCAGAGGATCCTCAGCTTCTTTGGACACACAGTCAGACGTAGCGCTGACACTTTGGAATGGAGCAGTATCACTGGAAGCGTGAACTGGAAGCAGAGGACATGAACCCATGAGATGGACAGATACAGTGCAAAGGGCTACTGGGACAACTCTACAGGCGACTATACAAAAGGCGCAGGATCGGAAGGCCTGGAAAGCGTTGGTCAATACAGCCCCAACCCATATAAGTCACGTCCCTCAGACATGAGGTATCGATCAGGAAGAAGAAGAATTTCCCAAGATAATGTAATCCTAAACAGCTAGAGAGACTAGTCCTTTCTCTTCCAAGCGTTTTCCCGGCTTATGCCATCAGAGAGCCTGGGGTCCGCTTTGGCAACTAATCCCAAGATTAGCGGGCGTGGTGGCGTGACTCGAGGGTTCATGTCACGGCTGAGGTCATGAACTTTTCCACTTTTCCTTTCTTTCTGAAATAAATGTTATTACGTGATTATTTATATAGAAGTTGACAGATCGTCCCGTCCCGCCCCGTCCCGTCCCGATCTAGTATGAATCATCCTTTATGCTCAGTCTAGTAAGTGGTTGAGGTGGTTTGAATTAAAATTAAAATGTATGACATTATAAAAAATATTTGTGATGTACAACGTTGTTTATTATGAACTGTAAATGGGACATGTAAGAATTTTATTGTTATTAAAAATATTTTGATTTGATTTGGTTTGTGCACGTAACGTATGCTGGAAGCTTTAGCATATTGGAAACTTATCCTAAGAACGCAAGTAAAACTTCACTCAGACCAAAGTTTTTATTTAAAATAGAAGCAAAAACGTGTAAAAATTGAGGAAGTTTCCGAGCTGTTTGTCCGGGTCCCGCAAGTTCTTTTAATAAAATGCGGATTTGATACACAAGTTGTTACCATACACAACTTACTTAAAACAGAATACTTACTGCGTGTTTTATTGTTACGCCATGTTTAAATGTAATCCTGGCCAACAAAATGGCCGCCGGAAAATCAGCGATGACCTTCGCGTCAGCATTTTGCGTAGGCAAATCCATTTTGTGGTTAAATATTGTGCCGTAATTTATGTTTTGTTTTTCTCTATTTGTATTTTTGTAAATATTTAGCACAATAAAACGAACCCTGGACGAGTTGTTCGTAAAACCCGCGCAGATAGAAGATGTTGATGTCAACCTCACATCAACCTCGGGGACAATGTTGCCCTTGAAACGTCGGAGGTTTGTTATAAAGTTTTTACACAATTAAGCCCCGTTTTGGTAAATTTATAATGTCTGAAAATCGTGAAAGTTTAAATAAGAGCAGAATCTGTTCCTAAGATAGTTTGTTATACACACCGACACATTGGGGCCCCCGTCTGCTTCCCATAACAATGTCAACAGTGGCAAACTTGGGAATTCTTGGATGTTTTACTTGCGAAAACTGGAGTTCTGTTTTTTTGTAATGGAGTTGCAACAGTTGTAGACTAGTTAGTGTTTTTTTATCGCTATTTTTAGATTTCCGTACCTCATAAGGAAAACACGGAACCCTTATAAGATCAGTTTGTTTTCCGTCCGTCCGTCCGTCTGTCTGTCAAGACCCTTTATCTCGGGAATGCACAAAGGTATCAAGTTGAAATTAATACTACATACACAAGTCTGCGGTCCCTTGAAGCTGCGAATAAACCAAACTTCTACATCAACGGAATCAAAAGATACGGTCGCATTTCCTATATATACATTTGCAATGGGAATCAAAATGTATAATGTACTTCCCGTTGACCTAAAATCACGAAATTTTACAAAAAGCAAGACCTTGTAGCACAAGTACAGGAATAAATCCGAAAACCGTAAATTGCCGCTCACTGAGTTCTATGCCACCTTTTTGCGGAACCCTCGGTGGGCGAGTCCGTTTCGCACATGGCCGGTTTTTTTACGGTAAGTAAAAACACTGATATAGGTATATAACAACGCGCGACGTATTGCTTATTTAATAAACGCGCTCTTGTAACTTACAGAATCTACCTACCATAAATCTAAAATAGGTCCTTGAGGCATGGTACCTAGGATGCTGGCGGCATTTACTCGTTGTATCGCAATGCTGGTTGTGCGAGGAAGCCACCAGCTCTTCGGTCACCAGTAACATCAACAAAGAATTCAGAATTCAACAATTCAGAATACATTTCTGAACTTTGAATAGTACGGAGACCTGGCAGGATGACCTTATCCAAAATAATAATTACGAAATTTATCTTAATCGTACAATGTCCAAATTCGATAAGAGCGTTGGTCCACTAGTAAAACTGTGGTTCTGGGTTCGATCCTGGCGGCTTGTACCAATGAGTTTTTCGGAACGTACGAAAATCATTTGATACTTACCAATCGCTTTTCGGTGAAGGAATACACCGTGAGGAAACCGGACTAAACTTTCGTAAAACTAGTGCCTACGCCAAATCTTGGGATTAGTTGCCGAAGCGAACCCCAGGCTTCCTAGGAGCCGTGGCATAAGCCAGAGAACGTTCCGAATGGACTTCCTACGACTAAGCCCCAATCGGTAGAAAACAGAAAAATCCATGTTTTTCTAAACGATTTCATCTCTATTTGTTCTGAATGTGGTGGCCTCCTCGCCCAATATATCATACATTGTAATTGTATACTGCACATATATTGTGTACATTGTATTGTGTACTATGGCGTTCAGAATTGCATGGGCAATTTATGAATGAATTCATTCATAAACTGCCCATGCTATTCTGAACGCGTGTGTACATTGCGATACAACGAGGAATGCCGCCAGCATCCTAGGTAGCTCGTAACTTATATAGGTACTGAGGTACGGTACTGTATATATTTTGTTAGTTGTATATGAAGTAGTTATTTTACATCTGTTGCCATATAGTAGTTCTTAGTTTTATTTGTCATATTATTCATTAGTGCTAAATTATCAGTATTTAAATTAAATTTTACGGTTTTCATCAAAATGTAATTATAAATGTTTGATCGCGTAGAAATTAGTTGAAATGATCTCTTCAAGAGAATAATCAAACCAAATTATAATTATATTTGTATTACATTTTAATCATAATATCTAATTTTCAGAATCAACATTCTTTAATTTTTGTAAAGAAATATTTAATTCCTTGTAAGCCAGTAAAACCAGCAGATTAGACTAAAATAATGAATTTTTCTTAAAAAATAAAAAGTCTGATATTAAAACCGAACTTATTAAATTCTTGGCGTAATTTTTTTCAATAACATTCCCATTTAAGCCAGCGCCATAGAAATGATGCAAATTGAATCTGAGGTGATTTGGGGTTATTCCGGTGACTTTGGTTCATGAAATTAAGAGGATTTTTCTTACCTTATTGATATAGGGAGCTATCGCTAATTGGTATCGTTATTATTTATTTAGCCTTTATTGATAAATTTTACTGCTTTAAATAATTACTGGCTTAAAATGTTTCATATACTTATAAGCATTAGTTATACGTGTTAGTTTAGGTAAATAGTGGACAAACACGTCAGGTAAAGGAAAAAGAAAAGGCTGAGATTACTCCGTATGATTAATGTTTCTTTTTTATCATAGTTAATTGTAATAGCCGATAATACTTGTGTGTATGAAAAATAAAAATACATTTCTTAATAACCCTTTTGCCAAGAATAGCATAAGACAGAAATACCTGGCATTTTGGATGAGGATTTCACCGCTAAATTCGGTTCAATTACTAGTCCATGGGCCAGCAGGCCAAAAATTCGAAATTGTTACAATTTGGGGGTAATACATTTCCTTAATACACATCAGACATGTTTTAGGAAGTTCAAAAACATGATAGCCATCTCAAAGTGGTACCTTTTTATGGAAGTTAGGTAAGCTTATAAGAACTTCAAAAAACCACGATTGCCATCTTAAAGTGGTTAACAAACAAAAATGGTGGCTAATCAAAGATGGCGAATGTTGAGTTTTGTAAAACCAATTACATCTCGAGAACTATTTATTCTTGCTATTCTTTTATTAAATTTAAAATTTATAATATTATAATTTAAAATAAAATAAATAAATAACCCAATCTACGGAATTACCCGAACACACCTTAACCGCATATTGAGCGTCTAATTACATAGTAATTGCGAATATAAACGTCCCGGGCTTCCCCGGGAATGGGGGATCGGATTTACCGGGATTAGGGATACCTTGGCGCGAAAGCTTAACGCCTTGGCCGAGAATGCCAAAAATATTTTTTTAACGTTTAACGTAAGTTGGACTCTGACTGGCTGTTGAAAATGGTGTTGAGCAATGGGAAATTAGTACATTGCATATTAAGGGAGCCTGCGCACGTCTGACTCGCATTTGGCTGGTTTTAATCGAATCCCTAAGCCCGTTGAAGCTGTAGCAAAATTAATCTATAGAATTATTTAATACAAGGAAGAAAAATATGTCAATTATGTCGTTATAGGTATTTCGATACACGTGTATCAAACAACGTGTACTGGACCAGTATTATTGACATAAGTACACCACATAAGGAAATTATTATTTATATTATTTTCCTTCATTACTCACCAAATTGTTTACTTGACAGGATATTCACTTCATATTTATAGCGAAATATTACGTTTATATCTTTTTCAATACTTTTGCAATTTTTTGGCTGTTTTGCATGGGATTTTTTTTTTAATACTACGACGGTGACAAACAAGCATACGGCCCACCTAGTGGTAAGCGGTCACCGTAGCCTATGGACGCCTGCAACACCAGGGGTGTTACATGCGCGTTGCCGACCCTTTAAAAAAAAGGAGGATTCGCTGTGTTGACATCTAAACGGGCCAAGGGCTTTGCTTTACCTTTCAAACTTGTTTGAACTCAGTTTTTTTCAATTCATGTAATACCGAAGATTTTCGTTGTTAGTTAACTTAACCGAGACGTAAATAAATGAAACTAAGTAAGTGCCTACTAAATTAACGCAATTGTAGTTTATGCAACAGTGATTATAAGAAGGCTTCTTAAAACTTGAGGGTCGCCGTTACAAACAGAGGCGAAGTCGAGTTTTGTAATAATAGACCCTCAAGTTTTAAGAACCAATTATGAGCTGTTACATACGCTAGTTTTTCTACGACAGCTAAAATAGCATAAACAGCTAAATCTAGAAACGTGGCAGAATAGGACAAAGAATCTGGACCTGTAGAGTTATTTAGAAGAGTATTGTAAGTTATTGTCAATGTTCTAAGGGTGTACAGATAATTTTGAAACCTTGGAAATGCTTATATATTTATGAGCTCGACTGTATAACTCATGTTAAGCGCACTGTAATATTGCGTTATCCGCCTTTCAATAATTACTGTATCTAACATTATCATTCGTCAACCGCAGAATTAATTGATAATTCATCAAACCGTGGAAATGGTTTACAAATCCATCAAATAACCTTGGCTACAGAATTTTAGTTGGTAATGTGAAACTGTTGTGGAAACACATTTATGTGGTTGCTTTTAATATGTTTATCTACGCAAATATCATAAACCCTCTTTTAGGTACTTATGTGGTTAAAAACCGCAAATTACGAGAAGCATACAGATAAACTATTTTGATAGAATAATTTGTTACTTAATGCTAACAAGCAAAAATATCAATATATACAGTAAGTGAGACGTTGATACAGATACGTTGTGAGAGGAATCCACCAGCTCTTTGGTCACCAGTAACATCAACCAGACGTTTCGCGATTTCTACGAAAAACTTGCGTGCGCCGGGACTCCATGGACCCAGAGTTTCGACCCCGAATGGTACAAAAAGGTACTGTATGCCCAGGCTCTTATAAGCAAAAACAAATAACAATATAACAACTTACTAGAAATAATAAAACTGTTTTACAAATATTTACAAGTACCTAAAAAATGGGAGCTAGCTCGGCGCCACATGGTAGGGTGCCCCGAAGGCTGGTGGCATTGCCCCTGCGATTCTAAGTCGCTGGTCAAATTATGAACCAGCCTTCTGGTCATTCGTGGCGTCCATGAGACGCTTGGCCAGCTCCCTAAAACAACATCAACATCAATTTTGAAACTCAGTTCTATATTTCACAAACTACAACTGAAATAGTCTACATAAGCCTTTTTTGAAGTTGGTTCTATATTATTAATTAATGACTTTATTAAGAAAACAAAAATATATTTTATTATGCGCTGGAACACTGCAAAATATATTATGGGTATACATTAGACGCTATGTACCATAACAGGCTCATAATAAAATGTCTCGCGAATAATCGGGGACTACTTCGAAGTAGTGTAGGTACGTATGCATGCAGTTGCATACGTACTGGGGGCCGATTTTTGAGATTCGAACGCTCGAATATTGAATTCAAATGTGACTAAAAACGAAGTAGAAAAAAGTTCCACTAGCCTTTCGAGTGATAATTCCAGTAGCTTTCAAAAATATGAACTATGGTATCATGCGAAAATAATCGTGACAAATTTCCACGTGCGATTATTTTCGATCACTTGTTTTTGTATTCGAGCGGTCGAATCTCAAAAATCGGTCCCCTGGCCCCTGTTTTACCAATGACAATTACGGCGACATAAGTCGACTGCAAACTAAAGTTCAAAGAAACGTGTCTTTTGTCGCAATGTCAACGTGGTAAAAGATGCCGCAGGTCATGTTGTTTAGATTGCAATTACTATTTAAAACGAGATATTTAGGTACCATGTATATTTGTTTTTTCGAGCTCCCGATACCGAGTTACACCGTGAACATGGCACTTGTAACAGTGCCGAAATATCGGGAGCTCGAAAAACAAATATACATGGTAAATATCTCGTTTTAAATAGTAATTACAATGTAAATGACCATGTTAGCTTAAAATCGTAGAATGTTGTTTAAAGCAATATATTTCCCATTCAAAAATTTGACATGCAAAACTCACATATTACAATAAAACATTTAAACGAAATTAGACTTTATTCTAATAGTTGTACGGTTCACAATGGCTTTGAACTTGTGGTAGTACTTATTGACTTTTGTCACCCGACGATTTATTCTATCCGACGCGTCACAAAATCCCGTAGTTTCGTAATTGTGTTTGTTGTGGTATAACTCGGTGTGCGTGTGTCAGATGCAAACAGGGCCTATACCACGAAAATAGAACGATTGCGGATTTGTATCTCCATCTCTGTCACACTTGCTTATTGGAGTGACAAAGAGGTTTTCCCGTCAATGCTAATTTTCGATGTTCGTGGTAGGGATGCAGATCACTGGGGCATTGTTTGTGACTGTGAGCTTGCACAATTGAAGTTGACGTGCTTTGAAACGTAAAACTCACAAATAACTCGTAGCCTCCTAGCCTAGTTGGTAGTGACCCTGCCTACGAAGTAGGAAGTCCTGGCCAGGGCATTTATTTGTGTGTTCACGAATATTTATTATAGATGTTTTCTATGTATTGATATGTATCTATCTATGATATATATCTTCGTCTATTACCCACAACACAGCCCAGATTGGCTCCATATGAGGGCACTCCTCGACGGTAAGCAGAATAATTTTCCAATACCAAAATATGCGAAATCTGCATAAGGCATTAAGTCCGCCTTTTGTACACTTTTTTTTACGTCCAACAAAGTTTAAAATAAATAAATAAATAAATCTGTTCAGTCTATAGGAAGATATGCAATCAAATACAATTTGGTTATGAAAAGGGAAATATTTTAACCATATATTCCTGAGGTAGAAAGAAGCAAAAAAAGTTATGTATATAAAATGTTATAAGACTTTTTTTTTGTCTAAAGTGATCAGAGATATTCTGTAAGAATACTTATTTATTTTCCCCCGCGGGCACCAATGTAGATAGAAGATAAAATAAACAATATTTATTTTATTTCATCTCACGCAAGTTTTTCGTAGAAATCGCGAAACGTCTGGTTGATGTTACTGGTGACCGAAGAGCTGGTGGCTTCCTCGCACAACGTATCAGCATTGCGATACGAGGAAATGCTGCCAGCATCCTATGTACTTTGCCTCAAGGACCTATTTGAGATTTAAAGTAGGTAGAGGTAGGTACTTAGGTAAATTACACTTACTTACAGTATATATTTTGAAAAAAAAATATATATATATATTTGTATATTATGGTCAATCTGTCTGAAATAAACAATCTGAATTTGAATTTGAATAATTTCAAGTTCAAACAAGAACCATAAACTTTAAAGCCAATGGCGACTAGAACAAAGATATTAAAACGTTCCTCAGACCCGGTATTACATTTGCCTGCAACTTGTCATACATTCTCATTAAAGTTGCTCTACAGAAACCCATTTGAATTTGTCCAACACGGTAAAATACGGGCTGAAAGCTAATGGACTTCAATACTCTAATGCATGTTCGACATGCATGCGATTGTAGCCTTTATTCCAAAACCGTACGAACTAAAGTTGAAGTCGGGTTTTAGTTTCTATAATTGCATCGTATATCGTCAAAGTGAATATTAATGGACAGTGTTGAGATGGATAGAGATATTATGACGAACTTATTTATTATTACTGCTTACGCGTAAAATCGGTTTTTCAAGATTCCACCCTTTTACCTGATGAACTTCGATTTTTTTTTGTGAATGATGTTAAACTTTATATTAGGTATTTTACATATCTTAGAATGAAAACATAATTTTTCCATATTGGTATTAAATAAATAAGATTAACATTTTATTAAATAAGTTTGTTCTAAAACTCCTTATCTACTCTCTTAATGATTTTGGTACATAATATTTATTCATCAATTTATAAATCACCCCCTATCCCCTTGGCGCTCATTCAAATACTTATATCGGGTTACTCACGTCACTAAAGTCACAAATAGCTCCACATTGGGGCTCGTGCATAAATCACGCGAGGTTCTAAGAGGGGGGGGGGGGATCTTCCTTATGCGAGCATTTTAAAAGCTATGTATGCAATAGCCTGATAATATTATAATAATAAGCGTATCTTGTTACCGTTCAATTAATACTTTAAAAAAATTGCCTTAGGATAAAATAACTTTAATAATGAAGTCGGTAATTTATTTTTCGCTACAAATCTTCTGAGTACGCGTTTAACGCTCTTTGAATAAGTAAGTAAATATTAATGGATAATCTTATTAAATCGTCCTACTCCCAGAGTAAACTCATTAAGGCTTGTACATATAAATATATACAAAATATCCAATAGTCCAGGGAAAAATATTTGTGATAAACACAAATAAATGCCCTTACCAGGATTCGAACCCGGGCCCTATTACAGCTTTAAATACGTGTTCAAATTACAGCTCTATTTTAACGATGTATACATTATGAAACACCTATTTATCCACATTAGTGTCTTTTTTTTTTTTTAATACTACGACGGTGACAAACAAGCATACGGCCCGCCTGATGGTAAGCGGTCACCGTAGCCTATGGACGCCTGCAACTCCAGGGGTGTTACATGCGCGTTGCCGACCCTTTAAAAACTTTAACACTCCTTTTAAAAATCTTTAATAAAAACAAAAGGGCTGGGATAAAAAACTTTACTAATGCAGTTTGAGTTTTATTATAGCTAAATGCCTTCTACATCTACATACCCATTCAACGATTTTAAAATCTAAATACCTTGTTTAATCCCAAATTGTACGAAGACTTACTTAAGAAAACACTTAAAAGAATTGCCTTCTCTACTGTAAATAAAAAATAACGTTAATAATGAAGTTGGTAGTTTATTTATCGCTAAATGCCTTCTGAATACGCGTTTAGCGGTTTATTTATGGGTCGCCTGCGGAATATTCATGCGGGGCATAGTGATGGGCAAACCCGGAGAATATTGCCTGACATTGCTTTTACGACAGTGTTCTTCAAAGTCTCTGTGTCGAAGCAAAAAACCAACACGGGGTAAAATTAGCGGCTGGTAGGGGGGCGTGAATTTTTACTTGCATACTGAGTGATAAGTTAATTCGTTTGCTGAGGTATCATCAACCGTAGGTTAATTTAGGTTAACCGCCAAAATACGACGTCAGAGGAGAGACCGACAACGTTTTTTCTTTCTGCAGAATCGCTCATAACTTTTTTGTACTTGACCTTTCCTGGCTCTGGTTCTGGGTCTGGTGGTGGTCAGAGAGATGCAATCTCATATTTTGGTGTTCTTTCTGCCTTTGTAGTATTTATTTACGTAATTTGAATAATAAAAAATAGGTGTCCGTTACTCTTACGTGTTTCATTAGTAACGTGGATTACAGTCCGAGAAATTTTTAGTCATGTCCCTTACGCTAATTTGACTTCAATTTACGGATCTCATATTTTTTTTTATTAATGCGAAACGAAAGTAAGATTGTTTATATGAAAAAATATGCTACATGCGTTTTTAGAGTAAGGCTAAAATTTATGTAATAAATAAATATAATCATTTTGTGATAGCTTTAGTTCAATTCGCAAGCTAATGACCCAAGACTTCTCTCAAAGTTTTTAAGTAGGTAATTCTTCTGATCTTACTCTTTTTATGTTTCGGTCCTTTAGTTAACTGGGTTATTTTTATAAGCATAGGTACTATTACTAAGTATATATTTTTTCGCACGCTTTGTACCGTAAGAATGACTCACACTAGAACTTGACGGAACTCGCGGGACGAGACGATCTGTCAATTTCTATACAAATAATCACGTCAGAGCTTGGAGCCCTTGGACAGATCGGCTCGGCTTTTTTTGTCTATCTGCAGCGAACCAAAAGAAAATTGAAATGTTTGTGAATTTCATTAGCGATGAATTTGTAAAACCCCTTTTGAAAATGACACGGCAAATACGGCAATATTACCAGAGTCCGACTATGCTGTTTCCTAGATTTTGATACCAAAGACTTAAAAAGTTTGACGTTAAAAATAACACTAAAGTTTTACAGTTTATTGGAAGACATATTGTGGTTTGACTCTTGTGAGTTTTGCCGTTGGCAGTATTCCCGAGAACAGAGTGCCCAACGGTACATCTCTAAGCAGCCAGCTGCGAAATATTTAAAAAGCAACTCTCGGAGGCGGCACCGCCTACACTTAGAGTTGTAAATTTGTCATGCCGGTGCTTAAGGTCTGTGGCTTTTTTATTTTGGAAGTAGGTAACATTAACAATTCTTACAATTCGGGTCGTAGCAATTTGCAGGATTTTGTAGGGAATTTGTAGGATTATATTATTAATTAATCTTTTTTAGGGTTCCGTATCTCAAACCGTCGTATCGTATTGGAAACTGTAAAGTAGTACGTTCATACATATATTTGGGATCTTTGGTTTCAGATAAAGGAGGCTCGGAAGATGAGATCAAGCGACGCGTAGCTATAACTAGGTCCACAATGGAAAAGCTAACTAATATCTGGAAAGACCGCATTATAACGAACGCAACAAAAACTCGCCTTGTCCTCGTCCTCGATCCTTAGTGTTTCCAGTGTTACTCTACGGTGCAGAAACGTGGACAGTTAAAGAGAGAGAACGGAAGCGCTTTGACGCTTTGGAAATGTGGTGCTGGAGAAGGATGTTACGAATTTCATGGACTCAACGCCGCACTAATGTTTCCATTCTGCAGCAGATCAAGGTCAAACAGAGACTCTCGGCAATCGTTCATTCTCGAATACTGAGTTACTTTGGCCACGTCATGCGCAAGAAGGACGACGCTATGGAAAGACTCGTTGTCCAGGGTAGAGTAAATGGCTCAAGATCTAGGGGACGCTCCCCATTAAGATGGATGGACCAAGTAAAAGCCCTCATGGAGGCACCCCTAAACCTGTGCATGCGAAATGCCTCGGCAAGGGAGAAATGACGGGAGACTGTAAAAAGGGCCAAAGAGTATACGACTAAGAAGAAGAGATCTCAAAAGGAAAAAACGGAACCCTAATAGGATCACTTTGTTGTCCGTCCGTCCGTCAAGACCCTGTATCTCGGGAACGCGTAGAGGTAGCAAGTTTAAATTAATACTACATACGCAGGTCCGTAGTCTTTTGAGGTTGTGAAAAAATCAAACCTCTACGATAACGCAATCAAAATATGTGGCCGTAAATGTTAATGTAAATTTGTCTTGACAGACAGACGGACGGACGGACGGACGGACAACATAGTGGTTCGTTTTTTTCCTTTTGAGGCACGGAACCCTATAAAACTTACTCGTCAACTCCAGTTGTAAGATGAGAAATCGTCACGTGAGCAGCTTTCCAAGCCAATCACGTGACGCTTTTTTTTAGAAATTGACATCCGTCACGACCCGACCCGTTACGGTCAAGTGTGAATCATCCTTATCGTGGTAAAAATCATTTTCCGTATTTTCCCAACAACGGTTCGGTGGTTCGCGATATTAGGCCCGCCATGTTTAAATATTCTACTCGCATCCGATTGGGCCTTTACTAGCCTATTTTATTTCTATTTTTGTAATCTACTTTCGTTTTTTGGCGTTTGTTATATTGTTTATGACTTTCTTAGGCTGCGTTTTACCAAATTTTTATTCCGAGAATAATAACGCTTACTCTCAGATAGTAACGTCAAATTACTATGGGATTTTGATATTAGTATCCAAGAGTAAGCGTTACTCTTGGTTAAAAAGTTTGGTCAAATCCAGCCTTAAACGTGTAAAAAAGTGAAAGATGATCTTTTTTTCGCAACCTGTTTTTTTAACATATAGCATGTAGCATGCAATGTAACAACAGGCATGCAACGTACCGTGAAGAATGCGGACAATGTGAAGCGACAAACGAGCAATTTAAAGAAACATCCTGTCAGAGTACATTAATATACAGTAATCCACCTTAACTAAAAATGACGAAGATATAGAGCATCAAAGTGCCGGGGTGGAGGCTTGTGACATCACTAGGGAAGAATTGTACCTAATAGTGACGTTACGCGAAACTTGAACGCACTGTATTTCCGACATTTTTGATTTTACGAACAAAAGAAAAAATAAATGTATAATATTTTTTAATAATCTTATAGTCGGACACATAGATTTTTTTAGTTTTAGAGCGCTTCCATTTTTTTTAGTATAAAACACATATAAAAATATGTACCTAAATATCTTCATCTGTCCCATATTTGTATCCCTGAATCTATTTCTTTAAACCATAAATCGCAGTTACATGTTGGCATGTAGCATGCAATGTTATCACGTACCGTCCCGCGAACGTGATCAATGTGCACAAACGAGTGATTTAAAGAAATATCCTGGCAGAGTACATTTTTTTAAAGTAGTCCTTCCCTTCTTAGCGCAGATCAAGACAAAACGGAGCGTTCTGAGCTAGTCAATACGAGTACGAAAGTAAGTAATGAAGTATTAAGTTAATGGGCAAATAAACTCACTTTTAATTCTATTAAGCACTTTTATTTAAACTTTTTATAAAATACGAAAAACACCGCCATGAAAATCTAAAGACCATCGACCATCTAATTTTTTTCTTCAAAACTTTTCATCCGTTAGTAAAGGCGGGAATACATGTATTTGGTATACTTAGTAGTATACCTAAGTAATTAGTAAAATTCCATTAAATGAATAAGATCGGAAGAACCTCGTATCAAATATGTATTAAACAAGTGATGGTTAGTTTAGGTTAGGTTAGGGACAATATTGTGATATTATGGGACAATCTTACAAAAAACACCTATATTCATAGTAAGCTCAATAAGTTTTGGGTTATGGGTTATATGTATATGACGAGAGATAATAGATAGACACACGTTATTAATTATTAAATACATACGAAACATCAAAAACTCAGGAACTCATAAATACAAAAATATTTCCTGACCAATAATAATTACCATGTGTGCTTAGGGCATATAGACGTTAACTAATTAGAACGTCAACAGTTACTTACTGGGCGTTCGGAGATATCTTACTGTCACGTTATTAACTATGATCCTATTTGCTAGAAACACGTGATATTCCTGTGTTGCACCGACATAATGACAGAAACCTGCAAAATGCATACAAGAAAAATACTTTTGCCCTGAGAGGAAGCAAAGATTGTACGGATTGTATATTTATATAAAACAAGTATTCTACAAGTTTATTATTGAAACATTCGCCGGAGTCGATCGGGCGTCGATAGCTCAATTGGCAGAGCAATCTGACCGGTGTTCAGAGAGGTCGTGGATTCGAATCCCGCATGATGCGGGGAATTTTTCAATGTGCTCTGGTGACCTTACTCACCAACAGAAACAAAACACTATGAGTAGGGTCTAGTGTTATTTAACTGCGGTTTTCTCTAAAGTACTTCCCCAGATGGGCTCTGCTCCAGATTTGAGCGAGACGACATTCGTTGTGCTGTTCTCTAACACACTAAACGACATGCATCCGCTGTGCCCATACCTCTCTAAAACGCAATTGTTATATTGTACAAAAATAATATCAGAAACCAAAGGAAAAGCTTTCAATATTGTATTCTGCGGAAAGCTTAAAACATTCCAAGATTTAAATTTATTTCATCACTAAAGTAACATATAAAGTTGCTATTTTTCACTCTGGAACGTTGTAGAAGAGTAAGGGATAGAAAAACACGATAATGTGTAGGACATAGGCCGTTCTGGTACTGGTTTAAGTCGAAGCTCGAAACCTATCGAAGGCTAGATGATCTCACACTAGACCGCGTGCAGTGAGCAACTTGGTAATGAGGTCTGCTCACATCAATATCGAAAATTGGCATTGACGCAAATACCTCTTTGTCACTCTATGTAAGTGTAACAGAGATGGAGATACATGTCCACAATCGATCGATTTTCGTGGTACCTACTAGTCCAGGCCCTTACTTCACCATGGTGACAAGTCTGACAATTGTCAGCATCAACAATACTGATGTTACAGGGGACCAGGATCTACGAGCACCGCTAACTATTGGGCGGTCTGTATGCTTGTTTGCCACCAACCTGTCATTCATAAATATAAACATTATCATTATCACTAAAAACTACCAGTTATGTGATCGAGTTTCGACAGAGTTCGCAAGAAACACGACATATGTCACGAAATTCCGACAAAGGAAGACTCTCATGTCAAACACTACCGAAAATTCTTTGAAAATACTAAGTTTTCTTGTGACATTTGTCATAAAGTCTGCACCAAAACATCACTTTATTAGCGATATTATAACGGTTTTATTTAAAATATTGAAGCGGTGGCCAATAAACACACATCCCACCTGATGGTAAGTGGTTTCCGTAGCCTATGGACGCCTAAAACGCCAGTAATTCGTTAGTTTTAGGAATTGTCACACTTGTCTGCGTCGTGAAATTGGGGCCTGATAGTATTTATTACTACCTGACAATATTGCACATGCACATTGCACAATACATTGAGCAAACATACAAAACCGGAGTTAATCTGCTACGCTCCATCTGATGATGATGATGTCCTCCCATACGTATCCGTCGACGGCGACACCCGGACAATTATAAAGAGACCTATACATTATCTGTTTCTTTGTGTGCATGGGCTCGAATGTGACTCGCAAATCCAAGTTTTGTCCTGAAAGTTTGGCAGCAAGATTCACAGTAGAGCTCACCATTGGAGTTGTAGGTATAACTGTAGGAAGGCTTGGGCCGAGATTTATTTAGCTGGCGTTTGGCATTGAGATCCTCAAGGAGGGCACTTTCGTAGTCCCGGAGACCCGTGTGAATTGCTGCTCGCCATCCCGATCGGGATGCTCCATCTAGTGAAGTAGCGATCAAGTTGGAATCTGCATTCCTATCGCCCGACGTTGACGGATAGCGTGCATTCTCGTATATCCACGCTCGACTTAAAGGCACGGATTTATGGGGACCGACTCAAAGAGTAAATGCACTTCATGTTTTAGTACCAATGACACTGTTTATCCAGGTGTGCTAGAAGCGAGCAAATATTATCTATTTCATTTTAGCTTTATGTTCGTTTTAGTAATGATGGTAATGTTTACGCAGCTGTGCGGAAAAGTGATCAAAAGATTTCTACTTATTTTTAGAAAATAAAAGTAAACTTTTTTAATAAAATGAATGAAATGATAATTGTTTATTTGAAACAACGTTAGGTATGCCATCTTATAACTAAAAACACACTAAACAATTTTATGCTTTGTTGTCCCAAAAAGGATGCCACTCAGCATTTGTCGAAGCACCATAGTGCAGCGACGCTGATTTTCAGTGGACCCTACTTTTAGTTAATAACTTAGCTTTCTGTTAATTGCAAGGTAATAGCTTTGCGTATCAGCGACATGTGACTATGAAAAAAAATTACGTCATCAAATAAAAAAATGAGGATAAAATGTATAATTTGGGAGTTACTAATTTATCGCTAAAAATTGCTTGCCAAATAATAATTTCTCAAACAATTTATCCCAAAACACATGTTTGACAAATATTCATTTCCCTAATCATTTTGCAATCGTGTCTTGAATATACATAAAATTATAATTTTTTGTCATAATATGCCAAGTGAATTATCGGCGAAAAGGTAGGTTGGCAAGTGATATCTTGCAAAATGAAATTCGACGAAAAGGCTTTAATAATTTTAGATAATTTGCACACACACCCGATCCTACCGCTACCGTATTGTGGCTCACCAGGCGGCGCCACTCATGCGTGGGTCCTGTGTCAGTATGAGATAATTGTCAAAGTGACGTTTGAAATGTTTCCGCAGGACCCACGTCCCACTAGCGCCCCTAGCGGAAAATGAAGTCGCGGTAATCCTCAATGTTTTTACTGTATCGCCAAATTATGAACTTGATCCCACAGACATTGGGTCAGGGTTTGATAATCGGATCCTGGAGATATCGAAGGAACTCTTTTACTTGAACTTCGGATAAAATCCGGATTTCGGTGCGTTACAAACCAATTGCGAGAAATTGGTTGATAACTGCAATATATGTTATGTTTATGCTGTGGTTACACTTTTTAGGCGTTAGTCATATGTTTATCGTTATTAATTGCGCTTTTATATATCCTGTTGAATAAACTGTCGCTAGTGGTATTTTCAGACCAATTATGACCTTCAAACCTTCAAGAGAAGAGCGTAGTAACATCTCAATGGCCGACAACGCGTGCAACAGACGCGCATTAAGCGACACTTCTGCTAGTTTTCATGACTCCTATTACAATAAATAATACTATAGATCACCGCACGAATCTTCGTTTTATTGAATGAAAAGAAGGAAAGAAATAAAATTTGCGACGATCACAAGACACAGACATAAAACAAAACAATATAACAAGTAAGTTGTGTGTGCATCACAAAATGGACCCAACTCAGCATCTGTACTTTTCTTGGGATGGTCCAGGAAAAACATTTTATAAACTATTCCATTATCGCAAACAAACTAAAATATTAAGTTAATTTTGTTTTGTTATTTTGAAGTTCTGAGTGCTTTTGTTCGAGCCAAGCACATTTTTTGATAAAGCCACTTCACAAAATAAATTGATGGTTTAGTTTTGTCACTAAACGTTACAGTAGAGTTTGGCAGTATCAAAAACAAAAGCAGTGAAGTCTTTTTTTTAGAAAATATCATTTACTAACTAGACCTATTCAAGGATATTTAATTAAACATTTTTTATACGACGTGTTTTTGAGCACCTATAAAAAACGACGTCACATATAAATCTTACAACAAAAACGTTTGTTACATGTGTGTAAATATTTGTGACGATTAGCATGTAACGGTGTTTTGTTGGATTTTTTACCTACGTATTACTAGACTTACGACATATTCGTTACGCTAAAAAAATAGCTATTATAGATTATTTTCCAAACACGCTAAATTTCCATTCAAGCTGCCAGTTCAATGACTGGATTTCATTTCTTCTAAACGCATTTTATCATAAAATAATTTCCCCAAAAGACTTGACATTTAAGCATTTTAGATTAGTATCATAATTCGCGAACGTCGGCAGATTAAACGTCGCAAAGCGCAACGTTCCACGCCGCTGGCGCGCGAAATTGAAATTCTTTCCCATCACTAATCCTGCCGCGGATTATTTAGTAGAAATTAGAGTCGCCACTCTTAAGAAAAAAAAATGAAAAAAAAAAGTTACTTAACCTATTCCGCCAAACGTGCTAGTCCATTATTGCCAACCCGTTATACCTACTTGCGTATTCTTGCATGCAATATTGTTCCCACCCTCCCGCCGCAAACAATAAATACGCAAATAGATAACAAACCACCACCAATAATATAAATCTCGACATGTGTACCGCCTCTCTACGAGGCATCCTCAGGAGATGCAGGAGATCTTGTCGTACTGGCGTCCGACAAGGGAAAGTTGACTCAACTAATACGCAACGGGTACTCAATATTTTCGTTGTTATTTATTTTAACAACGAAAATATATTATATGGAATTCCGCAAAGTAACGCCTGATTCAATAAATAAATTACAGAGTAAATCACGACCTTGTCCTACAGACTGCCATGAACATCGAAAATTAGAATTATCTTTTTATCACTCCCATAAGCAAGTGTGATAGAGAAGATGAATTCCTGACCTAGGAAACCCTGTTTTAAATAGAAAACTTCCGTGAGTATTAGACATATTATTTAATATACTTAGACCGGGTTACTCTTGTCTATAAAGTCGAAAATAGCTCGACATGTTTCGGGACGGTCCGCACCCAATAATCATGAGTGAGAAGCGCTTGCGGCGATTGCTCTGCGCACACAACATGCCAACTATGCCAAGCTATTTTCGACTTTATAGACGTGGGTAACCCGGTCTAAGTATATTACACCCCAAATAATAGGAAACCCTGTGTCACATGACCTAGTTTGGTCATTTCAGTATATTACTCTAGCTAATATCTATATGTTTATCTACAGAATGTATAAGAGAGAGAGCATAGTGCTATATATAAATACTTATGTCTAAATTACCAAAGAAAGAAAAAAGACTCGCTCACTAAGGTACTTAAAAATAGTGGTGGTACAGAACTCCTTGTGCTGTATGCTTATGAAGTAGGTACTTGTGCTACAAGCTCTTGGTTTTTGCCAAATTTCGTGATTCTAGGTCAACGGGAAATACCCTATACATTTTGAATTTTGTTACAAATGTATGGGAAATGTGACATAAACGGCTGTTTCTTTTGATCGCGTTGACGTAGAGGTTTGTTTTTTTTACAGCTTCAAGGAACCGCAGACTTCAATGTGGTATTAATTTCAACTTGCTACCCCTAAGCCCGAGATAAAGGGTCTTGACAGACAGACGGACGGACGTTTGAAATGTTCCTGTCAGACCCACGTTTCACTAGCGCCCCTAGCGGCGAACTTTTGTTAATTCCCATTGAGGATGTGGACAAAATTTCACCATATCAAAGACGAGGCAAGAGAAGTAAGTCAACGTTATTATTAAACTATATTTTTTAATAACTTTATAACAGACAAGCAGGGCTATGATGCCCTATCAAATGTCACTATGGTAATCTAATAATACTATAAACTGATAGATTGCGTATGACACGAATAGCGCTGCGGTTATTCTGATAAAAATTACAGGTTTACCATTTTACCGGCAAAACTGTCACCTTACCAGCAAATGACACATCAAAAAATTATCATCACAGGTCTGAAGGATCCTATTATAAATACCTTACAGTCTAACGCACAATGCGAACAGGGAATCTTAAGCCAATTGCCGTTTTTCGTAATTTAGTCGTGTTAATGGCCGATGCAATCAATAGATGACAGTTGAAATTTGCCATACCGATTTGCATTACACGGCGAAATAACAAAAGAAGTGACTCAACGCTCGCGGATCGCGACTGCACACGCGTTAAAAGCATTTGCGATTTATGAACGAATCCATTTATAGTCCAATACAATTTTGTAGAGTTAAGTGACCTCTCCTGCAGAAAGTTTGTATGCAAGTGGGATCAACTCTGTAGGTGACTGTACATTCTCAATAATTTAGTAATCTAATCTGTGGCATTCTAATTCACGAGCGTAGTGGCAATGCCCTGGAACAGTATCTTGACACGGGACAGGACATTGTCACCAGAAAGAGAAAATTTCGCAAAAAGAAAGGTCGCCAGAGCTCCAAGAGGATTCACTGTGTTGACAGCTGGGGACCCACGGAGCAAAGGTTGCCCCTTGCTCCGTGGGTCCCCAGTGGTGAACACAGCGAATACTCCTTTTTAAAGGGTTGGCAACGCGCATTTAACACCCCTGGAGTCGCAGGCGTCCATAGGCTACGGTCACCACTTACCATCAAGCGAGTCGTATGCTTGTTTTCCGTCGAAGTATTAAAAAATGTTCTTATTAAAACGAGTTTTACATTGCTGCATTGCAATCTGAATAAATAGAGACTGCGAAAACATTTTCATTTGATACGGTTTCGTTCTAAAAACAGAGAATATATACAGAAAAAGCTTGCTGTATTAAATGTGGTTATGTTTATTTTAATAAATGAGAGAGCTTTTGTAATATTTTTGAATATTTGTTGACTTACCATGACTTTACCATAAAGTTCTCAAGAATCTCAACTCGAACTTCCTTTGTCTTGTGTTGGTACCGTCACGGCTGTTCAGCTGACCTGCGTGCGTAGCCAACATGCCAATCGCTCACGCTCAGTCGCTAACGAAACGCAACTGTTATTGTCACACTAGTAAGGAAGAGTGATAGAGAGAGGTAGCTACGATACGTTACTAAGCGTGAGCGATTGGCATCTTGGCTACGCACGCTGCATTCCTCGCCCGCTGGTGCACGCCAGTATTGAAATTAAGTTAAATTCACACTATTACGTAATTTCTTGTTTACCGCCCTTAATAAGAGAAGATAAGATAAGAATCATTTATTCGTGACGATCACACACAACACATAATAAAAGAACAAAAACAGGAAAACAGAATTGTATACATACAAGATACAAGCATTTATTGGTAAAGGATAATTTTACATGTCATTTTTACTTAGGTACTATTTTATTTATATTATTTATGTTACGTTACAATATAATAAAATAATAATAAGTGACGTGTAAGCAATAAGTTATAACGAGTTTTGTTAGGCACGACAGTGTTGAGTCAATGACCTCTCCGTGAACTAACAGTATTGTGTGTTGTAATACAGAATGTACTAAGGCATTTTCGTAAGAAACCTTTCTCACGTTATGTACGACATGTGTACACAGTTTAGATTTCGTAGCGTAGGGAGTGTTTTTTCATAGGTAATTGTATATTTTTCATCCACTAACTCCAGCCCTCTACGTGCTCTGGCGTTGGGTGTGGTAGGTATACAAAAGTGCAGCATTCCTTATATTCTTTCAAATTAAATACGCTAAAACTGCTTACTTAACGTGTATTTTATAAAACAACCGTTTTCATGCTCAACTTTTTTATATATAGTCCGGCCCCTGCATACAATTAAATAATGCTGAGGTGAAGACCTTTCAAACGAGATACGATTCAATCGTATACACTCATGGTACAAAATGCTCGTCTCCTTTAATGTTTTTCCTACTCAAAATAATGAGATCATTCAATCTAAGAGAAAAAAAATATATCCACTCATCTCATTTTACGATAAACAAGCTATGCCGATGGCTTTGTTGTTCTACAAGTCGTAAACATTGACCAATTTTTGTTCTGCGAGTATTCATTGTATCCCTTACCATACGGTCCGGACTCCGGACAAACCTAATGAGAACTACCACGAGTCGATTTTCCGCTAGGGGCGCTAGTGGAACGTGGGTCCTGCGTGAACATTTCAGACGTCACTTAGACAGTTCTCTCATACTGACACAGGACCCACACATGAGTGGCGCCGTCTGGTGAGCGACAATACGGTAGCTCCCATTGGCGTGATATCAGAAAACACAAATCTCAACAAAGCCAAGTAAAATAGTATTTTCCCCGCGTTAGTGTTGCTGGCTGAACACGGTACAATTGGATTTGAATACGATATAGACCACTTGCCATAGACTCTGCAGTGTAAAGCTGATGGTTTCCCAATGGTAAAAATAGCGACAGTCCGATTTTATTTCAGACTAGCTTTATCCAGTGGCTTCGCTCGTGTTAGAAAGGGACAAAAAACTTATGTCACTCTCCATCCCTTGAACTATCTCCACTTAAAAAATCACGTCAATGCCTCCGTTTTGCCATAAAAGACGGACAAACAAACAGGCACACACTTTCCCATTTATAATATTACTATGCATTCAATCAGTTTCACACCTGTCATGGCCATACTCGTATGTTTCTTTATACTGTATAACACAACAAAGTTTCTTCCGCAGTGAAGTTGTGGAACGAGTTGCTCCTGTCCCTCAAACAGTCCCAGTTTATAATAACATCACTCAAGGTTAACCCAAAGAATCTGTCGGTGTCGAATTCCAAATAAAGGATGACTCACACCAGTCCGATCCGATCCGATCCGGACGATCTGTCAGTTTCTATACAAAACGTCACGCGACCGAGGGTTCTGAGCTATCACGTGATTATTTCTATAGAAACTGACAGATAGTCCCTGATCGGATTGGATCGGATCAGACTGGTGTGAGTCATCACGGAGTCACGAGCAAAGTTTGCCCCTTTAGCTGTCACAGCGAATCCTCCATTTTTTTAAGGGTCGGTAACGCGCATGTAACACCTCTGGAGTTGCAGGCGTCTATAGGCTACGGTGACCGCTTACCATCAGGCGGGCCGTATGCTTGTTTGCCACCGCCGTCGTATAAAACTGTAAATCGCCCTATAGTCATCGCATGCTTTGTCTAGTAGAAAGGGATCCGTGACACAAAAGCTGAATACGAGTCGACAAACATTGTGGTGAATGAAACCAATTTTTGTTGTATTCTCTAGATACTTGATTCAGATGTCTATTTCAGGCTGCTTTTGTATGCGCGCGGAAAATAGCAAGCGATATGATAGTTTTTTTTTGATGTAATATTTTGAATTTGATGTATGTTTTTTTGTTCCCTAATACTGTTTTACTCTTTTTCCTAACGTTATCCTGGCGTATTACCACGGCTCAGGTTCCGATTTGGCAACTAACGACAAGATTTGGCGTAGGCGCTAGTTTTACGTTAGCGACTGCTACCAGATCTTCCAATCCAACCTAGTTATTAGATTTAGTCCGGTTTCCCCATGTTCGCGCACCTGACTGTACACCAAGCATTATCACTGTCTGCGTCCGACTGTACTAAGCATCACTTCACTGAGAATTCAACTACTACTACTACTAGATACCTACTAAACACTATCACCTTTACTCCCGGTTGGTTACCATCGATAGCTTAACAGCGCTTTGACTCCATAGTTTTTGGATGAAATCCCGTTAGCTAGTTTACAACTTGATCAGCGCCATCTAGCGGGAAATTCAGACACTACTCAAAGGTATTTACATAAATGCGGCAATTTTAAATCGACCTTCGGAATGAAGGCCGCTTTACTGTATTATTGCTCATATAAATATTTCAAAGATTGGCAATTTTACAAGCAAGGATACAGTCTTTATACGTCTGCGTGATGACTTTAAAATTCAAATGTCACCTTTACATTGCATAACCACAATCTAGACATAACTCTTTGTACTAAAAATTCTTTGTATCTTCGCTGTTCCGAGTTTTCAGCTGAACATACCACTCGAAAACCAACTCTCTACGTATAGTCATAAGAGTGAAATTGCTTTGTGAGTATACTTGGGCTTCTTTTATAAACGCTGAAAGTTAGAGAGTGCTTCTTATTTTTAGCTCGTGCCTTTGATACGGAGGCTTTTGCGAAATGTTTATTGTTACAATCGCTCGAGGTTTTAATAATGTTTACTCGCTTCTGCTGATATAACAAAGACCACAGACACTGTCAAATTTAAATTATCGTTAGACATAATAATATAATAAAAATTACGGATAACACTCTCGTATTTTTAGTCATTATACGCGACTTTGGATAAACCAAATCAACAGGGTTATCCTGTACCGGTTTTGTCATCATGAACCCTGCGGGCGGCGAAGCATAACGCTTTAGTACACCCGCTTGCGTCGCCGCGCACAGTACTCGGCGCTTGATAATGGCATCAAATTTAGTTTAGTGGTAATACAGTCAAGCCCTCACATAAGTATCCACCCCACGTATGCAAGCGCGTAGCGCGGGTGGATACTTATGTGAGGGCACCGACTGTACAGCCAACATATAACATAACCGCGTCTTCAGTATATTTCAGAGCCATTATTTAAAAAAAAATTGACTAATCAAATTCTTGTTCTAGAAACCTCAAAGTTGTTTTTAAAGACCTATATGATGTGCCACAAGTACATAATATGCAAAATAATTGGCTCTTAAAAGTCAAGCTCAACTCCAGGAATTGTGCAGACACGGTTGCCGCAACTTTAGGACCTAATGAAGGTATTAAAACAATATACAGCTTGCTGGGAATTAGATCCTGGAAATTATCTAATTTTCTTGGCTTACATTGCCGCTAGTTTACAGCCACAAAGTAAAAATCGTATCCAGATTGCTTCTAACGTAACGTTTATTGTATGATAAGGGGGACTCCAAAAGGGGGAAAAAAATATACAATCATTAGAAGTAAAAAATTCTTTATACTTATTTTTTCAATCAAAGACGATTACTCAAAACATGTGTGATTTGTGAAGTTTCACACAAACAAATTACAATAAATAAATTTCGTGATCGTGTGAAAATGATAACATGTTTCTCTTTTCTTGTTCGAAAAGTTCATCTTTAAGTCATGGCTAGGCGACATTAAATCGCTTTTCATGCTCTAGGGCATAAAGTAACATCGCAGGTGGAGCGCGCTCGCCACGGCCCCCTGCGTGCGTAGCCAAGATGCCAATCGCTCACGCTTAATAACGTATCGTAGCTACCTCTCTCTATCACTCTTCCTTATTAGTGTGACAATTACAGTTGCGTTTCGTTAGCGACTTAGCGTGAGCGATTGGCATCTTGGCTACGCACCCTGGTCCCGCGATCCTGCGGCCTGCGAGCGGCGCGCGGCAGGGGGAACCCAAGCGCGCGAGCATGGATGTCACATTTTCAACGATTTAAAATAAAAATAAAGCCCAATATTTTCCTTACAATCATTTCATTTCATTTTTATTTATTCAGCAAACAATATACATTGTGTTGGAATATCTAAATTAACATGCAATCCAAACATACAAACATACAATAGTACAATGCAATTCCTCTACTTAATTAAACATAATAAGATTAAAACAATGTCATCAAGATATTAAATTTCTACACAAGCTAGTAATAAGCCAGTAATAATAAGTTATATAGGTACGTATTAAATCTGCATAATTATTTAAATTACGTCAGTTGTAAGTATTATAATAAGCTAACAATAATTTCGTATCGAAGTGAAAAGCAAAGTGTATACCTCAGGCGTAAATACCCATTTTATCCTCGACTAGCAAATTGGTCCTCTATTATAACAGAGCAGGTAGCGTGTGGTCTGGAAGCGTACCTAACCAGAAATTGGTTAGTTTGTGTCACCTTTGTTATATTACCTTATCTTATATTTTGGTATCTTTTCAAGTACGTCAAGATATTGCTAAAATTCTGTGATGGTAAAGGTTTTTTTCATTACACTGTAGGTAAACAACTTTCCTCATTTACTTACAAAACACGGTCAATCGATTTTTTATAAATCGCAAGTCACTTTTTTTCCTGTTAATTTGAAAGGTGATCTCGTAAACAAAATAAGAATAAAGATATCCGGAATAATCTCACAAGTTCCGGAAAGTTCTGATTTGAATACGTTTCGAAGATATCATCTCCTCGGGTTTCCATATGAATTACGGTTTCAGAGTTCGTGAGACTTTCAATCCGAAGGACTCGTGTTCAAACCCTGCTTGTTCGTACCAATGAATTTTAAGGAACTTATATACGAAATATCATTTGATATTTACCAATCGCTTCGAAAACATCGTGAGGAAACCGGCCTAATCCCAATGCCTATTTTACCCTCAGGGTTGGAAGGTCAGATGGCAGACGCTTTCGTAAAACTAGCGCCTACGTCGAATCTTGGGATTAGTTGCTAAAGCGGACTTCAGGCTCCCACAGCCATAGCATAAGCCGGGAAAACGCTGGGAAGGAGAAGAGGAGAGAGTTCGGGAGCTGACAGCGCCTTAGTGGTACTTAAAGTAGACTACCGCAAAGAGCCAGTTTCTTGAAATGATGATGGACCAAAGAGTGTCAAAAGAGTTCGTGTGAAATTGCCGTCAACAGAACTTGCTAACGATGAAAACAAAAGCCAGTACATTGTTTTGTAATTCCTTGAATTTTTTCACTAATCCATCAAATGCTACTGAAACCGTACACCAGGTACTGAAACGGAAAGTATTAGGGGTGACTTACATTAGAACGGAACGGGACAGGATGGGGCGGGACGAGACGATCTGACAGTTTCTATAGAAAACGTTACGTGACGAAATTAACATATCATAGAAATTGACAGATCGTCCCGTCTCACCCCGTCCCGTCACGACCTAGTGTGAGTCATCCTTCATTGTAACACAAAAACATAAAAGATTTTTTTTCTAAAGAAACTAAAGCGCTATCACCTGATTCGCCGCTAGGATTGTAATAAGAGGATGTAAGAGATATCGGGGGGCAGGGCCCCCACATAAAAGAAATTACAGCATTATCGCTAGTTAGCAAGTTCGAAGGACGGCAATTTTAGGTCCTTGTTGAAATAATGATGTCCTACTCCTATAAAAAATTGCGTAGGCACATTCCTGACCGCTTTTTCTAATACGCTCGGAAAGTAATATAACTTGCCCCCAGTTCTGCACTTTTCTGATTGCGTTCGCGATAACTTATTAAACAAACAGCAAAAGGTGATTTTATTCCTGACTCGGCGAGGTTTCATCTTAAATTAACTTTTATAATATAAAAAAAATACATAAAATAGTCTATGCAATTTTTCGCGATAGTATCTACTGAATTTAAGTACAATACAATACAAAACTCTTTATTGTACACCTCACACAGATGAAATACAGTTACAAGAGAAAATAATAATACAGAACAGTAACAGTAAGGGGTAACAACAGTAATAGTAAGGGGTAAGTACCTGGGTAGGTACAGTCTTTGAAGTGTGCCATTTGTACATTAATTACTACGTGGACTATTTTTTATATAATGCATGGGTATAGGATAAAAGAACTAGATACCTAATCAGCCGAAAAAAATGACGCCGTAAAAGTGCAGCAATTGCGCCTGTTTTTCATAGTCTTGTTTAGAACGTGAATTTTCGTTAAGTGACAGCCTATAAACTTTTAAAGTATATGTAAGCTTCAGTAAGCTCTTTTTCGTACGAAATATTGAACGTTTGTATCATTATCAATGCAAGTTGGCTACTGTCATTTTGACCCATATTTTTTGACAATTCAATAATATAATGTAATTTTGGACAGAAATCTGGAAGTCGGAAGTTTTTTCAATATTCTACTATTGTGACTAAGAAAAAGTCACACATTTATGGAGTCTACAACCTTTGTAAATATAAGTAGAATGAGAAAAAGAAACCACTCTTTTTCAGAAACCTTAAAACTTAAATTAATATTCGATTACATAAACTGTCACAAATCCACGAGAATTTTACTATAAAAGATGTTTAAGTATTTCCTTGCTCTAGAAACTATGCCAATTCCACCGTCCATTGCACGCATCGACAACCCGAGTCAAAGAGACATTCTTTAAAACCTGCTAGAACTCTAGACGTTCTGCTTAAACATTTGCACCTTTTTGCGAGGCTAGGTGTCTGAGCATTTTTAATAAAACCAACAATGTGAAAGATTCTAAGATTAGATCCTTTTAGCAATGGCGCAAACCACATTTACATGACTTTTTAACTCGTATACGACGAACGCCACGTTGAAAGGCATTTTCAGAAAAACGTGCACCATTATAGTGAAGATGGTTCCTCAATTTTCAATACAAAAAAAAATATCACTTTTGTAACAACCCATACAAAATGTATGAAAAACCAAAAACACTGGACACTCCTTTTCTTTTTTTACCAATAGTACTCGTGATTCTGATTATAAAAATTCCTATATTTTCAAAAACAAAGGAAATTATATCCTATTTTTGAAAACGCCCTGAAATATAACAGTTTAAAATGGATTAAGGAGGACACACACTAGAATGGGACAGGGCGGGACGGGGCGAGCTGACAATTTCTATAGAAAGAATCACGTGATAACTCAGAGCCCTCGGATGACTCACACTAGACCTAGCCGGAATGTGACTCGGCCGATCTGTCAGTTTCTATAGAAAAACGTCAATTGACCTCCAAGCTCGGACCTGATTCTTTGTATAGTCTCCTGGATCCCCCGGTCCTCGCTTGAGGACATATATATTTTTTAAATATCATGTGGATTGTCAAAGCAGCTTAACAAGTTTGCACACATATATCGTTTCCGAACGAAACTGTCAACTTAATAAAATAAACATCGACTCAGATGGACAATCAGCGATCAGTGCGGCTCAGACAGAAGTCAAAATCGATTTAAAAAATCGGCTTTGCCAGAATCCATACTTCCAGGATCCAGGACAATAAATAGAAAGATCGATTTCTATATAATTAGATCGTCCCGTCCCGTTCTAGTGTTAATTATCCCTTAAATATGAAAAGGTCAAAACATTTGGCATTTTCATAACAATTAAGACGCGAAAACAAACGGTAATATAAAGTGTTTTCAACAAAATTGGCCAAATGCTATTTTACTGATATTCAAACTGTCGCAGACCGGCTGTTTATAACTCGTTATTTTTCCCGATCCTCCAACTAAAACCCGTTCAAAAACACACCTTATTCCAAGTCCGTAAGATCCTTTTTCTATTGAATATCGGTCGCCGTAAACAGGAATATAATGGTTGTCAAAATGATACTTTAAAGTTTCAAGCAGTCTTTGAGATACGTTGTTTTAGTAGAAACTGTTTGAAACAAAGTACAAGCAGACTGCGTGTACCATGTTTTCAAAATAATGTTTTTTTTTTTTTAACTTTATTGCACAGTAACAACAAGTACAAATGGCGGCCGCAAGGCATTCTCTACCAGTCAACCAATATTCTCTACCAGTAAACCAATATGTTGTGTTTTCTAAAGAGATGTTAGTTTAATATAAAATAAAACGGCCTCCTAGCCTAGTTGGTAGTGACCCTGCCTACGAAGCAGGAGGTCCCGGGTTCGAATCCTGGTCAGGGCATTTATTTGTGTGTTTATCACGAATATTTGTTCCTGAGTTATGGATGTTTTCTATATATTTAAGTATTCATATGTAACTGTCTATTATATATATCGTCGCCTAGTACCCACAACACAAGCCTTATTGAGCTTACCGTGGGACTAGGTCGATTTGTGTAAGATTGTCCCACAATATTTAAAAAAAAAAAAATTACCTGACTGAAGGAGGGTTGCGTCGAGCATATTTATTTATGTGTGTATAATGTGTATGTGTGTGTATTTTGTGTACGCGACTACGCTGTAATACATAAGCGACGTCGCGCGGTATGTCACTTCGCTTTGAAATGATCATATCATGAACAGGGCCCGTAATTATCATGCCAATGATAGACCAATATTTGACGTCAAGCTTCATACATCATGTTTTAGATTTTATGTTGATTGTCATTTGTTTTTCAAGATGACAATGGCGTCTCTGGAATATTTTTTTGTATTTTGTTTACAAAATGTTGTTTAATGTGTGATGTTGATAGCTAATTGTGCAGTAAACTAACGAAGCAGTACACAGCTAATGAAGAATTAATCCTGAAACGAGTTAAGTCACTCTTTTAGTCACCAAGCGGCAATCCCGGGATCTTGGCCCCCTGAGAAGCTATATTTTAAGTATTTTAGCTATGAAATTAACATATAGCGAGGTCAATTACCAACAACGTCGCCCAAGTGGCAATTTATACTATTCTATGTATATATTGTAAAATAATAATAATACGTGACACGTGACACTGGCAAAATTGGCCAACTCTCGGACAGAAGCCATTATTTAAAAAGAGAAGAAGGTTTTATGTTTGAAAGAATAATGCTGTCATTGAATAGTGTCAAAACTATTACGTTCGACGTTAGTATCGAACGTTGATGACATTATCTGTCATTAAATCATTTCGTATTAAAATATTCTGTGTATTTACATACGCCATTATGAAGAAATTGGCATGAAAATTACGGGGCCCTCATATATGTCGTTAAACAAACTGTTAATAACTATTGGAGTGTCCTAAGTGAGCGGTGCGTAACGATTGCTCGCGTAGGACACTACCATTAGTTATCAACGGTTTAATTTTTCGCATCGCAGCGCACCGTTTCGCCATAGCGTCTACGTCTGCTTGTTCACATAGTATTTTCCTAGCGTTTTCCCAGTTAATGCCGTGACTCAGGAAGCCTGGGTAAGATTTGGCGTAGGCGCTAGTTTTACGAAAGGGACTGTCTTACCTTCCGACCCAGAGGGTAAAACTATCTGAAAGGGGCCTTATTCGGATTAGTCCGGTTTATTCTCGATGCATTCCTACACCGAAAAGCGATTGGCAAATATTAATAGTAAATTACAATACAAGTGCAAAAACTAAGAAATTTTACCGAGTGGCGAGAAATTAAAGCACGACCGTAGGGAGTTATTAGGATTTATTTCAGTCACAATTCGGTCGCAGTGTGCACCGCGCTACCAAAATACAACCAGAATGGGGAAGAGTCGACACATACACATTTGTCATTTCAATGTTCGGTAACACAAATTGTGTGCACTTGTTACCACAATGCCACTTTTTGTGCCTACCGCGTTCACCTGGTTGCATACTGCACACAATGTGTATAAAAATATTTCGACACAATGTAACCGTAATGTGTGCACTTTGTGTAGCCACTCGGTTACTAAATTGTTTTGGTCGCATTGTGTGCGAATTGTGTGTACTTTGTGTCGACACTAGGTTACTAAATTTTTTTGGGCGCATTGTGTGCGAAATGTTACTAAATGTTACGAAACAATTAAGGGTTTGCGACCAAACTGGTTGCTTGGGGCATGTATACTTACAATTCTTGGCTTTCTACGTCGCGTAAAAGAAAATTTCCGGGAAAACATTTTCAGAACGCCCGGATATTATGTTACTTTTGCGATATAAGCAATTTTCTCCCGAACACAAGGATATTCGTTTAAGATTTGGGCTACGAATGATTTATCTTGAAGTTGTTTCCGTGTTTTCTATTTACTGTTTCCTTGTTTGTTCGAGAGTGAGTAATAAAATATGTATCTCGTGCTGAAAATAAATATTTATATTGTGTGGAAAACATATTTTGCGTCATTGCATGGTCACTTTCAATACGTTTTGACTCAAGTAAGACAACATAAATAAACGTATGAGAAATAAGTATAGCAAGTGGAGTCTCGAGTTACATTGAGAATTCACCACTAACTTTAACAAATTTATAAATAATCGTATTTTTGAAGGGATGAAGTAAATATTGTAAATATTACTTAATCTAATTATAATAACATTCACTTATTTAACGGTCTAACGATGAAATAAAAAATATAAAAAATCCCGAATAGGTGTGAACCGGAAGGCAGCATTGTGTATGCAGGGCGGTTAACAAGAAATTAAATTTAGCACGAGTTCGTAATTCTTGTACCGTAATTGATACATACAATGTTTTTCATCACATTTGCGAGGTAATAAATTAACTTTCTAAGTAAGAAGCAATATTTATTAGCGGTTGTGTAGTAGCAAACAGTAGTACCCCGGAGCGAGCGGCGACTACGTCCGGCGAACGCATGGGGAGCAGGTCCTCCGGGAGCTCCAGGCGGGCGGAGAAGTAGTATGAGAATCCTTAAAGACCTTGGGCTTAATACAGCTCATTAAGTCTAAGTATGCTAGCACATAATATCACCATTTACGAGCAGGTGTGATGAAAACTTCATTTAAAGTTCGGTGACGTGGCGTTTGCGTGACATCTTTTGTGACACACGCCAAAAGATTTAAAAAAAATTTTTTTTAAATTTTTTTTTTTGAAAAATTAATTAAAAATTAATTGACTAAAAGTTTTGTGAAACCTCAACTTTGGAAATATAATACCATATCAGTGCCAGAATTATAAATGCGATCTCTTTGTTAATGGACGATAGTTTTAAAACTAGAATCCAAAAAAACAAGATTAAAACGCCCATAAACTCGTTGGTTTTAAAGTTATTCGTTTGTTGGAAATGCTAGTAATTATATCAAAATTTTAATTTGGTGAAAAAGTAAAAGTTGACGTCATAAACACTGCTGCTGCAACACCGCTTGAGATACGTTTTTAGGGTTCCGTATCTAATAAGGAAAAAACTGAACCCTCATAGGATCACTTTGTCGTCCGTATCTGTCTGTCTGTCCAGACCCTCTATCGCGGAAAGGTTCAAATTAATACCATAAGGCTGCGATACCTTGAAGCTGTAAAAAAACAAATCCTCTATTATTTGCATTTCACAATTAAATATACGGCCGTTTATATCGCATTTCCCATACATTTAAATTGGGAATAAATATGTATAGGGTACTTCCCGTTGACCTAAAATCAGAAAAATTGGCAAAAAGTAAGAGCACAAGTACAGAGACAAATCCGAAAACCGTATAATTGCTTCGCATTGAGAGTCCTGCGCTACCAGTATTTTAAAAGACCTACTCAATCAATCATCAAGCATTGTGTCTGCCTTTCAACAAAGTATCTAAAAAAGAAATGTTTAGGAGCATGCTTTTTGCGGAATCCTCGCTAGGCGAGTCCAACTCGGGCTTGGCCGATTTTTCCTTAATCTTCGCGGCTGACTAAAATTTGTCGCAATATTCCTATAGCTTTTGCGGCAGACAACACCTAATTCATGTTTTTTAAGAAAAACTTATTATTTTAAGTCTGCATAAATATATAACATACACATACATTGTATACGTTTTTGAAACAATTTCATGCCAAAAAAATTTAGCAGACTGAATTTATTGGAAATGTTAACTTGGGAATAGTTGTTTGGGATGTGATATTTTGGGCAACATTTTTAGGCCAAACATTAGAAAGCCTTCCAATACAAATAGACAATTTCCACTGACTAGGCTATTCTCAACTTATTAAAGAGCTTTAGCGAGTCTAATCGAGGACTTAAAGATTCCTACGCCTCCCCGAGAGATACCGCATCGATCGGTCGTCACTAGGTCACCATTTCATCTTGTGGGGGGCCTTACCACGCTGCGTTGACCGGTGCAAGGTCGCCACTCAAGAACTCGCTGGCACCCAATTGGCCATCAGTTCTCCGGACAATTTGTCCAGCCTGGGTCTTCTTCGATATGTCTGATATTGTCCTAAAATCATCATCATCATCATCATCATTTCAGCCGAAAGACGTCCACTGCTGGACATAGGCCTCCCCCAAAGATTTCCACAATGACCTGTCCTGCGCCACCCGCATCCAGCGGACTCCTGCGACCACCAGGTCATCAGTCCACCTTGCGGGGGGCCTACCCACGCTGCGCCTTCCGGTACGCGGTCGCCACTCGAGAACCTTTCCGCCCCAACGGCCATCGGTCCTCCTAAAATAACTTGCCCTAACTGTTTTCTCCTAATGATCATAATCCCTAATGATCAATTGTACTAACGATTATTTGCTATAATCGCATTATTGGCTACTAGGTGGTGCCCGCGACTTCGTGTGCGCAATATCTTTATAAATATTATTGTAAAGTTTTATTAAAATCCATTCAGTAGTTTTTACGTGAAAGAGTAACAAACATTCGCGTTTATGATATTAGTAGGAAAGAAGTGTTGCATAAGCTATTTTTTGAATTTTCAATTTGAATTTTGAGTTTTGAGTTATGCACCTTGAGTTCACGTTAAACTGGTTATCCCGAGCTCGTGTAGCAAATCAGAAAGCACTGTGGACTTTTATTTAACAGAATGTTCTAGACAGCCCGACGAAACGAGATTAATTTTAATCATGGAAAATAATTGAAAATGTCACTTAGGTTATACAGGATGGGATTAAATTTAAGTACTCGTATCTGTTGATAATAAAAATAATAATTAATCGATGGGGTGACATGGTCGTCGCGGATCTGCGCGAACTCCAAGTTACTTATTGGCAAGAGTTAGCGCAGGACCGGGAAAAATGGCGCACTCTGGTGTCGGAGGCCAAGATTCACTTTGGGTCGCTGAGCCAGCGGAGTAAGTAGTAGTAGTATCTGTTGATAAGATCTCGATGGGTGGATGATATCCGAAAACTTGCGGGTCATTTATAAATAGGCTTTTAGGACATAACAAGGTCTAGTCCAGTGCCTACACTGATGGTGACAATGATTGGTTCTTAAACACACGTCTCTTGCAAAGCATCCTCATTTTCTATGTAGTAGAAACACAGCCTTATGCCATTAATTCCTGCCGGTTTATAATTCTCCATGGGAGACTAAAGTGACCCAACGGCACAACGCAATATCAAATATAACAAAATTATTTATGTTAAAAATTGATAGTGTTTTTCGATCACAGCCTGTATTTTATTAGCTGTAGATCAGTGATGTTTAGGGGGAATAATCTCATTTTCTAGTTCAATAACCGTGGAGACAGAAAGGTTGTAGATACTGTACATACGAGTAAGTACTTAACAGTGTAAATACTCTCCCAAAATACTTTGACAATGCCTTTGACAATGTACGGTCTGTTTTTAGGAATGTCCCTATTTTTTTTTCTACTCCAGCACTTCTATCTGTCAATTAGATGACTGACAGCGATATTTAAAAAGTATACATTATAAAGTTGTCTATGGTATTCCATAAGAACACTGCTCCTATGGATTTTCATTAAATATATGAGCACTGTTGTTGTTTTTTTTAATTTCTATAGTAGGCACAACATCTTCCCTCTCCTGCCACGTCTCTAGATTTTGCTTTTTACGCTATTATAGCTGTCGTAGAAAAACTAGCGTATGCTACAGCTCCTAATTGGTTCTTAAAACTCTCGGGTGTATTATTACAAAACTCGATTTCGTCTCGTTTTGTAACGGCGAGCCTCAGGATTTAAGAGCCCTTATTATATCACTGCTGCATAAACTACTACTAAAATGAATAACAGTTGCGGTAATAGAAGACTTTGTGGTTGTTTGGATTTGATATATCGAGTTCGTATCGCGATATGTAAGTAGTTACTTTGTTGCTTTTACGAGCATCCTCATTCAAACTACTTTTGCAGGAGTATATAGTATTAATAATCTCAAAACCCCAGTCGTCGAGGGTTGTTTGTGGGCAACCAATTAAATTGCGGACAACAAAGGGCCATACATTAAACATAAAGTACACAAAGCACCAACTTTAATACTTTAAGCCGCAGATATCACAACATTACAGATGCTTGACTTCATACATACATATACATATAGTGACGACGTTACATGCCAGGGGATGATCAGAATCAAGAGTAGTGGAGATCGAGGGAAAGGGCTAAACAGTTCAAGTTTCTTAGTTTATAGAAAGCATGTATTAGGCACGCATGTAACCTGAGAAAGCGCTTAAATTATTTACATGGATTTACCGGAATTTTCGGAAAGTTCTGACTCTGGCTGTCGTGATCGGGTGGTTTAGTAGTAAAGGCGTCTGCCGCGAAAGCAGAATGTCACTGGTTCGATCCCAGCGCTGCTCACTGGGGGCCTTGGTAATTTTTAGTGCTCACAAAACTTTGTTTTCGGAACACTTATGGGATCAGTCCGGCACTGCAAATCAGTGATACACATTTTAATTTTAATAGTATATGCCATTTTTTTCAATTCACAATAACAAATAATAACTAACTTAGGTATAACAAACGTAAAATAAAGCTAAATATAAACTTATTCATAGAAAATGCTCCCCAATTCACCGGCGGGTGTTGTTTCCAAGGCAGGCAGCGTTACTTTTTGATGGCTAGGCTTAGCCGCTGATCAAAGTAGTTGCCAGACCTCTGGTTACCAAACACATCGACGAGGCACTTCGATATCTCTTTAAAAAGGATATGGACTGTAAGACTATAGTCCCAGCGGCCTTGCGTCTCTACACCGAAAGGTGCTCAAACCTGGCCGTTGCCAAAAATGTATTTTGTCAGAATTTAATTTGAATAGTAAGTGCTACCTACCTCTATCTACTTTAAATCTAAAATAGGTACTTGAAGCATTGCACCTAGGTTGCTGGCGGCATTTCGTCGTTGTATCGCATCGCAATGCTGATACGTTATGCGAGGAAGCCACCAGCTCTTCGGTCATCTACATCAACCAGACATTTCGCGATTTCTACAAAAAACTTGCGTGCGCTGGGACTCCATGGAGTTTTAGAGGTAGGTAGTTATATATTCACCGGCGGGTGTTGTTTCCAAGGCAGGCAGCGTTACTTTTTGATGGCTAGGCTTAGCCGCTGATCAAAGTAGTTGCCAGACCTCTGGTTACCAAACACATCGACGAGGCACTTCGATATCTCTTTAAAAAGGATATGGACTGTAAGACTATAGTCCCAGCGGCCTTGCGTCTCTACACCGAAAGGTGCTCAAACCTGGCCGTTGCCAAAAATGTATTTTGTCAGAATTTAATTTGAATAGTAAGTGCTACCTACCTCTATCTACTTTAAATCTAAAATAGGTACTTGAAGCATTGCACCTAGGTTGCTGGCGGCATTTCGTCGTTGTATCGCATCGCAATGCTGATACGTTATGCGAGGAAGCCACCAGCTCTTCGGTCATCTACATCAACCAGACATTTCGCGATTTCTACAAAAAACTTGCGTGCGCTGGGACCCCGTGGAGTTTTAGAGGTAGGTAGCTAGGTAAGTTACACTTACTGTCACAACGAAGCGGGTCAACTCTTCTGCCATGAGTGCAAGAGTTTTTAAGAGCAAGTTCGGCTTGGCCTGCCACATACAAGAAATCCATAAATTGCTGGGGTCGTCGTCATCGAAATCGATGTGGAGGACTATATATATTCTGAAAATAAATGCTGTTTATATATTTAAATTAGTCAGACGTCTGCGTGTGACGTTTTCTGCGCGGTGGTTCCCGGTCGCTAAATGTCCCTCATTTACCGCTTGAATGCTAATTAAGTTGCCTTTAATCTGCTTCTAGTTCCAAATTAGCCTGATACAGAACTACTGGAACTGTTGACAACATGTAGACACAATAGAACTACTCTGGGCAATAGAATCTGTAAATTGGAGTTTGTAATAGTTGACTTGGTTTATTCAAAACTTTCCCTCTCACTTATCTTTAGTCGTTTCGCGTAATGTGTCTTAGGATGCCATTATGAAAGATCTCGCGCGTAGTGACTAAAAATATGTTAGTTTTATTAAATTACGATTTATTATAGTATTCATATGTCTCGCGATCGTTTAAATTTGATAACTCGACGACCCCTATATCTTGACAGATTCGGCTTATTTAATAAAAAACAACAGGCTTTTAAATATTAAAAACTATATTGAGTCTCAAAATGGATTTATACATGTTGATAATCATAGCTATAGGCATGAAGATAAAAATAACAGGCTCGTTGCCAGAGAAACGTATATAAAGTTCTACCAGGTCACAGACTTTTTCTAGGCAAACTAAAAGGTAAATTTTAAATAATATATATTTAAAATAAACCTTTTTAGCTATTAAGGTTTATACAATTGTAGAGCATGAATTAAATCATGTATTCAATATAATAAATGTTTTGCTTGCCTGCTATGCCGATGGTCCTGGGTTTCAATCCCGGTAAGGGCATTTATTTGTGTGATGAACACAGATATTTGTTCCTGAGTGATGGATGTCTTCTATGTATTTGTATATTATATATATCGTTGTCTGAGTACCCGTAACACAAGCTTTCTTGAGCTTACTGCGGGACTTAGTCAATTTGTGTAAGAATGTCCTGTAATACTTATTTATTTTGTGTTTGTGAGTTGTCTCACTCACAAACCGGAGTGCGTTACATCCAGGTGTGACATCCGCCTAAACCTGTGTTTTAACTTTTAATCATACATTCATGCCGTCTGTCCATTCATAGCTCCGCAAGTTATGCACCGTACGCCGTATACAAGCGACAGTCAGTTGTTTTCCGTCTCATTGTCATCACAGCGCTGCTAGTGAATAGGCCTTTGTTTAGGTGTCTAAAACTAAAACTAAACTAAACTAAAACGTTTTCAGGTAGCGTGAGTGGATTGATACTGTAATTTACCTTACATAGCAAGAAGATTTGCTGATCGGAGGCGACGCAAAGGCTATATGTGACAGAATTATGATATTGGGTTTTGATTAAGGATGACTCTCACTAGATCGGGCCGGCTCGCGCTGGGCCATGACGAAGTGCCAATTTCTTTAAAAAGTGTCCCTTTATCTTCGAATGCGACGCTTAACGTTTGTGTTGTTTTGTGATACTTCCTATAGAAATTGACACATCATCTCGGCCTGGCCCACCAACACAATTTTGGCAATATACGTTTAAGTCCATTTTGCTAAAAAATGGATATTGATATTTAAAGCTTGGACCAAACATCATATTTAAACTTCTTTACATTAATGCCGTCTGTTCAAAGCTCCGCAAGTTCTGCACCGTACGCCGTATACATGCGACAGTGTATTGTTTTTCATCTCATTGTCACCACAGCGCTGCTAGTGAATAGACCTCAGCTTAGGTGTCTGGGAAAACGTTTTTAGGTAGCGTGAGTGGATCATATTGTAATGTAACTTGAAGGGATTTTGATGTAGCTAAGTCAAATATAAGCTTTAAACCTGTAGGGTGATTCTTAAGAGGTAATCACAGGATCAACCCCGCGGTTTCAGTAAATGATAAGCTATTGTTTCATACTAGACTCAAAGAGATTTTTTTGAAATAATGCAAATAATTTATTTTAAAATTTTATTGCCGGTTGCATGGTTACTTTACAATTAAAATACTTGCGTCAAGTGATAACTTTTGAAACATGTCATCTCAAATGTCGTGTAATGTATTTGTATTAATGATTCGTTTTCATCATAATCATTTTTCAAGTTATGGACGTCAAAGTTTTTATGCCCTTCTGGAGAACCGCTTGATATGTCATCTGAACGAGATTTTATAATTGAACGGATGAAATGGAAAAACTTCCCGTTACCTTTCTGAACACCGATCAGACTGCTCTGCCAATTGAGCTATCGACGACTGTCCAAACTGGGCGAATATTTCCACTATTTCTTTCATTTGGTTACACGCCCTACGTTCTGCTTACAGAGTGAAGGACAGAGTTCACGAAAGAAATCATATCAAATATGTATGTGTATAATATGGTGTACAACCGTTAAATTTTGTTTTATTTTGTTTATTCTTTTTTTCTGTCTTTCTGTTTCACTATTTTCTTTTGATGTGGTTTCTTGCAGAACGACATAAGTATTGTAAATATTTTTACTACCAACTTTTGTAATTTGTTTTGAAAAAATAAGTCCCGACGAGTTTCTTGCCGGTAATAATCTTCTCGGGCTGTGGTGTAGGGATAGAACCGGTAGTAGCTTTTTTTTGACGTTCATAAGTGCATTGTAATGTGTCTTAATTGAAAATAAAGATATTTATCATTTATCATTATATATTTATGAAGTCGACCGTAATAATGGTGCTGAAAATTGTCACTCTTAGCACTGTGGTGAAATACATAGGCTTTGTGTTATGGGGGGGGCTACAACGGGAAACCTCCTCGAGTGCCAGGGCTCTTCCCATTCTCCTTGATCCGGTTGATCCGGGAAAAAGGGAAGGGTTCCTGGACGGTGCTTCCTGGGGGCAACGGTAAGCGATCTCTTGGAAGATTCCGAGGATTTCTTACTGGTGCTGCAAATATCCTGTCAGGGGGGGTTGGGGGGTTCCGTACAGGGAGTACTCTCATTGAGGGAGAGAACTTCTGAGTGTTGGCGTGAGGGGGCCTCCGGGTCTGCCGACAGGAATGCCGCTGTCCTGTATAAAACTGCGGTCCCGTACCCTGTCTAGGCAGAGGGCCTATGATGACGGACCGGGGGTTGCCACTGCTGGCCGGCGCCGGCGTGGTGGCTGCGAGGATGACCACCTCTATAAAAAATCGCAAAGGCAACCTGAGGGGGTGGAACCCGGGGTTTTTCCATCTCGCTCCCGGAGTGGAGGTTGTCATGAGGGACCAGCGTGTGGTGTCGCCCTGCACGCTACCTTCGGGCGGGGGAGCTTCGGCTCCAGGGGCTTCGGCCTCAAGGAGGGGACAGCTTCGGCTGTCGCAGCAGGCGGTGTTCGCGGTTGTGAGCCTAGGGCAATCCCGTGTCACCGTCACCAACGCTGCAAGATGGGCATACCGTGGATGGTTTAGTGGGTAGTGCGGGTCCGGACCTGCGAGTCCCACATACCCGTCCTAGTTCCCCGGCTAGGCGGGATGCCTAAATGCATTCCTCCACGAAAAAAAAAAAAAAAAAAAAGGCTTTGTGTTATGGTCCTTACCTGCCGTAAAACAAAAACCTTTGCTGAAACAAAAGACACCTTTTTAAGAATTATGATCAGGTTTACGTTTGGTTCTAAAGCGTTCGATCCTTTCAGGAATTTCAGAATCAAAATTGAATAAATCTATTGTCGATTTCAAATATTAAGAATGTGGGTATTAAAATGGGAATTAGACAATTATCTATGCAGTGTGTAAATCGAATACGGGCGAACCTCTTAACGTTGGTTAGTATAGGATATAAGAAATGTAATTAGGTAACTTTTAAATGGAATTGCAATTAAAATGTTATCCATAGAAAATAATTCGGCCCGCAATGTAATACAAACACACTCGCGTTAAACATTCGTTGACAACTGTCAGCGTTAAATTTTTTAAAGTAGGTACATTGCTGCTGAAAATTTTATTAAAAAAATAATTATGGGGTCATAACTAGGTGTAACTTAAAAATATGTTTTAATTATTGATAACACTAATGAATTCTATGTTTGGTTAAATTTATCACCCGTATTAGACTTACCCACTGTATTTATATGCAACAATAATATTAAATTAATTACGTTAACTATTGCAGATATTTTTTGCAATGAATGGTGAAATTACAAAAAATCTATAAGGTTTCTCTGAAAGAAAGGAAAAGTGGAAAAATTCATGACTTCGGGCGGGACTCGAACCCGCGACTCTGATAAACCAGCTCATCGCTCTTCCAACTGAGCTACCGAGACCACATCCATGGCCTCGAATCTCTGCCCCATATCCCTCGTATGCGCCTATACTTAAGGCGTATACTCAGGCTTTTTTAATACCACGATGTTGGCAAACAAGCCTACGGCCCGCCTGATGGGAAGCGATCACTATAGCCTATGGACGCCTGCAACTCCAGGGTCACACGCGCGTTGCTGACCCATTCAAATCTTGTACGGTCCGTTTTTGAAAAACCTCATACTGTAATCATTTTTTACTCATTTTTTCAAATATGTATCTTCAAATTTGGTCTCGTACCGTGCGGTTTAAGAGGAACTTCCTCCCGCGGCCGCTCCGGCTGTGGAATGAGCATGCCGCTGTTTTCCCAAAGGACTACAGTATGGGGTTCTTCAAAAAAGGAGTGTTACAGTTTTTAAAGGGTCGGCAATGCGCGTTGCGCCCTGGAGTTGCAGGCATCCATAGGCTACAGTGACCGCTTACCATCAGGCGGGCCGTATGCTTGTTTGTCACCGTCATAGTATTAAAAAAAAACTTCAAATTACAGATTGATGACCCTACTCTGCTTCATTAATAGATAGATCATAGTTAAAATATAGATAGATATAAATGAATTACAGACGCGAAGAGATACAACAGCGGAGTCAGTCGACTGTGAAAACGCTCCAAGTCTTGCACTGGTACGTCGTAGTCCAGTACGGGAACCATATTTAACTTCAATAATTTACACGTAGCAAAAAATGTTTATTAAATATATATTTCAGACATTAAAATTGTAATATATAAGCAACCTTCGGTTTGATTGCAGCAAAACTGCACTTATATTTTGCAATTATATTAAGTGCTGTGTGATGACAAAATTGGATTGTTTAACTAGTTAAGATAAACCCCTAGCCCCTAGCCAGTTAGCAGACAACTACCAATTAGCTAGCTAGTGTTGAAAAAAACCTGTAGGAACGTATAAAGGGCCAGTAGTATCGCCCGCCTCTCACTTCTACCGAGTCACGCTCACCGCGAGCGTTACAACTCTTAGAGTCTTATACGTAAAGCACAGTGCCTTATACGTAAGATTATTTGGTGGTGGTCATAATAAAACATGTATCCTATGATAACAAATTAATTTACATTTCTATAATAAACAAATATTGCAAGATGAATACACATACATTTAAATATATATTAATTCAGTACCAGTTACGAAACATCATGAGGAAAACGACGGAAATTGGTCAAAAGATTCTGCAAAAAAAGTAGAGTGCCGCCGAGCCTTCTGTAGATAACTTTTTGTTAGAAATGTGGACGATTTTGCCGATCTCGTATCGGACCATCAAAGGCGATGCCAATGATCCTGAACCAATGATCATGAACAGGACAGTCAGGACACCATAACCAAAACTTAATACTCAAATCAAACCTTAAGAATCCATACTTGATTATTGAAAATATATTAAAAATATAATAAATCAGACGGTTCAATTCAACAGTTAGGTATTTTCATCTATTGCATTTGTATATTAACGTGTGTTTTGTACAATCAACAGTAAACACATATATAAAAGTCTAGCACGAGCCCGCTAAAAATCAATAACAAATCAAGTTGCAATTTTCGAACTCCGAATTATCTCCGTTGTATTAATTTTACCGCAGAATATAAAATATTTACGATAATTCGTCTCAAGGTCCCGGATAGCGTAAAAAAAAAATACATCGCATAACAGCGAAGTCACTTGATTGTAAAAATGCTCTATATTTTGCAATATTACATTTTTAATCCAGTACAAGAACAGTTAAATTTGATGCAAAAATTTACAAGTTTAATTATAATTTTGTATAATTTGACTTAAAATAGCGAACAATTTTGGCAGTTTTTAATGATGCGTTGGGTATAGAATTATAAAATATATTTTTTTTAGTTCTACCGATATTAGAAACATAACCTATATTTCCCTTTTTCAAGTTTATCGTTTTTTTTATCGCGAGACACACTCAATTGTCTGTTTCAGCTTAACTTTTAGTCTTTTCAACAGTTTTGTCAAGAGATTATGTCAGCATAATCGTTACCTAAAGAAATATAAATCTTCCAAAATTGTAAATAAGTAAACAAATTGTCTAGGCTACAAGTAATATAAAAAACTCTGGTGCATAAAAATAACGCATGCACAAATGCATTTTTGAGTCTGTTATCAACACTATTATGAACCTTAATGTCGATAACAAATTAGAAAATGTATTATTCAAACGCAATTATCTTCAACAGCTTCCTCGCTCAACGTATCATCCTGGCAATCCAGCGAGGAAATGCTGCCATCGTCCTCTGTACCATGCCACAGGGGCCTGTTTTAGATTTATTTTAGTTTTTATCTACTTTTAGTTTAGCAATACTTTTAGATTTCAATTTGTATTTTTGTACTTAAAATACACAGCAAATGCTAATGAACAAATCCTACTTATGAGATATGTTTCTATTATAAATCAAAACACCGTCCGCTTATCGGGCTATTCAGTTCGGTTCAAAGCGCACGGCCGTAAGGTAAATTTGAACTGCATACGATTTGGTTACTATGGGAGCGAAAATGTCGAAAACGGTTCGTGGCGACGAAATTTACAGGGTCTGTATTAGGGTGGATCGCTTATCTATGAAAAAAAAAATTTTTTTTAATTTCAAAATGGCGGGCCTCCAAAAAGTTTATGTGATGGCAAAATAAGGCAAATGTCGAATATGAGCAAGATTGGATAATTGTAAGTACTGCCACAAGCCCAATAAAGTATTTTCATATATCAAAAATTTCACTTCATGATATCGTTGTTACAGGGACTGTGTTAACATACTAATACCACTTCTAAACTAAAAATAAATTGTTACTGCATTATTCTAGAAAATTATCAAAGTACCCTCATAATAGCTTGACTTAATTTTAGCATCAATGTTATACTACCAGCGTTTTTAATCTTGATCCACCAACGTCTTGCACTGTATTGTCGTTAGTTGTTTGACTTTCTATTGCCCAATGTAGTAATGAGAAGGAGGGTTGTAACGGAAGAGCACATAACATTGCTCCGAGAACCCGGATCCCAATACATTGGTCACATAACACCTGAATGCATGTGACGCAAAAACTATCGCAACTAACTTGCATTCCTACTTACTAGTTAAACCCTTGGATATAAAACAAATTGTAGCGGTTGGATGTGATGGTACTGCAGTTAATACTGGGGCGAGGGAGCTATTATCAGTATACTAGAAAATAAACATGAACGCCCTCTTCAATGGTTAGTTTGCCAGTTGCATGCCAATGAGTTACCTTTGCATCTTGATGGCACAACAACAGGTCCCAGAAGTTTTACTGGCAAAATAGGAAAAGCATTAAATAACTGCGAAAAACTTCCTGTAACTCAATTTGCTGCTATACAATGCCAACTTCCCGATATTACTAAGGCCCGCACCGATCTCAGTACAGATCAGTTATACCGTCTGGAAATCTGTTGTGCAATCCATCAAGGCAACTGTGATGAAAATTTGGCCAAACGAAATCCAGGGAAAATTTGTCATTCACGATGGCTAACAACTGCTAACAGGAGTAACAGGATACTCAGGTTTTATATGTCAACCGAGACCCCATCAAGAAACGTGTTAAGTCTAACGCATTTTATGTTGAAGATATACGCCCTAGTGTGGTTCAATATAAAAACGCAACCTTTATGTATTAATGGAGCCAAACACTTACACGAAACAATTAAGCTGACAAGATACCTCCCAAAAAATCTGAAGAAGGTGATTGATCCTGTGATTCAACGCAATGGATATTAGAAATTAAAATATTGCCCAAGTTCTGTTTGATGCCCTGCCACACTCAAGCTACTGAAAGGAGTTTAAAAAATGGCAACAGAATCTTGTACTGCTGTATGTGGGCTAGAGAGACGAGAATGGTGGATAAAAAATAAGCTTGATTCTTGTCGCGTAATGCCTGTATTCAATACGAAAACTGACTACAAAATTGCATAATTGTACTCTATATGTCAGAATAAATCTGTTGTGCAAATTGATTACTAAGTATTATGTAATTGTTTGTTTTAATTTTGTATTTTTGATATTATAGGTATGTATTGTCAATTCAATTCAATTCAATATATATTTATTTCAGACCAAATTACAGTCCATATTTATTTGTTAGTTAATTACAATAAAACCTACTTATATCTATATTAGTTTATCCTAATCCTATCCTAATAGTAACTAATTTATTTTATTTACAATCTAGGTACTTTGGAGCATGCAGTGACACCCAATGTCTCTTAAAAGGGTCATCTAGTCTCTCTCCTATTGCCGCTAAGAAACTGTTGGTGCTGCCCCGCACGCGACACATTTGTGAGGCTACTCGCTTGCGCATTATTGTATAAAAATCATCCATGCGAGCCTCAGCAAACATGCCGGATGCGCTGCAGAAACGCGGCAACCCCAACAGCATTCTATATCCGTTATTGAATTGGACACGCAAGGCACTGTAGGCTTTCTTGGTATAGTTGATCCATAGGCTGCTCGTATAGAACGACTGGCAATAAGACCTAAAAAGTGTCTGCTTAACCTCAGCCGTACAACGAGCGAACCTACGAATCAACATGTTCCATGTGTAACAGTTCCATAAAAACTGTAATTTCATTATAAAATATATTTTTTCCTACAAAAATTGTAAACAAGTTTTTCATTTTTTTGACAATATTTCAGATGGCTTGTGGCAGTACTTCTACTTATAATTTCGAAAAGTGTCCATACAAACATTTAATTATGTGTTCCGAGACTATCTTTTTACAACCCCGCCTTAGGCAAATTCGAGAAAAAAAAAATCGATCCACCCTAGTCTGTATATTAGTGATGGCGCCATTTCCTTTTTATACTACGTGGGTGGCAGTCAAAAACAGTCATACGGCCCGCTTAATGGAAAGCGTGCACCGTAGCCTACGGATGCCTGCAACTATATGGGTCACATGCGCGTTGCCAGCCCCTTAAAAACTAGTACAATCTTGTTTTGAAGGATCCCATCTTTCACAACCGTAATTTACCACATTCATTTAATTTTACCGCATTTTAGTTTGTTAAGATAGAAATAGGAGAGATACGTTTGATACGTTTTGGGGCCGATTATCGCCTACCCCAGCCCCTCTCCTCACTTCCCTCGACTCCCTTAAAACGTGTCATGTAATACTAGCTTTATTTTTGTGTACTATAATAAGAATAACTAATTTAGACTCTCACGATTTTTACGCAATAAATAAATTGGATAAAACTTTTTTTTTTATTGCAAAGAGAAACAAACAGCATATAATTACACACAGAGTTTAACAAATGCAGTTAATACAACAGCCAAAACAGTTTCCACTACTGGGTAATACTATATTTTTGCTCTGAGAGACGAGAAAATGAAAACATGCAATTATCGTAATTAATAACATAATTACAACTGACATTTATAAAAGTATTTAAAACAATGTATGAATTAATTATAATGTATACATTCCAAGAGATGAAGGACAAGCATTTAAAAATTAAAAATTAAAACATTACTGCTCATGCTACAATAAGGCAAGTACTGATTTAGATTATAGATTTAGTTTATTATTTATTTATTTCTTTCTTTCTTACTTTCATGGCAGACACATATTGACCAAAATTTAATCGAAACATGTCTATATGAGAATATTTATTATTATAGATGCTACATGCTCTTACTATATACTTTTTATTGATACTGATACAGAAGATAAATGTTTTGCACGAAAAAGAGCTTACTGATGTAAGCATTAAGTGTCAAATGCATACACAGAACCAACATTGTTAAAACTTTATAGACTGTTGGCACTTCACGAAACGTTCCGGACAAGACTATATGAAAAAGTGTTTTGTATAGCGTAATTTTTTTCGCTAATCCGATCCATTCTTTTATTCTATATCTATTAAGGTGGTTCATTTTCCAAATGTTTGACTTTGCTCTGCTTTGCTTTGAAAAATTCGAATAAAAGTTGCCTCAGTGCGCAACCTCTAAATATTGTCAGATTTCCCTGATTTTTGGTATATACCTATGCGTTTACGATAAGCTGGACCCGGAAGCTGAGCAAAGTCTGAAAAAATATCACAATAATTTTTTTTACCATACAAATGTGTGGCTATGACACATTGAACTATCTTCTCACACGTAAGCTGTATTTGGCAGGCGTGTTTATGTACCGGCTTTGTTTTACGATGGGGGCCTTGAGAATCTGCCGACGATGTGAACTGACTGCGAACTTGTTTAGGAATCTTCAGTATCTTGGTGATACGTGATGGAATAGAAACAATATCAGTAGGTACCATGAGTTGCCCTCGCTAACGACTCCACGATTCGACAATGAGCGTCCGCACTCACCTGCTAAATTATAGCATATTATAGTTACTATGAGTGCACAACGCCTTTTTGTTTGGATTCCAGATTGTCGAGTATACTCAATACAATACAAATCAAATTGAAAAATATTTATGCTGGTAACTCTCAAAGACTAATTGCCATTTTCATTATATACAATCACATAAACTATATATGTATTAAAATATATCGGGTTACTCACGTAAATAAAGTAAAGCTCGACATGTTTCGGAACAGTCCGTGTCCCTTATTCATGAGTCATGCGTCTAGCGGCTGTTGTACGCACACCCTCGCTCTTACTATAATATGACATACCCATTGGGCAGAGGGGTAGGCCCGTCAATTGGTACTGCGTAATATTAATATTATTAAAACTCAAAGTGCTACGGGCTACGGCCTACGCTACGCCGTAGCATACGTAGCGCTTCAAGACAAGATCGTCTTTCTACCGTTTTCTCTCATGCCACAGCAAGCTCACGGAGCCACTTTAACATATCATCTCAAAAAGACAATGGGCAAATTTATATAGGCACTGTCCCCACCCACCAACAGATACGAAACATGTCTCATTTCATAGATCTTGGCAACCTGATGAATGTTTACTATGACGAGGATCGCCCTATGTGTGGGGATTTCTTGAAAAACCGTGTTTTGTTTTAGTATATTTTTTGCTCATTTCATTGAAAGTTACAGGAAGAAGGTTATAGAAATATTATGTTACTAACAATAATACTTTACATATATTTAGGGCAGAAATCTTGTTTTCCTTTTTTTAAGAATCGTAGTTGTTTATTATTGCTACATAGGGTTATCCTCGTCATAGTAAAAAATCATCAGGTGGGTAAGATCTATTAAATGAGACATGTTGCGTTTCTATTGGTGGTCGGGGACATTTCTGTTGGTGGTTGGGGACATTTCTGTTGGTGGTTGGGGACATTTCTGTTGGTGGTTGGGGACATTTCTTTCGGTGGTTGGGGACATTTCTGTTGGTGGTTGGGGACATTTCTGTTTGTGGTTAAGGACATTTCTGTTGGTGGTTGGGGACATTTCTGTGGGTGGTTGGGGACATTTCTGTTGGTAGTTGGGGACATTTCTGTTGGTGGTTGAGGACATTTCTGCCCACGGTCCTTTGGCGTAAACGCTAGTTTGACGAACACGACTGCTATCCCGACATTTCAACCCACAGGGTAAACCAGGCCTTATTGGAATTAGTCCGGTTTCCTCACGAAGTTTTTCCTTCACCGAAAAGCGATTGGTAAATGGGCATATTTTTATTTCGTTGTCGTTTTTTTGCGTCAGATTTGTATGAAATTTGGTGGGTAAAGAATGACTCAGACTAGCACGGGACGGGACGAGACGGAACGGGACGGGACGGCAAAATCACGTGATAGCTCGTAGCCCTCGGATGTCACGTGACGCTTTCTATAGAAATTGACAGATTTTCCCGTCCCGCCCCGTCCCGTCCCGTTCTAGTGTGAGTCATCCTTAATTAGAGTTCCTTATTCTTTGCTAGATAGATACGAAATCCTAATGTGGGACAAAAACTTTGTACTAACATACTAAGTCATGAAAATCCCATACGATTTTATTTATTATTCGGGACTTATTGCTACATCCTGTATAATGTTATACATTTTTCCACAAAATATGTCTGTGACTCCAGTCATTACTCAATTAACAGTTGGAAAAGTTAAACTCGTAACAAAGTTACGAATGTTATTCCCGGCGGCTTCGGCCGAGCCGGGAAGTACCGTATTACCGGCCGCCGTTTGTATTCGTTGATTAAGTTTGATTACCGACCTTTGGTGTCGCGTGGTTTCGTAATAGGTAAGTTTTTGTTGACCTTATGTCACAGTATGAAACACAGATAATAATTGAACAGAGATAAGAATAAGAAACACGGTAAAAATTACGTTTTCAGTCCTCCGGCCGGTAAGCGCCACTTTACGCAAAACTAAATTGCCGCCTGCCGGCTCCGTCGGGCTGAAAAATAGTATACAAACCTCGGCCGTTAAATGGGAAAGCCTCGGATCACATGTTAGTCGACCTCGGCTTCGCCTCGGCCGACAATTACACGGGATCCGAGGCATTTCCCACTTAAACGGCCTTGGTATGTAATGTACTATTGTCGTATGGAAGCCCTCTTCAATATTTATTTATGTAAACGGCCTCCTAGCCTAGATGGTAGTGACCCTGCTTACAAAGCAGGAGGTCCCGGGTTCGAATCCTGGTCAGGGCAAATATTTGTTCCTGAGTTATGGATGTTTTCTATATATTTAAGTATTTATACGTAATACTACAGAAAAAGTGACCAAGGTCCCCGGTGAGCAGAGCTGGGATCGAAACAGCGACCTCCTGCTTTCGCAGCAGACGCCCTAACCACTGGGCTACCCGATCACGGCGGCCAGAGTCCGAAATTTCCTAAGTATATGCAATCCTTTCTTATTTTAAACGTTTAAGGTACGTTCCGGCAATCCTACAGCTCGGACTTACGTCTAGTGCTACATTTAATAAATGGTTTGATTCGTGCTTTACAATTGTATTTATTTATACGTACGAGTATATATCTATTATATACATCGTCGACTATTACCCACAAGCCTTATTGAACTTGCCGTGGGACCAAGTCGATTTGTGTAAGATTGTCCAATAATATAATTTATTTTATTTTATTTAATCTTTATTGCAAAAAAGAAAATACAAACGTACAACAGGCGGACTTAATGCTATAAGGCATTCTCTACCAGTCAACCTTTGGACAAAACAAATTAAGTACATCAATTCCACAATTCAAAACAATTATACATACAGGGCTGGTAGAGAATGCCTTATGGCATTAAGTTCGCCTTTTGTACTATAAGTATTTTCTTTTGTGCAATAAAGATTAAATAAATAATATATAGGTATAATACATACTCGTACATTTTTAAATATACATACCTACACATAAATATAATAAATCTGATGAAACTTGTAAAATAGAAAAACTAAGAATTTAACATTCTGCAAGCAAAGTAATCACTTAAGGATTTTTTAAATGCAAATTTGTTTTTATGGTTTTATCCTACTTATTAGTATTTTAGAAACGGACTAGAATGTCCCGTCCCTACACCAAGACTCTAGATAGAGTATTTTCGATGTCGGACATAAGTTTTCCACGACTCTCCAGCACCACTGAACGAGGAATGTTAGCATGGCCCGTGTAAAAAGCATCCCCAGTACTGTCATCCGCGTAGCAATGAAGGTCGTCAACAGACAACATGTCATTGATATTTGCAGCAAGAACAGCGTTTGGGGATAGCACAGAGCCTTGCGGGACGCCAGCGTTAATCTCCATGCTATCAGAGCAGCTTCCGTCTATTACGGCTCGTATGCATCTGCCGGACAAAAAGCTATATAGTGGTCCATTTGCATAACCCCTCTGGCAGTCCATAAGATGGCAACTTCGACAACAGACCCCGATGCCAGACTCGATCGAATGCCTTCGCTAAATCTAGACTGTCAATGCCTCACTATGACTCTCAATGGCCGAAGCCCAGCAGTGAGTTACACACTAGAAAATTTGTTGTTATAGCGACAAAATAAATACATAATCAGTGAAAATTTCAATTGTATAACTATCAAGGTTCTTAAGACACAGCCTGGTGACAGACGGACAGCGGAGCCTTAATAATTACATAGTGTCATTAGTAAGTACTATTTCGTAATTCAAAGCCTAAATAGCCTTAACTATCCAATAATTACGAGACGCTTTTTTGCCACCAGCATGGAAAACATAATTGCAATATTCATCAAAGTCATCAGCAACAACAAAGCTCACCGGAACGCACAACTCAAAGCAGACCGGTGCGAACTGGTTCACACCGGTACTCCAGTATACGAGGTCTATACCGGATGTTTCCTGTAATAGGAGCAATAAATTTAATCGTAGGTAGTGCTTCTCAAGCCTATCAACTTTTGTTCGACAACGGTTTTAAAAATTTGTTCACTTTAATGTTGGTAAATTTTAATAGTAGCAGTATTTGCGAAAGTTTTTGAGAAAACAGAACTTTAAAATCTTTATTTAACGGCCTCCTAGCCTAGTTGGTAGTGACCCTGCCTACGAAGCAGGAGGTCCCGGGTTCGAATCCTGGTCAGGGCATTTATTTGTGTGTTTATCACGAATATTTGTTCCTGAGTTATGGATGTTTTCTATGTATTTATATGTATATATTTATTATATATATCGTCGTCTAGTACCCACAACACAAGCCTTATTGAGCTTACCGTGGGACTAGGTCGATTTGTGTAAGATTGTCCCACAAATATTTATTTATTTATATTTATATTTATTTATTTATATTTATTTATTTATATTTGTGGCTTCCACGATCATTAGAGAGTCAAGAAATCAAAAACCTGAAATTATGGAACATATAAATATCTCGAAAACCAAGGGATTTTTACTAAACCAATCGATTTTCTAAACCAGACCATTTTCAACTGTCTAACTATCATGGTCAGCCTGAAGGCTGGCATATTTGACATTTACTTCTCGATCTCGATAGCATATCAAGAGGTCAAAGTATCAAAGAAGCCGGGTGATTTTTAATAAAAATCATCACGGCAAACATAATTTGCACTCTCGAAACGTTAACGCGATCGAGAAGTAAATGTCAAATACAAGTAAACATTTATAGTATGCCTTCTGGTGACGGACGGACGGTCAGCAGAGTAGAAGTATTTGGGTCCCATAGTCCCTTTGGGTACGAAGCCCGAAATAGTACATTACTGCAGACGCCGGGAAAGAAGGGCTTAACGGGTGAGTATGTATATACACGAGCCGAGCGTTAGCGAGGCCGGGTAACCATACGAAGCCGTTAAAGCCCTTTTCACGGCAAGGCATGTATAGTGCTTTTCTCAAACATGCAATGAAATAAATAAAAAAATCTCCAAAAATATGAAAGTTTTATTTCTAGAAAAACTAAGTTGACTTTACGAATTAATATATGTAACACAAATGTTGCTATTTAGTTCGTGGTGATTCAAACATGAATTTAGTCTATAACGATAAAACAGATGATCCATAAATATTTCTTGATGTATAAATATGTCGCAATGTAAAATGTACCAAACACGAACAGCGCTTGTTATTCTGTGACAATGAAAATTATAACCTCTATACAAATTTTTGTAATAAATGTCCTTAGATAGACAGACACAGTTCTCACTTAAACAAGAAACCAATTTAGTCAACAGTTATCGTAACATTAACTAAACACGCATGCATTTTGGGTAGCCATATGCCTTCCGACATCTCGTTTGTCATTTGCGCCATCAATTAATTTAGAGCCGATTCAATTTTACTTTCGCATTTCGCACTTAATTCTGGTGGGGCTCAATGAATAGTCATTTCTTCTTCAAAACTCGACGACAACATTATTATTATAAATAACAATGAACAATAAAACCATTGAAATAGAATAAAAGAATCAAGTTATTTAACTTAACCTCCAAAATTATAAAAAAAACTACCTAGGCGTTTTTTCACACGCGGTTTGAGTAGACGCTTTTACTTTTAAATTTAATATTTGAAATGTACCTATATTTGTGTGAGTAAATTTGCAATAACATGTTGTTACTTATGTTCATGTCGATGTCAATTTTATTTAAATAAAACTTCAAAATATCATTACTTAATTTTATTTTTAATAGGCACTGTGGCAGAATGTTATTATGAAACAAAACGGCCCGGTTTGAGTAGACACTTTTACCGCTAATGTTTAAATTTATAATGTGTTATTTATTATGTTCATGTCCATATCGATTAAGTATCAACTTAATATATTCGAATATATAATTTATTGTTTTTTTAATAGGCGTACTGGCAGAATGTCATCATGAACCATAGTAATGAAACTGTTATAATGGCTAAAAACCATGTTGCTGTGTCACACATTTATATGGAATAAAATTAAAAAAATATTACTTCCCGGCCTAGGCCTTCAATTTTGTATGAAATTCCATTACGTGTCTCTCCAGTTGCTCCAGTCTCCTGAAACGTGGTACTTTGAAGCCTATTATAACGAACGTTATAACAAGATTTCATTGCATGTTTGAGAAAAATTACATATTTTTGTATACCTACATATTTCTGGGTTGGACAGGTCAAGGGTATTGCCCAATTTATCAGTTAATTTTTAACCTTTAATTTTAAGTCAGTAATCATACTAATTTATTGTAAATTTAATTTATCTTTAAGCCAAGTGTCACAAACTAACAAATGAACTAACAAACTATGGATCGCACTGAAATAAAGCATTTTTATTTTATTTTATTGCGTGTCTGCATTGACTGAGCTACAATCCGGGATGTTCCCGTTATTACGTCCCAAAAGTTGCCGAAAGTATACTTTTGGTTGCCATGAGTTTTAATTAACGTTTTAATGTGAAAAATTCGTAATTAGCGCCCGGCCACGGGTTTATTTGGGGCTCTGGGAGATGCAGTGTGTGCAATAAATAAAAGTTATGTCGAATTCTCTGTGGGCATCAAACTTTTTTTTTAATAATCTCTGACGATTTGTTTTTAAAATATTTCAAGTAACTGGCTTAAAACAGGTAGTTATAAAGAAAGATAATTGTACAGCTGATAACGTCAATGGTTTTGAGTGCGATGCAAGGAGGAAAAATTGTTTTTTTTTTTGTAAGAAAAATGTGATCGAAAATGAACCATACAAATGTGCTTAACATGAGTACGTGGCCGTATTTGACAGTGACTGCGGCGTTCGGGGATATGTCCGTCTCACTCCTGCAGAGTAGTCGTAGAAGCGAGATGGACATACTTTCGGGAAGGTGACATCCCGGGGCACTTAACTTTCGCAGCTACTTTTAGCTACACGTTACGTAACCGATATGAGCGTGTTCACATGTATCGTACGACGTTTTACAGAATACGAGTATGTATGGCCCTTTGAATTTTTGACATAAGGACACCAAGTGCTCACTATCGCATTAGTGTGGTAATATAGCACCATAATTATGTACTGTAACGTACTTAAGTTTTAAATTTGGAGCTTCAGGGCCTGATAGAAGTACCTTAGAGTTTTAATGATCGGTAAGTGAGTGACCAAACTATGCAACTTTGACGTTCGATAATTCTGTAACTACTCATTCAAATAAAATATTATTACGAATATATCTGTGTCATGTTATAGCCATATGTGACAGAAAATTCAGGGTTCTATCTTTAACTAACGCGAAATTACAGGAATTGGAAAATGGCCTGAACTGCTTCGAGAAAAGAATAACACAGCAGCCGTGTTTTTGTTTTGCTCGACTTGTTAGGATCCCCTGCCATTGTTTTGTATTTTACTTTTAAGTACATTATTGTAAACAGCCTAACCTAAGAAAGAAAAAAAGTATTCTTTCCACAGTAAAATAATGAAATACGGTACGAATGAGGTAAGTACCTCATTATTTTCGTAACTATCCCTCGGGGTGTACCTCATTATATTTTACTTACGGATGGGTAACGATGTATGTTAGTAATGATACCTATATGTACATATTAAGGTTTAACAAGCAATGCAGAAATATCACATTAATATTTGTATTTGGGACGTAAAAGGGCGGAGCGGCTGAAAGCGCTGAAATTTTAAAACGTAATAAATATAAGAGCCTGGGCAGAGAGTACCTTTTTGTACCATTCGGGGTTCAAACTCTTGGTCCATAGGGTCCCAGCGCACGCAAGTTTTTCGTAGAAATCGCGAAACGTCTGGTTGATGTTACTGGTGAACGAAGAGCCAGTGGCTTCCCCACACAACGTGTATAGGTATCAATATAAAAGCGATTTATGTGTTCTAAAGTGTTAAATTTTTATTCTTAAAATGTCGTAAAGCTCTATGTAATTCAATCTTTAAACTATTTATTGAACAACTTTATCTATTTTAAGATCTGATCAAATGATCAGATCTTAAAATAGATAAAGCTGTACGTGAAGCTGTAGTAAATATAATTTTACTATGAATTGAATTAAGATGCTCCAGAAAAGCTGATACACTACTTCTAGGTAATATAGTAAAAGTAGGTAAATACCTACTTACTAAACCCATTCACTGCTAAGGATTTTTCGTAGCGCTACGCCGTAGCCATGCATTTCCCGCTTTGTAGCGGAAATGGCGCGTAGCGGGGTGACGACAACGTGTCGTCATTAGCAGTGAATGGGTTACAAAAACCTTTTATTTATTGTTAGTCTAGTGTTATCTCTCGTATGCAATCGTAAAATACATTTAAAAAGTAAGTGAAACAGCTGCATCGCCAATAAAAGCCCAGTGGTGCGGAATGACGTCCCGATGAATGTTGGGAATTTGCTGGATTCATTGGCACAGTGGGCTATATCGTCGCAATAGTGCACAAAATAAAAATTATAGTCAGAACTCTTCTTCCTAGCGTTTTCCCAGCTCGTGCCACAGCTCATATCAGCTCAGGGTCCGCTTTAGCAACTAATGCCAAGATTTTGCGAAGGCACTAGTTTTACAACAGCTACCTTCTAACCTTCCAACCCAGAGGGCTTAAGCCTTATTAGGAGTCCGGTTACAATGGGCCTCATAAGAAAGCTCAAAGTCACCCAGAGGGCAATGGAGAGGGCTATGCTAGGGGTCTATCTGCGAGATCGTAGGCCCCCCACAAGGTGGACTGATGACCTGGTGAAGGTCGCAGGAGTCCGCTGGATGCGGGTGGCGCAGGACCGGTCACTGTGGAAATCTTTGGGGGAGGCCTATGTCCAGCAGTGGACGTCTTTCGGCTGAAATGATGATGATGGTGAGGAGTCCGGTTTATGATGTTTTCCTTCACCGAAAAGCGATTGGTACGGTACTCGTACCTAAATATTTCGTGCGTAAGTTCCGAAAAACTCATTGATACGAACCGCCACGAATTAAACCAGCGACCTTCGGATTTCAAGTCGCACGCTCTTACCATTGGGCCACCAACGCTCTAATATTCTAGTCAAGCAATAGACGTAAATATTTTTTTCATCACACTTGCTCGGTAATGGTGTTATAACGCGCAGGCCTATAGAGCGGTTAGAGCCGATTTAGTCCCCTCGGAAGTTATGGATTTTAGTACAATATAACTCCCGAGAGAGTTATGAGTTTAGTTTTAAAATATCGTACGTCATTTCACTTCAGACTAAGGAGGTTTTGCGTCAGCTAAGGCTTATTTCAAATCTTCAAACTTGGCTACAAACCAACTTTACTGTGTATTTCTCATTGGTATGTTGTTAGACTATGGAGTAGGATTACAATAATACCACCTATATTTTCATATATTTTTTTAGGACAGCACCCTACTTCATTTAATTTTAATGAGTTTTCGGTACGTAAAGGAATTACTCAATTAATTGGCTCAAGTGACCTTTCATGGTTTAATAGCAATAACGCAAAAACTAATTTAAACTCTCGTGAGTAAACATTAAATATACAGTATATTATATCGAAACGAAGAGCAAATCTTAAAACTGGGAACTCGAGTACTTACATTGGAATATCGTACATTTTACATGCTAATGACATACAATTGTAAAGCACGAATCAAATCTAAAACGGGGCTTAATCGTGTACAAAATTTGGAAACAAACCTCCGACGTTTCAAGGGCGACATTGCCCCCGTGGTCCCGTAGAAATACTGGCTGAGGTTGACATCAACAACTTCTAACTGCGCGGGTTTTACGAACTACCCGCACTTGGTCTTGATTATCCACTTGAATATTTTGCGCGCTAGGGATGCGCCGAATTTATAATACCGTATAATAGTATTTTTAAGTACGTAAAGGGGAGGGCAAATCCTTTGTGTAGAACCCTCGGTGGGCGAGTCCGACTCGCACATCGTATTTTTTTATTTAATTTGTGTCCACTTTTTCAGAGCAACTAGCCCACTATGACCATCGCTGATTGAATTCCATTTAGCCTGTATTTATTGTAGATTTTAACCCCTGGCATGGCAAACAAATCAAATTGGCTTCCTTTGACTAATACGTCGGGAATGTTCACTTTGACGTAAAGCCAGTGAACTGAGGTCAACAAACGTGTGATCTTTTGAATAAATAGAAATACAGTGAAGCCGTGACGCAGATCATTTGCCTACCGCTTTTTTTTTACCATCTTTGAGCATTGAAGATATTGAAATTAAACACTTTAGAACGGATTAATCACGTTTATTAACACCATGATCCTACGTTTCGAGTTACAGCACTCGTTTTCACAGGATTAAAATGATGACTCCCGCCGCAGTCATAAACTTTATAAAAAAAAACCACTAATTCACCACTAATTAAAACTGCGGCTTTATTGCTAATTACAAGACTTACTTGATGAATGATGAATAATTGATGAATAATTGCAAATTATTTAGCCTTTCGGCTTTTCTGCGACTAAGATTATGTGATTAATATGGCTAATATATGTCATTTTGTATGGAACCGGGTATTTCTTTGAAAAATAAAATAAAATATAATGGACCGTTAAAATATTATTATAGATTATAAATTGAAAGAGATGTCATATACTAAAGAAAAAGTGACCAAGGTCCCCGGTGAGCAGGGCTGGGACCTTGGTCACTTTTTCTTTAGTATATGACATCTCTTTCAATTTATATAATGTAGTGTGACTACTTAAAAAAACACAAAAACATGAATCAAAACATTTATTACATTTAATAAATGATTTGATTCGTGCTTTATAATTGTATATTATTATAGGTTAAAATAACAATAGAAACAAAATCACTCTGTTAAAAAAAAACATAATAAATCTACTTCTTAAATCTTTTACAGTATATATATACCTAATCACTATGGCAAAATAACACTTTCAAGTTTGACAGTTTTCGAGCAACACAGGCCGACGCGTTGGAAGGGAAACGGCAAAGCGACATCTTACCGTACAAATTATTCTGTCACCTTTTGCGTGGGGAAACATTCACACAGACGCACTTCTCACACACTACATATAAAAAATAATCTGTAATGATGACACTAACACAGAAAATGATACAACTACACTAACAAATCTTGCACACTTCGATATATTTTAGTGTACGGACTAGTGACAACACAGAGCCGCATGTCCATTTGGGCTTGTAGTTGGGCATAGGGGAAACGATATGTATGCCGAATCCCGTCCCTGTGTTGCTCGAAGTTGATAGTTCATTAGCTCGAAGGAGATAACGTGGTTTGGCTCAAGCAAGCGAAAGATTTTATATTTTTCTCAGAAGCTTCAAACTTCAGAAACTAGAATGATGAGCTTGGCGAAATTATATAACAACATTGTCCTTTGTCTCCGCTATTGTTATTAATAAATAAATAAAATAAATAAATATTACAGAACATTCTTACACAAATTGACTAAGTCCCGCAGTAAGCTCAAGAAGGCTTGTGTTACGGGTACTCATACAACGATATATATATTTAATATCCATGACTCAGGAACAAATATCTGTGTTCATCACACAAATAAATGCCCATTCCGGGATTCGAACCCAGGACCATCAGCTTAGCAGACAGGGTCAGTACCAACGTACCAACTACGCCAACCGGTCATGACATAATCATATATTCATGGAAATTAAACATTTATGAACAAAAGTTTCAGAAGTGTTTAATTTTATTGCGAGGATCTCAAGGCACGAGAGTTGAAAAAGCTTTGCCTCCGAGTGTAATACAACATTTTTCACCTCACTACTGAGAAGAAATTAAACACAGTACTTAGTTAAAAATCTGATCAAAATTCAATCTGTGGGATAATAATTACTCGAAACCATAATTAAATAGTCAAAATTAAAACAAGTCAAACTTCAAGGTCAAATTACTTTTCCGATTAGTGGATAAAACACCTTTTTACCCATTTGTTTTAAAGAATAAAGGCAGGCTTTCCGAGTTAGTGAGGTGTAAAATTGTTTATATATAAAACGCTCAAGGAAACAAATAACCACAAGTTGATAACTATAAATTTGCACTGAAACTCCAAGTTGGTATTTTAAGGCCAACACATGCTGAAAGCTGCAATTTCAGCTCAACGATGCATTTCACACTGAAATGAACTGAACAACCACTAACTCAATAACATATGACGCTCATTGCACTTTCCGCCTTTTATTGAAAACAAAACAAACTCAACAATACCGTTAAAACAAATAAATATAACCCTTGTGTCAACTGCTAAAAGTCTACACCGACTGCTTGAATCTGGAATCATGCAGAAGCGCCAAATTTGGTTTGCTGTTGGTTCAATGTATTTTGAGCTTTATTTGAAGGTAGCAGAGGCGTAAGGATGTGTTTTCGTATTGGAAAAGATTATTGGACCGATGTTGACATTAAGGTGCAGTCATATAGCTGAATGTGGATTCGAAGCACTTATTACTTTCTCTAGCGTCTTTTCGATAGGATCAAAAGTTGGTAACGGTGTGGTTAGGAAGGGTCCTTGGCATTGTAGTATAGATAATTATAATATTATTGTCTTTTATATACTATAGGTGACTGCTATTCGGAAAAGAGGTGAGTAAGTTTTTAGGTATTTTGGTTGTGCTAGTTACATATATTTACATATACAAGGTGGGTAATTTTATCTCACAGGATCATTTTATTCGGATTGCCCCTAAATCACACAACAACAGAAATATGACTGTAAAGTATTTTGTTTCCGCGATTGTTTTTCATTGAAATTAAATACTATAGAAGGTTTTTTTTATTTTATTGAATTATGCCTGAAGGCAATGCATTACTAGCTTTATAAGCCCCGCTGGGCAATGAAGACCTACCTTTGTTTTTGTTTCTTATTATTTTTGTATATAGGTAGTTTGCACTTGTGCAAACTACCTATATACAAGTAACTTTTTGATTGACAGGGAGAATTCGCATTCTCTCAGTCATCATCTTAACCCTGTGAAAACGAGTGCTGTAAAGTGCTCTAAACGAAGTGTCATGGTTAATAAACGCAATTAATCCGTTCTAAAGTGTTTAATTTAAATGATAATAAGGTCCAACACAAAATATAAGTTTGACAAAGTTCCTACGAAACTAGTCGAAACAGTTCGATAGCGACGCGATGAATTGAAGTTGGTTGAATTGAAATGTTGAACGGCGCTGGTTAACTGAACAACTTGTTACTTGGTAAGACCCCAAATCGGAATATTGGCAGTTACTGCGGTTGAGGAGTTGCACAGCAGCGGTATACTCGTAAAGTGGGGTGATTTTTTCGTTTCAACCCTAAAGTGTGAGGTATCTTTGAATAGAAAAATAATAGGGGTTATAAAAAATTTTTTGATAGTAAAGTAACAACTCTTCATCTCGTGCTTTAAGGATGACTCAGCCTAGAACGAGACGGGACGGGACGGGACGATCTGTCAATTTCTATAGAAATAATCTCGGACGTGAGCTCGGAGTCCTCGGAGGTCACTTGACGGCCCAGCCCGTTTAGTTTAAGTTTTAGTGATTCAAGAGGAAGGTTTATATATAGTCCTCCTCATCGTTTTCGATGACGGCGACCCTAAAAATTAATTTTTTGGACGTTGTCTATTGTGAGCCCTGATATGGCTGGCAAGACCGAACTTGGTTTTAAATACCCTTTTGCAAGTGTGGCAATACAGTTGGCCAGCCGCATTATATGTGTATACGTAGGAGGGCTTTGGTCTTTATTTACGCTGTTGTCTTCTTACGTCTAAGGTGGTGAGACGGTTTTCTGAACCCCTGTGAAGCCGGGGCGGGTCAATAGTTTCTAAATGAAAACATAAATTTTGGCACCTAAACTAATGCACACTCTCGATTTTTTTAAACACTATAATTTCTCGTGTCGATTGTCATAAAGTCTTCACCAAAAAAAATTCTGTTTACTGACGATACATTACGATTTAATTTAATTTTGACGACCGGTTGGCGTAGTTGGTAGTGACCCTGTTAAGCCAATGGTCCTGGGTTCGAATCCCAGTAAGGGCATTTATTTGTGTGATGAACACAGATATTTGTTCCTGTGCCACGGATGTTTTCTATGTATTTGTGTGTTATAGCGTTGTCGGAGTGCCCGTAACACAAGCCTTCTTGAGCTTACTGCGGGACTTAGTTGTAAGAATTTCCTATAATATTTTATTATTTATTTATTTATCTAAATGGTGGCAATCAAGTATCTACAAGTTCTACGAACGCGTGAAACGCCAGTAATTAAATAATTTTATAAATCGTCACACTTGTCAGTGGTGAAATGGGGCTAGATCTAATTTAATCTTGCCTCTTACGACACCTGACTAAGGGTTTTCTCGGAATAAACTTAGTTTCGCATGTAGCTGGAGTAACCCGTGCCACGCTAACGAATTGATAGACACTTCATCAGTCAATGCTTCGTTTGATCCCTACTGTAATCGACACCGTGTAATCAAAGTGGATTTGATTACTAAACATGTAAAGCTAACTATTAAACACATCACATGACTCAGTTGTTCAGTTTCAAAAGGAAATTTTGGATTAACTTGGATTGAGTATGAGTATTGAGTAAAAAGAAAGAAAAGATGGTTTCATTAAGAGGTATGGGCACAGCGGATGCATATCGTTTAGTGTAGCAGGGCACATCACAACGAATTTCGTCTCGCTCAAATCTGGAGCAGAGCCCACCTGGGGAAGTACCTCTACCTTACAGAAAACCGCAGTTTAATAACACTAGACCCTACTCATAGTGTTGCGTTTCTGTTGATGTGTAAGGTCGCCAGAGCTCCAAGATTCACTGTGTTGACATCTGGGGACTCACGGAGCAAAGCTTGCCCCTTTAGCTGTCAACACAGCGAATCCTCCTTTTTTTTGGTCGGCAACGCGCATGTAACACCCCTGGAGTTGCAGGCGTCCAGAGGCTACGGTGACCGCTTACCATCAGACGGGCCGTATGCTTGTTTGTCGCCGCCGTAGCAAAAAAAATTGGTAATTATTTTCAGGAATAATTAAAGCTTTTTATTTTCAAAATGAATTCCAAGCGCGTGCCACGTAGAACTACAGATTGAATTGAGCTTAAGGATTATTTCCAATCCATTGAACACATAAGCTATTCTAACATATCGGTATCGACAACCAGCATTGTTAACTGAGCATAAGTAGTCCTTATTGCAATGATATAAGGTTCACCGATGGTCAGTGCTCGTATATAGCATGATTATTCCATTAGCGGTAACTCTACTAGAAATAACCGGCCATATTGTTAGCTGCCAGTCAAATTGTTGGCACGTTATTGTTATGGTATCAGTATGTATTAATAAGCCAAAAAACGAAATAGTTCTGTTCTTTTTGTATGGTGAAAGTAAAGGTATCCGTTCCGTAAGAGTAAGTAGGTAAGTGTATAGGCCTAGCCTAGCCGACCAAATAGCCTAGTAGTAGCAATTTTTTTTGTTCTAGAAGTCTTAAGTACAATTTCTGTAATCAGAACAGATCCCGGCGACTCTATATGCCTGTCTATACATCTGTAATCTTATTGTATTAGGCTGTATCTACCCGTAGCACTATGTTAATGTGTTCTGGTGAAAAGGGGACGGACTGAAAACCAGCGTTGCGCAGTTATAAACTGACGTTACATATGCTTACCCCGTTCCTTTTGTCACTCATATATATGTCAATAATACTAAAATTGTATTGTACACACTTCATTGTGATTATTTCCATGACCGTGCCAATAAATTATTTATTTCTTTCTTTCTATGTTTCAATGGTTTTATTCCTTTTCATCACATATGGAAGGACAATTTTAAATAGAACTCCCGTGAGTATTAGAATTATTAATCAACTCGTATCGGGCTGCTCACGTCTATAAAGTCGAAAATAGCTCGATGTGTTTCGAAATGGTCCGCGTCCCTTATTCATGAGTGAGAAACACGTAAAGCTACTTTGGACTTTATTGACGTCAGTAACCCGATACTAGTAGATTCATATTTTGGTATATTATTTTTGGATAAAGGGGAAGAAAGCCTAATAGGAATTTACAACGCAAATACTTTGCGAGGTCTAAAAATTACCTTTTGAGACGTGTCAACGCTCTCTTATGATTATGACCCAACGAAATTATAAATAAAATCCTGTTATAATATTAGGACTTTTCAAGTAAATATTAAAAATATTTCTGGCTTTTTACATAAAAATTAACCGTATTCACATTTTCAAAATCGTAGTTATTACATACGTACGAGTATGTCGATAACATTTAATTACTTACATAAATAGTTACTTATTATGACTTATTTATTTTCAAAAGCAATGTTGTGACCGAATCTGCCGTTTTGATTCATGTGACATTTCCGTAAGTTGATAAAACAACTATTATAAAATTAAATTAAATACATTTAAAAACTAAAGAAAATGAAAATGAAATGAAACCCGATGTTGAAAATGATAAATAAACTAAACCAATAAACTAATGATAATGATAAACTAGACCAATAAAGCGTTCATATACTTGTAAATTCACAAGTTTAGTTGTAAACAGCAATTATCTGATTACGCGGTTTAATTTTTTTCGCCCGCCTAATACCGCCTTTTCATTTTTCGCGTACTCGTATATCCCGCTCTATTATGATCGAGAATGTGGACTCTTAAAAAAGATACTTAAAGGTTGGAGCCGCTTTTGACATAAGCGAATTAAATGCCTAAATTAAAAGAATAATCTTTTATTTCCCATTCTACAAACACCCTGAAAGCTTCTTAGCCGCACGGACATGGGAAACTTCATGCAGCACGGCCGCGGGCCGGGTCGTTTCCGGCCGGAACCCGGGTTCTGCCGTTCCGGTCCATCCAGCTGTTCGACAAGGAAGGGCTTTAGTGTTCTTAGGATTCTGAAAGCGAGTCGAATTTTAAAGTATTAGACTGTACAATTGTTAAGCACGAATCAAATCATTTATTAAATGTAATAAATGTTTTGATTCATGCTTTTTGTTCTTATAGTAGTCACACTAACTGTATATAAATTATAAAACACAGTAATCGGGTAGCCCAGTGGTTAGGGCGTCTGCCGCGAAAGCAGGAGGTCGCTGGTTCAATCCCAGCCTTGCTCACCGGGGGCCTTGGTCACTTTGTAGACTTTATTTAGTATTAGACTGTATTTCACTGGGTAAACGTAATCGGGCGTTTATTTTTTTTGTTGTAGAAAAATATTTTTTATAAAATGGAAGTTTTTATATATTTTCAATTCAGAGTCGCCAGCTCTTTCAATCATAATAGGAAAAAAAGTGTCTCAAGATTTGTTTTCTATTTCACCACCATTATTTCATTGATTTAGTATGGCAGTAGCGCAATGGAAAGTTTGAATAATGTATGGAAATTTTAGGACACTTTTTTTCTGCTACAAGGATTGAAAGAGCTTGCGATTCTGAGTAGAATAGAGATAAAAATTTCCAATGGTGCAAAAAATATTTTTCTACAATAAAAAATAATAACACCCAATTACTGACAGCACACTGGTTAAATACTTACGTCTGGAGACACTGCAGAATATTATTTAGACACTTTTAGGGCTTTAACCTTTTAGGGCAGTGATGCCCGAGCCGCGAAGGTGACAACACCACTCTGTCGGTCCGACGATGACTGCCCGATGCAGTCGAAACATGTCACGCCTTTTTTTTAAATAGCCTATTTTGTGTCCTACTGCTGGGCAAAAGCCTCCCCTCTCTTCATCCACCCGTCACGGCTAAGTGCATGTCTCCGCCAGTCGCAAGAAAAGGCATCCAGCACCTAAATGCTCGACTCGCTCATACTATGTAAATAGGAATAATTCCGGAGTCGACTAGGCAGATGACTGCTGCGGTCTATACTTTCACATAACATAAAGCTTTATGGTCATCCCATCCTGTCCGTTACAGGCTTCAGCAACTAGGAAAACCGGAAAATGATTGCGTTATTCCAGTGAAACTCATCAACCCACACGACTTCATCTCCGTAGAAGTTGTTAGTGTATTAGAGTTGTATAATGTGAAAATGCCTTGGATTTGTGTAATGCCGCCTTAATAAGAAACGTAAAAGATTTGACATCTCGCCCCACTCTCTTTGCTTACTGATAGTGACTCTGCTTGCTCCTCCTCTACAACTAATTCAATGACTCACAGAAATTGTAAAAGATGTCATATACAACAGAAAAAGCGACCAAGGCATCCATTTCCCAGGACTGGGATCGAACCAGCGACCTCCTTTCGCGGCAGATGCCCTAACCACTAGGCCACCTGACCACGGCGGCCATAGTCCGAAATTCTCTAAGTCCAATCCTTTCTTATTTTTGAAACGCTTAAGGTAGGCAAAACATTTATTATAATTAATAAACGATTTGATTCATGTTTTACAATTGTAAATATGCAAACATATTCAGCAGACGGTTCACGAATAAAGCGTGTAGATGCTCAACTGTCTCCTTCAGTTTAATGGGGACTGCCGCGGCGACATTAGCATAAGATTCACTAAGCCCCAATACGAGACGCATTCAAATTTTCATACCTGTTACCGTTTTGTTATCACTCGCACCATCTCAGTCTTATCAATAAAGTGTGAGCGAGATACTTGCAAGTCATGTCAAATTGACGCCATTTTGAGAGTTTGAATTGTATTCAAGATGGCGGTTTATGGGCTATAAACAAGCCAGACGTGCCTTACAAACGAAGTCTGTATCTCGCTGAGTGTTATCTTTAGAGGAACATTTTTAATATACCTAACAGCGGGGAGTCCGTACAACACGGGTTGTAGTTGGTTGACTGGTTTTTAGGGTTCCGTAACGTAAGGGTAATAACGGGACCATATTACTAAAGGCTGCGCCGTCCGTCTATTGCTGTATCTCAAGAACTCTGATAGTTAGACTGTTGAAATTTTCACAGATTTTTATTTCTATTGCCACTAAAAATAAATACTAAAACGCAGAATAGAATAAATATTTAAGGGGGCTCCAATACAACAATATTTTAGCATAGCTTAGTCAGTCGCGCGCGCACGCTCATACACAGCGGGTGCGTACTTACGAACGCGAAAATAAAATGTCGGGCATAATTAAGTGCAATTCGTGTAACATAGTCATTGACGAGCTGTTAGCCTATGTGCAAAATAAATTGTCGTTAGTTGATGAGGTGACGCTTGTGCGTATTTGCAAGTCTGCGTTCACCAGTGATGAGATTAAAAACTCGAAATCGTTATTATTTGACTCGATTCCAACGGAAGCGCGTAAGATAAATCGAAAAAGCAAGGGCAAGGAAGAGAGAGATCTGCTAGATATTTTTAATATGTTTAAGTCTACGGAGCCGGACTCAATCCCAGTGTTTGTGGCTCGACAACTAGAGCGTCTGCCACCGATTCTCTTTAACAGTCTGGATTGTACCAAGTTATTAAAAGACATACTCAAGTTACAAAACGATTTGACTGAGATTAAAGAGACATACGCAACTCTGGACCAACTAAACGGATTAAAACACGAAATCCATATGAACAAACATGAAGCCGTGCCGTCTACGCCCTTAGGCAACATAAATATAAAGAGAGGGGCCGCCTGGGCTCTGGATACCATGGATAGTGGACCTGTGGGTATTCTGGAGTGCAATACAGCCAGTAAGGATGGAAATCAGGATAGTGAACAGCATAAGGACGAAAATACACCTATAAATGTGTGGAGGGTAGGTGAGCAAAATTCAACGCACGAATTGCAACGGTCATCAAAAGAGAGGAGCGGCAACGACGCGTCGTTGCATATCCATGCGCCGACGTCGAGCGACGTTGCTTTGCCGCCAACAGCTGAGCGCGGACTTCAGCTAGGTGACAATGTAAACAACGAATTGTTATCAACTAATGACGAGGAGGGGAAATGGCAACTGGTAGAAAACCGTAAAATTCGCCCAAAGTATCGTTTCCAGGGCAAGTATGGAGTTGCAAGGGACTTGCAGTGTAATTTCAAAGCGGCGGAAAAGAAAGTACCTGTCCTCATTACGAACGTACATAAGGAAACTACGGAAAATGATATGCTTCAATATATTTACAGACAAACAAAGGATAACGTGTCATTAAAAGAAATACATATGCAAAAACAGCGAGATTATAAGGCATATAAAATATTTGTATCGAAAAGCAAAATACATATGTATTTGGATGAAAAAATGTGGCCGGAAGATATTATATTTAGACCTTTTGTAAACTATTCGAACAGAGGAAACTCTGTAAACGGCCTTGAAATCAAGAAAAACGGCGAGCAACGTAAATAAAGTTTGTACTTTCGCAAGTTTTAATTGTAAGTCTATAAAACGATCCATAGATGGTGTAAGGGACTTATGTCGTACCTGTGATGTGATTGCCTTACAAGAAACATGGTTATTGCAGGAGGAAATATGTTTCTTGAGTACCGTGGGTTGGACTAAAGCAAAGGGGGCGCAGGACTTAAAAAATTTTTGATGGAGTTGGTGTCATTATAACACCTATTTATTATTGTTTTATCGTAAAGATTACGCTAATATAAGCATGTTTTATAGGAACAACTTTTCTCTAAAATCAAAAATGGCCGAGATATTCGCCCTCAAAGATTGATGGTTTTCAAGGGAGCTGGGACATAGAAAAATTTCGATGGATGTTGGTGTTATTATAACACCTATTTATTATTGCTTTATCGTAAATATTACGCTAAAATAAGCATGTTTTATAGAAAAAACTTTTTCTCTAAAATCGAAAATAGCCGAGATATTCGCCCTCAAAGATTGATGGTTTTCAAGGGAGCTGGGACAGAAAAATTTCGATGAATGTTGGTGTCATTAACACCTATTTATTATTGTTTTATCGTAATAAATACGCTGAAATAAGCATGTTTTGTTGGGGCAACTTTTCTCTAAACTTGATAATTACCAAGATACATGACGGATTGTAAAATGTAATTTTCTCAATGATGGAATATTATGTATTCAATATTAGGCTGCGAAAGTCCGAATCTAGCTAAAACACGCTACGCTAAAATAAGCATTGCATTATCATAAGACTTGCCACAGAACCGAAGCTGTCAACCCCGATTCCACGTGGTCTTGTCTGCCCTACCCCTAGAGTGTATATAAAAAGCCGGAGGCGCGGAGGGAGAGCAGCCCTCGCCCGCCGTGACAAAGCTCGGGAGCCGTGCGGAGCGGAGCGGCTGAGGCTGGTCGCCGAAGGCGACCAACAGGCCGAAGCTGCGAAGCGGAGTACGGGCGACCGTGCTTTGTCACGCAAGGGCGGAAGGGCTGCACTTCCCGCAGCGCCGGAGCTAAGGCAGTGTCTGACACAATATAAAAAAGACATGAGGAGATACGGAAAGTCAGGTAGGTTTCAGGTATCATTTTATACATTTTGTTGGCATTTGCGACAACGGCAATCAATCAGCTTAATAGCTTTTTTACCTAATCCAGGATATACTCTGTGTATATCCCGGATAAGTCGACGAAACCTGGCAGCTTCCGTAGGCAATCGGCGGAGTACATTTCTGCGGTACATGTACTCTCCCATGTACCATTTCAGTCGGCGATCGCTTCGGCACGCTCGACAATGCCTTTTTAGTTCCAGCCACTGCCGCTCAATTGTGTTAGTGTGTATTTTCACACGTATTAATGGGGAGTTTGGGATGACCTCCCCAAGAGCAGCAGCAGCGGGAATGTCGACCGTGCCGTTAACGTATTCCACGCTGTGATTTACAGTCGCGTGGCCGCGCATTCCTAGTCGCAAGTGGACTCCTGCATATGCCCGATGCATATCGGACATTATGTAGGAGTCCTCTGCGACTGCCGATCCGATGATCGGGTCCAGCGTCTGTCGCGTTTTATTCGGAATTAACTGAACGTGGACTTGTTTAGTTAGGCGGCTTATGCAGCCGAAAGCCCACGTCTGGCTACGCAAAAGGCGTCCCCGATGGTATTTCCTGGTATAGAGGTGGCTTTCGTCCACCTCCACCACGTCATCGGCGCCGCCTATTTTTTGTCTGTCGTGGGCTTCGGCTACTTCACACACTTCGCGTAAAAAGTGGAACATCTGTATCGCTGTCACAATACTCACACCAACGTCGATGGCCGACTGTGTCACTTTGTCGCCCCTCAAAAAATGCAGTGTTAATCGTAACGTAGCCAGGATTGACACCTGGCTACGCTCGAAAAAAGTGTTTTTTAGGGGCGACAAAATTTTCCTGCAGCCTCGTTTCGAGCAGCGCCAACGAAAACCCAGTTTATAGGTGGGTTTATTTTCGGCGTACATCCGACTGGCACATTCAGGACATTTTGGCACGTTTTCGGGTATTAGCAGCCATTTTTTGGCTGCGTAAATTGCTGCTTCCTCAGTGTTGATTGCTGACGCGAAATTCCATAATGAGAAATTCCGCGCCAGAATCAACTTTAGAGGGTCCATGATGACTCACAAAAAAGTCAACAAAAGTGACAAAAAACCCCGACAAAGAAACTACTAAAACAATTTAAAATACCAAATAGAACCCAAAACTAACAACGAACAAAGACCCAAATTACAAAATATTAAACCCCATAAAATTTATAATTACAAACGTCAACCAAAACAAACCTAAAACCCCGACAAAAATACTACCAAAAATATTTAAAACCCCGAATTTAACCCAAAACCAAAAGAAAATTTACCAAGAAAAGCGCTAATATCAAAGTTCCGAAGAAAGCAATATTAAAAAATCATTGATATTCAAGCGCTTACATCACCTCGGTTCGGGACGTGGTGGGGGGTTTAGCTGTTGGGCATTAAACCGCGCGGGCACACCGCGCGATCGGGCACCGGAGTGTGCGGACGTGTTCTGCGCTCCGATTTAAAGTCATTCGTCGAAAATTTTACAAGTGCTAGAAATTTGCCAACTTTGAAGTCAATTAGCTCAGCCATTTTTGATTTTAGAGAAAAAGTTTTTTCTATAAAACATGCTTATTTTAGCGTAATCTTTACGATAAAATAATAATAAATAGGTGTTATAATAACACCAACATCATCCATCGAAATTTTTCTATGTCCCAGCTCCCTTGAAAACCATCAATCTTTGAGGGCGAATATCTTGGCCATTTTTGATTTTAGAGAAAAAGTTTTTTCTATAAAACATGCTTATTTTAGCGTTTTGAATAAAATTTTCCTAAGTATTTTATGATTCCTATATAATTTTCACTTTTGATCAAAAAAATTCTAAGTCCTTACTTTGCGCCCCCTTTGCTTTAGGCGGACCCGTATGGCGGAGTCGCCCTACTGTGGAAGCACAGTGTTTTCTCGGATGTGTCAGTGATTAAATGTGACAATACTCGAGTATGTGCAATTAAGGTGGCGGTTAAAGAACGTTATATAATTATAATGAGTGTATATATGCCTACTAATTCATCTGTTAACCTGCCTGAATTCACGGACTGCTTGGGTTCGGTAAGTGCAATTATAGATGAATACGGCATAGAATCAGTTTATATTTTAGGAGATTTTAATGCTAACCCGGGGGAGCTGTTTTTTAAGGAGCTAATAGGGTTTTGTAGGGAACAGAATTGGTCATGTATTGATACAGAGAAATTAGGTCTATCTTCCCTCACTTATACATTTATTAGCGAAGTACATGTAACCCCGAGTTGGCTCGATCATGCTATTCTTACCCAGGCGGCCGTGCTTTCAGTACGTAATGTTCGTGTCAAATATGATTCATTCTGGTCTGATCACTTCCCCCTTATCATTGAATGCGATTTAGATTTATTGTCACCTAAACTACTAAATAAAACTAGTTATCATAAAAAAGTAGTGTGGGGGGAGAGAACAGATCAGCAAATCGACATTTATAGGAGAGAGGCTCATTCGAGACTGAGGTGCATTGATTTTGATAAAAATTTCACAAAGTGCGCAGATGTTTATTGTGATAACGTGGCTCATATGCGTATTCTGGATTGCTTGTATAAGGACATTGTAAATGCATTATGTGAGGCAGCGATGTGTGGCAGGAGTTGCAAATCCAAGGGGTCAAAAGGCAAGCGGATTTTGGGATGGAATCAACACGTTGTCGGCGCTCATCGGGTGGCTAGGGCAAAGTTTTTCGATTGGGTGTCATGCGGAAAGCCTAGGTCCGGTATAATGTTTGAGGAGATGTGCAGTAGTCGAAAAGTGTTTAAATCTCGGTTAAAGTGGTGTCAAAATCACGAGGAGCAATTAAAAATGAATACACTCGCAGAGAAACACTCTAAAGGCAATTTCCGGGCCTTTTGGCGTGATACAAAAAAGATGACAGTGCGACCAGGTCTACCGATGAGCGTCGATGGGGTGAGTGACCCGAAAAGCATAGCCGACACCTTTAAGGATCAGTTTCGTGTGCAGTCCCCCTTAGGTCCGCGCAGGACGGTGCCCGTTACTTTGACCGGCATGGCAGTGGGGATAAAATTTACAGCTAAGGCTGTCACACAGGCAATAAAGTCTATTTCAAGAGGTAAATCCCCGGGCCATGACGGTCTGAGCATCGAGCATCTCCAGCATGCCGGTCCGCACTGTGCAAGAGTTCTTGCTATGTTTTATAGTCTCTGTATGAGTCACTCGTATATGCCTAGTGATATGTTAGAAACGATGGTAGTGCCTATCGTTAAAAACAAAACTGGGAACCTGACGGATAAAAGTAACTATAGGCCCATTTCTTTGGCAACAATAATTGCGAAGGTGTTTGACTGGTTGCTTAATACACAGTTAGACAAATATTTGAATCTGCACGACAATCAGTTTGGGTTTAGGCCTCATCTGTCCACAGATAGTGCAATACTGTGTCTTAAGCATACAGTCAGATACTACAATGACCGTCAGACTCCGGTTTACGCTTGCTTCCTTGACCTTTCCAAGGCCTTTGACCTGGTGTCTTATGAAGTACTCTGGGCCAAGATGGAGAAAATAAACACGCCTAGCGAATTAATTAACATCTTGAAGTATTGGTATGGACACCAGGTCAATAGGGTCAGGTGGGCGGGAGCCATGTCTGAGGCATATGGGTTGGAGTGCGGAGTGAGGCAGGGGGGGTTGACGTCTCCCGCACTCTTCAACTTGTATATGGATGAGCTCATCCGCGAGCTCAGCGGTCGCCATGTCGGCTGTCATGTGGATGGGGTCTGTGTCAACAACCTCAGCTACGCGGACGACATGGTGCTGCTGAGCGCGTCGGTGTGCGGTCTCAGACGGCTACTTGGCATTTGTGAGGAGTACGCCACGAGTCACGGGTTAAAATACAATGTGTCAAAGAGCCAATACATGGTATTTGGGGCTGGCAGTAACCGACCATTAGTTGTACCGCCCGTAACTCTGTATGGTGAACCACTTGAAAGAGTGAAGAGTTTTAAATACTTAGGGCATGTCGTTACTGCCGACCTGAAAGATAATGTTGACATCGAGCGGGAGCGGAGGGCGTTGTGCGTGAGGGCGAACATGTTGGCTCGTAGGTTTGCGCGGTGTTCTAGCGAGGTGAAGTTAACGCTTTTTAAAGCGTACTGCACTTCGCTGTACACGTGCAGCTTGTGGGCGAACTACACGCAAAAGGCGTACAATGCACTCCGCGTCCAGTACAACAACGCGTTTAGGGCGGTGATGGGGCTGCCTCGCTACTGCAGCGCCTCGGGCATGTTCGCGGCGGCGCGCACGGCATGTTTTCACACCACCATGCGACCGCGCGCTGCGTCCTTAGTGCAGCGGGTGCGAGCTAGCTCTAACACCGTTTTGGCGATGATCGCAGACAGACTCGACTGTCCCTATATCATGCACTGCTGCGACAGGCATGTTAAAACGGGAATAGGTTAGTTTTTTAAGTTAGGTAGTATTGACATTTTTATATTTTTGATTAATTATTTGTGATTTTTATTGTTTTCTTTTTAGATGATTTTATTAATGTGATTTGTTTTTATTTTTGATGCAACTATTTTAATTTTAATATTTTAATTTATTTTAATATGAATTGTATGATTTTATCTATGAGCCTTGAAGCTTGAAATAAATGCTTTTTATTTTTATTTTATTTTATTTTTTTTATTTATTTAGTATATCCCAGTCGCGGGTTCGAGCCCCGCCCGAGGTCATGAACTTTTCCTTTTTTTCTAAAAAATCTTTACGCATGTGTTTCATACAATATTTTACTATGTATTATGCTAGTAAATAAACAATAATAAACACAGTCCACAACACTGGGGTGAGCGACGCGTGGAGGCTGCGGCGCGGTGGGGCCTTCCGTACGGAATAGCACTACTTTCCACACGACTGCTCCATAGAAAACGCACTTTTCGTACACATGCACTGAAAACCAAATTAACTGGGACTGTGTAATCTTTGGCGTTTCCAGGAAATTCAACCATCAAATTCACGCATTCAACCATCAACTGGCACGTAGAAGTTAAAAGAGGACTATGAAAACAGGCTGGCTTATTCCGCCTTAGTTACAGTTTGAACCAAGCGAGACAAACAGAAAAAAAATTAAATGTCGGTAACGTCCGTTGACAGTGGAGTAGGTGAAGCCGAGTGTCGTTTGTAGGTCGCCCGCGGTCCGCCGCGCTCCGCCGCGGTGACGTCGCGTGCTGCCCGCCGCCCGCGCGTCTCCTCCCGTGCGTAGGTATCCAGCGTGCGTGGCCAAGATGCCAATCGCTCACGCTTAGTAACGTATCGTAGCTACCTAAATAAAATATTATGGGACAGTCTTACAAAAATCGACCTAGTCCCACGGTAAACTCAATAAGACTTGTGTTGTGGGTACTAGACGACGATATATATAATAGACAGATACATATAAATACTTAAATACATAGAAAACATCCATAACTCAGGAACAAATATTCGTGATAAACACACAAATAAATGCCCTGACCAGGATTCGAACCCGGGACCTCCTGTTTAGGCCTCCTGGCTAGGAGGCCATTAAACCTACCTCTATCACGCCTCGTACCTCTCTCTATCAATCTCCCTTGTTAGTGTGACAATGACAGTTGCGTTTCGGCGACTAAGCGTGAGCGATTGGCATCTTGGCTACGCACCCTGTTCCTAACAGTGACCTTAATCAGAAGATTGAGTCAACGCAGTCAAGAGTTTTTAGTAGTTTTTGTAGTACCCATTTCAAAAGGGGTTGGAGCGAGAGTGTCGTAAAATCAGTGCGGTTTACGAGCATTTTACGCGTGTTGTTTATGCGTCATGTGTGTGTGTGTGTGTGTGTGTGTTTTTAATTTATGGAACTATTCACAGACAAGCGAAAAGTATGGTCAATTTCTTAGGACAACATTTTAAAAAAATATAGAATTCAGCATTGATCAAAAGATGACCAGTAAAAGTATATTCTTAAATAAATCTCTGTAAAATCTGAATAAATTTTTATTTATCTCTATTGTTTTGATTCGCCCACGACTTTGTTCTGTGAGTTGTAGAACTCGCGAGATGGTAGTAGTATTGGCGTAAAGCTTAGAACCGTTGAAACAATTCTTTCTACAGTCTGAGAAAATCCTAATCAAAAACATTTCTAAAACAGCTATCCCGGTAAACATTGGTGTAGCTGTAAACGCATTTATTATATCTGCTTCGCATCCGCCTGTAGATTAATGTTCGACATATATCTCTGTTTATTTAACTTTGATAATCAAAAATCCCATTGCCATCTATCTGCCGGGTCTAAATAACCCGTTATAAATCAAGGAAAAGTTGTCCGATAACGGAATTTTAAATTTTCAGCCCAAATTAGATTCGGAGCCGCAGGACATGTGCACAGGATTCGTAACAACAGAATGTGCACTTTCAATAATACAATCAGCTATGGCTTATGTTCATCTACAGTGTAACAAAAGAACCGAACGATACTTCGACAGCTGATAAGATAAGGTCAATGACCTCAGGGTCATCGTACTCAGGTACGATGCAAGTGAAAAAAAAATCGAAAACAAATGTTGTCCGAAATGTTCGTAGTTTTTTTTTTTAAGTTTGACAATGTTGCGTTAGGCGCTCGAGGTCACTCACATACTTGGTCACATATTTGGGCCGACATCATAAACAAGTGTACAAAATATTACTACCAGATTTGACCCACACTCATAGCATATAATATCTTTACGTAGCCGACTGTAGATGTCAACGGGAATGTATGTAAGCCGTCATTTTAAACAATTCCTTGGAACTTCACAAAACTCCTGAAATCGCCAGGGAAGTGGATTTTTGAGATATTATTCCACGAAACGTGTAATCCCAATAAGGCCTAGTTTACGCTCTTGAAGGTCAGATGGCAGTCGTTTTCGTAAAACTAGCGCCAAATCTTAGTACTTATTAGTTGCCAAAGTGGACCTAAGTCTCCCTTAACCTTCGCATAAGCCGTGAATAACGCTTACAAGAAGCGTATGATGCTACAGATCGATTCACGAAAGCTAGCGCGGAAAATGTATAAAATAAAATAAATTATTTAAATATTATCGGACAATCTTACACAAATCGACCTAGTCCCAAGGTAAGCTCAATAAAGCTTGTGTTATGGGTACTACGCGACTGAAAACACAGTTAACATAAACACATTTGTTTTATAGACATTCTGCGGCAGCTTTAGTGAATCGATCTGAGGCCTTACCATGACGTCTTAACGCGATTCAGTTGACGACCTAAACCGAGTCGCTTCCATACAACTGCACCTAAACTGAATCGCGTTAAGACGTCATGGTAAAGCCCCTGTATTTCACTTCATGCATCCTAGGAAAAGTAGGAAAGAAAGAAATAATTACCAGCCAATGGACCTGAGCCGATAAATCAGACTTCAGCAGCAGGACGATAATAAACAATCGATTAATTGGCCTCCAATAAGCAAGTCATTAGTAACGATGAAGTTCGTCGAAGTTACCCGAAGCGTCTTCGGGTAACTTCGGTGACAGGAACCTTTGTTACATTAGCAATCTTGTCAAGAGACATTAAACTTGGAGCTATTAGTGCTATAGTCAACCTTGGAACTTCCTAATTAATATTGAAAACTTGACGAAATACTCGTACGTAATAGAATCTCATATATTTTTATGCCATGACGGTGGCAAACAAGGATATGGCCCGCCTGATGGAAAGCGCCACCGTAGCCTATGGACGCCTGCTACTCCAGGGGGGTGAAATTTCGAAGAGAAACATCATTAGGAAACCTGCATGCATCCGCGAAGAAATTAAAATTATTTTAAATTGTGAAATGATTACGAGTAAATGGTCGCGGTTTCAGAGGAATTTTCTCCCGCGGACGCTCTGGCTGTGGAATGAGCTCCCAGTGCGGAGGTTTTCCCGAAAGATTACATTATGAGGATCTTTAAAAAAAGAGTATACAAGATTTTAATGGGTCGGCAACGCGCATGTAACACATGTCCATAGGTACGGTGACTGATTTCCATCAGGCGGGTTGTATGCTTGTTCGCCGCTGTGGAAAAAAAGGCAAGTTAATTGACATCAAAAAAGGACTCATTTCTTTGTTTTAGAAATGCCAAACAAAGCCAAGCACCGGTAATGCAGACACCAGAGGTGTCGACGGGAGTCCTACAGTAGCCCGGTAATTGAAATGGCTCCAACTAGGACGAGCAACAAAACCTAAATGGATGTGGTACAAGTTACAGAAGGGTACTAAACGTAAACTTTCGCATTTTATACACATTGTTATTACACGTTATTTTAGTAGTTTAGTGTCAGAATCAGAATCAGAATGATTTATTTGCATTAAACATTACCGGGTACATATCGCGAATGTAATTAATTTACCTTAATATACGACGTTAACGTATGCTACCTGCGTAGACACGCTGGCACCGTCCCATCTCCAACGAACTAATGTAAAAGCGGGCGGAGCGGCTAAATGCGCCGAAATTTAAAACGTAATAAATATAAGAGCCTGGGCAGATAGCACCTTTTTGTACCATTTGGGGTCGAAACTCTTGGTCCATGGGGTCCCAGCGCACGCAAGTTTTTCGTAGAAGTCGCGAAACGTCTGGTTGATGTTACTGGTGACCAAAGAGCTAGTGGCTTCCTCGCACAACCTATCAGCATTGCGATACAACGAGGAAATGCCGCCAGCATCCTAGGTACAATGCCTCAAGGACCTATTTTAGATTTAAGGTAGGTAGAGGTAGGTAGTTAGGTAAGTTACACTTACTGTATACATTTTAAAAATAAAAGTTATGTTTGCTACAAAAAAAAACTTAGGACGTTGACTTAATATAACGTCACTATTATCCCCGCATAGTGAGAGAGGCGACTGAGATCAAAAAACATCCCAAAAACTTCAATCGTGTAGATGGTAGTCCACTTGATCGTGGAGTTTGGCTGCGGTGTGATTCGATTTGCTTTTAGGGTTCCGTACCTCAAAAAGAAAAAACGGAACCCTTATAGGGTCACTTTGTAGTCCATCCATCCGTCTGTCCGTCTGTCTGTCTGTCAAGACCCTTTATCTCGGGAACGCGTAGAGGTAAAAAGTTGAAATTCATACCACATATACAGGTCTGCGGTCTTCTAAGTCTGTGAAATAATCAAACCTCTACGTGAACGCAATCAAAAGATACAGTCGTTTTTGTCACATTTCCCATAGATTTGCAATGGGAATCAAAATGTATAAGGTACTTCCCGTTGACCTAGAATCACGAAATTCGAAAAAAAGCATGAGCTTGCAGCACAAGTCACAATAAAAATCCGAAAACCGTATAATTGCTGCACACTGAGAGTTCCGTGCCATCAGTATTTTTAAATATAGGGCATACATTCCTAGCATCCTTTGTGCGGAACTTTCAGTGGGCGAGTCCGACTCACACTTGTGTGGTTTTTTCATGTCTTCTTCCTAACGCTTTCCAGATTTCGGTACAGGTCTGGAAGCGTGGAGTCTGCTTAAGACCTGTTGGTGTAAAAATTCAGAGTCGAAGTGACAAAATCTTTTTATTGTCACCAGGGACCGGTCAACCTCTTCCCAGGCAAAAGCCATTGAATGGCTTAGCCGTTCATTAAATAGCCCGAATCCACATGCCTACCACTTGAATTGCTTTCCCATTCATTTGACTTAGCTGTAGGAAGGGGTTTCCCTTTCGCGGTCACTTGAATGTAGGAAAGGGTTTCCCTTTCTTTCAATAAGCTTTTGGAACGGCTCAATTGTATATTGAATAGCCGATAAGCCTTGCTTAGCTTCAGGAACGGGTTTCCCTTTGCTTTCCTAACCTTGAAATCTATAAGTATCTATTTCGGCCTGATTTCATTTCATTAGGCGGGGTTATTTTTGACTTGAGTCAGTCACTGAGGTCACTGACTTTTGTCGGTCCGTACAATCCGTAGAAGTCGTAAAGCCTTTAATAGTTTGGTCTTGGTGTACGTACGACAAAGTGTCTGATATCATAGTGATAACATGAGTTAAGTACTTATTTTAAAATAACAGAATTATTTTAGGTACAGTTTTAACCGCTCCGGCGATTTTCGGGTCAACGATGGGGGGTGTGCGGGAAGCGGGCGGAGGGGGATTCCCTCACAAACTCTGTACAGATTGTGAGGTCTATTTTCGGGGCTGTCAAGTTATAGTATTTTCATACGAGAATTAATAAAAATAGGTAGTTAAGCCATTTTAGAACGTGATTTCTCAGGAAATCAGTATTTGTGACTGCAACGAGTTCCTAAATGAAAAGTATGGTCGAAATTTCAAAATGTTGTAAAAACTGACGCAATCATAGGTTTTGTAAGGTTTACTCCGATTTGGATAAAAATCGATATCTGACGATCCAGTAGGGTCCATAATATGAATCCATAGTCAAAATTGTTAAATAATTTCAACACGGACGCCATGTTGGATTTTGTAAGATTAACTCCAATTTGGATAAAAATCGATATCTGATGATCCGGCGGGGTCCTTAAGAATAATTCAGAGTCAAAATTTGAAAATATTGTAAGAACCGACGCCATCTTGGATTTTGTGTGATAAACTCCGATTTTGATAAAAATCGATATCTGACGATCCGGTGGGGTCCATAACATGAATCAATAGTCATAATTGTTAAATAATGTCAACAGTGACGCCATATTGGATTTTGTAAGATAAACTCCGATTTGGATAAAAATCAATATCTGATAGTAATCGAAATTCAAAAGTTACCTACTTAATTCTTCCTCTAGTTAAATCAAAATCGTAAAGTAATTTAATTGACTTTATTTTGCAGTATCCGATGTAATTGACTGTATTTCATCTGTGTGAGGTGTGCAATAAAGAGTATTGTATTGTATTGTATTGTAATTGATCAAAGGTTCGGATACTCAAAATGTGAGGTTTTCGGGACAATGTCAACCAAAAACTACACCATGTTACAAAAAAGTTATAGTTCCTTGTGCCGCGAACCTTGAACCCGAACAAGCGCTATTGAATTGAACCCACCGGAGCTAACCGGGATCATAAGATATCATTTTTAAGCGCATTGGAGTTAAACTTACAAAATCCAAGATGGTGCCGTTTTTGTAAGATTACATATATAATTTTCACTATAGGTTCTTGTATGGAGCCCGCTAGATCGTCTAATTTTAATTTCAAATCGGAGTTTTTCTATAACAAGGTCCAAGATGGCGTTGGTGTTGACATTATTTTTCAATTTTGAATTTATATTCATTTCACGGAGCCCGGATCGTAAGATATCGTTTTTTATGCTAATCGAATTTCAACTTACAAAATCCAAAATATTCCAAAATGGCATCAAATTTTATAATATTCTATAATTTTGCCTATAAATTCACCCCGCCGGATCCTCAGATATCGATTTTTATCCAAATCGGAGTTAATGTCACAAAATCCAAGTTGGCGTCGTCGCTTTTAACAATATTTAACAATTAGGGGAGTATGGGGAGAACGGAACCAACAGCTAATCCAACCCAACTGTCCTCGTCGCTCATCTGCACGCGCCTAGCGACGGTGGCAATCGGCCATCGTGGTGCTCCATGCTAGATAACGGACAAGGCTCTGGCGACCGAGCAATGGCGGTATAACCACACACCTTACTGAGTAACTGGTTGGAAGAGGCAACAGCGGCCTTGGGTTTTAAATAACCTCAGAATTGCCTGGAGCAACGGAAAACCACTACTACTACTTCCCAAGACAGTCATAATGGATAGTAACGTAATGGATGCGAGTATGTCATGCGACCCGGCTAACGCTCGGCGCCACCCCACCGGGATGGGTGGTGTGAAGTCTACTATAATACCGACCATGCCTCATCACTCTCATCAGGCTGCGCATGGGAATTCTGTTACTGGTGACACAAACGCCATTAATACCCGACAACCACATCGCGTTGGAACTTGGAACATGGAACTTGCGTGGTCTAAACCAACCGGGCAAACTGAAGACTGTGGAAACCGAAATGCAAAGGAAGGCCACACAGCTTAGCGAACACTGGAGGGGCCAAGGTCATTTTTACTCGAACTCTGGGAATAAAGTGTTTTTCTCGGGACCAGGGGATGAAAGCAGCAGAAAAGTGGCTTTTGTGGTACCAGCGGACGTCGAGAAATGCGTGCTGGGGTATAAACCAGTCAACGACCGCATAATAAAGACGGCATTCTGGAAAGCGATTATCGAACGTCAGATATGCCGATGACACGGTCCTGTTAGCGACGTCTGTAAAAGATATGCAGGAGCTGTTTCAGAGACTCGAGACAGTCGAGACAGAGAGCAACCGCATGGGTCCAGCAGTAAACAGAAGCAAGACGAAGCTTATGGTAGTAGACCGTGCCCAAAAAATACCCAGTACAAAAAACATCATCCCACGGGTTGATATCGTGGACCACTACGTTTATTATTATTAACGATGATGGCGACTGCGTACCGGAGAAAAAGAGGCGTAATGGCATGGGTAAGGCTGCGATGACCAGGCTGAATGTCATTTGGAGGAAGAGAGGTATTAGCATCGCGACCAAGACTCGGCTAGTACGCGCTCTAGTGTTTCCCATTTTCATCTACGGCCTAGAAACATGGACGATTCGTGCCCGAGAAAGGCAAGGGATCGATGCATTTGAAATGTGGTTTTGGCCGCGTATGTTAAGGATACCCTGGACCGCCATGCGCACCAATGTATCGATCCTCTTACAGCTGCGAGTCGGAAGCCGCCTCTCCACAATCTGCCAGCAACGCATATTGTCCTATTTCGGCCACATAATGAGGAAGGGAGATGAAAGCCTTGAAAAGCTGATCATTGTTGGACACACGGAAGGCAAACGAGCCCGGGGGAGGTCGCCAACCAGAAGCAGATTATAAAATCTAGGTGCAGAGCATCCACATCTGCCGATAACCACGATCCTCAGTCATGAGGGAGCGACCACAGACATAGAACAATTTTGATTCTGGATTCATGTTTAGCACCCCACCGGATCGTCAGATATAGATTCTTATCCAAATCGGAGTTAATCTTACAAAATCCAATATGGCGTCGTGGTTGACATTATTTAACAATTTTGACTATAGATTCATGCTATGGACCCCGCCGGATCGTCAGATATCAATTTTTATCCAAATCAGTGTTGATCTTACAAAATCCAAGATGGCGCCGGTTTTTACAATATTTACCCTAAATTCATTTGCCGGATCCTCAGATATCGATTTTTATCCAAATCGGAGTCAAGCTCACAGAATCCAAGATGGCGTCGCTTTTTGTAATATTTTACGATTTTGATTCTGGATTCATGCTAAGGACGCTGCCGGATCGTCAGATATCGATTTTTATCAAAATCGGAGTTAATGTTATAAAATCCAAGATGGCGTCGGTTTTACAATATTTTACAATTTTGACTCTAGATTCATATTAAGGACTCCGCCGGATCCCCAGATATCGAATTTTATTTAAATCGGAGTTAATCTCACAAAATCCAAGATGGCACTGATTTTTACAATAGGTACCTAATGTAAAATGTTTATTTTGTTACATTTGAAATTCCGAGAAATCACCACCTAGAAAATCATTTCAAATAGCGGATGCCGCAAGAAAAAAAAAATTAAACATATCACGAAATATTTGTGACAGCCCTGATCTTCGAACAAGCCAAGACGCCGAACGACTAGGTTATATGAACCTTGTGCACTGCATAGTCCTTACATTGTGGTTTTAATCTGGAAAATCATACCGGTAAAACTATTGATGCACTTGTTGTAGATAGTTTGCTGATCCGGACAGAAATGACAAATAATAATAAAAATTCAGACAATTCCTTTAAAAATATTGAAGTCGGTTGAAAGTCAAAATATCACAAACGCAACACGGACACGCAACAAAACGACGCAACATACACGCGCCCTTTGCCACACTCAATTAAACCTTATTACTATTTGATAAGTTACTTTTGATCGCAATGCGACGGCGGCTAGCGGCATTATCAAAGAACGTCAACGCTTGCCGATATACCGCGCTAAACGCCAACAACGTAAATACTGTAATATTGCTCTTATTTTATTTGCTACAAGGATCAAAATAGCTTAAGCGTTATAAGGGAAACCCCTTCAAGAGGTTAGCAGTTCGAACGACTTTTTAAGCGCTTAGCAAAGGGTATTAACTATCCGTTTGCTATACTGATATCCGTATTAAAAGTCGTTTAATAAGCCTTATGAAGGGGTTTTAAGCGGGAACGGCTTTGGTTAGCAAAGTCGAACGAAATACCCTTTCAAAAACCCTCGAAGGGGATACGGGACCGGTCCCTGATTGTCACAAAACACTTCTTACTTGTACCATTCACTATTTAACTGCTCTCCGTTTCCTGTCGGACGTGAAATTCGCGTAACGAATCGGTGTGAATTGGCGCGCGTCCTAAAACACAAGTTTTTCTGACGGTTGAATTAATACAAACGGGAACTGAGTTAACGAATGTTCCCGCAGTGTTCTTAATGTAACTGCTGAAAAGTTTGTATTGTTTAAAAACAGTCATTAGTGCAACGTATATGATATGACATAATTATTGTGACATTAAATTGCAATGGTTAACACTCACGTATTTTTATCACAATAGGTGTGACATGTTTCGAGTGCATCGGGCAGTCATCGTCGGACAGACAGAGTGGTGTCACCTTCATGGCTCGGGCATCACTGCCCGAGACCGGCGTCGGTTAGTTCCGTGTGCTTGTCGTTGATCCCGTCAGACGATCCGACAATTCAGTCTCCCGCAACGACGGCGCCGGATTGCTAGAATCAGCCTGCTTCGTCGCGCGCGACCAGTTACAGTGACTGCCCGATGCAGTCCAAACATGTCACGCCTATTGTGATAAAAATATGTGAGTGTTAACCGTTGCAATTTAATGTCAGTATGAACAAGGCTTTTTATTTTATTTTTATTTAATTTTATTTAGTTATTATGAACAAGGTCAGCACCACCAGCCAGCACCAAATTTTTGGGAACACATTTTGAGCGATAATTACTTTTTCATACATAATTATTCTTCCATCGTTATATTTTTTGTACCAAATCACAAACTGTAATATCTGCAATTCTTCCACGACTGTAATATCTTACTTATACCAAAACAAGCGTTAAACCGAACTCATTTGGAAACATCTGATTTAACTTGTCCAAAGTACCCAATTCCAGGGCACTTCAACAAAGCAATCAACGGGCCGCTGGAAGCTCAACAACTGTCATAATATAACGACTTTGCAGAACAAATGAACGTTTATCCTTATTTCTAAATATCAAAAGTTCGAGGTGATTTACGTTTTACAATTTGTTCTAAAGCTGCGAAGACTAACGATGACGCTTATATTTCTCTTTGAATGAAACAAGTGAAGGTAAAAATTATAATAAATTACGGTTAATACTCACGTATTTTTGGTTATTACGCATGACATGCTCCAGACACCTTTAGATATCATTATCTAGGGTCTGAAAAACAAACTTAATTAATCCTACAGGTAAAACCTTGGGCCTTACGAGGCTATTTCAACTTTGGAAAAGATGCTCTCAAATCTTACTGTCTCGCTGTTATACTTTCTGACTGTATTTTGTTTTTATTATTATCTACTACGTAATTTAGTACTAAATCATTTAATTTCTAAATATATACAGTTAGTGTATTACCTAGCTAAAATAGGTCCTTGAGGCATAGTACCTAGGATGCTGGAGCATTTCCTCGTTGTATCGATGCTGATACGTTGTGCCAGGAAGCCACCAGCACTTCGGTCACCAGTGACATCAACCAGCCGTTTCGCGATTACATGTAATTTGAATATCAACGTGATAACAAGTTTTATGGCTCGTGTTTTCGAGACCCCACCTTACTTACTTTTTGGCTCAGTGATCCAACAATAATCTTGGTTTCCAAAACCGGATCCCGCCTTCTGTCCCTATCCAAAGCAGTTTCCTGCCATGAATCGGCATGTAGCTGATGCAGTTTCCTGGCTGGCTCCACGACGTTGCACTTGTAGCAGACTCTATAAACGCTGTAATAACATCCTTTGTAAACGCATCGGGCTGTCAAACCTTACCAAGTGTCACTATGATGTCCTCTCTTTGTGAATCCCCTTGCCACGGTACACAGCTCCCTCTAATATAATATTAATAATTTGTGAATCACTTTAAGAAGATAATATTGTCTTCTGTTACCGCGGTTGTTATTCATTGAATTTAAACACTTTAGAACGGATTCAGCGGGTTTATTAACACGATGACCCTACGTTTTGAGCCCTTTAACAGGGTTTTATTTTAACAGGGTTAAGATGATGCAAAATCTCCCCGTCAATAAAAAAAAAGTTACTTGTGCAAAGTACCTACATACAAAAATAATTAAAAACAAAAACAAAGGTTGGTCTACAATACCCAGAGGGGCTTATAAAGCTAGTAATACATTGCCAAAAGGCAATTCTATAATTAAAATTAAGAATTCAATTCAATTCAATTCAATCATTTATTCGCACAGAACACATAAACATGCATGCAAATAAGAATTTAGCATTAAAAACTAAATAACAAATAATAAAATAATTAAAAAAACAATGTCAAATAAAAAATAAACTATTAGTCTTATACTTTAGGATGTCAAGCAAATGTCAAGCGCACTAATCAAAAAACTTAGCATAAAATTCATTTATACAGTAAAACGGCCGCTTCACAAAATATTCTTTAACTTTTTTGCCAAAAGTTTTTAAGTTTTCTGTATTTTTCATGTCATCCTCAAGTTGGTTATACACTCTTATGGCAGTATTATTTAAGCTCTTGTCAAAATTTACATTATTTATGTCATTCAAAAGTTTATAAATAAATAACCAGAAGACAATTAAAAATTTGTTTTATTGAAGATCATACAGCATCAGCGGTACCTGGGACCCCCAACCGATCGACGTCCGGTTGGCAGCCCCAAGCTCCTTTGACTGCCCAGTTTCCCAATTCTGAGTGTGAAAATTCCAGACGGTCAACCTGTCCCAAAAACTCCCAACGTAACACCTAAACATCCCTTTTCAACATTGCGGTCTTTAATTTATTCCATTAATCTAATACTTATTCAATCCTTTAAAGCGCCTCTGTCCCTCGTAAATATTTATAAGGAAACTTATTTCATTTTCGGTCACGGGCCACATCTCTGAAACTAACACAATAGTGGGGCGGCGCGAGGCACGGGAGGCGGCGGAACTCAATATGTATGAGCTAACTTGTAGTATTTTAAATGCGCGCGTAGCCAAGATGCCAATCGCTTACGCTCCGTAGGGTATTGTAGTTATTTTTTAGCTCACCATGTGCTATTGTAGCCCATATGGCCTTGGCACTGGCAAAACTGCCATGCTGGGTGGAAGTCATTTTATAAAAAAAAAACTGAACTTTTTTATGAATAAGGCGCATATTCTTTTGCAAAGACACTAGAAGCCAACACGAATAAACCCTCAATCTGGATATATATTTAGACTTCATTTAATGACCTCCTAGCTTAGTCGGTAGTGATCGTGCCTACTAAGCAGGAGGTCCCGGGTTCGAATCCTGTTCAGGGCATTTATTTGTGTGTTTATCACGAATATTTGTTCCTGAGTTATGGATGTTTTCTATGTATTTAAGTATTATATATACCGTCGTCTAGTACCCACAACACAAACCTTATTGAGTTTACTGTGGGGCTAGGTCGATTTGTGTAAGATTGTCCCACAATATTTATTATTGTGCGACAATCTTACACAAATCGTATCTTACAATAACAGAGCAGTGGGCAAATCTGGAATAAAAAATAGGAATATAATATTTCCGCTTCCTGCTCTGACTTAAGCTGCTATTCCCGTGATCCGTGCTCCATTAACCTGATGTTTAGTTTTCCTTTATCCAACCAATTGACTGCCTTGAACAATCCCTATCAAACGAAGCAGTAAAATAATATCCATACAAATATTACAGCGAAATATGCTAAAGATTTTAATAGACTAAAATCACGTTATCACTCTCCAGCAAATGAACTGTCAAACTTTGAGTGTAATTTAAAACGTCAAACTTCATAAAATTATGATGTTTACTAAAATTGTCGGATGATACTCAAGATGGCGATGGCGTCTCTGGAATAGTTTTTTGTTTTTTGTTTGCTAAATGTTTTTTAATGTGTAATTGATAGCTAATTTTGCAGTAAACTAACGAAGCAGTATACAGCTAATGAAGAATTGATCCTGAAACAAGTTCAATCACTCGTTTAGTCATCAAGCGGCAGTTCCGGGATCTCGGCCCCCTGAGAAACTATATATTTTAAGTCGTATAGCTATAAACTTAACATATAGCGAAGCCAATTACCGCACAACGTCGCCCAAGTGGCAATATACTATTATATTTATATAATATACTGAGATATAGATAATACTTGACATTGGCAAAATTGTCCAACTCTCGGACATAAGCCATTATGTAAAAGAAGAGAAAGAAGACGTTTACTAAACACGTTTACAGTCTGTGAAATCAAAATCCAGGAAACTTACGAGTAGGTTCTCTACCATAGTTTTGGAAATTGCAAAAACCGTTTTAAAACTTTTCGATGTTTCGGTCTTTCTTGTGGATTAGGTACCCAAAAGTTAAGTGCTATAAAAGTTGGTTTTCTCTTATAACACCAAAGGTTTTTCCTTTTTTATTGACCTATAGGTCAATAAAAAAGGAAATGATGAAAATCATTTTGCTCACAAGCTATTAACTAATATTGTCCTCAGGAAAGAAAACTACAGTTCAGCCGAACACCCAAGTTTTCTAAGAAAAAGCAGATTTTTATAACATTTATTTTCAAAATATATGCAGTAAGTGTAACTTATCTAACTACCTACCTCTACCTACCTTAAATCTAAAAAAGGTCCTTGAGGCATTGTACGTAGGATGCTGGCGGTATTTCCTCGTTGTATCGCAATGCTGATACGTTGTGTGAGGAAGCCACCAGCTTTTCGGTCGCCGGTAACGTCAACCAGACGTTTCGCGATTTCTACGAATAACTTGCGTGCGCTGGGACCCCATGGACCAAGAGTTTCGTCCCCGAATGGTGCAAAAAGGTACTCTCTGCCCAAGGAGATTGTGCACATCACACGAGTGGAAACCGGTTTTTAATTGTATGGAAAAGGGTTTAATAACCACGTAATACACAAACGTTTAAAGAATGACCTACACAAGAACGGGACGGGACGGGGCGGGACGGGACGATCTGTCAATTTGTATAGAAAGAATAAATAATAAATAAATAAATAAATATTGTGGGACCATTTTACACAAATTGACCTAGTCCCACGGTAAGCTCAATAAGGCTTGTGATGTGGGTACTAGACGACGATATATACATATAATAGATAGATACATATAAATACTTAAATACATAGAAAACATCCATAACTCAGGAACAAATATTCGTGATAAACACACAAATAAATGCCCTGACCAGGATTCGAACCCGGGACCTCCTGCTTCGTAGGCAGGGTCACTACCGACTAGGCTAGGAGGCCGTTACACGTTAAGAATCACGTGATAACTTGGGTGCCTTGGATTCACGTGACGTTTTCTACAAAAACTGAGAGATTGGCTCGACCTGGTCACGTACTAGCCCGTTCTAGTATAAAGCAGGCAGGTCGGGCAATCTATCGGTGGGTATGTCCTCTGGGCATAGGTACCAGCAGACATACCCACTGTGGAGACAAATTTCCCCTACACTGATTGGCAGATTCGGTGGATATGCCCAAACGTTCGATCCGGGACGATCTGTCAGTTTCTATAGAAAACGTCACCTGACTTCCGAGCTATCACGTGATTCTTTCTATAGAAACTGACAGATCATGTATGAGTCCTATAGTTACTTGAAATAAATACATAAGGTCGCTGGTTCGATCCCAGTCTTGCTCACCGGGGACCTTGGTCACTTTTTCTGTAGTAGGTTTATGACATCTCTTTCAATTTACATTTCATTCATTCATTCATTCATTTTTTATTCATTCATTCATTTATTCATTCATTAATTCATTCATTTTTCCATTCATTTATTCATTCATCAATTCACTTATTTATTCATTATTTCATTCATTTGTTCATTCATTTATTCATTCATTCATTGGTGCGAGTAATAGCATATCCTTTAGCCGTTATTTATCCAAACACAATGTGCCCCAACCCCGCTGGACTGTAACAGTATTTATAAAACTCCGATCTAGATCTCAGCTCAATGCCTAGGTCTGAGCTTATCGTATCCTTTAGAAAACTTTGTTTTAAGGCTTGCAGCCAATCCTTTTATAGCGGATAAAGTTTTTAACACTTTCAGTCCAGTGTTTCCAAGTCTCATTGTGCATTACAATTGTAAAGCACGAATCAAATCATTGATTAAATGTAACTAATGTTTTGATTCATGTTTTTTGTTTTTAAGTAGTCGCACTACTATATATTAATTTGTCGCGGACATTGGGCAGCGTTTTCGAGAGAGAGGTCTTGACCCTCGCTCCGGGTCATTCCTGGTGCAAAGATTGTCAATCGCGATTCAGCGTGGCAATGCCGCAAGCGTAATGGGCACGTTTGCACCAGGGATGACACGGGGCGGGTTATTTGACTAGTGCTATGTGTTTGGCACTGTTTGTGACTCAATTTTGTATTGTTAAGATTTTGTAATAAATATATTTCTTAGATTAGAACTCTATATAAAAATATTATATATTAATTATAAATTGAAAGAGATGTCATATACTACAGAAAAACTGACCAAGACTCCCGGTGAGCAGGGCTGGGATCGAACCAGCGAACTCCTGCTTTCGCGGCAGACGCCGGGCACCGGGGGCCTTTATCACTTTTTCTATAGTATACGACATCTCTTTCAACTTATAACACATTGTGCATTGTTTAAGAGGCCGGTATACTTATTTTACGATTTCGCCTATTTTTTTTGATATTGGAGCAACAAACAAGAACCTTTTTATTTTATAGCATATTACGGATTCAATTTAAATAAAATGCATGAACTCCTTAACTCGACACCAGTATTCAATCTTTATTTGACTGTACAAATCACTTCAAGAGCTAACAGAGAGCATCGAGCGAAACCCTCCCCCTCCCTTAACCCCACCAGTGAGCGGTTTAACTTCGTAGGTAATATGGAAGTCACTGAAACCCGGCCGTTAGATGCTTAGCCTGCCTAGGTCATTAGTCTCAAAAAACAAAAGAGATGCTGGACTTAGTGTGTGGATCAGGCCACAACGTCAGCGATTTGGTCTAGCGCCAATGTATTACTTGTCCGTTAAAGTCATCATCATCATTTCAGAATGAATCATTACAAAAAGTATATCATTACGTAATACTTTCTATAGAAACTGACAGATCGTCCCGTATCGGATCGGAACGGAACGGACTAATGTGAGTCATCCTTTAACTGCATTAGTGATAGACTCATTGTATGTTTCATAATAATGTGTACAAAACGCAAAAGTTCTAATTAAATTTTTAGTGTCGTAGTAACTACGATTAATTTTATTTTATAATATTTTTCGCACTTTTCGGAGCCCCAACGACCATGCTCATCAATCTCTCCAAAGAATTAGCATTCATCAACCCTCGATGATCCGCTGTCGCACGTAATCGCCGCTCTCCTGGCCTCAGCTTTGATGAGATTTGCTTTGACCACGCACCAGACTAATTAGGAACACGAGGTCGGTATTAATTTGATGTTTTTTTTGGTGTAGGGATTTAGGAATTGCGGTAAAGTAGAAGTTTAGCCTTTGCACTTTCCAAGCCAAGTGGATTTGCTGCTTTATCGAGTACTCAAAAACGACAGAGAGGTAAAGAGATTTTGTTTTTCTTTATTTTTATTTTCTTGATAAGAATTTGGGCATAGATAGGCTAAATTAACTAATACCGTTATTTAATTTTGTACTGCCGTAGCAACGTATTACCAGGTAGTGACCCAGCCTGCTAAGCCGATGGTCCTGGGTCCGAATCCCGGTGAGGGCATTTATTTGTGTGATGAACACAGATATTTGTTCCTGAGTCATGGATGTTTTATTTGTATTTACATATATATTTGTATATTATATGTATCGTTGTCTGGGTACCCGTAACACAAGCCTTCTTGAGCTTACTGTGAGACTTAACCCATTTGTGTAAGAATGTCCTATATATAATAAAAGATGATAAGAAAATCACACAAAATTTAAATTTTCATTGGCCAATCCAAACTGCTATTAACTTTATTATTTTATATATTTTTCTTCATTCCTCGGGGCCCCAACAACAAGGATCATCAATCTCCTAAAATAATTAGCTATGATCAAGCTTCGATGATCCCCTGTCATACCTAACCGCGGCTCTTGTAGCCTCATCTTTGAACGGATTTGCTTGGACCACCGGTCTGATTGGGAACCAAACGAGGTCAGACTAAAGGATGAAGGGCGGCACAAGAACAGTCCGGGATATGACCGGGCCGTGCCGATCTGTCTGACATCGGCTCGGACTTTACACATCGGTCACGGCTCGGCCCGTCCCGGCTCGGTGAAGCGTGAGTCATCCTTTAATGTGTTTTTTTTTCTTCTATTTTTGACTTAGACTTTAGTTAGGGATATAAAAATGTGGTTGAGCACATGAGTAGAAGTTCGGTGCTTGCGACTTCTAAGCTAGTCAAATAGGGGTTAAACCAGCTTCGTTTTTCTGAACCGATGCACGTAATATCATTTGATATTTATTTTTATCAATCGTTTTTCGGTGAAGGAAAAAGAATTTTACTCTCTGGGTCGGAAGGTTAGATGGCAGTCGCTTTCGTAAAACAAGCGCCTACGCCAAATCGGTCTAGTTGCCAATGCTGGCAATTTGGACGCTCCGATATATCTGATGGTGACTGTACCTGCTCGCACATGATTTTTCTTTCAATGTGTTTTTCACAACTTTCATATTTTCCTATCTTGTCTGGTGTTTTTAAGTTAGAAATGTAACTAGAATTAAAATTATAATTACTATTTAAAACGAGATATTTACCATGTACATTTGTTTTCATGAGCTCCCGATATTTCGGCACTGTTACAAGTGCCATGTTCACGGTGTAACTGATTTGCTGCGTACGACGAAGCGCCTGGACTACAGCGTGGAACGACAACCGGCTTTTTTACCATATGTAAAGGGAGTGACAGATAAGGTTGCTAACATTTTAAAGAAGTTCTCGGTAAAAACTATCTTCACCCCTTACAGAAAACTGTCACAACATTTACGGACGCCGAAGGACAGTTTTCCACTTGAACATCCAGGCGTTTACAAGATTGACTGTAGCTGTGGTAGCTCCTACATAGGACAAACTAAGCGTACAATCGCGTGCCGTATAAAGGAGCACATACGAGCGGTTAAAAACAACGAACCTAGAAAATCGGCAGTCGCTGAACATCTTTTGGAGGCAGGAACAAATCACTGGATTGAGTTGCATAACCCTCAGATACTCTCGACAGAAAAGCATTACATACCTAGGATGGTTAAAGAAGCTATAGAAATCCTAAAATACAAAAATTTCAACCGAGAGGACGGGTTTCAACTGTCGAGGGTCTGGCATCCAGTGATTCGGAAATTCAAAAATCCAAAAGTTATTGGTTCGGTAAGAAATGCACCAGTCGATACTGTAAGTGTCGTGTGTCGTGAACGTGATCGAGTTCTAAGTGAGAAAGTAGACGCTAGTAGCGGTAGTGACACCGCGCAAATTAAACGAACCCGTAAGCGGGTAGATCGCTACGGGGTGTGGGTAGACCACAAATAAAATAAAAACTCGCAGCAAATCAGTTACACCGTGAACATGGCACTTGTAACAGTGCTGAAATATCGGGAGCTCATGAAAACAAATGTACATGGTAAATATCTCGTTTTAAATAGTAATTATAGTGTAAATGACCATGTTAGCTTAAAATCATATAGAATTAAAATTGCTACATCGCACCGACTCGAACTTTGACGCCAAGTTAAATCACGTCATAATAAGTTTGTTTGAAGAACCCAAGTTCGCAAAGATAAATTAGTTATCGTGAAAATAAAATAGTAAGAAAATATGATATTAGAAAACTTACGACATGGCCTTTCTTACATCACATAATCTGAGAAATGTCAAGACGACACCAATTGCAATGCCGTGGCAATCGCCAGGCAAAAGTTTAGTTTCGTCATTCAATTTATCAAAGAAATTACTAAGTGTCCCTGCATATTTCCTTCTGCAATTTACCTAATAATATTTTTAACATAAGCTTCATCGAGCTTACTGTTGGTTAATATTACTTAAAGTAAATGTGTTGTTTGTGTATTCTAAAACCAAAATCGTTTTCAATCAATACAGTTGGAATAAACGAAAATAGATATAATAATTATTTATGCTAAAGACGACCGAATCGTTCATTGCTTAAGACTGGATATAAATGATTCTTTTGTTTTTGCGGCTAACGCAAAACACTGGTATATAGCGGTTCTGCCATATGATACTTCTACCAATAGTTTTCCGGAACTTAATTATAACGAACAATTAAGCAACGTATTGGCAGGACTCTTCAGAATTCCCAAGTGAAGGCAATCTCCCAATTAGCTTATAACTTCAATCTAAAACGGGATATTAACCACGCATAATTTTTTTTTCTGAGTGCTTAACCCGATATTTCGGCACTAAACGTGATCGAGTTTCAGATGAGAACGCGAACGGTAATAGTACCATTGACAACATGCAAAATAAGCGAACCCGTATGAGGGTAGATCGCTATGGTGTGTGGGTATTTAGGCAACTATAGAGATGAGTTTTGAAAGAAAGAAGAAAGAAAGAAAATAATTTATTCAACAACACATCATTACATTACATTAGTTTTAGGGGTGAATAAGATAATTGTATATACTGGCTCATTTTTCAACAGCGATCGTATGATCAAAATGTTATTTTAACGCGGTACTGAAGGTAACCTGTTTAATATGAACATTACAGATTTTATTCTCAACAATACCGAGAGCGCGGGCTAGCATAAACCGGGAGCTGTAGTAAAAACACGATTATGTTACTTTATGCTATTGATTATACCAAATTATACAAAAGAACAAAGAGTATAACTTGAAATAATGCTTCGCGTTTGTAGACTATGAGAAAGCCTTCGATTCGGTGTAAATATGGGCGATGCTTGAGTCTCTTCAGCAATACCATATTGACTATCGGTACATCGAAGTGTTGAAGTGTTTGTATAGTAACGCCACAATGTCGGTCCGAGTACAGGAGCAGAGCACGAAGGTCATTGCGAAAAGACGTTAAACAGGGAGACGTTGTCTCTCCGAAACTGTTTAATGCGGCAATGGAATACGCCTTCAAGCTCCTGGAATGGCAAGGACTTGGCATCAATATAAACGGCGAATACATCACTCACCTTCGGTTTACTGACGACATATATCGTAGTCATGGCAAAGTCGATGGAGGAACTCAGCACGATAACGGGTAGGTTTGAAAATGAACATGGGCAAGACGAAACATATATCAAATAAACAATATGTCAAATGCCAATATTATGCTCACCCCAGTCTCTGTTGAAAGCTCTGTACTCGAAGTTGTTGACTCTTACAAGTCGTACATATACCTAGGACAATTAGTCCAATGGGAGCTACCGTATTGTCGCTCCCCAGGTGGTGCCACTCATGCGTGGGTCCTCTGTCATTATGAGAGAAATGTCAAGGTGACTGAAATGTTCCCGCAGGACCCACGTTCCACTAGCGCCCCTAGGGGAAAATCGCCGCCGAATTCAGCTAGCGTTCGGGAAACTACGCAATGTCTTTTCGTCCGACATACCTCAGTGCCTCAAGACGAAAGTTTACAATCAATGTGTGTTACCAGTGATAATTTACGACGCCGAAACATGATCCTTCAGCCTCATCTCAAAACTCAAAGTCGCTCAACGAGCTATGGAGAGGGCTGTGCTGGGATTATCTCTACGTGATCAAATCAGAAATGAGGAAATGCGTAGACGAACTAAAAGTGCTCGGGTGGAGTCCACAGCTTGGCAAACGCAGCGTAGGGCGTCCACCCACAAGATGGACCGAGGACCTTATGAATAAGTTATAGGTAGTATAATCAATAAGTGTCGTGAAAAGAAATCACAAAAAGTCTCATGAGAAACAAGGGTAAGGGACGGGGTATGACAGAATGAGCTGTTAGTTTCTATAGAAAACGTCACGTAACATACAATGGCTCCGAGCTATCACGTGATTCTTTCTATAGAAATTGACAAATCGTCCCGTCCCGCCCCATCCCGCCCCGTCCCATCTTAGTGTAAGTCAATCTTATTATTAGAGATACCTACAATATCTTATCGTATACCTAATTTGGTATTGGACATAGTTCTTTAAGACTTTGCCTGTCTCAAGTTTTCTCGGCAAGCGATCGGAATAAACATCCAGGTCTTAAATTCTCTAAATGCCGCTCCTTCGTTCGAATATGGAATTTTAAAGGCACTTTATAAGGAAGAGGGAGTAAGCGATTTCTCGCTTAAATCGCTTAGGCTAGCTTATTCACCAAACATACACTACAAACAAAACCTAATGTTACTTGACCTATATCTTTCTAAGGGGTATTATACAACCAGAGTTCAGGCTAAGACTGGTCAAGTAGCGAAAGGGGGTAATTTGAGGATATTTGCGCCAAAATCGCGGTCGGATCGCTATACTTCCGAGGTTGGAATAATCCGGAAGATGAAGTGTTTTAACGTGCATGCACGTTGCACGCATTACAGCAAAACGTAGTTTAATAATATATATTCATAGGTTTTTAGAGAATAGGTGGATTGTAAATTGCTTTTGAAAAGGGTTTTGTTAAAAGCTTTTGATACGGTGTGTCACTAGCCAATACACTAATAACCTTGGATGTTATGAGATTTGAGGACCCACATACAATTGGATAAATATATGCCAAAAAAAAGGATTGTGAATTAACATTGACGTATTAAGAAAAAATTTAAGATGATTATAATCTAGTCTGGTTAAGCCTATCCCAAGGAAGCATCTTAGGTCCGCTATTTCTTCTTGTGAAAATCAATGTAAATAACCTGAATGACAGCACTTTACTTACTGACCAATTTACATTCTTAAGAAAGTCATTACAGTCCATTTCATGGGGGAGCGTGCGACTTTTAATCCAAAGGTCGTGGGTTCAAAACCCGACTCGTACCAAAAAGTTTTTCGGAACTTATGTATAAAATTAATTTGATATTTATTCTAAAACAAGCGGCTACGCTAAATCTTGGGATTAGTTTCCAAAGTGGATCCCAGGCTCCCTGAGCCGTGACATGAACTAATAAATCACTATAAAGAAGACAGTCGAGGTTTATTTACCTTAAACCCTTGTAATGGAAAATTTTACACGGTATAGTAAAAAAACTTACTTTATATTAAAGCAAAACGCATTTCTGTCGATTGAATTGACCTCTAAGAGAACCCTTAATAATCCTGACATAAGCTTACAAAAGCGCGACAACGTAGTTCGGGAATAGGTCGTTTTATACAGCCGATATTTATTTTTATTTCAAGTGCCAGGAGGAGCTGAGCCCGGTAGGCATAAAGTGTCGTTTTAATGCCGGCTGAACCCGTGTCCCGTCACTTTAAATTTATTGCCGAATTTGTTTTATGCTGTAGCTACGGGGAAATTTAATCCTGTTTCGGAGTTAATTTACGATGGGAAAAAGGTTAGGTGAATATGTTTGCATGGAAATTAAACAGCTAGAGCAACAATAATATACTAATATCGGGTTACTCAGGTCTATAAAGTCGAAAATAGCTCGATATATTTCGGAACGGTCTGCGTGCGATAATCATGAGTGAGAAGCGTCAATCATGAGCGTAGAGCAATCGCCGCAAGCGCTTCTAGTAAGTAACCCGATATAAGTATATTGATATGTCTAATACTCACAGAGTTTTCTAGCTTGAGCACCAGTAATAGAGATGTCGTCTCGCTCAAATCTGGAGCAGAGCCCATCTGGGGAAGTACCTCCACCTTACAGAAAACCGCAGTTTAATAACACTAGACCCTACTCATAGTATTGTGTTTCTGTTGGTGAGTAAGGTCGCCAGAGCTCTAAGAGGATTCGCTTTGTTGACAGCTGAGGACCCACGGAGCAAAGCCCTTGGCCCGTTTGGCTGTCAACAGTGTCAACACAGAGAATCCTCCTTTGTTTTAAAGGGTCAGCAACGCGCATGTAACACCCCTAGTGTTGCAGGCGTCCATAGACTACGGTGACCGCTTACCATAAGGCGGGCCGTGTACTTGTTTGTCACCGTCGTAGTATAAAAAAACACGCAAATGTATGCTTCCGTCCTGAGTGTATGCTACACAAATACAATACAAATACATAGACGCTGCACGCCACGCTATCCGCTCCGCCGCACGCGCCGCCGCACGCTCGCCACTCAAGCCTTACGCTTAAGGTTACATTCCAATCTGCAGCAAGGAGAAACGCCCAATGCCGCATTGCTGTAGTCAGATCGTTCAACGCCGTTACTTATTAAAAAAAATAACCTTTAAAAGTAGTGCTACAAAAGCGTGTAACGACCGATCCTTCCATATTTTATGAGCTCGTAAACAAAATTGCATATTTTATGAATCGTTACCGATTTGTTTATAAAATTTACTGCCTTTATATTCTTTGCTTGTTTGTTTTGAAGATTATTCGATTGTAGCTGCAGCAGTGTCGCAACAGCAGCAGCATTGAGTTAAGCCTTAATAGGGCCCGATTTTGCAACGCGGATCCAAAATGTATGAAAGATCCATTGGACCCAATCCAGATCCGGATGATTGCATACATTTCGGATCTGGATCGCAAACCCTAAGCCCGGTGATCAGTTTAGCAATCATTAAATATTTTGGCGCAGGCAATACTGAAACCAACCGAGGTCGGATTCATGATCTACTTAATCTACCTACCTTTGAACTAATAGAAATGTCAAAATGGCAGGTAGGAACAAACGATTATCTAAAGAAATTTACAGACGTTTATATATAACGATACACAAATATGCTGTTATTGCGCGATCGGTATGTATTTATTTAAATTTTACTGCACGCGATAAAAATATAATCGTAAATAGGCAGATTTAATGCCAACCTTTGGGCCAAACAGAGATCAAAAGTTATAGGTGCGGGAAGGTATTATGAAACACATGAAAAAAATAGTATTACATTTAGTATCTAATTTTAAACTATATTATATTCTAAAGGTACTATATTAAAACAATACACGATGAAAAATTTCATAACCAAAAGCAAACTACATTGAAGCGATTTCGTCGAAAATAAAATAAATCGGCTTTGTATCAAGAAAGCACTTCGTCCACTATACCCATAGTCCATTCAGTCCATTGGAAGCTTAATATTGTGATATTAAAAAAGCTAGAAGTACAAAAGCCATCATAAAAAGCTCTTACCGGTTTCATTTTGCTTTTCTTTTTAGTGAAGTTACTAAAAGCTGGCGAATGTAACAATCAGAATACGTTTGACTTGAGTCTGCTTTTTAAATGGTGCTTTGTGACGGAGATACATTGTATTCAACATTTGCAAGACGTTTTACTCGTATATAAATTTCCGCATGGTTTTTGGATATTTAAAGTTTTATGAGTCATATTGGCATTAATATTGAAGTCATTGATACAGATCTGATATACAAACATTCGCATATCGAGGGGTAAGCGGTCAAATATATAATATCAATATGTAATATATAGATACATATAAATATTTAATACATAGAAAATATCCATAACTCAGGAACAAATGTTCGTGATAAACACACAAATAAATGCCCTGACCAGGATTCGAACCCGGGGCCTCGTGCTTCTAGACCATCTAATCAAGGAGGCCGTTAAAATAATCATAATGTAATATGCTTGCGACTATGTACAAACATAAATTATTATCATCGTGTATTATCTCTTCATAAATGGAATCCGTCAGTACAGTGAAATTAATGTTGTAAGTAATTAAATATGTTGGCGGGCTTAACCAACCATTGTTCCAATATTTGCTGCCTGTAATATACAATTCTATTATTCCGTTCACATTTAGGTTGTCATCTATAATAATACAACGGTAATATTGTCATTCTGTATATTTTACATGCATGTCACGTGCGTCAAATACAAGTTCAATTGTTTGAAATCACTAAATTAATTTGTTGAGTAGGTACTTTCTTGTTGTGGTTTCTGCGTCAGCGATATCAAAATAGTAGTTTTTCTACTTCAGCACTTCTATCTGTCAAGTACCTATACATTATAACCTTGTCTGTGGTATTCCATAAGAACACTGCTCTTATGGATTTTCATACAATATATGAGCACTGTTGTTGTTTTTTTTTTAATTTCTATAGTGGGCACAACATCTTCCCTATTCTGCCACGTTCCTAGATTTTGCGTTTTACGTTATTTTAGCTATCGTAGAAAAACTAGGGTATGCAACAGCTCATAATTGGTTCTTAAACTCTCGGGTCTATTATTACAAAACTCGGCTTAACCTCGTTTTGTAACGGCGACCCTCAAGTTTTAAGAACCCTTATTATATCACTGTTGCATAAACTACTATTATGTGATTGTATATAATGAAAGGCATTAAAATTCGAGTGTAGCAGACGCCTCGTTTCATAATAACATCACACGAGTGTGGCCAACTGATCGAGTTGTAGTGCATACACTCCAACTTACTGCTGACAGATGTTAGTTGGCCACCCCACGTGTCTAGTAAGTCAATTAAGGAAACCGGCCTAATCTCAATAACCCCAATTTAACCTCTGGTTCTTCTTCTTCTTTGGCGCTACACTCTTGTCAGAGTGGTTGTGGCCGTCACGTAGATCGTGTTGCCTGCTGTACTATGCGACTCCATTCCTTACAAACTGCTGTGCTCCTGGTACATTCATGCAGTGGAGCGTCAACGGTGGCCTTTACTCCGTCTGTACACCTCATTGGCGAACGTGACCTCTGGTTGTAATGTCATGGTAGTCGCTTCCGAAAAATTAGCGCCTACGTTAAATCTTGGGTTTAGTTGCCAAAATGGACCCCAAGTCATGGAATAAGCCGGAAAAACACTAACAAGATGAATATAACTTACCAGGTTAGCATAAATTGGAATGCAACTAAGAATACAAGATTATTGTTTCCTAGTTATATCCCAAAGGATCTCAATACCAAGCAAATTGACCGCACATTTGCTTGCATTTCGCATCTTGCATTCCGTATACACCAGAGGGAATAACTATATTATTTCTATCATTTGCAGATAACACAGATGAAAATAGTTCTTAATTCCAACGTAATAGAAGCTATTGTAAGTGTTCATAAAAGTGGTAGTGCTACCAACTACTTTTGCTGGAAAAACAAAGGAAAGTAGCACTTATTTTAAAGAAAATAAGGTGCGCGTAAACGTGGTAAGATAACCTTTGATACATGCGCAATTAGAAATACGGTGTGGAAAAACTGGAGTAAGTGTAGATTAAAGAAAAATAAGGTCAGTCTAAGTAAATTAGTTTAGCACAGAGATAGCTATTTGCTAACTAAATTAGTTTTTATATTAGGAAGAGGAATGCGTAGCGTAGCGAGAATAATGGTTTCAGAAGAATTTCCTTCTACGGACTTCTATGGAATGAGCCTCCTTGCGAGGTTTATCCGAAAGATTATAGTATGGGGTTCTTTAAAAAAGGCCCTGAGCATAGTTATGGTTTATGGTTTATGATATTTAATTCTCAAAAGATTAATACAAATCACTTACTGAGAAAACAATAATTTTGCTTAAATCTAATTAGGAGAGGGTAGCGCGCAAAAACGGCTAACCACTTATCAGTACAAAGGTGCTTGGTAACAAGTGTAAGTAACAATAATAGAATGGCAGAAATGCAACAATGTAGCGATGTGCGTAGAGGCCGGCTAAACCGAGTTAATCTTGTGACCATTGGTTAGCTATACGTCTACACGTGGGTTAACTCGACTCGACTAGTTAAGTGAGGTTTTTTTTTTTTTGTACTATTGGTTGATGAGATTACATAATCTATATTTTACATATTAGTTGATGAATTTACATACTTAGTGGTTGAAAAGTATTTTTGGAAAAGCCTTAAAGAGGTTTTGGAAATTCAATTATTATTATTATTTAACAATCAAGCTGACGGCCTACCTAAAACGTGCTGTTTTAGTGCTCTTTTAAAGATTGTCATCGATTTGGCATCTTTGACGTCTTTTGGTAGTTTGTTATAGAATTGTGCTCCTTCGTAAATCACATTCTTTTTTCCATACAAAGTTCTAGGTGGTCGAAGAAGTATGTTACTTGCTGGTCGCGTCAGCCTTTTTTGGACATCTGATCTTTTGCTGAATGTTATATGGCTATGTATATCTTTATTTATGATTTTCCTTACTAAAATGCAAGTGTTGTACATATAAGTTTGGTGAATATTTAGTATTCTCGTCTTCCTATACACAGTGTTAGTAGGTGTAAGGCGTTTATGGCTAAATAATACTTTTATTATTTTGTTTTGCGTAATTTGTAAAGGTTTCAAGCTAGTTCTTGAAGCAGATCCCCATACTTCAATTAAATATTCTAAATTAGGCTTAATGAGTGAATTGTAGATGGTGTATCGAACTCTTTTTGGCAGACATCGGACAATCCGTCGCAATGCGACTGTCAGTGATGTGATTTTGGAGCGTAAGGAATCAATATGTGGTTTCCATGAGAGTTTATTGTGTTGCGAACCTATAAACTGAATCGCGTTCAGATGTCATGGTAAGGCCCCTGAGCACAGTTAAGAACGTAAACTGAATCGCGTTCAGACGTCATGGTAAGGCCCCTGTTCTCATTTGTGCATAGTCAGACTAGAGAGAGTCATGCATACTATTTACGAGGGCTGAGCGGTCAAATTCGATAAGTCGAGCAAACCGATTTTTGAAATTCGAACTATGTGCAATTTACGTAATGTTGTTATTTCAATGAAAAATTATCTCGAATTATCGGGTTTGACCGCTTACCCCTCGCTATTTCTTACACTTGTATTGCCAATACTAAAAGAAGAGCAAGGGTTTCGGTAGCTTAGTTAGCAGAACGACGAGCATGTATTCCAAAATCGCGGGTTTGAGTCCCAGCAGGCGTCACGAGTTTTTCGTCATGGGCCATGGTCACCTCGGCTTAAAAATAATAGTTAACGAACTTAATGAGCCAGTCATGGTTATATACTCTGATAAGCCACCTCTGTCAGCACTTGCAGATAAATGCACTAAATAAATACTAAATTTGTAACCATGGGTTGACCATCCGGATAGAAATTTTGAATTTCGTGCGGTTTTCTACTGAGAGAGCTGGTTTGTCAGAGTATAATTTTTTCTGATTTTTTTGTTTAATTTATTTTAAAATCTACAATTACGTAATTTCTACTCGCCGCCCACATATTTATATAAACAGTGTATTTGCGAAGCGGTTACCAGCGGGATGCAGAAGTTTAATTAGCTGTGGGGCTCTGTCCGTTCAAATTCAAATTCAAATTTATTTATTTTGCAAGAACATACAGGTGTTATGGGTACATGTCATTAGTATTATAGGTACATTTGTACCTATTTTCCATGATTGTATGGTCTACCACAATATGGCATGCAAAATCTTACACTAACTTAATATTAATTAATCTAAAAATAAATCAAAATGTCAAATTGTCAAAATATTCATTCAAATTATAAAACGGTCTTGTTACCAAAAACGATTTCAATTTTTTGGAAAATTCATATAAATTATTACATTGTCTTATGTCCTCATTTAAGAAATTATAAATTTTAATGCCATTATATTCCAAACTACTTCTAAAATGCATATAATTTTTTGACTCTGGTAAATTAATGTCAAATTTATGTCTTAATAGATATAAAGGTTCATTTTTAGTTTGACATGCAAAACGGTTCTTATTCTTATAAACAAAAATACATACCAAATATATATATAGACAGATCACTGTTAGTATTTTATGTTTTACAAACAGAGTTCATGCGTTCCTACTCACAAACTGGCTATGAAAAGTTACAGCTGGAAAACTCTCAGATATTTCCGCAAAACCCCGGAAATTTTGGATACTGAACCCATCGCAGATAGGAAATTACAATCATAAAAAGTTCTAGCGTTTTAGCGGGTGTGCTTTGGCAACTAGTTTTACAAGAGCGACTGCCATCCGACCGTCTAAGAGATGCCGATCTGTCAGTTTCTATAGAAAATCTGTAAATCAGTTTAATAGCTATGCTCGCCTTTAATTAAATAACAATAGTAATATCTTTTCCGTAGTCCACAGGAAAGACTTTAACATCGTTTTTTGTTTGACCCTTAAACATTGAACTTAAGTACTTTTTTCTACTCCAGCACTTCTATTTCTTACACATTCATATATTAAAAAAGTACACATTATAACGTTGTTATGGTATTCCATAAGAACACTGCTGCTATGGATTTTCATACAATTATGAGCACTGTTGTTTTTTTTTTAATTTTTATAGTGGCCATACATGTTCCACATTCTGCCACCTTTCGAAATTTTGCTTTTTTCGCTATTTCAGCTGTCGTAGAAAAACTAGCGTATCCAACAGTTTGACTTCGTCTCGTTTTGTAATGGCGACCCTCAAGTTTTCAGAACCCTCAGTAGTTTATGCAACAGTGATATAATAAAGAACTATTACAAAATGTGTATTTTTATATTATCTACGTTCTTTACACGTGTTTAGTAACTCCCATAAACACTAAGCACTTTACAAAATGGAGCACTTAAGTATTCGTAGTAATTACTTTTCTTTATTCCGAGTTCCCGGTGGAAAATTACATTTTAAATGAGTATTGTTTACATTGCTTATTTTGGAGCCTTTGAGTAACACGGGCTTCTAACTTGTTGTAAGGGAGACGGCAAAAAGACATCTTTACCGTACAAATTAAGGATGACTCACACTAGAATGGGACGGGACGGGACGGGACGGGACGGGGCGGGACGGGAAAATCTGTCAATTTCCATAGAAAGCGTCACGTGACATCCGAGGGCTCCGAGCTACCACGTGATTGCATCTATAGAAATTTACAGATTTCCCGCCCCGTCCCGCCCCATGCTAGTGTGAGTCATCCTTTATTCTATCACATTTTATACGGGAACTATGCACATCGACAAAATATTACCAAATCGCTTATAACATGTTTTGCTCTTCACGACATCAGGAATGCGTGGTTATTAACTGTCAGGTTACTCGTGTATACCGTGTATATTTATTTATATGTACACGGTAAAAAAAGCGAGAAAAATCCTATCTTTTTTTCTAACATACTTATATAAATTTAATGGTTTTCCTACTCAATACGACGGCTCTTTCGATCTTGAAGAAAAAAGGAGGAAAATAATGTCTCAAAAATTTTAAGCCATTTTCGTACTCTCCAATTCGTAACCACCGTACAAAATGTTAGAATAAATAAAATAATAAAACAATTAAAAAATACGACTGCCGGTTCGTAACAAACTGAAAAGGCGAAAATAATTTTCAGATAGTTCCTTAATGTAATGAATTCTGATTAAATTATACGTTTCATCACGGTCATAAATATGCAAAGCTTTTTGTTAATAGTAGTAATGTTTTTTAATCTTTCAACCGACGGATAAAACTGAGGAGGTTCTCAAGTCGTCTATATATTTTTTTATGTTAGTTTACGCATAACTTTTTACAGAGTAGTTCGAATGTCGAAATCAGTTAAAGCATTCCAAAGTTATTGGTGACACACAGAAACTCACAAATAAATTTTGAATACATGAACCCTAATATATAACACTCTTTTTGGTTTTGGGCAGTCGTGTTAAAATGGTAAAGGATGGAAGAATAAATTCGGAACCCTTTTTTCTCCCAGAAGGATCGAAAGAGCTAGCGATTCTGAATCTGAATAGGAAAAACATAAAATTTACCTATTTTAGAAAAAATGGATTCTTCTCGAGAAAATAGTCTTTCAGTACACCAGTAAACCAAGTTGTAAATCAATTTCCTAGTATTACGAGTACGTGTTCGAAGGACCAGTTTAATGTGCAGGCCAATATTATATTTAGGTAGCTGGTTCTGTGCCCTGCCATTAAAAAGCATTGCTTAGCGGAATTTATTTCATTTTTAGCCTTAAATTTTTATATAAAAAACAATGTCACATTTTCTAGTGACATTAGAATTCTCTTCTATTGTTTCAAATCAGACAATGAGAAACACAAAGAATCCAATAAATTTTACCTTGTGATCGTTGCGAACACATGTAAGCGTATCATCCAGGGGTAAAAGGATCCACAATGTAGATACACACGGACAACATCCAATCTCTAGCGAAAGGAGGTTCGGAAATGAAGCGCAGCTACGGCATATCCTTACCTATCTTACCTATCTAAAGATATTCAGCCAGTCAGTTTCATACCACAGATACTTGGTAAACAAGAATTATTTGTATATCCAATAACTAAAAATAGTTATGAGCATAAAAGGGTTAATCACCTATTTCTTGTCGCTAGTTTCCTTGGTCTCCTGGGTGACATTTAACATCACGGCATTAAAATTCAAAAATAATAATTTTTTTGCTAGTCATATTCCCGTTTTATGACGGGCCATCTAGTCAGTACAACGCGGCGCGGCGAAAGGCGGTTCTATTTTTTGTTGTACAAATTTAAACTTTGGCTACATTGGAATTTTTTATTTGTTTTCTACACAAAGTTGAAAGCTCATTCAATCCCAGTTGGAGAAAAAAAGGGTCCTAAAATTTCCATACTGTTTTCAAACTTTCCATTGCGCTACCGCCTTACTAAATTTGTGAAAAATGGTGGCAAAATGGAGAATAAATCATGAGATTTTTTTTTCTTCTACCAGGATCGAAGGAGCTCGCGATTTTGAATATAAAACACATAAAAAGTCTAATTTAGGGAAAAGAAATTCGTACAAATACAAAAAATAAAAATGTACTACAACGTTTTTCCTAACAAACAGTGATGCATTTTTCCTCTGCCTGATGTAATGCAGTTAAATAGTGTTTTTAATTTACAATTTAACTGAATTAATGGGACAGAATAACAACGAGAAACAAGAAATACAAAGAACAATTGATACTAACATTGAAACTAAACCTATAAATAAAAAACTGGCTCCAGCTCGGTGACTTCTGGCAGGGTGCCAAGAAGGCAGGCGTCGTTGGCGCGCTGGACGGAAAATCGAGTTACGAGACAGCCCTTCTATCACCCGTAGCTTCTATGAGACGCTTTGACAAATCCTGGTAAATAATATGGGTGACAGGACTCCGTGGTCCAAGAGTTTCCACGATAAGGCGAAATTCCCTATTCACAGATGAATACGTAATTCACAAACGTTCGCTGAACAATAGTTGTTGTTTGGGAGTACTCCCCAGCCTACTATATTTTTTTTTGCTCGTGGGCCACCCAGTATTATCACTAGGCAGTTCCAGCATAGACCAATATGGAAACGTGCCATTACTAGACCAGTTGGTATCATCATCAACATAATTTGAGCCGAAAGACGTCCACTGCTGAATAAAGAGCCGCGAACCTAACCAGGTCGTCGGTTCATCTAGTCTAGGGCCTTCCAATACTTTGTCGCTACTTAAAAACCTTTTTGTCCCATCGCCCATCGGTTCTGCAAGACAGGTGGCCCGCCCACTACCAGTCAAGTCTGGCAATTCTCTGAGCTATGTCGATAATCTTGGTTCTAAACTCTGAGCATAACCCGGTGTTTCTAGACCTAAATAACTTTTCATCCCAGTTACAAGAGTGGCAATAGGGAATATTCACTATTTTTTTAAATACTGTTGGATGATAGCTTTTATCATAAAAATACTGTAAAATAAATTTCAGCGCATAATAACTAAAATTTAGTAGATAAATCTTCTTTCAAAAACTCCAAATAAAAACGGGCGTTTGAAACGCCCGCCATTCCGACAAGCTGAGCCATGACGTCATTTCTCATCTAAGGCCGGCACACAGTCTGAATCAGGGCCTATACCACGAAAATCGAACGATTGCGAATTTATACCTCCGTCTCTGTCACACTTGCATATTAGAGTGACAAAGAGGTTTCCCGTCAATGCCAATTTTCGATGTTCGTGGTAGGCATGCAGATTACGATGCATAATTACAATTATATTATTGTGAATTAATAATGCATAAAATTACGTACAATTTAGATATTGCTCACACGTATCCTGATTTATTTATTTATTTATTTATTTAAACTTTAATGCACAAGACAGAAAACTGTACACATGGCGGACTTAATGCCAAATGGCATTCTCTACCAGTCAACCATAGGGCTAAACACGCCCCATGCCGCCCGTGATTTATTCAGATATAATAAATTTCTCAGATCAATTGATGTGAATTAAGATTATGATTTATGAACGTGTTTGATCGGCCCAACATAACCTAAAAAATGTTTATTATTTAATTAGTCTTGTATTGTTCAGCCGATTGTGTTTACATTTACAATGGAAAACGACATACAAGTCATAAAACCGCTTTAAAGATGGGATATGTATTGGATTGTGCCAAAATGCAAAAATATGAGTAGCAGAACGAGAAACACTAGATATCTTATGAAGGAAATTCCATACGAGAACATGTATACAATTTGACACAGACGATTCACGATTCGCATGCTTTTTTTTTAATGATCTGGATACTAGTGCTTCTGTGCCGGCTGTACACCAAACATTTGAGAAACCGAGACGCGAGATTACATACAGCGGCTCTCTGTTCATTCGCGTTCTTGGCTTGGTGTACAGACACCACTATCCAATGACGTCACACTCGACGTCACAGCGTTTTAACCGTTTGTAATTTCACACATTTTTTTGCACTTTTCAATAATTATTTTCACAGCTAAAATAAAATAAAATTAAGAAATTTTGATAGGGATATAATGCTGAACCAACATAGTTTCTGACAAAAAAATATAAGCCTTATCTATTTCAAGTGCATATAGCCTATTGTCAGCATCATTATAACTAGTATCATAGACATCTATGGGCTATGTACACCACTTAATAGTGCGTGGGCTGTATACTTATTTGCCACCAACGCGTCATTTATAAATAAAAACATAAATTTTATCACTAAAAACAAATATTTTTGTGAAGCAATTGACAGTTGTCACAAGAAACATGACATAATATGTCCTGTGTGGGAGTTCCGTGACATATTATGTAAGGCATGTGACATGTTATGTAAAGTCTAATGTTGTAAACTACCGAAAAGTGTTTAAAACACTGTTTCACATTTCTCATGACAATTGTCACGAAGTATTCACCAAAAAAATCTCTATTTATCAACGATACACTACGGTTTTATTTAAATTGTCTAAATAAATAAACAAAAAATTAGTATTATAGGACATTCTTACACAAATTGTCCCACAGTAAAAGAAGGCTTGTTTTACGGGTACTCAGACAACGATATATAATACAAGGAACAATATGTGTCCATCACACAAATAAATACCCTTACCGGGATTTGAACTCAGGGCCATCTGCTTAGCAGGCAGGGTCACTACCAACTACGACAACCGTTCGTCAAAATGATGGTTAACAAACACCTGCCCCGCACGATCGATGGTGAGTGGTTTCCGTAGCCTATACATGTCTGAAACGCCAGTAATTCAGTAATTTCAGGAATTATTACCCTCACCAGCGTGGTGAAATTAAGGCCAGCGTAGCCAAGATGCCAGTCGCTCACGCTTAATAACGTTTCGTAGCTACCTCTTTCTATCACTCTTCCTTATTAGCGTGACAATGACAGTCGCGTTTCGTTAGCGACTGAGCGTGAGCGATTGGCATCTTGGCTACACCCTGGTACACTTCGTCCATGGCATGCGGCGCTGTTAACCGGTATTCTCCAAAAGCACGCCGAGTGTTCCGCGTTATTCGTAATATAGGTGGATAGGAATTTAGGAATAGGAGAGTTGCCCAGCAGTAAGAGCGTGCGACTTTAAATCCGAAGGTCGCGGCTTCATATCCCGGCTCGTACCAATGAGTTATTTGGAACTTACGTAAGAAATATCATTTGACATTTAGGTACCAATCGCTTTGTTTCGCTGTCCTTCGGTGAAGGAACTCCGGTAGATGGCACTGGTAGAAGAAGATCATACTGGTAACCTAGTTTGGAACATTTCTCTCCGTACCTGAATGGTCATGGCGTGAACGCTTTAGTGGGCACACACCTTTAAAATGTGCCAATCATAATTAGCATATTAATTACCGCAGGCGACATGAGAACTGTGAGTATTTACCGCATTTCAACCGCAATTTCATTAAAAGCGTTACATTCATGAATTAAATTACACGCTCCTGTGGTCAGCGTAAATAAATATTCTTCCTTATGTATACGTAACACAGGTATCTGTAACAAACGAATGCTTCTTTAGTTTACTGAGGAAAACGTACAAGTTGGTCCGGTTTCGTGTAATGTATGGATCAGCGGGCCTAAGATGGTTATCTACGAATGTCATATAATAATGCTATAAGTTGATAAACTGACAAGTTGCACGGATAGCGCGACGGTGACAGCTGCCAAATGCAAAGACATTTGACAGAACTGTTTAAAATTACCAGAAATTGTCAGAACGTGCCGACAAACTATCGCCTTATCCAGCAATTATCAGGATATCAGTTGATATCCTGATAATTGCTGGATAAGGCCTGATAATTGCAGCTTGGCATCTTAGCCCCGCTGGGGATCATGCTGCATGGCTGAGATGCCAAGCGGATAGTGTGATAGTTACTTGCTAAATAGATAACTTAACCGTTTGTCTCATGATAATTTTACACAGTGACCCGCATTTGACAGTAATCACAGTCGCGCTATCCGTGCAACTTGTCTGTTCATAAGCTTATACATTTATACATTTTAACTATAATTAGTTTATATTTGTTAGTAAGCAACAATAAGTAAGTACAGTACATTATTAGCCTTACAACTAAGGTTAGTATACACACACACAGGTTTTTTTTATTTCTACATACAGTATATTGGCTTGCCTGTCAGTACATGTATCATATTTATTTATTTTTATTTTTATTTCACAATAAAGTTATAAGTGACATTACAGTTAAACACCAATGCGTCACAAAACTTAGACTATTACTAATCGATTATAGTAATATTTCATAATAAAATATACCTAATTAGGTAACATAACAAATTAACACAAGAGGAAATTATATTATATTGGAACAGTTGAGCATCAGGATATCAGTTGATATCCTGATAATTGCTGGATAAGGCCTGATAATTGCAGCTTGGCATCTTAGCCCCGCTGGGGATCATGCTGCATGGCTGAGATGCCAAGCGGATAGTGTGATAGTTACTTGCTAAATAGATAACTTAACCGTTTGTCTCATGATAATTTTACACAGTGACCCGCATTTGACAGTAATCACAGTCGCGCTATCCGTGCAACTTGTCTGTTCATAAGCTTATACATTTATACATTTTAACTATAATTAGTTTATATTTGTTAGTAAGCAACAATAAGTAAGTACAGTACATTATTAGCCTTACAACTAAGGTTAGTATACACACACACAGGTTTTTTTTATTTCTACATACAGTATATTGGCTTGCCTGTCAGTACATGTATCATATTTATTTATTTTTATTTTTATTTCACAATAAAGTTATAAGTGACATTACAGTTAAACACCAATGCGTCACAAAACTTAGACTATTACTAATCGATTATAGTAATATTTCATAATAAAATATACCTAATTAGGTAACATAACAAATTAACACAAGAGGAAATTATATTATATTGGAACAGTTGAGCATCAGGATATCAGTTGATATCCTGATAATTGCTGGATAAGGCCTGATAATTGCAGCTTGGCATCTTAGCCCCGCTGGGGATCATGCTGCATGGCTGAGATGCCAAGCGGATAGTGTGATAGTTACTTGCTAAATAGATAACTTAACCGTTTGTCTCATGATAATTTTACACAGTGACCCGCATTTGACAGTAATCACAGTCGCGCTATCCGTGCAACTTGTCTGTTCATAAGCTTATACATTTATACATTTTAACTATAATTAGTTTATATTTGTTAGTAAGCAACAATAAGTAACTACAGTACATTATTAGCCTTACAACTAAGGTTAGTATACACACACACAGGTTTTTTACATTTCTACATACAGTATATTGGCTTGCCTGTCAGTACATGTATCATATTTATTTATTTTTATTTTTATTTCACAATAAAGTTATAAGTGACATTACAGTTAAACACCAATGCGTCACAAAACTTAGACTATTACTAATCGATTATAGTAATATTTCATAATAAAATATACCTAATTAGGTAACATAACAAATTAACACAAGAGGAAATTATATTATATTGGAACAGTTGAGCATCTATCGTCCATCGCCTCAGAGAATCTCAAGCATTCATTACACAATGTCGCCCATCGCCACGCAAACAGGTCGCACTCTGGTGTCGATGCCAGGCATATGGCAGTGGTTCATGTACTGACAGTCAAACCTTGACGCAAATGCCCTCAGGATAATGTTAGAGCTGTCCCGCACCCTACGTACCAGGGATGTGCATCGCTTCCGCATCGTTGCGTAAAAACAGTCTACCCTAGCTTCAGCAAACATCCCTGATGCGCTGCAGTAGCGAGGCAACCCCATCATCATCCTGAAGGCATTATTGTATTGTACGCGGAGGGCGTTGTACTGTTTCTGCGTGTAAGAGATCCACAGGCTGCTCGTGTAGAAAGAAAGTTGTACAAAAGGCTCTAAATAGAGTTACCTTAACTTCAGCAGAGCAACGAGCAAACCTGCGGGCTACCATATTTGCCCTAACAGACAACGCCCTCCGTTCTCGCTCAATATCGGCATCATCTTTCAAGTCTGAGGTTACCACATGGCCGAGGTACTTAAAAGATTCTACCCTATTCAAAGGAGTACCGTACAAGCGAATAGGCGGCACAGGTGGCAGATTTTTACCTTTGACTTGAAAGACCATGCACTCACTCTTTTTGACATCTAGTAGTTTTCTTATAGTATTATTAATTTATTAGATGACATTCGTGGATAAATTAACGTGGATAATTAAAAATTGCTAGCGATGTTGAGAGTGAAAACAGCGGATATGAAAATGTTGAGATGAATGTACGGAGTAACAAGAAATGATCGGATTTAGGATGACTCACACCAGCACGGGACGGGACGGGAAAATCTGACAATTTCTATAGAAAGAATCACGTGATAGCTCGGAGCCCTTGGATGTCACGTGACGTTTTCTATAAAAATTGACAGATTTACGTTAGTCCGACTAACACTTGGCCGTTTTTATCGATGATGATGATGACAAGTCAGGTACGTCTATAAATTACACCCAAAAACTTTCTGATGATGTACTATTTCCTCAAGAAACACCTCGATAATGCAACGCATATAATGTAATAAATGCTTCGCTTGCTTTCGCAGCCAGGAAGATGACGTACGGATCACCCTACGTCATTTTCCTGGCTGCATTATCAGATCAGCTCCATGTTAGTATATTATTATTTCAATTATATTTAAATTATGAAAACATCAATTTTCGGCTTAATTAGAATAATCACACACAGGAAAATTATCGAAATATAAATTTAGGTACAAGATGTTTGCCTCACACAATAACAAAATAATTTGACCCAAACAAACTTTCCTCAACAACTTTAAAGCACGTATCAAATAATTTATTACTGCATGGTTCTCCCACACTGGGTGTTATAAATGTTACATAACATTACATCTCTTTCTTGATCATGATAATATCACGTAACACTATCCTTGTCACACCGTGTTATAGGTATAACATTGTATAACAGTCAGTATGGGAGCATAAGCTGTAGAATTAGTGGAACGCACCTTTAAAATAAGAAAGGATTGCATATACATAGGAAATTTCGGACCCTAGGTGCCGTAGTCCTGAAAGTAGGAGGCCGCTGGTTCGATACCAGTCCAGCCATGATCACTATCAGGGCTTTCAGAACTACGGCAGCAAGGGTCCGAAATTTCCTATGTATAGGGGGATTAGACACTTCTTCTGTAGTACCTATATGACATCTCTTTCAATTTATAATCTTTTTTCGACTCCAGCACTTTTATCTGTCAATTAGGTAACTGACAGCGATATTAAAGTACACATTATAACGTTGTCTATGGTATTCCATAAGAATACTATATTAGCACTGTTGTTTTTATTTATTTATATAGTCAGCGAATCCTCCTTTTTTAAAGGGTCGACAACGCGCGTGTAACTCCCCTGGAGTTGCAGGCGTCCATAGGCTACGGTGACCGCCTACCATCAGGCGGGCCGTATGCTTGTTTGTCACCGTCGTAGTATAAAAAAAATAGTGGGCATACGACTTGTTCCACATTCTGCCACCTTTCAAGATTTTGCTTTTTTCGCTATTTTAGCTGTCGTAGAAAAACTAGGGTATGCAACGGCTCATAATTGGTTCTTAAAACTCTTATTCTATCACTGTTGCATAAACTACTATTTTCACATTTTATGACACACGAAATTCTAGAAAAACATAAGCCTGAAACCGAAACTAATAGGGATTGGAACAGAGTATTCAGAATTCGAATTTGGAATTGGGACGCGGGACGCTTGGTTATCGCAAATTGGGACACTTTTTATTGGGTAGCTTCCGAACACAAGTTCGCATTTTCGCAGCTAGGCGCGTAGTCGTTACAGCGAGCCTGGAATATTGCCGGCAATATTTGGTAGGGGGTCGTCGCCTGAATATGGATACTGATAGTAGATGGGGTGTACCTGCTGCAACTAGCTGGGTATTCGTTTTAGAATGTGAGTACGAGAACGTAAACAAAAATACTTGCGTCAAAAAGTTCCATATATACAAAGTATTACTCCAAGCTGCACTGACAGGAAATCTGAAATTATTTACTTCTTACTTAAATATTAGTGCAAATTATCTGTTAATCAACTTGCCTATAGCATTATCAGATGACATCCGTAGACCATCTTAAGAATTATACTAAGTTCATTGTATCAAAGATATTCTTGGGACAACTGAGCAGGCTAAACAATATCGCTGATACACTTTGATTTTGCTGCCATTGGGTAGGTACAATTGTTCTGTTACGTTTTTAAAATGCGAATTTTTCGGAAGTTATATATGTGACTCAGACATTTAGTCAATGACATAATTCCATACACATGAAAAAAACAGCCAAGTTCGACTTGGACCCGCCCACCGAGAGTTCCGGACAAAAGATGCTCCCCTGCTCCCCCCATTTATGACCTTATTTGAAACTACTTTTTCGGATTTTCTCCCCTACTTGGGCTAATGCTGTCTGTCAAGACCCTTTATCTCGGAAACGCGTAGGTAATGGTAGCAACTTGAAATTAATACTACAACTTCACACCTTCAAGGGACCGTAGACTTGTGTATACCGTCCCTAGCGTGAAAAAATCAAACTACTTACTAGCTTACTACATTAACGCAATCAAAAAGTTACCAATTTATGTAGCAATCCCCATTCATTTGCAAAGGGTACTTCCCGTTGATTTAAAATCACGAAATTTGGCAAAAATCAAGAGTTTGTATTGTAGCACAAGTATAGGAGAAAATCCCAAAACAGTATAATTGCACACTGAGAGTTCCATGCCACCAGTATTAAGTACCTAAGTTCATAAATGGCGCCGCATCCTTTGTGCGGAACCCTCGGTGGGCGAGTCCCACACATGGGCGGTTTTTAATTTCTAATATACATACAAGCCTACGCGTTATGTAGCGAGGATTATGTCAGGAACTGCAATGTAACTCTGTGATGAATCTGTTAGAACAACTAGTTTGCAAATAAATCTTTGCTGACAATTTGACAAATGCGAGAGCACAGAATAAAGCAGCGGAGTTGAATATTTATAGTGTCTCAAGATTATTTTCCATTCAGTTACCGTTTTTTTAAAGACAGTACAGGAATGGAAAGTTTGAAAAATGTATGCAAATTTTGGGTCAAATTTTCTATATAAAAAAATATATATACACGGTGCCCGTGAGCATTGCGAGCAAACGAAAACGAAACGAAACAAAAATGTTATACCGGTGGACGCCCGTTATGTCAAAAGACAAAAGACGACCGATTCGCGTTGGCGGAGGGTTCTATTCCATAAGCCTGCACGCCTACCACGAACATCGAAAATTGGCATTAACGGGAAAACTTCTTTGTCACTCCAATGCAAGTGCAACAGAGATGGAGATACGAATCTGCAATCGTTCGATTTTCGTGGTAGGCGTGCTGGGCCACCAATGAGGATTACCGCGAGTCGATTTTCCGCGAGGGCTGCTAGCGAAACGTGGGTCCCGCGGGAACATTTCAAACGTCACTTTGACAATTCTGTCATACTGACACAGGACCCACGCATGAGTGGCGCCAATTTCACCACGGAGGCAGGTGCGACAATTGTCAGCATCATTATTACTGGTATTACAGGCGCCTATGGGCTACGGGCGCCGCTTACTTGTGGGCTCGCTGTATGCTTGTTTGCCGCCAACATGTTATTTATAAATAAAAACATCATTATTACCATTAAAACTAATACTTTTGTGAAGAGCTCTTGACATAATGTCACAAAAAACAAGACATATGTAACGAAACTCCGAAACAGGGTCATTCTTATGTCAACTGCCGTCAAACACTAATAGATCTCGTGACAATAGTAAAAAAATCTTCACCAAGACATTATCTATTTACTGCCGATACTATACGTTTTGATTAAAATTATCAAAGTGGTGGCAAACAAGCACACCGCCCGCGCGATGGTGAGCGGTTTCTGTAGCCTATGGACACCTTTAACGCCAGTAATTCAGTCATTTTAGGAATTGTCACATTGAAATTCGGCCTGGTGAGCGACAATACGGTAGCTCCCAATCTATTCGCTGTTCACTTCTGTGTCAGCTCTAAATGTCATCAGGGTAAAATTAATGTCTGCCCCGCACCATAATGCTTTCGTTTCATGTGAACGTATACAGCGTGTCGCGGTTGAACGAATAAAATTAACGGCCGGGATATGGGTCCTTTTGTTGCGGATTCACTCAACTACACCGTTTTGGAAGATTGTTTTTCATGAGGCATATTATTTGAAATTGAATGTGAATTTGTTAGAGTTAGGGTGAATTAAATTGGATGCAGAGATTGTGCGGAGAGACTGGCAGGGCAGATTGGTGGGAAGATGGAATAGTTTTTTTATTGAGATAGGCAGTGTTGTCTTGAAACTCTTGTAAAATAAAATAAACTATTTGATTCCTTTCGGTTGTCTCAATTAGACGACATGGGTAACTGTATTTTTGTATTTAATTGAAATTAAACACTTTATAATGGATTAATCGCGTTTATTAACACTATGACCCTACGTTACGAGCCCTTTACTACTAAGTCCCGCAGTAAGCTCAAGAAGGCTTGTGTTACGGGTATTCAGACAACGAAATATTTATAATAGTATACAAATACATAAATACATAGACAATATCCATGACTCAGGAAAAAATATCAGTTTTCACGCAAATAAATACCCTTACCGGGATTCGAACCCAGGACCAGCGGCTCAGCAGGCGAGGTCACTACCAATTACGCCAACCGGTCGCCAAAACTTTTTCATGTCATCCCTTGACTTCGGATTAGTCTACAGGAAAGATTAAAACATCGTTTTATGTTTGTCCCAACAGTGGGCTATGAATATAGGTCATAAAGTTGACGGCCGCCAAAATGTCATTTTGTGGCGTCTGTGTATCGAAAGAGGTTAGCGTAGGAAAGAAAAAAGGACTGACGATCTAACAAAATCGCGGATATTATGATAAAGCATCGTACTGTATTATGAACATAAGAGAAATAACATTTATTTATAATAATGTTTACTCTCAATCCCTCATAACAAAATATAAAAATATACTAAAAGTAAATAAAGAAAACAAAATAATGGAAAACGAAATAAAAGCTATTAAATAAAGCCAATTCTAGTATTTCCTCCAAAAGTCCCAAACGTAATCTTCAGTTTTCCTCAAAATAATCCTGCTCTCATTAGTCTCGCTTTACAGATACAATTTATTATATTTTCAGCATTTTTAGGGTTCCGTTCCTCAAAAGAAAAAAAAGGGAACCCTTTTAGGTTGTCTGTCAAGACATTCTACGTCCCCATTTATCTTGCATCGCACTCTGGATGAACCTTATCAGCTGTTGAAGTATCGTTCGATGTTTTTTTTTTTCTCACAAAAAAAGTTTTGTACAATTACACATAATCATAAATTCGCCAAACCTTTTGTTACATCCTGTATACTATGTAAAATTCTCACAGGAGTTTTATATTTAAAAAGGGTTACATGTTTTTCTTCCTCTATTATATAAATTTTTTCTTTAATTTATGATGCTCATCTGAAATTAATCGAAACCTGTCGAGCTACATTCGTGCAAAAAACCCTAGAGGATAAGCAGACCGCTCTATGTGCTTTCCTTGATGTCGAAGGTGCTTTCGATAACACACCCACAGAAACAACCCTTAATGGAATGAAATCAAACGGTGTTGATGAAACCACCACCAGATGGGTCCAGAGCATGCTCTCTAACAGAGTGGCTACTCTAACTCTCAATGCAACAGAGCACGAATTTTACACCACGAAAGGTTGTCCACAAGGAGGCGTCCTATCCCCACTACTATGGACACTTGCAGTGGATAAACTACTTGCAATCATGTGGGACAAAGATTATGATACGCAGGGTTATGCCGATGACCTTGTAGTTATAATCAAAGGACCCTGCCTCTATACAATCTCAAACTTGATGCAAGGAGCTCTTAACACTATACTTAAATGGTGTAAAGAAAATGACTTGTCTATAAATCCGAGCAAAACGGTTGTAGTGCCGTTCACTAAGAAGAGAAATCTGGAAAAACTCGGAAAACTACAACTTAATGGACATGTAATTACACTTTCGAGTGAGGTTAAGTACTAGATAGGTCCTTGAGGCATTTTACCTAGGATGCTGGCGGCATTTCCTCGTTATATCGCAATGCTGATACGTTGTACGAGGAAGCTACCAGCTTTCGGTCACCAGTAACATCATCCGGATGTTTCGCGATTTCCACGAAAAACTTGCGAGCGCTGGGACCCCATAGATCTAGAGTTTTGACCGCAAATGGTACAAAATAGTACTCTCTGAGATAAAAGAGTGGGTGGCCCAGCGGTAAGAAATCGCGAAACGTCTGGTTGATGTAACTGGTGACCGAAGAGCTGGTGGATGCTCGGTTTTATCCTTCGTGTTACCAAAGACTTCAAAAATCAGACAGTCTTCTCTGCCTATTCCAGAGTCTCGTTCGTAGTGTTCTAGAGTATGGCTGCATCATTTGGTCACCTTATTACGCTGTGCACTCTGGCAACATTGAGCGAGTTCAAAAGAAATGTCTCAGACTATTGTCCTATCGGTATAAACCTGACCTTACACGTCTGAGTTATGAACAGAGACTACAGTCACTTAACCTTCTCTCCCTTGAATCTCGTCGCCGTCTATATGACTTTTTATTCTTACACAAATTGCTACATCATAATGTTCACTCTCCTAGTTTATTATCCCTAATTACTTTCCATACTCCTCGTTTTAGAACCCGTGCTCTTAACATCTTTGCCCTTCAGATCTACAAGAATAATACCTCTTTCTATAATCCTATAGTTAGAATGTGTCGTCAGTATAATGATTTGGTCTCAAAAAATAACAATATCGATATTTTCAACTCACGGTTAGCGGTATTTAGGAGGCAAGTTGTCGAAGTTCTTGGCCATCGTACACCATAACAAGAAATGAACACTTTATAATTTTGATTCACTTAATTTGTTAACTTAAATTTCATTTATTGTGTTAAAAAAATGTAATTTGTAATTTTAGGATAGGTTTTTACTCATTGTTATTTTTTTTCTTGCTGTGCATGCATGTTTTGGACGGCATTTTTATTTTATACCTACCACATATAGCTGCTGTAATAATGTAATGAATGTTGTCTGTTTTGTGTGCCTTATGAATAAAATAAAATAAAATAAATAAAACAATGCCTCAAGGACCTATTTTAGATTTAAGGTAGATAGAAGTAGGCGGTAGGGCTTAGTAACATTTACTGTAAATATAGTGGTTTTTTTCTCCTTCATTATTTAAATACCTAATTCGCTTCGGCCATCCGTATCAAATAAAACTGCCCATCCATCTTGTCTGCCACATAAATCCGGCTGACGTATTCAAAAGGCCGGAGCATATTGACAGCCGAATCCGGCTGGACGGGGCAAGTTGTGACACTTGAGATTTACGGCATCGCGACCTTGAAGTATTGATTTAAGTACAATTTGGCTGTATTTTTCCTGTTTACGAGACGTGGAGGGAAAAACAAGCGTATTTTCAATTGAATTTTTCGTAAAATTTTGAAGGCAGTTCTTATAGTTGCCTAAAAATTATTAGAAAGATAGGAAAAGTGGTAGAAACTCATGGTCTCGGTCGATACTCGCCCACCGCTCTAACAACTAAGCTACTACCTATCAGTGGCTGGGCATTCATAAAACTCGATTCGTGAGCCAATCTAGAACATTTTTGCTTAACAAGTCAAAGACAAAGCAGGCCAAATCGGCTCCGGCTTGCCTTAAGAACATTTTGACTGATACCTATTAATTTCTCCATTACACTAAACTGTCATGTCCCAAGACATAAAACTCAAAAACAGGAGATTTACATAAATTTCTAGAATAAAGGTTCATTCTAACTTAAATCTACTTAAATTTACATGATTTAGTGTCGGCAGATGGGCGACCACGGCTTGGCAAACGCAGCGTAGGACGTCCACCCACAAGACAGAAGGCCTAGTATAAAAATTGTTCGACATTAACTTCTCGACCGCGTTAGCGTATTGAGGGGTCAAAATATGAAAGTTGCCGGATGATTTAAATAAACGGCAAACATAATTTGAACTCTCGATACGCTAACGCGATCGAGAAGTAAGTCTCGTACAACTGTTATACTAGGCCTTCAGATGACCTTATGAAGGTCGCCGGGAGACGCTGGATGCAGGTCGCTTCCAACCGGTATATTATGGAGGACGAAAGGGAAGGCCTATGTTCAGCAGTGGACGTCTTATGGCTGATATGATGATGATGATGATGAGTGTCACAATCAACTAATAATATACAAGTATTAGTTTTTTATTCATTATTTATAAATAAAATGCTAAATTTATATAAACTTAAATAATACTAAACCTTAACATGTCCAAACTAAAACGAGAATAAATTATAAACCTACTGAAATAAGCCTCCCCGATTGATTCTCGACGCAAAGGTGCCCATCTTGCTCGCTGCGTTTCCGTGCTGAATCGCGATGGACAGTCTATATTAATGATCAGATTTAGGAACCTATGACTCGAGTTTGTGATCCTTTTTCCTCCCGCGATACTTACAATGTTTTTCATCACATTTGCGAGAAATAAATAAACTTACTAGGCAGACAAAAATGTTCCGGCGCTGGGCATATACCACGAAAATCGAACGATTGCGGATTTGTATCTCCATCTCTGTCACACTTGGTCATTGGAGTGACAAAGAGGTTTTCCCGTCAATGCCAATTTTCGATGTTGTTGCAGTAGGGAGATCTAATCTAAATCTATTTCCATTTGAATTTGTTCGTAATTTAATAGTTATTACCGAATATAAAATCTTTACTTCAAATGGAGAGCTGTCAGAATTTAAAAAAGACACATTTTTCCCATGGCTATAATTAAATATTTAGTAGGGCGTAGTAATGTATTTAAAAAATACATTACTACGCCCATGGGAATAATGTGTGATGAAATAGTACACTACCTAAAGATGATTGCGACCCAAGCTGCAAGCGAGGGACGTAAATATGTGATCAAGAGCTTTGTTTATTACCTCACGTGTTACATCATTTTATGGCCAGGTGTGGTATAAATGACATTTACTCGTACCTACGGTCAAGTTTTTAACCCTACAGGAAAAAAACAATAGATAACATAAACAAACCCTTACGAAAGTAAAACTCCGTAAGTACCATTAAAAGTTCCAAATCCCCGCGTAAAGCCAAGTCGAGCGTGTCTCTAAATCTTATTATCTTCTTAAGGAATATGTAACTTCGAGAAAATCCGAGTTTTCACACTGCGAATCTACATCTTATTACCATCAAAATTCCTGCAGATAGTTCAGTATTATTTTCTGCTCTCAAGCAGCTAATAGCAATTCACCGCTTGCCGACTGCGTTGAGCAGAAAATTTGTGTACAGACCTTGGCCAGTAAATAAGAAAGCCTCAGATCACATGTTTGTCGACCTCAGCTTTGCTTCGGACGACAATTACACGAGATCTGAGACATTTCCTCGGCCTCGGTTATCTACTATTATTTATTTTAGCTTTTGGAGGAGGTATACAATTAATTTTTTACTCTTTTTGTGTGTGTATCACTGATGATATATGGATCTGAGACGTGGTGCTTCACTGTTGGTCTCATCGATAGACAAAAGTCACTCAATGAGCTATGGAGAGGGCTATGCTTCTTTCTCTACGGAATCGAACCAAAAATGAGGAGAACGAGGGTCACCGACATAGCCACACGGGTTAACTCGCTGAAGTGGCAATGGGCGGGCAGGCTATATAGCACGGAGAACAGATGGCCGTTGAGGCGGAAAAGTTCTCGAGTGGAGACCACGGACCGCAAAACGCAGCGTAGGACGTCCACCGACGAGGTGGACCGATGATCTGATTAAAACCACGGTCACAGTGGATACAAGTTGCTTCCAACCGTATCCATGAGAGAGGCCTATGTCCAACAGTGGGCGTACTACGGCTGATATGATGATGATGAGAATTCCGTCCCTCCAGTATTTTTAGGTCCTTTGTGCGGAACCCTCGGTGGGTGGGTGGCCGGTTTTTTTCTATACAATTTGTCAGCATAACTTCGAATCCTGAGTGGTGATAAAATCTAAATTAATTTACCTGTTAGTCTTCAAAACCAAAGCGGTTTACAACCGGTAGTAAGCTTTAACAGTAATGTGATTTGGGTTATAACCTAAAATGTCTTAGTAAAATTTCACAATACGATATTTTCTATTACACCAGATTTTCTCCTTAAGTTTTCTTTACGGAGCCTTAACTTCTACTTCCAACATATGCAGGTTTCCTAGAATTTTCTCAACCAATTTCCACCCGTGAGTTACACAATCATGACGCGCCATGCCCGTATTTCCGAATTTCCGCCGTTCCACAGTTATAAATTTAACGTAGAATTTAAATTGGAAACCGAACCTCTAGGGGGTTACCTGTTCACATATTTTTCCGGGGCTGTCAAACCGTTAATCCTAGCTTTGAATATAGGACACGCGTTACTTGCATATGCGGATTCTAGTAAATGATATTGCTTTTTTATAACGGACTGGGCTAGAACTTGATAGATTTATATTTTTAATCTTTATGGAAACTACAAATCGACTATTAATCCACTTGTATCGGGCTACGTCGATAAAGTCGAAAATAGCTCGGCATGTTTCGGAACAGTCCACGACCCTTATTTATGGGTGAGATGCGCTCGCGGCGATTGCTTTGTGCACACTGCGCGCGACATCACGCTGTATCCGACGACTTGACGGCGCGGGGGGTGCGGTAGGCGCGGGGGGTGCAGTCGGCGCGGACGGTGCCAGCACCGGTATTGGCGAGATACTACCGACTTTATTCATGTGGATATCCCGATACAATTAGATTATAAGTAGATATAATTAGAAGGAAGACTCACACTATAACGGGCCAGGACGTGACTGGACCGGGCAGATCCGTCAGTTTCTATAAAAAAAGTCGGACGTGTTTATTTTTATATAAATTTACAGATCGTCCCCTCCCACCTCTTCCACGCTTAAGGGTTTAATTCTGAAGATTCCATTCAATTATTTAAAATATGCTTATGGTAACTGTACTTTTATCAAAACTATTGGCCTTAGGAAGAAAATATAAAAACCTATTAGTGTAAATAAACGTTAGGGCGCTATAATCATTTTATTTGTAAATATTAAAAACTTGATAGGTGTGGAACAGATGAATAAGTATAATCATATATTTAAATCGGCTCGGGGCAAGTTTTAGGGATTTATTATCGATAATAAAGATATCGATTACTACGAGTATTTAATACAAGTAATGGAATATTAAAAGGTATCGTAAACATTAACAAAAAAATCTACTGGCAGAGAATGCCATTTGACATTAAGTCCGCTTTAAATAAATAAACACACACAAGAAAGTCGTTTCATGGTTCGCAGACATTAATTTCCAGTAAAATGACATACATTTTAAGCGGTAGATACACACGAGCACACATTATGTTGTTAAGCAAAACTTCCGCAATCCAACTTGCTTTTAGCCCTTTTGTGCTTACACATACATTAAAGTTGACATGAGTCTAAACATTTGTTCACGCCTTAAATAGAAATAAGGTAAACTCGCGTAATTTGGCGATACTCCTAATTCGGTTCAAAAGGAAAAAATCTTAATTACGTTGCAAAAAGGACAAAATCTTCATAAATTATATTAAGACTTGAATTTGAAGAATTTGACTTTTTGTAACGCTGTAAAGTATTTTTTCCTGTGTAATATCACAGAAATAGAAGTACACGCATAAAAGCTTTTGAAGATCTTTCAAAAGGACTTAAAACCTTTTAACCGCTTAGAATTGTTCATTAAGCGGGCTCTTATCGCCACGTCGCCCAAAATAACACGAAAGTTTGTCTTATTTATCAGCCTTCGGCAAAATGACCTGGATTTTTATTTCTTATACACCCTGTATTTTTTCCGTTTACGGGGATATACTTTTTGTACAAAAGTATCGTTATAAAAGTTAACTAGATAAGATAATAAATAAATAAAATATCTTTATTTCAGACCAAGATCCATATTTAGTTAGTAACATACTTAAGAACTAGTGTTAAAGTAATAAATTAAATTAATGAATTAAATTAAATTAAATTAATGAATTAAATTAAATTAAATTAATTAAATTAAATTAATTTAAATTAATATATATATTGATAGATAGATAAGAGAGGTTAGAAAAAAGCAGGAGGTCCCGCGTTCGAATCCTGATCTGGGCATTTATTTGTGTTTATTATGAATATTTGTTCCTCAGTTATGGATGTTTTCTAGTACTTATTTATGTATTTTATTGATTTCCGTAAACTTAAAGGGAAGATTCTTCAGGTTAACTCGACTTAATTTATTTATGAAACTAGCGTGTTTATCACGAATATGTTTATTCCTGAGTTATGGACATCTTCTATGTATTTAAGTATTTATCTATTATATGTATCGTCGTCTAGTACCCACAACTCAAGCTTCATTGAGCTTACTGTGGGACTAGCTCGATTTGTGTAAGATTTTCAAATAATATTCATTATTATCTATACACTCCGTGTTTTTACTGATTTCCGTTAAATTCGAGACGTAGTTTTGTACGTTAATAGGAGCTACGTGGTAAATCGCTTTTTGTTAAATTAAATCATGACACCTGCCTTGCATGTAGTTCAATGATATTTCGTCAGATTACTAGGATTCAGCATTGAATCAAAACAAAACTATCACGCTCATCTAGCACGGTTAGCAAATGACGACGAATAAAAAATTGTCTGTCCCATATATAGCGGCGTGTATGATGCCGGAATGTATGAAACAGCAACATTTTACAGTTTGGTCGGTGACATAAAAAAACAGCCTGTATAATTACGAGTGAAAGCAGTAGGTAATCTCTAAAATTCTTGGATAAAATTGGAAATAGTCCCAGAATCTCAGACAAACAAGGATCTTTCTCAAAATGGGTTATTTATACGCTTGAACAGCATTTTATATTCCTTTGTTGACGGAATGCTTTAAAAAATATATATCCTTTTTTAAAGGTCAATGTGGGAGTGGAAATTTTAAAAAGGTTTTTTCATGTTGAAATAAATACATTCACACGTGATATATTTTACATAATTAACAAACCTTTTACAAAATTCCCACATCATAAGTTCGTAACCAACACCACAGAGTCGTATCTCATTAGGAATTTACGCGTTTGGTAAACCTTGAAACACACTGATAGCGGCAGTGAAGTGAAAAAAACGAGTAACGATGTTTTTTGTTTCTGTAACAAAAGAAACCCAATTATTTACAGAAACGTGTGCAAACAATACCAAATTTTATTTGCTCGAATCAGCCTGCTTCGTCGCGCGTGACCTACGCCGATCTCGGGCAGTGATGCCCGAGCCGCGAAGGTGACAACACTACTAACTCTGTCTGTTCGATGACTGCCCGATGCAGTCGAAACCTGTCACGTCTATTGTGATAAAAATACGTGAGTGTTAACCGTTTCAATTTAATAATACCAAATTCTAAGAAATTCTAAGAAAGAAGGGAAAAGTGGAAATAATCGGGCGGGACTCGAACTTGCGACTGTGGGATACAATATGCCCATCGCTTTGTCAACTGAGCCACCGATAACGAACCTACGCCCCCGCATTTCTCGGAGCGCGCCCCGATATATGTTGCTTCTTCTTCAACTTCTTCTTACTCGGTTAAGAACTTTACTTCATACGGTAATTTTGAGGCGTGCATCCCAAGGTCGCGGTTTCGAATCCCACCCAAGGTCATGAATTTTATACTTTACCGTTCTTTCTAAGTAAGAAGGAATCCTATTCCTAAGCCTGCTATCTGCCTGACAATATGCTTCATTTTTAAATCCGTAACAGGTGGACAGTTGCATTTTTAAGTGTTTCTAAATGTTCCAAACTGCCGCAATATTAGGTACAAGTAGCACAAGTTCCTCTGGGTGCGAGGTGGACGCGCACTTGACCGCTTTTTTTTTCTAGAAAATATTGGCTTCTTGGAACTATGGATGTTAATCATAAGGATATTCCCACACATTAAAATAAAACACTTTAAAACGAATAAATGTTTTAAGTCCCACATCACTCGTTGTAAGAGTGCTAATTTTGGTGTCCGTAGAAATAGTAGATTATATCACAATTGATTCTAAAGTAGATGACATAGGATTCTAAAATAGAATCCTGATAGTAATAAAGGATCCAGGCGGTAAATACCAACACAAAAATAATATTGATACCGTGTGATACATACTGCTTTTCACAGCAACTAAGAGGAAATAAATCTACTCATTTGCTGTCAGTGTGTTCATAGCTTGAAAGAGAGCAAATACACAAGGATGGAATTTCATTAGCAAATATGAATCGCGCACAAAGCGAAGCCTAATTAGTGTGTACTGAACTAAGTTCTTCAAATAATTACGCCAATTATAACAAATGTTTTATGTAAGGCTGTGTTAACTTGTGCGAATGTTTGAGTAATTTTCAAATGGTTGCAATCTGAAATTGGGTGTATAATATAGTATAGTAAAGGTACCAAATTTCCTTTATACAGCGGTTAGACATGTTTATTAGGATGTAAAAAAACCATGATGGCCAACTTAAAGAGTAGCTACTAGAAATGGCGGTCAATCCAAGATGGCGGATATATGACAGGTATGGATAAATTATTCAGGTACAAATTATCCTTTTCACGGCAGTTAGGTTAGCGTAAAAAAGAACGTCAAAAAACCACGATTGCCATCAGTGATAGCTAACAAAAATGGCGGCCAATAAAATGTGGCGGATGTCAAAATTTATAAAAATAAGTCTAATAATGTCTATCTCTTATACCAGTAGATGTTATGTCAAATATACATTATATTGGTTAATTTGGAAAACCGATTGTCCATTGTATCTACTCGGTGTTTTATGTACTTAATGTATTTATGTCAAAAGTGTAATAAAAAATGTTGGTTAAATCTACTAAATCTTATATCATTTAAAATTGTATCAAATATTGGTATATTCAGTAAAAATATACGAAAAGTTCTTATTACACACCCGTTTAATAATTATATTTTGTCTAATCAAAAACATATTTTTTTAATTTACTCAAATTGATACAAAAGCCATTAAAGCGCCGCTGTAATTAACCTTTAGGAAATTAAGATTCTCGCACGAGTCAGCACGAACGTGGAACGTATGAAATATTGCCTGTTTATAACATTAGCATATTTTGTACTAAATATTGCTTACAGGTAGGAAATGGGAAATGGACGGCGAGGGTCACGGTTTTTGCTATTTCTAAAGTATCTTCTTAAAGAGCGTATTTTTTTTAAAATTATTCGACTGTATTTTTCCGAGTAGCCTTTTTTTGCCGCTGAACTTTTCATCGACAACGATTAATAGATTTTTAGTTGTTGTTTACTAAACTTTTATTGAGATTATTTTACCATACGTGTCGAAGTTGGCCGGTAATTTAAAGGTAAACCGTGTTTTTAGCAAAATTAAACACTTTAGAACGATACAAATGAAAATCACGAATCAAATCATTTATTATCCATACTAATATTATAAATGAAAAAGTGTGTGTATCTGTTTGTTTGTCCGTCTTTCATGGTAAAACGGAGCGACGAACTGACGTGATTTTTTAAGTGGAGATAGTTAAAGGGAAGGAGAGTGATATAGGCTACTTTCTGTCTCTTTTTAACGCGAGCAAAGTCGCTGGCAAAAGCTAGTTTGTAATAAATATTTTGACTCATGTTTTTTTTTTGTAGTTACACTTCTATATATAAATTATAAATTAAAAGATGTCATATATTACAGAAAAAGTGGCCAAGGCCCCCAATGAGCAGGGCTGGAATAGAACCAGTGACCTACTTCTATCGGCCGCAAAAGCAGGAGGTCGCCGCTTTATATTTGGTATGTACTTTTTCCATTCATGTCATAGATCAATTTTATGAATTTAAGCTAACGTGGTCATTTACATTATAATTACCATTTATATTTGTCGTACTGGCGTCCGACAAGTGAATCACTTCACTTTTCACTTATCACTTGTCGGACGCCAGTCCAAGAAATCATATGGGGAGGCCTACCGTGCGTGAATATCAAACGAATGCAATCCATCCGTTAGAAATGACGACCAAACTAATTTACTTAGCTCGAATACGGAACCATTTCGATTTTTACTTTTTAGATAGTACTCATAAAATTGTAATTACTATTTAAAACGAGATATTAACATGTATATTTGTTTTTACAAGCTTACCGATATTTCAAATTAATAACAAATATAATCTCTTCAGCCATTCGTCTTTACCAATCTTAACTGGCTTACTAAACCCTCGTTATACCGAGCGAACTCCAAAAATCGCTAACGGCCAAATTCAATTAATCGATTACCCTAACGACGGCGTTCAAATCTCCATTAACCTATAACGAGGCTCCGTTAAGTTATTCAAGAAAGGTGCCTTGGAATAATGTATTATAATGTACATATTATATAATCAACGTCTTTCCAGCTAAAGGAGACATTTCAAAGCTAACGTTATTGGGTATATAATAAAAGAAGAGTGCGTAGCCAAAATGCCAATCGCTCACGCTTAATAACGTATCGTAGCTACCTCTCTCACTCTCACTCTCACTCTTTCTTATTAGTGTGAAAATGACAGTTGCGTTTCGTTAGCGACGGAGCGTGAGCGATTGGCATCTTGGCTACGTACCCTGGATACCTAATTAAAGTCAATACTTTAATACTTTATTTAGATTAACTATAAGGTAATATAGTATATTATACTATAGGTAAGTAAATGTACGCGTGCTCAGGCCGCCATTACTAGAATCAAGAGCGTAGGCCGCTGACAGCTCAGCCACAGATAAAAAATGCGGGGGTAAATGTCGTAGAATACAACAATACCCAAGCAGCAGAATAAAATATGCCATAAAAGTGCAACATGTGCAGCAGTTTGGAGGGCTGATAATACCTAATTCATGTTTTTAGCAGTGTTTTAAGAAAAACTAAGTATTTTAATACTGTGAGCTTGGTTGATCTGTGTTAGATTGTCACCAAATTTATTTCTTTATAATATTTTATCCATGTTTGAAGTGCTCTAGTACCAAAAAGGCAAAAACACCAAAAAAGCAAAACGGTTTGATAAAGATAAATTGATCACCGTCGCGAAAAATACTGTTTCAGATTCATATCAAGAAGGAAACAGTGCCGAGAATACAGTGTGTATGCAGAAATGACCACTCCTGGTACCTCTTAATATTCATAACACAGCACAATTGGAGAACTCTTGCTGTTAGTTGGTTATCTCTTAATTAACGTTCTAGTACTTTTTTAAAAGCAAAGATTCCTTACTTCCGTAAAACGATACTTCAGGTTGTGTTACCGTACACTGCAGTCATAATGACAGTAGTATATTTTAGCGAGAATAGATCCAAAAACTTATTTCTAAATCAGGTTTTAATACGAGCTGTTTCGATCCTACTAAGAGAAAAAAAAAGAGTCCGTATTTTATTTTTTCATTAGCATTTACCATTTCACTTTATTTTATTTTACCATTTTGAGACAGTACGTAAGAGTTGTTGTAATCACTAACTAGTATGGATCTACATGGATACAAATTAAATTAATAATTGAATTAATTGAATTGAATTGTAAAACGTTTAAAATTATGAGACTCTTTTTTCTCGGCGACTAAGTGCGGCGAGCGCGTGGGGGGCAGGTGCTCCGGGAGCTCCGGGCGGGCGCTATAGAAGTATGAGAATCCTTTAAGACAGCTCATTAAGTCTAAGTATGCTTGTATTATAATAACACAAATTACGAGCAGGTGTGATGAAAAAGTATAATCTAAATACTAATATCTAAATAATAACTAAACTACCTCCACTTTACTGCACGTGCTTTTTACTTGAACACCACACGTCCTGCAATGCAACTAAATGTGCCTGGAAGCAAGGCAGTGCACAAAGCGCAATATTCCACATTTCCTTATATTGTGGGCTGAATTCACACCGCGAAGTTTGGTTTCTTGAGCCCGGTGGCACATAGCGAGTTACTTTACAAATGTTTTTTAAGCGACCGAATCCGAAGCCATATGATCCGACAGAGAATTAAAGTCAGCGCTGATGTTAACGTACATTGAAAATACTATCTAGTTTGTATGAAAAAGTGAAAACTACAGAGTAGGTAGTTAAGGAACCCACCACGCTGATACCGAACCCTTACAAACCTCGTTGCAACATTGTATTAAATACTTACGCTTTCGTTCCTCATTGGTTGATTTGCCCGATGTTCAGGTCAAAAGGCCCATAGGTACCAAGGTAATAAACATATGTTTTACGATCGAAACGTGCGATTTCACAGTTATGCATATCAGCCAGGTGACTTTCCTACCACTCCATTGTGCATCCAAATAATATATAAAGTAGACCACGTCCCGATGTGGATCATTCCGGGTCTGCTCCTTCCTCTGTGCAGTAGTCTAAATTAAGTCTTAATAAATCAATTATTTTCTTTGGTGTATAGCTACCTAATTTTCTTCATCTTTTTTTTTGCGCAGAGACCAAATTATTATTAAGTATTGATATAGACATAGTTAGTTAGTTAGTTTCTCTGGGCTTTTTTCCGCAACTCGACATCCATTGTGCCTTTTTTGCGTGATATAGACATATTCAATTATTAGAAAAAAATTATATTTATTTATTTACTTCTAAATGGAAAATGTGTTAAATGGAATGACTTAAGTGATAAAAGTGAAGATGAATAAATACTAAATATTGGCAAATAAGAAAAAAATTAAATTGACTGAAGATACAAAAATACAATGCATGCAAATTATTTATTGTGTAAACAAATTGTGGTAGAAATAAAGGCTTTTTTTAAATTCAATTATAGAGTTATAACTAAACTCTGTTGGTTTTAATATCAAATCCTATCACAACGGCAGTTTAGCGTGTCATCTTGGCTCCTCGTGACATCAACCCGTCGCGAAGACATTTGTAGGTACATAATTTTAAAAGTTGTTGACAGTTATGTTTGAGGAGTACTGCGATTTAATTTATTACTCCTGTTACAGACAACACCCGGTATGTACGATCAACTAACCCCAGTTAAATCTGAGAACCACTGGGCCCGTAAATGCTCACCGTGCTTCCCGTAACTTGCACTTTGTACTGCAACGTTTGAATCCGATTTGACGGGTACACGTTCCTATTCGTTCCCATTTTACCCGGATAAACCCGGGTAGTGGGAAACACATGAATTTTGTATCGCAACAGCTTGACAGAGAATTACTTACGTATTGCGCTACCGTATTGGTCACCAGGCGGCGCCACTCATGCGTCCTGCGTCAATATGAGAGAATTGTCAAAGTGACGTTTGAAATGTTCCCGCAGGACCCACGTTCCACCAGCGCCTCTAGCGGAAAATCGACTCGCGGTAATCCTCTTTGTAGCAGGGCCCCATGAAAATCGAACATTATTAGTAATTATCTGTACATTATCCTTGAAAGGTAGCTTTAGTGATACCCATGTTTCACTATTATAATTTTTCTTTACCTTAAGTCGTGCGTAATAAATAATCACTTCAAATTTCTTCATTTCAGTGGAATTTGAAGCTACTACACAATTTTTTACTTAACGAGAAATAGTCGATTTTTGTAACCACTCCAAGACAACTGAGTTTTGTCTCTACAGTTCCATTATTTTATCGAAACTGACAATTTTGAGTCATATCGTGCTACAAATAAGGTTGAATTCCGAACAGAGTATTCGAAGAACTGTCAAGGGAGATGTCGATTCGACAAATAGTGCATGGCATGCCCTTGGGCGTTTGTTTCATAAATAAGACGCGGAGGCCCTTTGAGCCGCTTCCAGCTGTTATTCATATAGCCTAGCAAAACTAGACGACTCCAAGTCAAGAGTCAAGTGTACTAGTAGGTAGCCTTCGAAGCCACGGACGCGGGCCAGTGTCCCGTCTTGAGCGTTCTACCCTCTTATCCACTGGCATGATTGTGGTGATTGTAGTTACCAGCTGTCACCCTCATTTTACTTGACAATATAGGTCATTAAAAATAGCAATCGTGTGAGAGTATATTTAATTTAATTATCTTTATTGTTTCGTTTTTGAAATTTTGTCGAATAAATGTTTTATGGTCTCGAAGAAAACTTACTAATTTTTGCTAACAGAGCTGCGGCCGCTGAATAATATCAGAATTCATTCAAAAATTTTACAAGCTTGATGACTATAAGATCAAGGGCCTTACCATGACGTCTTAACGCGATTCAGTTTAGGTTCAGTTGTATGGATGCGACTCAGTTTAGGTCGTCAACTGAATCGTGTTAGACGACTTGGTAAGCGCCTCTAGATAGCTTTTGCTTTATAGTTTTACTAATATTTATTGTAAAACCGAATGGTCAAAAAAGACCATTTCTGACTTGATATAATAAATAATTTGCTTATAAGAAGTTTCTTAAGAATCTTCAGGTCAAATTTCACTAGTTTCCCTGAGACCTCGATTCGTTTTGCTCGCGCAATATACGAGTATACAAAGCAAGGGTGTACAAAACCCGAAATTGAGTCACTCGGGTCGCACAAAGCCATTTATGAATAAGAAAGGATTGAAGGATTCCGAAAAGGATATGTTTGCGTGGGACACATGCGGAGGCAGCTTTATGTCGAGAAGTTTTTTTGAGACACTTTTTTATGTTATTTTTATTTACAATCATTAGCTATTTTTATCCTTCTAATAAAAACGTTTTATTTACCAATATATCACATTTATAATGAAATAAGTATTATAAATTTACTACAACAAGGCTTAAGCGCGTACTTGAAATCTAATCTTTGACGTTTCAAGGGCGACATTGCAAAGCTTTCCCCTTTAGCTGTCAACACAGCGAATCCTCCTGTTTTTAAAGGGTCGACAACGCGCATGTAACACCTCTGGAGTTGCAGGCGTCCATAGGCTACGGTGACCGTTTGCCGCCTGAGGGCCGTACGCTTGTTTGTCACAGTCGTAGTATAAAAAAAATCTGCGACAACCCTATTTCATTTTAAGGATTTTTTTTTAGCATTACTCTTGTAAGAGCAAAACGGACATATTCTCAAACGCCGTAGGCGCTATCTAATACAGTCTTGTACAACTCATGGTAGGCACACTTGTCTAAGCACCCTGTTCAGCCGTGGAGCACGCGTGGAAAAATGCATTACCAATCGCTTTTCATTCAAGGAAAACTTCCCGCGGAAACCGGATTAAATCCAACCCTCGACGCCTAGTTTTCCTCAAGTTAAAAAGGCCAGATGAGAAAAGCTTTCATTAAAATAAGTGCCTAAGGTAAATCTTAGAATTTGGTTGCCAATTTAAGTGGAATTACAAGTCCCTGGGGCTAAGGCCCAACTGAATCGCGTTAAGACGTCATGGTAAGCCATGACTTAAGTTTTGCACGAGTTTTTCTTGTATCACTCGTGATACATTGAAAAACATTATATGTATCACGTTTGTGAGGAAATAAACTTTTTAGGCAGATAAAGAAACAATAATTATTAGCGGTAGTGTAATAGCACAGTATACCGGAGCGAGCGGCGACTACGTGCGGCGAGCGAGTGGGAGACAGCGTGCGTAGCCAAGATGCCAATCGCTCACGCTCAGTCGGTAACGAAAGGCAACTGTCATTGTCACACTAATAAGGAAGAGCGATAGAGGTAGCTACGATACGTTAGTAAGCGTGAGGGATTGGCATCTTGGCTACGCGCGCTGGTCCTCCGGGAGCTCCGGGCGAGTGGTAAAGTAGTATGAGAATCCTTTAAGACCATGGGCTTCATACAGTATTAAGTCTGTATGCTTGTATTAATACCATTTACGGGCAGGTGCGATGAAAAAGCCTTCTATAGCAGAGGAAACTTAAATTACCTATCACTTACTAATCGATTTCACTCAATATGAATGTTTGTTTAGGTCTAATGAGTTTTAGTTTGCAATATACACAGAATGTTTACTATCGCGATAAATTAGGTTTACTAGCATTTAGGTATGTTACTTTTGATCGTTTTGCTAGGTAGTTTAGTATAACCTCTTCGCAAATCGAAGGTCGCTCCAATATCGCTCGGACGTAATTATTTTTATAGAAATTGATAGATCGTCCCGTCCCGTTCTAATGTGAGTATTATTTTATGCGTTGTAGCATTACCTTATGTTTCTTGTAAGCTTCGGATTCATTGAGCGTCTTTCTAGCTCTATTCCTTGCACTTATCTTTCAGTTCACTGTATGTTTATGCTATTTTATAGTTGATTAAGCTGCATTTTGAAGATCTGAAAGAATCCTGTTATTAACTTCAATACGTAAAATCTTTCACACACTGGTTTGACCTAAAATCTCCTAGCGGCTAACCGGCTTATATGTATAACGTTCTTCCTTTTCAAGGATAACTGCTTATTTTTGTGAAATTTATCATAATTACTCATATTTTCCCGTTTGTTTACACTTTTTGATATATCTATTTATAAGTATCCATGGTTACATACTTTGTCGTAAATTGTCAATTTCTAAATTTTGTTACCATGCAGTTTAGGTTTTCTACATTTAAATAAGTTTGTTTGATATTTAATACTGGTACTTTGTAAATATTTAAATTTAAATTTAACAATTCTAAATTCTCGAGCTGGGGTATAAAACCCCGGTAGCCGTCTACAGAAGTCAGTCTTTCGTCAGCTCTAGTCTAGAGCAGTTTTCGAAAATTGAGGCCTGTGCGGGGTCTAGGCAGGCCCCGCACTCTCAAGCGACCTCCCTTCCTGGCCCTCTTAAAATATTCTCCTGAGAATTAAATCTACGAGGAAGCTATCCTACTGCTGCTTGTCGGCTTTACTGACATCTACGAGTATCTTCAATTGACGGCACTCGGCGCAGGCGAATCAACGCCGCCCGAGGTTCTCTACGCCTGACGAACATCGGGCCTGAAGACATCACTTCTGGTGTCCCATTTCGGTGCAGGCGTACATACGCCGCCCGAAACTACCTTCACCTGCTAATACTATTCCTGGTAACCTGTCTTGGAACTCACGCCTTCCGGAACTACTTCGCCCGCTGCTGACTGACTCTTCTTCTACATCCTGCCCGAACCTACTTCAGCTTCACTCCGTACTTACCGCCATAGTGACCTTATGTTTACCGGCTGAAAATAAAGAACCCTAACCCTAACTTTCTTTCTTTTTCTTCCTTTCCTTACTCTAAGTTACGTATCCTCTTTAACGTCAGTTACGGGAGAATACGTAACGTGACAGCGTAAAGGGCAATCTGCGTCTTTTAAATAGGTCAATATGCGTAGACACCCACAAATTCCAACATACAAACTTTTACATATTTCTCCACTGGTCACATTTGAAATCAGTCAGTCGGATATTTCGTCAAACAAGTATTTGTATTTTGTGAAATCCGTAACCATTTTATCCAAGGACCAGAATGTGTATTTTTATATTAGACGCAAAACGAGCTCACACTTTGCGGGATTTTTTATTAACTTCGTGAAAACTGTAGGAATTTTGAATCTACGGTGTATAAAATAAAAAAATTGCTCATAGAAATGTTACTAGACATTCCAGCAGTTAATTCAATTACCTCCGTAATTATTTGATCTCATTTAACGGCTCTTTCGGCATTTTATGTCTCTTTTTTATGACCAGTCCTGAGGAAAATCCTACTTTAACAGACTTCAAATGAACTTAGCGAAACAAATGAAGTATTTATTCGTATTTTATTAAACAAAAGATTTTAGTAATTTATTCAACGCTAAATATTCTCGAACTGGTACATCGGTTTCTCGCTTCATGTTGAAAATTTCAGAGGCGTAACGACAACCTGTCGTGATTAGTGCAAAGATGCCCACGACAACGTGTCGTGATCAGCGCTGAATGGGTTAGCTAACTTCTGTAATCTTGGCTTTTGCGTTCGTGTATCAGATTGTGTAGTAAATAATAAAATGCTCTTAAACATTTGCACCATATTCAAAATTGATGATTGAATATCATATGATTGCAGCATTTATATTTGAAATATGGTCCATTTTGTTATCTAACCTTTTCTCGAAATAACACTGAACGAGGTGAAAGTCAAAATGCCAACACTGAGATGATATAGTGCGCTTCTAGTAATTAACTGGCGTAGGATGCGACACAAATTACGCGACATCGCCTCTAATTGCGTTGTGATCGCCGAACTGACTACTAGGCTCGTACTTGGGGTCGCGTTATTCTGAGTAGGAAAAACAATATATTTAACGTTTTTGGATTAACTCTTTTTTTTGTCTCTGTTCAACATATAATATTTTCTCAAAGGGCAAACAAAGAACTCGTCGCTATTATTAGGATTAAAATCATCAAGGAAGTTGTAACTCTAAATGCGTTGTAAGTGGCGTATTTTGAAAACCTGAAAAGATGTTGTCAATTTTTGTTTCAGCCAGTCTTTCTCCGGGACCGCGGGGGCACTGACGCCCTCGTAGTTTAGTTTTACGCAATTAAGTTATAATAATATTAAAAAATCTTATTATAAAATGCAAATAATCACTTACAATGCCAAATATAAAAATAGAATACGCATATTTCATGCGATGGCATTATACGCCTCCACTGTTGAATTCCAAGTAAATAACATTTTACGGCTTAAATGTCAAAATACGCAGATATTCCGCTGCCCTGGTGATATACTGGGCCCTCTAGTAATTAACGCCACTACGCCATGTTAGCTGACGCCACGCTGGCGTGCGACGCGACACAAATTACGCGACATCGCCTCTAATTGCGTTGCGGTCGCCGAACTGACCAGAGTCCTATTCTAATTTGACACAAAAATTATTCACTTATGATACGCTTTTCACACGATTCTCATTGTTGCCTCGCATCAATGAATAGGAGTAAAACGGAGTGCTATTGAGATTTTAAACCCTCGTTTTGATATAATTTACGGTTTCGTGAGTCATACTGATATGATTTTTTTTTATTAATTATTAATATCTTTGTATGAGTACCTGTAACAGAAGCTTTTTTGAGCTCACTGCGGGACTTAGTCAATTTGATTCCCTTCGTAAATGTATGGGAAATGCAACATAAACGTTCGTATCTTTTGATTGCGTTGACGTAAAAGCTTGATTTTTCCACAGCTTCAAGAGACTGTAGACAATGTGTTTGTAGTAATAATTTCAACTTGCTATCTCTACGCGTTCCCGAGATAAAGGGTCTTGACAGACAGACGGACGGACGGACAACAAAGTGATCCTATAAGGGTTCCCTAAACCAACTAAACCAATATCACAGACACCTTCACCACAAATACTGGGACAACCTGGTGACATGTAGATAAACCAAAGAAGTTTTACCAGAGTTAAACCACAAGTTCACGAAAACCCTACTCAGGACACCCAGACACCAACTCCGGAAAATAGTAGGGCTAATCACAGGACACAATACACTAAACAAACACCTATATAACATGGGTATAACAGATAGTCCCATGTGCAGAGCCTGCATGGGAAATGAGAACACAGCAAAACATATTCTCTTAGACTGCAAACAGGTAGAAGAATACAGGAGTAGGTATTTGGGGACTCCAAACACACTAAAGGAGGCATTTAGCAAAAGTTTCCCCTCGTTCGAGCTCTAAAATTTCTGAACGCGCTTCTGTTATGGGCGCCTGAAAGTGATTTGTTTGCGAGTCGATGGGCAAGTGTGTGTAGCGTCTGTCTGAAGTATTGCGAGATGATGGACGGCAGTGCTGTTTTATAAAACTGTATTTGTAAAGTGTTGTCTTTTGTACCTACTCTAGTATCTAAGTCTGAATTGTACAGTTATTTGGTCTATTCTGTTATACTGTATAAATTATGTTTGAATAAATAAAATAAAAATGTTGCAACCTAAAACCGATGCTTGGTTTCGTTGAGGAGCATGGGTGGTTGGAATAGGGCTACCTCGTTAGCACGCAAAAAAGGCACAATGGATGTCTAGTTGCGGAAAAAGGCCCAGGAAAACCAAGGGTTCCCTTTTTTACTTTGACGGTACGAAACCCTAAAAACTGGAAATCCCAGCTTTATTCTTATTTGTGGTTGCAACTTTTTCAAATATCACATATCTGGCGCAAGTTGCAAGTGAGAATGTCCCCGGTGTAGCCGCAATACAAGTTTTACAAATTGAACACTTGCTGCTAGTTTCAACAGAGATACAAATACAGCTGGCTCACTCGTTATCAATATCATATACACAATAACGGTCTCCTAGCCTTTAGTAGTGACCCTGCGTACAAAGCAGGAGGCCCTGGGTTCGAATCCTGGTCAGGGCATTTATTTGTGTTTAACACGAATATTTTTTCCTGAGTTATGTATATTTATCTATCGATTATATATATCATCGTCTAGTACCCACAACACAAGCCTTATTGAGCTTACTGTGGGATTAGGTCGATTTGTGTAAGATTGTTCCACAATAACAATTTATTTATTACTAAGTATCATGTCGCATTTTGAACGAGAGAGGGACGAATTTCTTGGTGAAGAATTTTTAACAAATTTATTGTCACGAGATCTATTAGTGATTTTAAGAATTGTCGGTAGTTTTTGACATTTGTGACATATTTCGTGTTTCTTGGGACAAATGTCAAGAGCTCTTCACAAAAGTATTTGTTTTTAATGGTACTTTCTACGAAAATGACTTACTCCACCTAAAGGCATTGAACTGGCATACTTTTCAGCTGTTGTGTGGCCCAGGTGATATAAAATTGCATTGTTTTTTGATTAAATCGAAATGCCTGTCTCTTAACCATATGAAAACGAGTGCTGTAAAGGGTTCGAAACGTTGAAAAAACAAATATTAACGCATGCTGTTATATTTGTTTAATTTCAATGAATACCAATGCAAAAGGCAAAAGCAAATGAGCGCGCGGGCCACGCTCAGCAGGGGCCGCTCGCCTCGGTCTACTACAGTACGCTTTTTCCAGCAGATGATCAGGGTGCGTAGCCAAGATGCCAATCGCTCACGCTCAGTCGCTAACGAAACGCAACTGTCATTGTCACACTAATAAGGAAGAGTGATAGAGAAAGGTAGCTACGATACGTTAAAACGCGTGAACGATTGGCATCTTGGCTACGCACGCTGGAGTTTTAGGTTTTTTTCGAGAGATATGCTACTTATGTTCATACACTTTGCCAAAAGCCAGCTCCAGCTTGATGTTCGCCTTTTACACCGTTACAAAGAATTATCCGGCCCGCTTGAGAAATAAAATTCTATATTAAAAAGGTTTGCCGTGCCTCGAATAAAGGCTTTTCTTATGCTACAAATATTTTAATATGTTATTTGATTCTAAAATTAAATGTGGCGTTCTCTTTGATAAATATTTAAAAATAAATAACATAAGTTTCGTTTGAAACTGATTAGTTGGTTGAGTGGCACTGGTTCGAGTGGCGAGGCCTCAAAATGTCATGAACACAGTGGCGATAAATTCGTTTTAAAGTGCTTTATTTCTATAAACGCGGTAACTGAAGACAATGTGAACATAAAATTTAACTAAAGGTAGTAAAGTGCGAATATTTGACTGGTCACGTGCCATCACGTGATTCTTTAGAAATTGACAGATTTTACCGTCCCGTCCCGTCCCGTCCCGTGCTAGCGTAAGTCATCCTTTGAGAGGAGTTTTTGTAGTTTAGGTTTATTTCGTTTAATTATCTTATAATTAAGTTTTATACATATTATTCTTATTAAATACATAGTATATTTTTTAAGCTTACAATTTCATGGTCATTTACATATTAATTAGGTAGTCTTTAAAACGAAATATTTACCATGTATATTTATATTTGTTCTTGTAAGCTCCCGACATGTGTCTCATAAGATATATAAATGGTAAATATCTCGTTTTAAATAGTAATTAAAAATACACACTTTTATGATTATCCATTGTAGTCGGTTTTCTTCAAAAAAAAATCTATTGGTATCTGATTTTCGATCTTACAAGAGTTACTTACCTCAATTTATCATCTCTCATTTATCACATTCAATCTTACCAATTTATATTTATCTTCATTACCAAGTTTCCTAATGGGTCAAATCGTTTGAAGTTCCCAACTCGACTTAATTGTTGTTCAAATAAAGTTACTCAAATTAAGATAACAGCTCCTCCGAGAGATGCTTCGGTTTAGGACACGATTTAAGCAAAAGTGTTCCTTATTTTTACAATAGGCTAAACAAGAAAAAAATACTTATTAGTCCGTCTGTTGACTTATTAACAAATATTCGACACGTACTTTTTAATTTGCTCGTCAACACAGGACAAGAAAATACAAATTATAAAGCAATTCAAAATTTAAACCAAATAAATATTATTTCTGACTTAAAATCCAAAATCATTATTTAAAATGCATTCTACCGGCTAATAGGAAGAAATTGTTATAATTTACAATGATTTAATTATTCTTGCATGTGTTTAAAATTTAAATTTATCCGCTGCTACCAAGGAATTTGTGCGAATAATTTTATAAGCTGATAATTATGGTTCCGTAAATTGACAATTCATGCGAATTTGTCACGAGTTACAAGCTCATTAGTAAAATTCCAACTCCATTCCAATTTCAACCAATTATACCAGCAATCGATATTTGTATATGAATCTCTTTTTAAAGGAATTGAATATTTCGAGAATACTTATTATATTATTGACAACTAACGTAACGCCTAGGCCTCCTAGCCTAGCAGAGCTGGTAGTGGCGCTGCCTTCGAAGCAGGAGGTCCCGGGTTCAAATCCTGGTCAGGGCATTTATTTGTGTGTTTATCACGAATATTTGTTCCTGAGTTATGGATGTTTTCTATGTAAGTATTTATATGTATCTATCTTTTATATTATATCGTCGTCTAGTACCCACAACACAAGCCCTTCTTGGGCTTACCGTGGGACTAGGGCGATTTGTGTAAGATTGTCCCGCAAATATTTATTTATTTATTTATTGACGATTATGAGCGTTCTGAAAATGTTATGGAAAGTAATTTAACGGTCGGGCCATTTTTAAATTTCATTAAGTATTTTTCATGGCATTTGAGACGACTGGGTGTAAGGGATCGGAGGCTATTGTCTTCATCAAGGAAGTGGGACGTCGAAACTGGACGCAGTCAGCCGTGCGATCGATCGATGTGGCATTCCCCGAGGGAGGCCTATGTCCAGCAGAGAGAGTATGTTCTTTAAACGTACAATTTATTTTATATTGCAGAATAATATACATCATGACAGTAAAACCAAGGCACTGTAGTTCAACATGCAAGGTAGCATAACTTAATTGAAACAGCACATATGCACAATAAATCAGTCAAACGTCTCAGTCACGCCAGACATGTTCGACAAACATTTGGCCAATGGTCTGTAGCAATATCAGCCTCTGGTTCCATGACAGAAGCGAGTTGATCAGCCGAAGGTCCACATAGCTGGAGAGATATGCGCGACGGAGCGAGAGTTTTTGGCACGAATGGAATAGCAAACCTCGCAATTCGTACTAGAGTCAGTCTCTGCTAAGTTTCCTAGATTTTGATAGCACAGAATGTGGAAGTGTTAAGTAAACGTCATAAATTCATAGAAGTTTGACATTTAAAATAACACTTTCAAGTTTGACAGTTCATTTGCTGAGAAAAGATAACGTGGTTTGATTCTACCAAATCAAGACAGTATGTGTCGCCCCGTGGGATACTACAGCGTTAGCGTATCGAGAGGTTAAAATATAAATGTAGGCGGATGATAATTTATTTATATACATGGGAAACATAATTTGAACTCTCGTTACGTTAACGCGATCGAGAAGTAAATAACCTTGCAACCGAAATGGTCGCGTCCTGTGTTTTCAGAGGAATTTCCCCCCGCGGATGTTCGGCTGTGGAATGAGCTCCCTGCCGAGGTTTTCCTGACAGATAGTATGAGGTTCTTCAAACAAGGAGTGAACAAGATTTTAATGGGTTGGCAACGCGCTTGTGACTCCCTGGAGATGCAGGCGTCCATACGCTACGGTGACCACTTTCCATCACGCGGGCCGTGTGCTTGTTTGCCACCATCGTGGTATATAAAAAAAAATCTAATAAATCGAGTTATAAATTATAATAGGCCTGTATTATTGGCCTATTTGATATATTTGCCATCCCCAAGTGTGAATATCTTGTTTATGTTGTTCAAAACAACAACGAATATTCGGACGAACACGGCCAATATGCAACGTAACTCTGAAGTGCCACCATAATGAAATCGCTATGCGTTTCACCTCGCTATTTTCATGCCAACATTCCCCGCATTACACTTAAACAGCCCAGAGCGCTAAAACTCACACATACCTGACCCTTTTTGGAGCCACTGGCTTTTACATATTACCTTCTAAACCTCCAAAAGAGCCTATGTGGCTTGATATACTCGTCTTTCTATCGCCTTTTGGAGTTTAAATGCCTAGATGAGCGAGGAAGGAATTTTAATTGACGTCTTAAAGCCTTCGCTCGGAGGCGAGAAGATTAACATACGTTACTGAGATTGCGAGATATTGGAGTTTGTAAGGTAAAGTAGTAAGTAGCTGGTAGTACAGATTATATAATAGTAGTTTATGCAACAGTGATATAATAAGAACCAATTATGAGCTTTTGCATACCCTAGTTTTATTACGACAGCTAAAATAGCGAAAAGAAAAAATTTATAATATATAATAATAATATAAGCCATTTATTTCCAATTATAGAACATTCATTAAACATAGACAATAATTACAAAAATAGTTTTTATTGGACTGTCCATTTCTGAACATAGGCCTCCTCCATTTTTAGCCATTGTTGCCGATTTTTAGCAGCGCGGGTCCATGTGGCCCCCGCCACGGCGTGTATGTCGTCGCGCCAGCGGCGTCTCGGGTGGCCCCTAGGGCGATCAGTGTCAACTCGTGGAGACCAGTATAATATTTTTTCGCTCCATCTCCTGTCTGTTGTTCTCACTGTATGCCCAGCCCATCTCCATTTAAGCCGACACGCCATTTTAGCGGCATCGATGATTTTCGTTTTGTTGCGGATTTCTGTGTTTCTTACTCTATCTTTTAGTCTAATTCCTAGCATGCTTCGTTCGGCCTTTCTTTGAAATATATTTATTTTGCGTAGGATTTGCTTTGTTAAAGGCCAGGTTTGACATCCATATAGTAGAGTAGGGGTTACAACTGAGTCCATAACTTTTTTCTTCAAGTGTATGCTCATTTTAGATTTATTTATTTATTTATTTTTATTTTATTTTATTTCAACGGAAAACTTACAGCTAAGTTAACAAGAAAGGTAGTGACATAGAAACAGTAAGCCAATTACAAGTTTCCACAGATAGAAACAACTAATTGTATGTGTTTAAATATATGTTTGTGTGACCAGTATGCGCTCCATGCCTTTTTTATTCGCTTCTCTACCTCAGAGATTGGAAATTGATTTTCAAAGGAGATATCTTGGCCGAGATAGGTATATTGCGTGGTATACTGGATAATTTTCGAGTTAACGATTATTGGCTCTTGTTCGCTGTTAGTCATAACACAAGTCTTTTCCGGATTCATCTCTAGGCCGCATAGTTGGCTCTCATGATTAAGTGTGTTCAGCATGTAGTCGAGATCTTTGTGGTTCTCCGCCAGTAGAACTATGTCATCTGCGAAGCGTAAATGATTCAGGCGCTCCCCGTTAATGTTTAAGCCGCAGTTTGACCAATCTAGTTTTCTAAAGATGTCTTCTAGTAGCGCGGTAAACAAATTGGGTGAAATTGGATCTCCTTGTCTCACACCGCGTTGGACATCGAATTCATTTCCGTCTCTTTCCAGCTTTACAAATGCCTTGCTCCGTGTGTAAATCTCTTTCATTATATTAATGTATTTTTTTTCGATTCCTTGTTTTTCTAGTGCATTCCACAGAGCTGTATGGGATATGGTATCGAAGGCTTTTGAGTAATCTACGTATGCTATATATATGTTCTTTCTATATTCTTTATATTTTTCTATTACTTGCCTTAATGTAAAGATATGATCAATTGTTGAGAAATTGTGTCGAAAGCCCGCCTGCTCTACCGGTTGTTGAAGCTCTAAGGATTGAAGCATTCTGTTGCGTATCAGGCTCGTAAATAGTTTGTAGATGCTCTGAAGAAGGCTGATAGGTCTGTAGTTACTTATCTGAAAAGGGTCGCCTTTTTTATATATTAGGGTGATTACAGATGTCTCCCATTGCTCGGGGATTATTTCTTTATCTATAATTTCATTAAATAATGTTGTTAGCACAGGTGTAAGCGGTTCCTTAATAGCTTTTAAAATATCGTTCGTTATCCCGTCACCGCCTGGGCTTTTCATTCCTTTCAGTGAGTCAATAGCGTGGCATATTTCGCTCGGTAGCAGGGGCGGGACGCTACATGGTTTTTTTTGTTGTTGGGATAGTATTGTAGAGCATTGCGTATTGGACTTATAAAGCTCTTGGTAGTAAGTAGATGCTATTTTTATTACGTCTGTTCTGTTGTTGCGTTTTTGTCCCGTATCGTCTTTTAATGATGGAATCCATTTTTTGTGGTCTTTCAGTCGTTTGAGGCCCCGTTTTGCCGAACCTCTTTTAACAAGCTCTTCTTCCACTATTTCCATATTGTACTTTGCTTTCGCGCTTTTCAGTTTTTTCCTAATTTTATGGTGTAAGTTTCGAAGTCGCTTTTTTTCAACGTCTGTTTTCAAGGGTTTGTTTTTTAAAGCTGTTCTTTCTTCTATTAATTTTATGATGTCGTGTGATAGGATAGCGTCGCTTCTCGGTTTCTTAGACTTAGGAAGCTTTGCTACGGAACTTTTTATGCTTTTTACTATATTTGAGAGGGATTCTTGAACATTTGTGTAATTCATTGACTGCACGGCTTCCGAAAAAATGTTTTTCATTGATTCTTTTTCGAGGTTGTCAAATCCTGTGTTCTTAGTTTTAAATTGTTTTCTTGATTTTTTAGGTTTATATTGAAGCAAGTAAGTCGCTCTTACCAGCCTGTGGTCTGTAGGGTGGGATGTATTAATGACCTCTACATTTGCGATAGCTCTGATGTTATTTTTTCTCGTTATTATGAAGTCTATTTCATTGAGGTGCGCTCCATTTGGTGATTGCCAGGTCCATCGTTGATTAGGTTTTTTCTTAAAATGTGAGTTCATTATGTAGAGTTCCTTTTCCTCGCAGAAATCGATTAAAATTTTACCTCTTTCATTTCGCGTCCCGTATCCCCATTTTCCCATACATAAAGTGTCGTCGGCTGTTGGCAGACCGATCTTAGCGTTCAAATCTCCCATCAAAATTGTATTTGGATAAGTGTCTTCCAAACTGAGGCTAACGTAAGAAAAAATTTAGACAGGTTTTTATTTTTTAAAGATGCCATTTGAATGAGCTATTCGAGCACCATGTTTAACCGCACATAGAACCATAGAATTTGTTTTTTTAATGTCGCAAGTATCTAGTGTTCATTGGCTGTATGTATTTTTTCCTTTGTCAGTTAAGTGTTAGTACGCAAATTTAAAAAGTTAGAGCAGCGGACAATAATGTTTTGTTCATACGTACGCCATACATTTACACGGCCTAAGGCCAAGAAGTAAATGTGGGGAGCCATAAACAAGAAACTTCATGTCTTCATTTTGTGACAATAATGCGTTGCCATTCTATTTCTCAAGGACTTAAGTAGTTGTTACAATAAGGATAGACTGGGGTGAATCGGGTCACAAGGTAAATTGGATCAAAATAAAATGTATTTCAAATTTTATAGATTGCAATGCCTGGCAATTAGCATTTTGTAATGGCTCTGTTCTCGCCGCAGGCTGTCATAGCTTCTGCCCTTCGGCCACCAAATCGATCTCTCATTATTGTCCATGAATCTTATTTTGACTAGCAGACCTAGTGGACTACGGTTACCAAAATTTAACTTTCTTCTGTCAGTTTTACATTCACTCAATCAATATTGAACGTAAATCCAAACATTAGAATCAGTTAAAAGCATTGCTGGCTTGCGGCTGGTATGGGTCTGATTGATGGCTTGTCTGCAGAATGGGGTTTGATAGTGATGTATTGCTGGCGGGCCAGAAAACATGGTTAAATAATGCACTAATTTACATTTACATTTCTGCAGGCTTAGCTACCGATTCCCTTCTAGTTAGTATAAAATAAATAATAAATAAATAAAATCGTTCTTTATTTAGGTATTGACCCATCCTTTACATTTAAATTATAGTTAAAAATTAAAACTAACATTAAAACTAAAAACTTATAACTAATTAAAAACAAAATTCAAAATAATTTAAATTAAATAGAAAATTTACAATACAATATAATTTAATTTAATTCAATATTTATTCATTTATTAATGTCATTAGTAGGCAATCAGGGACACCTTACTCCTTGCATAACAATTCGTGAAAATTTCTTTAACAATGCTGTTTGTCGATTCGCTCACTCTTCTGACAAAGGACCAGTGCCTTTTACGCATTAAAACGCAGAAGTCGTGAGAACTGAGAGGAGATCCGTAGAGGAACTAAAGTCACTGACATAGCCCTCCGGATTAGCAAGCTGAAGTGGCAACAGGCAGGCCGCATTGCACGCAGAACAGATGGCAAATGGGGTCGAAAAGTGCTCGGGTGGAGACCACGGCTTGGCAAACGCCGCATAGGACGTTGACAGATGGACAGATGACCTTATGAAGATCGCCGGGAGACGCTCGATGCACGTCGCTTCCAACCGGTACATATGGAGGTCCAGAGGGGAGGCCTATGTTCAGCAGAGGACGTCTTATGACTGATATGATGATGATGATGATCTAGCTTCGAATGTAATGACATGGAGTTGGTCTTTGTTATCGCCTGGCGGTGTGATCGACTATATTTAACCCACCGCTGAACTGCTGCCAGGCGCCCAGATTAATTAATAATGGTAGTATGGCACCCACAGTACGAACAAGAGGGTTTTTGTTGTTTTATAAATTGTACACTACACCTATTTCCGAGGCCTAGCCCTTAGAGCAATATTCCCTACCCTCGTCAGCTTATAATTGCCAGGATTAATAAAACAGGATGTACACTCAGATGCAGAGTTAAGCGAACCTGCATACAAACTTTCTATGCAGGGTTACTAGTTAAGCTCTGCAGCTGTACTACGCATCCGAAGACAGATCTCGAAGTTTGAATTTATTCACTGGCTTCTATTAAAAATGGAATTTAAAAAAAAACGAACAAGTGCGAGTCGATTTAAAAAAAAATATACGTTCAATATTGTATGTTTCCGGTAATGTTTATGATAATAATTATTATGGTTGTTCAGTAAAACATATTTTTTCCTTCATAAACTCCGGAGATAAAGGAAGGGAATTGTATTTTATTACATTTTCGTTTATAAATCAAATATTTTTCATACAAACGAAATAAAATTTTAAAATGTTATATAATGTGCAAATCTAGCCCTTTTAACTTATAAACTTTTAAGCTTAGGCCCTCTTTTATCGGTCGTTTTTCATTGAAAATAAATTAAAATGCATGATAAATCTTCTCTCAATTCGTCTGCGTTAATTGTGTTTATAACTATTCCCAATTTCAAATCGGTAGCTTAAGTAGTTTTCGAGATATAACTATGTGACAGACAGACTCGCACAACAAGGGTTCCTTCTTTACCATTTTGGTACGGAACGGTTGTCTGTTTCATTTCACATTACCTGATTTGAGCTGTATTTGATGAATCAAATAGTATTAGTATTCCCATAGTAACATCGCTCGCTTTTACCTTGCTCGATACTAGATACTCGCTGGTCGCTGTCTGCCTGGCCGCACCCTCGTCAGTTGATAATTGCCAGGATTAATCAAACAGATGTACTCCCTTCCATCGTTCATAGTAATCTTCTATCCTTAGCTGTACTTAGAAAATAAATTATTTACGGTCTTTGCGATAAAATAAACCAATATTTATTTAGGATGATATTAATACATTTTAGCAATGCAGTATAATAAGGCAAATAGACGAACCGAAATGGTTTGCTGTTTGCAAAAACAAGATATGGTGCGTATTTAATAATAATTAAAACTGGCTATTAAATACTCTAGGTCCCAGATAAACCATTCCTATAGGATATACCGCACTTGAGGCAATTTAAGCTTACTTAAAAGTACCTAACATATTTTTTTCTACTCCAGCACTTGTATCTGTCAATTAGATTGACAGCGATATTAAAAAGTCTACATTATAACGTTGTCTATGGAATTCCATAAGTACACAGCTCCTATGGATTTTCATACAATATATGAGCACTGTTGTTGTTTCTTTTCATTTCTGTAGTAGGCACAATATCTTCCCTATTCTGCCACTTTTCTAGATTTTGCTTTTTACGCTATTTTTGAGGTGTCGTAGAAAAACTAGCGTATGCAACAGCTCATAATTGGTTCTTAAAACTTGAGGGTCTCCGTTACACCCGACACTGAAGTTGAGTTTTGTAATAAATTAATAGACCCGTATTATACCACTGTTGCATAATAGTAGTTTATGTGATTGTATATAATGAAAGGCATTAAAACTCGAGGGTGGGTTTATGAAACGAGGCGTCAGCCGAGTTTCATAATAACATCACGGGGCCCACGGAGCAAAGCTTGCCCCTTTAGCTGTCAACACAGCGAATCCTCCTTTTTTTTAAAGGGTCGGCGACGCGCATGTAACACCCCTGGAGTTGCAGGCGTCCATTGGCTACGGTGCCCGCTTGCCATCAGGCGGGCCGTATGCTTGTTTGTCACCGTCGTAGTATTAAAAAAAAGGTCGTAAATGCGGCCACGTTGCCATACTAAATTACAACGGGGCTTCATATCAGTAGTGACCGCAAGTTATCTTATATGCTCCGCTTACATAGTTAATGATGTGGTCTGTACCTCTGGGTGCCATTGCGTTTTCCCGTTTCAGCCGCAAGAGCTGCATTTGCAAGCAAAACATTGCATTCATAACTCGTTTCCGCGTTAACAGCGTATTCATTTTATGATTTACCAAAAGCCTTAATGAATTCCACGTTTAGTTAATCAATGTTAACGACGTGATTCTGTTAAACTGCGGCCGTTAGCCTCTCGTTAACTTCAACGGGTTGTTCATACAAAGTAACGGATCGCTGTTTACATTTTTCGTTGAACTCTATTGCCTAGGTAGTATGGGTGATGGATATTCAAGAGGACTAGCATGAACGCTTGAATTTTGTAATTGGCATCATTTCAAATTGACATGTTGAAATAAGTGCATAGTTTTTTTTTATACTACAACGGTGACAAACAAGCAAACAGCCCTCCTGATGGTAAGCGGTCACCGTAGATAATGGACGCCTGCAACTCCAGGGGTGTTACATGCGCGTTGCCGACCCTTTAAAAAAAGGAGGATTCGCTGTGTTTTGACAGTTAAAGGGGAAAACTTTGCTCCGTGGGTCCCCAACTGTCAACACAGTGAATCCTCTTGGAGCTCCGGCGACCTTTCTCACCAACAGAAACACAACACTATGAGTAGGGTCTAGTGTTATTAAACTGCGGTTTTCTGTAAGGTGGAGGAACTTCCCCAGGTGGGCTCTGTTCCATGCCAATTGCGCTACCGACGGACACCAGCCATTGACCTATTAAAAGGATACACACACAAAGCAGTACAAAAACGTCAACAAATGTGGGATCGGTGTGGTTTCGCTTCGCTTTAAATTCAAATGTCAGTAACGTCAAGAAACAAACAGTTAATCTATCGGAGTGTTGTTGGTGAGCGGTGCAACGAGTTCGCCTAACAATCGCCCACGTATACTTTCCTATGAAAAATCTCTATGCTTCTCTAAATTATCACCGAAACCATTTCGCCGAATATCTTTTCAATTTCACTTCGCCGATAGAACCGTTGCCAAATGTACGTTTTGCATTTCGCCTGTTATCACAATCCAATCTGACCTATTTTAGGTTTTGGAAATATGCATGTTTGTGTTTTTTTTTGTATCTATTAAATTACACCCGTTACTTGTGCACCTTCTACTGTTTCTTTCTGTTACATTTGCGCCACTACCCTAAGGTTGTCTGGAAGAGATCGCTTTTAGCGATAAGATGTTGTTTACTTCTGATTTTGTGTATGATGTATATATTTCTGTTGTAATATTTTATAATTGACCCAAACTGGCCGAGAAGTTCCGTGAGTCATTCTTTAACTTTTAAGCCTTCTTGAGTGTACTGCGGGATTTTGTCAATTTGAGAAAGAATGTCCTATAATATTTTTTACATTTATTTCACCTATTATTTTTTAAGCAAAAACGTCTGCAAACCGGTCCCAAATATCGCAGAATGAAACGGAAAGTGGAAACATGACCTCGAACGGTACTCCCGATTGAGTATTAACTGCCGATTAAGAAGTATTGTTAGATAATGCTAAGCGTCCCCTTAGACAAGGAATATGGTGAAGAAATTCGGGGCCACGAGTGTGGTCTCGGTACCTCGGTTGGACGAGCGATGATGAGCTGGTGGGTTTTGAGATACAAAAAACTATTGAAGATATAAACACTATTTATTTTACATTTTCTCAAAATACTCTCCATCGTTCTTTATACAAAGTTCCATTCGTCTAAACCAACTTTGGAAACACTTTTGCCAGTCTAGATCGGATAGGTCAGAAATCGCTCCTTCATAGGCAGCCACAGCTTCTTCGGCACTCGAAAAAAACTTGCCTTTTATTTTTTCTTTCACTGTTGGGAACAAAAAGAAATCGCAGGGAGCCAAGTCAGGGCTGTAGGGTGGATGAGGCAAGGTTTCAACCCCAGTTTCTGCAATAAACACCTTGTTCTGAGGGACGTATGTGAAGAGGTGTTGTCGTGATGCAGCATGATTCCCCGAAGTCCAGCCTTTGGTCTCCTCTCCCGCACTGCTTGGAAAACTTGCGGCAATGCTACTGTAGGTAGTGTACAATTCCGAGTTAACAGACCTATGATTTTCCAGCAATGAAGTCGACAGATATCCCCCCCGAGAAAAAAAACTAGCCACCATTTTTTTACCTACGTTTCGAGTTCTTTGTAATTTTGTTGGTAACTTGCCCTCTGAGAACACCCATACTGACTACTGCCGCTTACTTTCCGGATCATATTGATAAATCCATGTTTCGTCACCAGTAATGATTTCAGAAACACGTCTCGATGTTCCGTTTTCGAATTTTAAACGCATTTAATGACACCAATCCACACGAGCCTGTTCCTTACTCCAAGATACCCCGAACTAATGCCTAGGATCTTCGTGGGTCTTCTCGCACTAACATTTCAGTAGTCCATACGTTTTCTGCAGTTGCTGTTTGAGGGCGACCACTTCTGTGTTCATCTTCGAGGTTGGTTTTGCCCCTTTTAAATTCACTAAACCATCTAAAAACAATTGCCCGGGATGGAGCAGAGTCTCCTAATGCCGATTGTAATCGCTGCAAAGTCAGTTGTTCGGTTAAACCAAATTTAAAATCGTAATATATCATAGCACGAAAATGTTCGCGGTTCAGCTCCATCGTTTCAAAGAAAACCCACGGAAAACGTTGTAGCAAAACAACTGGAACTAATCTATTTTTGAAATTAGAGTGTACTGGATACTAGTGTTCTATTTTTAAATAAATTTGCTTTTTAAAAACATATAACATGGGTGCGTTCCATTATCAAATTTCGAGCATCTCAAAATTTATCGAGTGAGCTACGTATCTCAGAATCGCAGGTCTGTGTTTCGCCCAAGGTAATTCTATAAAGTCGGATGAAGCTGTGAAAGATTGAAAAGTTAGCACAATTAAATAGTTGAGTGCTTTCGCTTGCGGGCATGAGGCGACTTATTTAAACTTTGTAAAACTAGGCGAAGTATTGAAACTAAGTATGAAAAAGTTTTAACGTTGTTTAAAACACTTGCTAGAGAGATAAAAGAGAAATAGAAACAGACAAACAGTTTTTCGCAACTCATCTACGAATTATCATTTAATTTTTGCCAATTTAAATTTTTAAGAGAGGTATGTGCACTGCGGAAGCATATTGTTTATGAAATGAAATGAAATGAAATCGTTTATTTCGGAAATTGATCCATATTATGTTAGTAAATCTTATTCTAATTTAAATAACTATTGTTAGTGGAATATATAATTGGAATTGGAATGAACGTGTACAGACATCCATTGAGGTAAGACGGGGCTGTCCATCCTCCCAGTTATAACCTTCAGGAGTGAGTTGGTGCTACCCCAAATGCGCTCGCTCAGGAACGCCACCCGCTGGCGCAACACGGCTTGAAACCCGTCAGTTCTCCGTTCTGCGAACATCCCCGACGCGCTGCAGCGCCAAGGCAGCCCCAACAACCCCCTGAAGGCGTTGTTGTACTGGACGCGCAGAGCACTGTGGGCTCTTTTGGTGTAGTCGGTCCACAGGTTGCACGTGTATAGGGTTTGACAGTATGATTTAAATAAAGTTATTTTCACCTCAGTAGAACAGCGTGCAAACCTGCGGGACAGCATGTTACACCTTACCGACAGTGCTCTGCGCTCCCTTTCCATGTCAGCATCGTCTTTTAAAGTATCTGTGACCCAGTGACCCAAGTATTTAAATTTTGTAACTGTGGGAAGAGGAGAACCGCTGAGAATTACTGGTGGAATGGGATACGTTTTAGTGCCAGACTTGAACAGTAGTACCTCACTCTTCCTCACATTGTATTTGAGTCCATGGGCCACAGCATACCTTTCACATATCGAAAGCAACTTTCTAAGGCCATTGATTGAGGGGCTCAGCAACACCATGTCGTCTGCATAACTTATGTTGTTAACAAAACAACCGTCTACCGAGCATCCGACACCCGCGCTGCTGAGCTCCTCAATCAGGCCGTTAACGTACACGTTGAATAGCGTGGGAGACGTCAAACCCCCCTGTCTAACTCCGCATTCCATTTTAAAGGCCTCAGAGTATTCCCCTGCCCACCGAACTACATTTGATTGATTGTCGTACCAATATTTAAACATTTTAATGACTTCAACAGGCAAACTCGTGGTTCTTCTTAACTTATCCCATAGCACTTGGTACGACACCAGGTCAAATGCCTATGCCTATGCCTATGCCTTTAGTGTGGTAGGGCACAGCACAACAAATGTCATCTCGCTCAAATCTGGAGCAGAGCCCGTCTAGGCCAGTACTTACAGAAAACCGCAGTTTAATAACACTAGACCCTACTCATAGTGTTGTGTTTCTGTTGGTGAGTATGGTCGCCAGAGCTCCAAGAGGATTCACTGTGTTGACAGCTGGGGACCCACGGAGCAAAGCTCGCCCCTTTAGCTGTCAAAACAGCGAATCCTCCTTTTTTTAAAGGGTCGGCAACGCGCATGTAACACCCCTGGAGTTGCAGGCGTTCATAGGCTACGGTGACCACTTACTATCAGGCAGGTATGCTTGTTTGTCACAATCGTAGTATAAAAAAAAATAGGTACCAGACTATTTTCGGTGAAGGAAAAGGTTGAGACGAAAACTACAGTGGGACAGTGCGGGCGAGACGATCTGTCAGTTTCTATAGAAAGAATCACGTGATAGCTCGGAACCCTCAGAGGTCACGTGACGTTTTCTATAGAATCTGACAGATGGACCTGATCCGGTCACGTCTCAGCCCGTTATATTGTGAGTCATCCTTTAATGTAGTAAATAATAGAGTTTTCCAACGCAAACTGACCATTTTGAGAACCATCAGTCACTACGAAATATGACGGGGAAACATTTTTCACAACTCTGCTTTCCATGTGTTCACTCACTACTGCACTGCACTTACTACTATTTACAATTAAACACTTCACTTGACAACTTATAACTCATTTATTCGAAATTCTATTTGACTATATATGTGACCGTGGGAAAATCTTAACACCGCGATGTAGCCGATGTAACAGCGCCATCTATCATGAAATTGGGCAACTAAACAAAACATTACTACATTAAACATTATCGGCCCCCAAGGACGAATTGTCCTTTATAAAGATCGATCCATGTAAACTAGTGACGTTATCAACATGGATCAAGAATCATAAAGTTAAATTGCACAGTGAAACTCAAATAGAACTAATTCTTCAATGAACTAAAAAGCATTAAACTTCTTAACATAAAATAGCTAAGGATCCAGAGGTAGAGGGCAAATTTTTGCTATTGGCCTGCGAAAAATACCATTTTTAAATTTCAACGTAAGACTCGTGTTAAACCATCTCTACCAGAATGCTTATCTATTATACGTCCTAATAACCACTTTCCGCAGGTAACTGACCCATCAATTGGCTGATCGGTGTTGCAGACTGTTTAAAACATGGAATGCATTTGTGAATTAACTTACGAACTAAATTCTTAGCACCGATTATCCAATATTTACAACGAATTCCATTCAGAGTCAGTTGAGGACCTCCGTGCAAACAATGAACGTGAGCATCATTTACAATCAAAGCAGATAAGTGACATTTCGAAGTGAGAACGATAGGTGACTTAGTATTGAAGTGCACTTTAGCATTACGTATACGTCCTGTAACTCGCATGATGTCATTTTCATCTATAAACGGAACAAGTGGGGTCAATACACTAGATTTCGGAAGCTTTTGACCTTTTCTCAGCATTTGTAATTCTTCCTGAAACCAAAACTCTTGAGAGAATCGAATACAAACGTTTGTGGCATGTCTCAATTCTTGGACTGTGAGATGCTGAGGAAAAGTTTCAGGCATTACTTTATTGTGTTTGGCATCAATACGCGCTTTACACAACTTTACAAAACGCAACAAATATGCCGTAACGCGAATCAATTTAGTCAGGGTAGAGTATCTAGCCAAATGTGCAAGTCGATCGTCACTCTCACTCGATACACCAGTGTGAAGTGCAACTATCTTACTATCTTTGCCTTTCAAATTTTCTTTGGCTTCTAATTGTATCGTTGGTATATCAAGAGAGAGAAAGCGATAGTCATCGAAGTCATTCGTTTGGTGAAGTACATTTGGTCCGCGCCACCACAACTCGCAATCTTTAAATAGGTCAGGACGAATGCCACGCGACGCAACGTCCGCAGGATTGTCTGCAGATTTGATGTGGTGCCACCGGCCACTACTTACATTATTAACAATATCAGTGACTCGATTAGCTACGTACGTTTTCCAAGTGTTAGGGTTTCTTCGAAGCCACGCCAAGACAATCATTGAGTCTGTCCACGCAAATACAGACTCCTCGGGCAATCGAAGGCTGTGCTGAACGTCTTTGAGTAACTTCGAAAGCAATACCGCGCCACACAGTTCCAAGCGAGGCACAGAGATTTGTTTCACTGGTGCCACCTTTGTTTTAGCAATGACAAGTGAAACATGGATTCCGTGGGGCGTGATAGTGTCACCTATTAGTATCCTACCTAATTATTCAATACATAGGGAGGTGCTAATGGGACGTAAATCATTAGAATTAAGTAAAAAATTAACAATTTTATTATCTTAGTAACTATTATACAAACACTAGTTGATTGTAGGTATTAATTTAGATTTAATTAGATTTAGGTAGTTATTATACTCTAGTTTAATTAGTTTAGGTTGTAGTTTAAGAGAATAGGAAAGCTAGTATTTAGAGTTGTTTTTAAGGTTATCTATTCTAGGATTAAGATTATTTATAAGGTCTAGATTTAAGAGTGGGGTCGAAGCCTAGATCATGGTCTGGTTACGAGAGGGTTGGACGGTCTTCCAGTACGATACCCCACGTCCCTCGGTCGTGCTTAGCGTGGCGGGGTCCGATTAGGTAGCCAGGAACGTGGTGAAGCAAGGAATCGACGGTTGGTCAAGGCCGACGCAGAGGCAGCGCTCTCCAGCAGTCGGGCGGTCGGAGGATGCTCCGGGCAGTAAGTTGGCCTCGAGGTCCAAGGTCAAAGGCTGGCAATATGCCGAGCCCCTACGGTGTTCCTGGAACGCGTCCAATGGTAAAATTAGGCTCGAGTTCGAAATTCGTCCTGGACTGGTAATCATCACACGCTAGCACTAGCAGGAGTGGGGATTTATTAACAAATGAGCAATCATTGAGTGTGATGGGCAGTCCAGGTACATGAAAAGCAGTGCGGTGAAATGAGAAACACATGCTGGATGGTACTTGTAAGCAAAATTAAAATTCGCGGCTGTGAATGAATTGCGCAAGCAATTCAGGCACGTAACCATAGGTTACGACAGCATGGGATTCTCATAACATTACAAAGAGAAAGCGGTGCAGTAGAAGAGTAAGCGTGATTGTAAAGATTTATTTATTTTTATTTAAGAGAACCCTTTCTTATAAATAATATTGTAGAAATACAATATTTTATTTATTCTATAAAGCTAAGCTAAGTAGCACATTTCATTATTTATAAGCAAAGGCTAACAAATTTTAAATCGGGCAAAATCATCTTGCGGAAAACCAGCATAAAGAAAAAAAATAGACAAACATAGGATAGAAGAAGTAAGCACCTTTTTTATGCAGAAAAAACCTTATACTTAATCTAAATCAATAAAACTAGAAATATTTCTACATGACTACTGATTCATATTAATTGATGAATAAATAATTCCCACAATTATTCATGTAAGCCTAATTGAAATGTAATGGTTAACCTAGAATATTCTTGCACATGGTCAATCCAGACAAAGAGAGATCAAAGGTCAACATGGCTTCTACGTACCGTTATTTCTCGGTTGCTACGTATCTATTATGTACTCGCATGAACAATACTGGCTAAGCTACTATATTAAATTTACTTACTAAGATATGATTAATGCAACACTTACCCTTTTCGGGAATAGCACTGGCTCTAGACTAAAAATATATTTAATTAACTTAAAACGGCAGCGCCGGCGCCGCGAGCGCTCCAAGGGCAAAACGTTAAATCAAATCGCGCAGCCGTGCGTTGTAACAGCGGCCGGGCGAATGCGTGGCAGGCGGCCGCGAGCGCAGGCATCGGCGGGAGCCGCGATGGAGGGGGAGGCGGCAGAGACCGGTCGGCCGTACGTGTATATATATATAAAATACCTAGCACGGCGTAGTAAATCTGTCCGTGTGTTGAAAATAAAATTGGATTTTTACGTTTAGAATAGTAAGTACAAGTTATGATATAGGTATATGTAAGTGGATAAGTATTTAAGGTTATGTTTTTACAATAGTTTAGCTTTAATTATTTAGTTTATTGTTTATACACTTTCTATTGTAAATATTTACATAATTTCAAAAGATGTTAATGTATAAGGCAACAAATAACTTGCTTTGCTTAAGGTAATAAGGACCATTCACGCTATACGTGACAGTGCCCCCTCTCTTGAGAGAAGGATTTTTCCTAATAAAAATCCGTCTAAAGTTAATTAACTGTAAGCTAGCAAGTTAAATATTGATATTCATAAAAAGAACATCAGGTTGAAGTCACTACCCGCTTCAGTCTAGAACATTCCTTCAAGGGACAGAATGCCCTTAGTGGAGGCTTGTTGTACTCATAAAATATGAAGAGTGAGCATATTAGTAACAAAAAAAAACATGCCTGTTTTAACGTACGTATACCTACAGCCCGGTCCTAGAAAGATGTTTGAACGCAGCTGCTCAGTTAGACGGCTTGTACGTCACGCTATCTGGCGGCGGTAGGGAGACGTATTCTAACCCCGTCCCTACACGGGGATTTCAAATCAGGGTGAATTAGCTTTATTTGATAATTTAAAGTCTTTTATGTGCCAGGCACCTAGATCGCGCCCTGACATATCCTCCACTATATAAACCAAAGGTGAACGCTTGGCCTTCACTCTACATTTCAGAAACTTGGGTGCGAGTTTTTTACTAAAATACGCACTCTTGTCACTTTGTAAATAATTTCGTTTGTAAACAATATCGCCGACTTGGAATTCGACGTCTTTGCGTCTAGTGTTATACCGCGCAGCATTCTTTTGGTGACTTCGCCATAAAGTAGTCTGCACGCGGTCAAACAAAACAGCTAAATGGCCGAGGTTTTCTGCGTAAGGATCTCGTGGGGCAAAAATCACTTCATTTGGGTTGTCATTGTCTATATAATGCGACCCGCATGTCACTAACTGCCGACCATACACGAGAAGTGCAGGTGTTTGTCCAGTTACCTCATTCGTGGATGTATTAATCGCGAACTGGATTTTTGGAAGGTTCACATCCCATAATCTCTGGTCTTCTCCAACAAAGGTTGATATAGCTGTGACGATAGTTTTATTGTACCTTTCGACCGTATTAATTTGGGGAGTATACTTAGGGGTGAAGTGAACGTTTGGGATTTTATACTTCTTAAATAAATTATCCATTTCTCGACTTGCAAACTGACACCCGTTGTCCAAAATAATAGTTTGAGGAACCCCGTGTACCAGGATCACGTTGTCCTCAAGTATTTTGGAAGTGGTTTCAGCCGTAGCGCGACGTAGAGGGAACATAAGACAGTATTTTGAGAAGCAACAAACTATAACTAGGATGTAGCAATTTTGTTTTCTACTTATAGGCAAGGGTCCGACCAAGTCAACTGAAATTACTTGCCAAGGCCTGCAACAGTCTTTGGGCCTACCCATTTTGCCAAGAATCCCGTGAGTAGGGTTCTTATGCGCTAGACATATCTCGCAGTTAGCGACGTAGGTTACAACATCCGCGTACATTTTGGGCCAGTAATAAGAAAGACTGACACGCTTAAAGGTTTTGAAAATGCCAAAATGACCAGCTGTAGGTTCACTATGACATTTAGCCATTGCATCGACGCGTTGTTCTAGATAGAGGACCTCCTTCCAGCTAAACTCAGAAGTAAGAGGGTTTTTGTTTTTCATATGCCGAAACAGCCTATTACCGTCTATCATATAGTTTGGGTAACTAGCTGGTGAGTTTAAGCAGCCCTTAAAGATTCCTAAATACCATTTATCCGTCGTAGCAGGTAAGGCAATAGAAGTAGTTATAGCGGATAAACTGGCTACAGGGACACATCTGGATAAAGAATCTGGTATAACGTTGTCCTTACCTTTTCTGTGCTTAATAATAGCATCAAAGGCTGATAGCCTAACACCCCATCTGGCCAAACGCCCTGTAGGGTTCGTCAAGGATAGAAACCACCTGAGCGCAGAATGGTCGGTGTAAACCGTAAAAGGCCGGCCGTTTTCGAGGTAACACCGCCAGTGCTCAAGCGCTGTTATCACGGCAAGAGCTTCCTTTTCTGTAACGCTATAATTCTTTTCCGGACCTGTGAGTGCGCGACTCATAAAGGCCACCGGGTGCTCAACCCCGTTAACGGTCTGCGAGAGCATACCGCCAACGCCATAGTTGCTAGCATCCGTATGTACCTCAAATGGGAGGCTGAAATCGGGGCATGCTAGAACCGGTGCCTGAATGAGACATTTCTTAAGGGTTTCAAAAGAAGTAGCCGCTTCTGTCGTCCACTCAAACGGAGGTGTTGTTTTCTTTGTAGAAGTTAGTTTATTAAGTGGCCCTGCTATGGTGCTGAAATTGGGAATGAAACGACGGTACCAGGAGGCTGTGCCTAAGAAACTCTTGACTTCCTTTTTGTTAGTCGGGACCGGGTAGTTTACTATGGCGGAAACCTTATCTGGATCTGTTCGTAAGCCTTGTTGATCAACTACGTAACCGAGATATTTCAAAGATTCCCTAAAGAATCTACATTTTTCGAAATTGATAGTGAGGTTTGCTTTTATAAGTTTATCTAGGACACGCCTGAGGATGGAGACATGTTCCTTGAAGGTTTCGCTTATAACAATGATGTCGTCTAGGTAACAGAAAACTTTAAGTTCAAAATCAGGCATAAAGAGGGAATCCACCAATCGCTGTTGGGTTGCCGGAGCATTAGTCAGGCCGAAGGCGGTGACATTAAACAAAAAACTTCCGCGCCCGGGCACAAAAAAAAGCAGTTTTCTCCTTATCTGGCTCGTGTATAGGTATTTGCCAAAAGGCTTTAGAGAGATCGATGCTAGATAAGAACCTAGCATTTTTCAAGTTGTCTAGGATTTCAGAGACGTAAGGCAAGCTGTAAGCATCCTTTTTAGTGACCGCATTCAGTTTACGACTATCTAGGCAAAAGCGCGGGTTACCGTCTTTCTTACCTACAACTAAGACTGGGGAACACCAAGGACTTTCACATGGAGAAATAACTCCTAAGGCCAGCATTTCATCAACCTGTTCCGTTATGATTCGTTTTTTATCAGGTGACAATCGATAGTACCTCTGCTTAATAGGCTCCGCAGTGCCAGTGTCTATGCGGTGAGTTATTAAAGATGTCTTCCCCAAGCCCTTTGCTTCAAATGAAATGTTGTTGAATCGTGCGATCACTTCATCGGCTATAAGTTTTTGTGAAGGTTCGAGGTTTTGATAAGAATGTAAATGGATTTCCTGACTAATAGAAGCGATTTTTGTTAAACTAGGTTCAGGTAGACTGAGATAAGCGATTTCATCTAGAAATTTGGGTAAAATTTGGAATTCTTTCCAAAAGTTAATGCCAAGAATGAGAGAGCTCTCTAAATTAGGTATCACATATACCTTTAACACGCGGGTTTCATTTTTGAATTTGATCGGTAAGGATACATAACCCAAACAATGTAATTTGTCTCGCCCTGCTGAAATGAAATTTGTAGTATAATCGGTTTTTAATTGTAAGTCGCGATTGTTTTTAGACAGATGCGTGTAGGTGTCATCTCTAATAAAAGTTTTAGCGGCTCCAGAATCTAAGAGGCCGTACATTTCAAGATCCGGAGTAAAAGTGACTTTAATGAACGGCCGAGGATCATCAGTGGGTTTAGAGTTGAAAATTGTTGCCACCTTGTATGTACTAAAGAAATGTCGAATAGTCACGAGCCAATTATTCCAGTCTGGATTCTCGTGTCGTGGTGTGCAACAATTTTCATCATTCAGTTTTTTGAAATAGATTCCTCTGAGGTTTCGACGGCTGCACAAGCTACTGCACCCTTTGAGGGGTTGCACCGTGGGCAATCGGGAAAACGGTAACCTTGTAGGCCACATTTAAAACAAAGTATAGTACGCTCTGCTGTACATTCTTTCATAGAATGAGTGTCAACACGGCAACGGTAGCAATATTTGTTTTCCCGAATGGCTGAGATATTATGAGGTTTGTTTAGACCAGACTTAGAAAAGGTTTGAGAATAGCTTGCAGCGGATTGGGTTTGGTAGGTTGTTGAGCCGATCTTTGGGGAACTCTTTGCAAAATCCTTTCGAGGCTGATAGGAGTATTCCGGAGCTAGCGTAGTAGAAGTAGCCGTCGGCGGTTCTTTGAAGTTATCCGAACGAGCTTTGATTTGTTCGTAATTCCTACAAAGGGTGCGCAAGGTTGAAAGCGAGTCTAAATTAGGGCAAGTAGCAAGTACGCTTGAGTAACAAGGGCGTATGTTATGTAAAATAACTTCGAGTCGTTCCAATTCACTTGGCATTTTATCTAGCCTACTAAACATGCCATGCATGATCGCCAAGTAAACAGTAATAGATTCCGAGGGTCCCTGACTACGATTACTTATTTCCCTGCGCATGAGATAGTCGAAATTAGCTATATCAAAATCTGCTTGTAGCATAACCAGCAAGTTATCCCAAGAATGCACTGAGTCTTTAACACTGCGATACCAGTGTAAGGCGTCTCCGGTAAATATTTCTGTAGCCAATGAGAGCATTTTCTTATCGGTAACGTCTTTAGCTAGACGAAACTCTTTAGCGCGTGCAATAAAAGCTCTTACACAAGTCTTGCCATCATACCTGAGCTTTGATATATCGGAGCTTAAACCGCGGTCACATGTAACCTTGATGTTGTAGTTGCTCGTGCTATCTAAGTTTGAGTGTTCAGCATTAGAATTACTTTCACCAAAACCGTTAGCTACGTGGCCCTGGACTTGAGAAGTGGTTGTCCCCTGTGGTTGATTGAATTTCGCGTCGGCCTGAGGCAGTGACGACAAAATTGCTTGAAGGGACGAACATTGTTCGTTATAAAATATTCGTGTCTCCTGTAGCAAGGCTGTTTTATCAGGGTTGGCATCAACAATACTGATTCTATTAAATCTGTGGTATACATGGTTAAGATAGGTTTGGGTGCGTTCGATTAAATTTCTTTGTTGAGGGTCTTGTTTGAGACAAGCTAAATTAACTGCTGCTTTTGCTAAGGTGTGTTTTATACCGGCAATGTCATCATCAAACTCATAACAGGAATCGAGTATTTCCTCAGATGGAAACTGAATCGCGAGTTTAGATATTTGTTGCCTTAACTCTTCTACTTTATCCTTCGGTTCCTCTGCACGTATTTTAACTTCATAAATCAACTCTGCTTTTGTTAATTGTAAATATTTAATCGGACGAGACATTTTTGTTTATAAATAAGGCTCTCTTTGGGCAGTTCACAAGTGAGTAAGTATTGCAATAATCAGATTTACTACAATAACAGGGTATATAATGTGAACAAGTACGTTTTAATGATACATCAAGACTAAAAATGTATGCTAATCTGCGACATGCACACACCAACACCAAGAATGCTAATAAAAGGAAACTTACCAACCCTCTGGTAGACCAAAAATCTATAACAAAACGTATGGGCGCCAAACTGTCACCTATTAGTATCCTACCTAATTATTCAATACATAGGGAGGTGCTAATGGGACGTAAATCATTAGAATTAAGTAAAAAATTAACAATTTTATTATCTTAGTAACTATTATACAAACACTAGTTGATTGTAGGTATTAATTTAGATTTAATTAGATTTAGGTAGTTATTATACTCTAGTTTAATTAGTCTAGGTTGTAGTTTAAGAGAATAGGAAAGCTAGTATTTAGAGTTGTTTTTAAGGTTATCTATTCTAGGATTAAGATTATTTATAAGGTCTAGATTTAAGAGTGGGGTCGAAGCCTAGATCATGGTCTGGTTACGAGAGGGTTGGACGGTCTTCCAGTACGATACCCCACGTCCCTCGGTCGTGCTTAGCGTGGCGGGGTCCGATTAGGTAGCCAGGAACGTGGTGAAGCAAGGAATCGACGGTTGGTCAAGGCCGACGCAGAGGCAGCGCTCTCCAGCAGTCGGGCGGTCGGAGGATGCTCCGGGCAGTAAGTTGGCCTCGAGGTCCAAGGTCAAAGGCTGGCAATATGCCGAGCCCCTACGGTGTTCCTGGAACGCGTCCAATGGTAAAATTAGGCTCGAGTTCGAAATTCGTCCTGGACTGGTAATCATCACACGCTAGCACTAGCAGGAGTGGGGATTTATTAACAAATGAGCAATCATTGAGTGTGATGGGCAGTCCAGGTACATGAAAAGCAGTGCGGTGAAATGAGAAACACATGCTGGATGGTACTTGTAAGCAAAATTAAAATTCGCGGCTGTGAATGAATTGCGCAAGCAATTCAGGCACGTAACCATAGGTTACGACAGCATGGGATTCTCATAACATTACAAAGAGAAAGCGGTGCAGTAGAAGAGTAAGCGTGATTGTAAAGATTTATTTATTTTTATTTAAGAGAACCCTTTCTTATAAATAATATTGTAGAAATACAATATTTTATTTATTCTATAAAGCTAAGCTAAGTAGCACATTTCATTATTTATAAGCAAAGGCTAACAAATTTTAAATCGGGCAAAATCATCTTGCGGAAAACCAGCATAAAGAAAAAAAATAGACAAACATAGGATAGAAGAAGTAAGCACCTTTTTTATGCAGAAAAAACCTTATACTTAATCTAAATCAATAAAACTAGAAATATTTCTACATGACTACTGATTCATATTAATTGATGAATAAATAATTCCCACAATTATTCATGTAAGCCTAATTGAAATGTAATGGTTAACCTAGAATATTCTTGCACATGGTCAATCCAGACAAAGAGAGATCAAAGGTCAACATGGCTTCTACGTACCGTTATTTCTCGGTTGCTACGTATCTATTATGTACTCGCATGAACAATACTGGCTAAGCTACTATATTAAATTTACTTACTAAGATATGATTAATGCAACACTTACCCTTTTCGGGAATAGCACTGGCTCTAGACTAAAAATATATTTAATTAACTTAAAACGGCAGCGCCGGCGCCGCGAGCGCTCCAAGGGCAAAACGTTAAATCAAATCGCGCAGCCGTGCGTTGTAACAGCGGCCGGGCGAATGCGTGGCAGGCGGCCGCGAGCGCAGGCATCGGCGGGAGCCGCGATGGAGGGGCGAGGCGGCAGAGACCGGTCGGCCGTACGTGTATATATATATAAAATACCTAGCACGGCGTAGTAAATCTGTCCGTGTGTTGAAAATAAAATTGGATTTTTACGTTTAGAATAGTAAGTACAAGTTATGATATAGGTATATGTAAGTGGATAAGTATTTAAGGTTATGTTTTTACAATAGTTTAGCTTTAATTATTTAGTTTATTGTTTATACACTTTCTATTGTAAATATTTACATAATTTCAAAAGATGTTAATGTATAAGGCAACAAATAACTTGCTTTGCTTAAGGTAATAAGGACCATTCACGCTATACGTGACAATAGATCGCAAATAAACGACAGCAGCGTAAGCTCTTTCCTTGCCGTCAAATTGTGTTTGAAGCCATCGATCTAAATACAAAGTCGGCATGTGACAGAGCTGGTCCCTATAGTTTGACCACTCTGTGGCAAGTTCGAGAGGAAGTTCATCTGTCCAACCAATACCACTCAACCAAGTTTTTTGTAAAAATATCTTTGCAGTGATAATCACAGGCCCTAAAAAACCTAAAGGGTCATATGATTTCGCAATATCCGACAGTACTGACGTTTTGGTAAAGCGTTCTGTAGGTTCTGAAATATCTATCTTAAGTTCGAAGACATCGCGATGTGAGTTCCATTTAATACCCAAAGCCTTTATGGTGTCATCAAGCTTAATCTCGACACTTGGTTGATTCGTTTTTTCTGAGCTAGGAATATTCTTCAGAACATCAGGACTGTTGGATGCCCATTTGTGCATTTCAAATTTACCTTTCGCCATAGCTTGTGAAATACGACTCTGTAACGTAGTCGCTTGTTCCACGTCATTCGCACCTGTGAGCAAGTCATCCATATAAAAATCATTACTAATGACTTCTACCAAGTCTGGGAATTCCTCTTTTTCATCTTGTGCAAGCTGCTTCAGCGTGCGAATAGCGAGGAACGGAGCACATGACGTGCCATACGTAACAGTCAACAAACGTTTTTCAATTATTTCATCCTGAGGAGACGAGCGCCATAGTATGCGCTGATAATCAACGTCTTCTTTGTCAACAAGTATTTGTCGATACATTTGTTTCACATCTGCGAGTAGACAGATCTTGTGAGTGCGCCATCGAACAATGAGATCTCGCAGGTCTTGTAACAGTGATGGTCCAATGAGTAGTTCATCGTTAAGAGACGAGCCATCTGACGGCTGTGCAGTTCCATCAAAGACCACTCGAAGCTTAGTTGTGGTGCTGGATTCTCTTATCACAGCGTGATGAGGAAGATGGTAAACTTTGTGAGTTGGCTTGTGTTGTGGGTCTACATCTTCTAAGTGATTTAGTTTCTGATACTGATTGACGAAGTCAGCATAGTCTTTTTGGAATTTAGGTTTGTGTGCAAATCTCTTCTCCATGTGGAACAGGCGTTGTAGTGCGATTGATCGAGAGTCTCCCAAGTTCTTTTCATGATCATCTTTGAAGGGTAAACGTACGACATAACGACCATCGTCTTGTCTATAGTGAGTTTCTTTGTAGTGCTCTTCACATTGTTTTTCAAGGTGTGTCATAGGTTTCTCGTGTGGCTTATACTCTTCAGTCTCCCAGAATTTGCGTAGGAGTTGATCTACCTCCACGTGTGCCTTGTGTACTACAATGTTCCGAAGTGGTAGGTCACTTGCTCTCGACGCTCCAGAGACGAACCATCCCAGTTTAGAGTTTTGTGGTACGACTTTCTCGTTGTCATATTTTTGAAGACCATCCAGGATAATAAAAGCATAGACCTCGGCACCTAGTAAAATATCAACAGGTCCCGGTTGTTGCATGTGAGGATCCGAAAGTTGCAATTCAGATAGTCCAGGCCATTGTGAGAAGTCAATCTCTTTATCGGGTAGCAATCCGTCTATTTTCGTGACTACGTGAACTTTGACTTGCGTGACATAGTGAGTGTCTATCGGTGAGTGGACTTCCAAGTTAACGAAGTTTCGTGACTTTGTTGCTTGACCCTCAAGGCCAGTGATATTGACTGACTCTATATGCTTTTTCAATCGCAGTAGTTGTACTGCCGACTCTGTGATGAAGCTCCCTTGTGAACATGGGTCAATAAGTGCTCTAAGAGGTATGAGAGAGCTGCTACTGTTCTTTGCTAAAAGTTGTGCTGTGCCAAGTATTACTTGCTTGTCGTTTAGTGAAACCTTCAGACTTGTGAGTTGCTTAGTTGGTGTGTCATCAGGTACGGTGAGTGTCTCCATAGTGAGTGGCTTGCATTCCGAAGCCTGGTAGTGTAAAAGCGTGTGGTGCTTACGGTTGCAAGTTCTACATGTTGTGGCTTGTCTACAGTTCCGTATGGAATGTCCTTGGACAAGGCAATTGAAGCATAAGTTGTTGTGTTTTACGAATTCTTTGCGTTTGTCTACGTCGAGTTGTGCGAATTCAGTGCAGTGACAGATGTAGTGACTCTTCTTACAATATGTGCATTCCGTATCTACTTTAGTGTTGTAAGAGCTTACATTCTTTACTTTAGATGTAGTTGGTTTATGGTTAAATGTAGTCTCTTTCTTTTGCGATGATTGTACCATCTCCATCGCTCTGAATCGTCCCTCTAAGAATGATATGAGATTCTTATAGGTGGGTAACTCCATAGATGACCCAAGTGATTGCTCCCAAGCTTTGTGAGTTTCATTATCTAACTTGGATACCACAATATGCACTATAATTGAATCCCAAGTAGTTGTGTCAATCTTCAAATTTGCTAGACTACTGAGACACTGATTTGTAGTATCAAGAAGATCCTTGAGGCCTTTAGAGCATTCATAAGTGAGTTTCTTTTGGTTAAGTAGACGGTTCAGTATGGTATTGGCAATCACTCTGTTGTTGCTGTAGCGGCTAACTAAGGCGTTCCAAGCCTTTTCATAGTTGGCAGCTGTGAGTTCGAAATGACGGACGACTTGTTCTGCTTCACCCTTCAAGCTTGATCTCAAATAATGATGCTTGTGTATGTCACTCAGTCCCGGCTCATTGTGGACAATTGAAGTAAACAAATCCTTGAAGTGCATCCACTCTTGGTAATCACCAGAAAATGAGGGGAGATTTATCGGTGGGAGGTTACTCTTTGTGACAGCTTGAGGTTGAGATGCATGAGATATTGCAGGTGAGGCAGCTACTTGTGTTGTAGTGGGTTCCGTCAGTTCCAACAAAATAGTTTTGAACTCCATATAAAAGTCTTCGACGTTATTGTAGAGCGCTTTCAGTTGTTTTTTCTCATCAACGTCTTGTGATGCCTTCAAAATTTCTCGGTGTTCAGAAAGGAATTGATTCCAGTACTCTTCAAGCGACTCTACGCGTATTTTCAAATAACTTGCGGTGTATCGTGTTGTCGAAGTCTTCTTATGATTAGTGTAAAGCCTTTCAATCTGACTAAAAAGTTCTTCTTGTGATGCTATATTCGCCATTTTGTTTAAAATCTACTAAGTGAATGACAGATTCCAAATTCTTTATTTATTTCAAAGTTACTTTTTCAGCACAAATTTTCAAAGTCATTTTTCAACCGAAAATCGGCTAAGTCCATGAATTCACAAATTCGTCTAAGTCCAAATCCGAGCCAAATTTTTCTAAGTCCTAAATTCACCCGAAATTGCACTATCTTTATTTTTTACGCGAAATATTCTAAGTCTCTGTTACCGCGAAAATTAACTAAGTCTTTGACACATCACATTTTCCACTGTCACTGTACTCACGGTTATCCTAGGTTCCGAAGGACCAATGTTCACTCACTACTGCACTGCACTTACTACTATTTACAATTAAACACTTCACTTGACAACTTATAACTCATTTATTCGAAATTCTATTTGACTATATATGTGACCGTGGGAAAATCTTAACACCGCGATGTAGCCGATGTAACAGCGCCATCTATCATGAAATTGGGCAACTAAACAAAACATTACTACATTAAACACCATGAGTTATACGTAAACGAAGTCGCGACTGCACGATTCGTTAGTGCTTACATCTCGCTACCACCTTCACTATCGAATCGCTATCGACTACAATTAGAGCACACTGTACGTACTAATTCTCAACTCGATACAGTTGTATTTTGCTGTCACGAATGAGCTATATGACGAAATGTAATTAAAATAAGAGGAACATTGTCCAGGTACAGTGGATTTGCAGATATTACAGCAGTTAATCTCTATTTCGGCTGCCGTGATGGATTTACGACCAAATGCCGGGATTTAGATTCTATTCTGTTTTCAGTAATATTTATGACTGTAAAACATGGTGCAAAACAAACGACTGTATGAAAATAAATTATTTATTTATTCCGTTAGTCTTTTGTTTACATTTGTCATGCAACATTGGCACAAGCAAGATACTTATAGAAACAAGTTGTAACAAAAATTGAATAATAATTTTTTGACTAGAACCGAACAGGTAAATACCTAATATGATTCGACAAAAGTACATCGTAGTTTTTGTAATTTGCTTCGTTTTCCTACAGATTGCTACTTATAATTTAGTTATACCCTATTTGCTCGTATTTTTCCTTTAAATTTGATCATTATTTTTTGCTTTAATTCTTAATTAAATTCGCGTGGACATCCGTTAGGATGCGGCACGAAGAAGTAGAATTCTTATCTCACAACCTTTGCGAGAATTACCGTATAAAACGGAAAAAAGTCTTTATCTGAGCAACTTTGATATTATTTAGTCATAAGCGGAATCTGTTTTGGCTGTGAACTGTCTGACATTGTTTAAATTGATATTTTTATTTAGTACATAAATTTTAGTATGTACTCTATCTTTTATTTACACTATGCAACTTTGACCAATTTTCTTACGCCAATAAATTTATAATTAATTTCTAATTTTCCTTACCTTTATATTTGATTTGGTTGAGCGCGTTATTATAAAGAACAAATTTAATTGGCAAAGTTTGTTGGGCGCAAAATTTTCCCCAGAAATTGATGCAAAATTGAGTTTAGGATTATTATTTATCTGATTGGTGGAGGATACTAATACTGATCTATTTATTCAGTCGGATTTGCAGAAGAATCTGTTGGATTTATACCATAATTTGGATGTGCATCATGAATTGAGATTGCTGATGTTCTCCCAATTGCATTTACTACGGTATTTGAGTTTGCAACCATATTTGGTGTTCCAGGATTTGTTGGTTTATCTAATGACTGAATGTTATTTTCTATTTCTACAGTATAAGTTGGGGGAACGCCAGTGCTTACTACAGAGTACGAATTTAAACCTGGATTTAGTACATTTTCATTTTCACTAGGGTATTTTAGGTTAGCACTGCGATCTGTAGGTTTAGTTACATTTTCATTATTATTATTTTGTGTATGATTTTCTATAGTGCCAGCCAGATTTTGATTAAGTGTACTCTTTTCTGTTTGAGGGTTTATTTCTGGTGTTAGCTGAATTGTATTTGTATCAGTTGGAGCCTCAGCGGGATAAGGCAGGCTCATAACAATTGGCTGTTGTGGGTAGTCTGGAGAATAAGTTGGAGGTAATCCTAGATTATCTGCATTTGGATTTTCTGCAGGAAACGGTGGGTTTGTGCCAATTGCCTGCACTGGGTAAGCCGGGCTCACCGCTACTGCATTTAAATTTTCTGCTGAGTAAGGTTGGTTCATACCAATTGGCTGCAATGGGTAAACCGGGTTTATCCCATCTGCGTTTGAGTTTTCTGCAGGGTAAGGTGGGCTCATACCGATTGGTTTCAGTGGGTAAACCGGCTTTATCACTACTGCATTTGGATTTTCTGCAGGATAAGGTGGGTTCATGCCGATTGACTGCATTGGGTAAACCAGGCTTGCATTTGAATTACCAAACACAATAGAGGCGTCTGAAGAATAATGTGGGTACCCTAAAGCCCCGGAGTAGCCCTGAGTTTGATTTGAGAAGCTTTGAGGTACGTTGATGTTTGTGTCTGGCTTGCTGACTGGAAGTTGAGAACTGCCACTAGTGTCGCGTCGTTTCTTGCTGCAATATCGGAAACAGCAGCAGGTGATGCAAGCGATCTTGATGAAGACGACCTGGAAATTCAAAAAACAATCCTTCAGAATCAAATGTAAATACTCCAGTGAAACCTAGGGCTTACTATGACGTCTTAACGCGATTCAGTTTAGATTCTTAACTGTGCTCAGTTGTATGGCTCGACTCAGTTTAGGTCCTAAATTGAATCGCGTTAAGACTTCATGATAAGGCACCTGAACACATTACGTAGTGGCATAATTTTTTAAATGATTTATTCTATTAATTTTATTTTTTAACCTTTATATTTTAATTTTAATTTTATTTTTTCTATTGTATGTGTACATGGACGACCCGTCTTAAATAAACCATTTTATTTTGAATTTGAATAATCCTTATCGAAAAAGTTTATACAGAAAAAATCACTAAGGCCCCCAGTGCCTAGGGCTGAGAACGATCCAGCGATCTCCTGCTTTCGCGGCAGACAACAACATCAATCAAAATAATTGAATAAATAATTTAATTTATGCTTTACAGTTGTACGTATTTGTTTACTTCATCATCATCATCATAAACTTAAGAGTTTTTCACTCTTGTCGGTGGAGTATCTTCCAGCTCTCTCTGTCCTGCGCCAGCGCTTTGACCTTTTGATACGACATGGCTTTTACTTTTTCCTTCACTTGGTCCATGTAGCTTCGTCTTGGTTTGCCTCTACCTCTCTTGCCTTCTATCTTTCCCTCCAGAATAGCTCTAAAAAAGTGGTCATGTCGTATCAAATGTCCAATCATTTTTCCGCGTCTCATTTCAATGGTATTCAGAATCGTTCTTTTTTCGTCTACTCTAAATAATAATAAATAATAATGGTCGTGCAAAGTTTATCTCATTTTGGTATATTGACAGTTATAATTTGTTTTTGTTTTTTGGGATAAAAGACTATATGTAACTTTACATCGACTATCTATATCTGAAGCATTATTTTTATCTCGACTGAACTCCAATGTGGTATAGGACGAGAAAGGATTAGACGTTTTTGCTAAATAATCATTCGTATTCTGAATAGGTACTCACGATTCCGATAATCACGCCGACTGGTATCCCCGTCGTCGCAGATATATTTGCCGCAGTTGGCCCGAGACGCGAATGATGTCTAACCATAGTATCTTCAACTGGAATACTTCTTCTATCGGTCCTCTTCCTCAAACTCTTAGTTGGTCCATATGTTTCGCGTTTAGTTATTTAAATTCATTTTTCTTCTGTTTCATTAACAATTTCAATATACACTGATTTTAAATTATCACGACCTTCACTCATAAGAGTTTCACAAAAAGTGAAAATGAATCCAGGCCTATTTCTATATTTCACAACGCAGATAATATTTCGACAAAACCAGTATAACTGGATCTCCATATCGGTATCAATAATTGGTGATCAGAGTTCAGGATAATCTGGTATATATTAGACGCTTGCGTATGAATTGCGAAGATTCAGGGTCAACAGCTGAGATTTTATAAATAGCGTGATATAGTATTCTATTTCTTATATCTAGGTGGATAGAGTTTATGAATTGGATACGAAAGTATAGATTTAAAAATATCGAAATATTGTATCGTAAAGTGGCGGTTACATGTTTTTGTTTGTGTTATTTATGAACATTATAATCATATTTATGGAGTGGGGCGAAGATGGGTTAGGTTAGTTATATATATGCTATATATTTTTTTATCCGTTTAATTGATTTATTTGGTACTTTACTTCCATAGTGAATTGTACTTTGCTATAAATAAAAACATTTATTCTCGAAATATATACAGTAAGTGTAACTTACCTAACTACCTACCTTAAATCTAAAGTAGGTCCTTGAGGCATTGTACTTTGCTTGTAATTAGTTGTATTTAGGGTTTTTCGTATTTTTTGGAATAAAATAAATAAATGACTATGAATTGCTTGTCAACCACCTTGGTACCTTTAAGCATGCTGTGAAGAAGTCTAGAGTCGTGATTGTTGTGTGAATTGTATCACTGCCTTTATACTCCTCGTGTGAGTGCGTAGGTCGGCCATTTTTTTTTAATATTTCTTCCTACTTTATTTTTATATTTGACGATTTTTGACAGCGTTCTGATGTTTCAAGACAATCAGCATTTTGTGAAAGGGATGACAGACAAGATTGGCTCAGTGCTAGCGAAGTACTCAATAAAAACTGTGTTTATCCCTTTATCCTAGACTTCGGGCAAACTAAGATTACCGAAGGATGTTATCCCGTACCAGTCACCTGGTGTTTATAAGATTGATTGTGGAAGTTCCTACATCGGAGAAACGAAGCGTACCATAGCGGAAAGAGTGAAGGAACATATCGCAGCTCTCAAAAATCGCCATGTAAGAGACTCCGGAACAAACTACTGGATCGAGTTGCATAACCCTAAAATCCTTTCAACAGATCGTCCTTTCTATAGTAGAAAAGTACGGGAAGCCATTGAAATCAACAAATACCCCCATTTCAATCAAGATGACTGTTTTAGAATCTCGTCTACATGGAATCCGGTCATTAATAAATGTAAGCGTAATCGAATATCACCGGCTGAAAAATCGGACATCGTGAGTGTAGTGTGTCGACAAAGTCACATCCCTAGTGCGCCAAATGTTCATAATCAAGACCAAGTGCCGATGCCGGTAGTTCGTAAAACCTGCGCAGCTAGAAGATGTTGATGTCATATACTACAGAAAAAGTGACCAAGGCCCCCGGTCACTTTTTCTGTATTATATATGACATCTCTTTCAATTTATATACATAGTAGTGTGACTACTTCAAACATTTATTACATTTAATAAATAATTTGATTCGTGGTTTATGGCAATAGGCTATATGCACTTGAAATAGATAAGGCTTACTCGTATATTTTTTTCTCAGAAACTATGTTGGTTCAGCATTATATCCCTATCAAAATTTCTTAAATTTATTTTTTTTAGCTGTGAAAATAATTATTGAAAATTGCAAAAAAAATTGTGAAATTACAAACGGTTAAAACGCTGTGACGTCGAGTGTGACGTCATTGGATAGGGGCGCCTGTACACCAAACATTCGAGAAGCCAAGAACGCGAATGAAACAGAGAGCCGCAGTAATCTCGCGTCTCGGTTTCTCAAATGTTTGGTGTACGGTCGACACAGACGCACTAGTATCCAGATCATTAAAAAAAAGCGCGCGAATCGTGAATCGTCTATGTCAAATTGTATACATGTTCTCGGATGGAATTTCCTTCATAAGAAATCTAGTGTTTCTCGTTCTGCTACTCATATTTTTGCATTTTGGCACAATTCATTACATAGCCCATCTTTAAAGCGGTTTTATGATTTGTATGTCGTTTTCCACTGTAAATGTAAACACAATCGGCTGAACAATACAAGACTAATTAAATATTAAACAATTTTTAGGTTATGTTGGGCCGGTCAAACACGTTCATAAATCATAATCGTAATTCACATCAATTGATCTGAGAAATTTATTATATCTGAAAAAATCAGGATACGTGTGAGCAATATCTAAATTGTTCGTAATTTTATGCATTATTAATTCACAATATGAATTACAATTATGAATCGTAATCTGATTCAGACTGTGTGCCGGCCTTAGATGAACAATGACATCACGGCTAAGCTTGCCGGAATGGCGGGCGTTTCAAACGCCCGTTTTTATTTGGAGTTTTTGAAAGAAGATTTATCTATTAATTTTTAGTTATTATGCGCTGAAAATTATTTTATTTAAAAAAATAGTGAATATTCCCTATTACTATCGTATCAGCATTGCGACACAACGAGGAAATGCCGCCAGCATCCTAGGTACAATGCTTCAAGGACCTATTTGAGATTTAAGTACTTAGGTACTGTATATATTTTGAAAATAAATGTTCGTTAATTGCTACTTAATGATACTTTTTAATTTATTATAAATAAAAAATATTTGTCTATAATAAATGATTATTCATAAAATGACAAAAATCTGTACGTTGTATTATCAATTAACAAGTAACTTTACTAGGAAACAAACCAGAAAATCTTAATCGTCCCAAAAATCTTTCCCGAATTCACTTTTACTTCCAAAGTACGAAAAGGCCAGAAGAGGTTTACAACAAACTCAGATCCACCTTGAACAACGAATCATCTGTTTCGTATCTCTTTCTCTATCATTAGCTTTGGAGTAATAGAGATAGATATACGAAACTTTGATGTTCGAGGGAAGTCTTTGTTCGGGGGTGGGAACGCGTGAAATTACTCAAATTTGCACCAATTGTTCTTTTAAGAAGTTTTAAGTGAAAAGATGGTGTTTAGGAACGACTTGTTTGAGAAGACGTTTGAAAAGAACATTAATCTATAAATTCCGGTATTTTCGTATATGAATATCCATCATATCGTTATTTTGCGAGTGTATCTTTATGTAAGCACTTCTTTCGAAACTTCCATGCTATGGGCTCCCCGGGAAATTATGCGAATGGGTCAGCAGTTTTCTAGCAGACAGAAGCATTAAGGTCCTAGTTGACGGTGAATGCTCAGACTCAATGTCTGTGAATGCTGGTGTCCCTCAAGGCTGTGTGCTATCACCCACGCTATTCCTCCTGCATATCAATGACATGTTGCAAACTAGCGGCATTCATTGTTATGCTGATGATAGTACGGGTGATGCCTCCTACACCGGCCGCGCCAATATTTCCCGGGAAAACGTCATTGAGAGCCGGAACAAACTTGTGTCCGAAATTGAGACCTCCCTAAAAGAAGTCTCAGATTGGGGTCGACTTAATTTGGTCCATTTTAACCCTACAAAGACACAGGTTTGCGCGTTCACCGCAAAAAAACTTCCGTTCGTCGCGTCACCTCGTTTTGAGAGCACTCCCCTATCTGCCACAGCCAGTATTGGAATCCTTGGCGTTGACATCTCGAGTGAAGTCCAGTTCCGCGGCCACCTAGAGGGTAAGGCCAAATTGGCCTCGAAGAAGCTCGGTGTGCTCAATAGATCGAGGCAGTATTTCACGCCGGCCCATCGCCTACAGCTTTATAAGGCGCAGGTTCGCCCGCATATGGAATACTGCTCTCATCTTTGGGCAGGGGCACCTAAGTACCAGCTTCTTCCTCTAGACCGCATCCAACGGAGAGCAGCTCGAATTGTCAACTGCCAACGTATTTCTGATCGGCTTGATCCCTTGGCGCTGCGTAGAGATGTGGCCTCACTCTGTATTTTCTATCGCATGTATTATGGGGAGTGTTCCGAGGAATTGTTCGGATTAATCCCTGCCGCTTCTTTCCGCCATCGCCCTACGCGACAATATTTCCACTCTCACCATTTAGATGGTTGGCAGTCCTCAACTGTGCGCTTTTCCCGAAACTTCCTGCCTCGCACAGCTAAACTGTGGAACGAACTGTCGCCAGCGGTGTTTCCGGACCGATACGACCTTCAAACCTTCAAGAAAAGAGCGTACTCCCACCTTAAAGGCCGGCAACGCACTTGCGACACCTCTGGTGTTGCGGGTGTCCATGGACGACGTTAATCGCTTACCATCAGGTGATTCGTTTGCTCGTTTGCCCCCTATAGCATAAAAAAAAAAAAAAAAAATGTTATAAATTGTAAGAGATTTCATATACTACAGAAAAAGTGACCAAGGACGATCACGTAATCGTACGTAGTCTACCCGATCACGTACCCGATCACGAAATGAACAATAGTAACGACTACATTTCCACCTCTAGACCTGCTCACCGGGTGCCTTGGTCACTTTTTCTGTTGTATATTATTATGACATCTTCTTCAATTGGACGGTCTTACACAAATCGACCTAGTCCTACGGTAAGCTCACTAAGGCTTGTGATGTGGGTACTAGACGAAGATATATATAATATACAGGGCGTCCCAAACTTATGGGACATGAAGGGGAAGTACCTTAAATATCGTAGATAGTGAATTTTGCTCAAAGAAGACTTTATGTTATTTTTAAAAGTTAGTAATTCTGCATTCATAGATTTTCTAAAAATTACTTGCTTCGTCTGGGAATCGAACCGACTAAAATGTGAAAAAAAATCACCCTTTTTTTATGATGCCAATCGAAAGAACAGCTAAAAAATAGTAACTCTGCTTAAGTAACATAGTATTTTAAAAGAAAGGAACACCATAAAATGATTGAGTCAAATTTCAAGAAAGTTATTTATTGCCGAAGACGACGTTCGAAAAGTAGCGATATTATCATTCTAAAGATAGCATTGATTATTCGTAAATAAGTAGGTACCCACTTCATAAAATAGGTACTGGCATAAGTTTTCCTTATTATAAGTGCACGTGTGGATAAAATGATAATTTGATAAAACTTAAATTTTAAGGGATAAGATAAGAAACCTTTCCGCGGCGGAGCAAGAAAACTTAATTTTCCAACAAGATGGAGCTCCGGCTCATAATAGTCGGAGAGCAGCAGATTTTCTAAATGAATGTTTTCCTACATGGATTGGTACAAATGGACCGATTAGATGGCCGGCCAGATCCCCGGACCTCACACCATTAGATTTCTTCTTTTGGGGATACGTGAAAGATATGCTATACAAAAAGCGATACGAGAACGTAGGCGAGTTGCAAACAGAATTGTGCCATATCACATCGAGTGTTCACCATAAAATGATAAGAAAATCAACAGGCAGCGGGCTTATTACAAGATTGGCGATTTGCGTAAGACAAGAGGGATCACATTTTGAGCATTTAATTAATTAATTTACAAAAAAATACCTACTTAACTAATTGACTACGGCAGTTTCATGTATGTTTTTTATTTGATTAAAATGATTAATTTCACGTTGTTCCTTTCTTTTAAAATACTATGTTACTTAAGCAGAGTTATTATTTTTTAGCTGTTCTTTCGATTGGCATCATAAAAAAAGGGTGATTTTTTTTTTCACATTTTAGTCGGTTCGATTCCCAGACGAAGCAAGTAATTTTTAGAAAATCTATGAATGCAGAATTACTAACTTTTAAAAATAACATAAAGTCTTCTTTGAGCAAAATTCACTATCTACGATATTTAAGGTACTTCCCCTTCATGTCCCATAAGTTTGGGACGCCCTGTATATACATATACGTATAAATAGTAATAAATAATACATAGAAAACATCCATAACTCAGTAACAAATATTCGTGATAAACACACAAATGCCGTCACCAGGATCCGAACCAGGGACCTCCTGCTTCGTAGGCAGGGTCACTGTCACTGCCAACTAGGCTAGGAGGACGTCAATTTGTTTTACTTTTAGTCCACCGAAAAGACTCCGAATATCGTTTTGCGTTTCCACGTAATCTCAGACACTGGAGGAGTACCAAACAAAGAACATATAACAAAATTACCTCGCTGGTTCTCATTTAACTTCCGCAGTCCATCCGGACGAGCAGACCTGACTCGGACAGAATTTGCGTTCAATCTAGTTTTATCTGTTCCACTTTATCTACGGTGCTCACGCCGTCTCCGTCCTCGATTAAGTCTGAATAGGCTAAGTTTTCATTGATTTTGATAGCAGAAACTGTGAAGGTGTTAAGGAAACTTCATCATAATTCAGCCTACGTTTCGTGACGTAGGTTATACACTGTTCTTGAGCATTAGCTTTAACTTCGTCACGTGGCTTGGTATAATTAAGGAAACAGAATGGCATAGTTTCATTAAATTCGTTAATTTTTATTTTCTCATAGAAAATAATTACATGTTGCAACCGCTAATGTAGGCATTAGAAATAACTTTACTAAGTAAGTGACAACCATCAATGTCATGTCGAATAGTTATACTCCGTTTACACAATTGTAAAAACAAAATGAGATAAAATTAAATTAGCAGTTATTTTCTAAATGAAGCTAAGTAGAATACCAGAGTCTTTGAGAAATAAACTTAATTTAAGCTAAAGAATGCACCCTTGAATTTAAAGCAATTGCTCAAAAACACGTTGTATTATACCTATTGTAATGTCATGTCATAAAAGATGGAATTATTAACTACAATCAAAAGAAGGAAAATATCGTATTTTGGTGACATTTACGGAAACAACAAATACGATATATTAAGATTAATATTAGAAGGAAAAATTTATGGTAAAAGAGGAAGGGGAAGAAGGAGGATAAACTGGCTTGACAACATTAAAAAATGGACTAATATAAATAACGCAGCCACACTGGCAAGAATGGCTAAGAGTCGAAAAGACATGGCAATGGTGGTCGCCGACGTCCGTTAGGACATGGTAACTGAAGAAGAAGAATGTCATGTAAACGTTTTTATCAATAAGTTACTAAATTACTAAATTACTAAATCATTGCATTGAAATTTGAAGTTTAAAATTGCGATGGTCTCTAATATTAAAATCGAGGCAAAGTTAGGTGTCTAACCTAAGTTTCCTAGATTTTGATAGCACAAACTGTGAAAATGTTAAGTAAACGTCATAAATTCATAAAAGTTTGACGTTTAAAATTGGGGGTGCAATTTACCGAAAATATCTGTTTCTGATTTAAATTACTTGCTTCCTTGTCGAGTAGACATACTCGTATTAAAGCGGGAACAATTCTTGATGGACATTTAGGATCCTTTTTATGTGTTATTTCTTGATATGAATATTATAATAATTATTTGCATGCATGTGTCTTTTTATATTTTGACAGATTTGCTCATTCGGTTCTTTTTGCCGGCGAGTTTATGAATCCCCGACAAGGAGGTCAGTATATCAGAAATAGTTTTTAAATATTTTTAGTTGCGAAACCAAAAATAACATTTTAAAGTTTCGTTTAAAGTATGCTTAAATTGGTCTAATTTATCATATGTTTTGTAAGTACCTTACCTTAACTTATACTTCAACGGCCTCCTAGCCTAGTTGGTAGTGACCCTGCCTACGAAGCAGGAGGTCCCGGGTTCGAATCCTGGTCAGGGCATTTATTTGTGTGTTTATCACGAACGTTCTTGAGTTATGGTTGTTTTCTTTGTATTTAAGTATTTATATCTATACAATTGATCACAACAACACTACATACACTTGATATTTTGACAGATTTGCTCATTCGGGTCTTTTTGCCGGCGAGTTTATGAATCCCCGACAAGGAGGTCAGTATATCAGAAATAGTTTTTAAATATTTTTAGTTGCGAAACCAAAAATAACATTTTAAAGTTTCGTTTAAAGTATGCTTAAATTGGTCTAATTTATCATGTTTTGTAAGTACCTTACCTTATACTTTAACAGCCTCCTAGCCTAGTTGGTAGTGACCCTGCCTACGAAGCAGGAGGTCCCGGGTTCGAATCCTGGTCAGGGCATTTATTTGGGTGTTTATCACGAACGTTCTTGAGTTATGGTTCTTTTCTATGTATTTAAGTATTTATATCTATACAATCACAACAACACCACATACACTTGATAAATTGATTGTGATCGGGTAGCCCAGTGGTTAGGGCGTCTGCGGCAAAAGCATGAGGTCGCTGGTTCGATCCCAGCTCTGCTCACCGGA